>JBCFYV010000001.1:27162808-27770308 GCA_039000515.1 Timema cristinae
TTAAGAACGCCCCATTTTGAGCATCTTTTTGGGGGGCAGCGCCTCAGCTATAACCCCCCAGTGCCCTCCGTTAATAACGCCCATGTAGATATTTATACCCAACTTTGGTGGCCGCATGGTCTAAGGTGCCACTCTTATGTTAGATTTACCTACTGACGATGGAGAGTTTGGGTTTCAAATTCTCGTCGGGTGTACAGAGGGTGGTTTTCCAATTTCCTCAATGCAAATGTGAGTACACTTCCTTTAAAGTCAACTTTAACCATCCCTACCCTAATGGAGTAATTATATATATGCACCCACCTCGGTGGCGTAGTTGGCTACCCGCTAGTCGTGTTGAGCTCGACTGCTGAGGACGGGGAGATCGAGGTTCAAATCTCGGTCGGGTGAACTGGGGGTGGTTTTTCCTAAATGGTTTTCCACTCTCCTTCCACGCAAATGTGGGTTCACTTCCTCTAATTCACCCTCCCCAATTCCTATTCCATTAGCGTAATTAGTACTTAAAGCGTATAACCCGAACGGGTAGTAAGATGTGGTGCTAAATATTAAAATATATATATAGCACTGTGATAAAAATAAACATAAATAATTATTAATTCTGAAATTGAATAGTCCTGACATTATACTAGCAAAAAGGTTCTATAATAATATTAATGGGGCTGTAGGTTATTTAGATACTGACCATATTTTGCTGATCAGTATATTTAAGATACTTGTGACTAGAGACGTGAGCCGGGGAAAATTCTTTTTTGGGAAATAAAAATAAAATAAAATAAATTAAATTATTAGCACCGCGTCTTACTACCCGTTCGGGTTATACGCACTTACGCTAATATGTAATGGTAGGGCGATTGTGAGATGAAATGGAGGACCTACAGTTTAACGTGGAATCCGAACCATGGGGGAGGCCTGGCATTCCCCACATTCACAAGATGTCTTGTCAGAGGTGAAGGAAGAGTTTGTTAATCAGATAAATCTGTGCCGGGACCGAGGATTGAACCCCGGCCGCCAGCACAGAAGTCTGACACCTTACCCCTAGACCACCAGGTCACCTTATAAACATAAAAATAATTATTGAAAAAATTTCCTCTGATTAAATGGAGCGAATGCAATTTAGATAACTTAAGTTTAATTTCTCACAAAGACGTAAACACCAGAAACATTGTCAAATGAGTTTCAATGAGGCAATAAAAGCAATTCTAGTTATTTTCTCACATCCGCGTGTCGTTCGTTGGTTGTTTGAATTTGTCACTCACTAATCTTGTGTCTGATATACACCAAAATTATTTTATTAAATATTATAATAAATGCTTGAACTAATAAATATTCCCTTCCTGTGAGATTTAATGATACAAACTTTTTTTTACAGATTTAAAAAGCTACATGATTGCCATTATTAGCTTGTATTTGGTATTTAATGACAAAGTTTCCCCCCTCCTTACACTCCCGCCCCCCTAATCAATGGATGACTGACTGTACATAACCCGCTTCAGTGCCCACGTGGTCTGACACACTACCCTCACAGTACAGTAGACTAAATTTCTGATGTCGGGGAGATCGAGGTTCGAATCTAGGTCGGGTGTACTGATGGAGGATTTTTCAAAATGGTTTTTCCACTCTCCCGCCAAGCAAATGTGGGTACACTCACTCTAAATATAACCTTACTAGTCTCTAAAGCCATGGACGTAATTAGTACATGCAAGTGTAACCCGAATGGGTAGCAAGACGCGGTGCTAAAAAAACGTACAGTGAGTGCTTGGTCATTTAAGAAACCTCAGGGTGTTCTCGCCACAACAATGTTTTGAGTGTGAGTGGATAGTCTGATCCTCTGCCCACTCTCCTTCCCTCAAAACCAAGTCCTAGCTATGTACACTCAGTTTATCCTGAAAGATAGCAGTTTTACCTTGACGTATTACACTATGACCCTAACCTTATAAAATGCGCCATAGCAGAACCATGCAAGGTAAGTCTATACCGTTCGGTTTAAACGAAGGATAACTGCTACCTTTTTAAATAATAAAAATACTAATAATACTTAGCTCCGCTTCTTACTACCCTTTCAGGTTATATGCTTTAGTACTAACTTCGATAATGGGTTATTAATTGAGAAGGTTGAATATAGAGTAAGTGAACCCGTGTTTGCGTGGAGAAAGAGTTGAAAAATATTTGAGAGAGAGAAAAAAAAGTTTACCCAAGCGAGATTCGAACTTCAATCTTCCCATCCTCGGCAATTTAGCTCATTATTAACTAGCATGTTAGCTAACTACGCCACCAAGGTAGATCTTTACTAAATAGAATGATCATAGGTGAATTAATATTAAATTCTTTCCCATACGACCAGAGATGGAAGACTAAAACCACCGATGGGAGAAAATGGGGGCAAACCACTATACCAAATCCATATAGGAAATGTATGTGTCTACAGCTACTTTTCGTACAAGGCTTGGTGTCGCCAAGGTTCTGCTAAGCAAAATATCCGCGCACACTTCCAAGAAACATTACCTTCCCAACAAAACATTAGTAATGTGTGGAGGTGAAAGGTTAGGTTAGGTGAGCCGGTTGAACCCAAATCTCACAACATTTCATATGAACGGAAATTTCACTGAGCCCACTTTTCATGCATTCCAAGGCTTAGCCTACTCGCTTCGGTGGTCAAATGGTACAAGGCAGCGGTTGGAATCCTACGGCTCACTGGGCGGATCTGGCCCCTTACCACTGACTTGTTTTATTCAGCCTGCTAAAGACACAACCGTATTCATAAAAAAATAGACTAATAACTAGTTACTCCATGATAAATAAACTGTTGAAAAGTTTTTTGTTTCTTGTTATTATTTCCAACCCGGCTCGTTAATTTATACTTATAAAATAGCATGTCCTGACTGACTGACTGACTGACTGATTCATCATCGCCGAGCGCAAACTATCAAGGCTACAAGCATGAAATTCGGACTGTATATTCATTTTGTTATGTAGCCACCTACTAAGAAAGGAGTTTAGAAAATTCCACCCCAAAGGGGTCAAAATAGGGGATGATAATATGTATGATAATATGTATGAAAGTCCGTCATTTGAAAGTTACATAAACAAAATTTTGTATTTCGGTTATTGACGTAAAACAAATAAATACGTGTTTCAGGAATTTTGGAAATTTTATTTAATAAGGGATGAAAAAGGGGGTGAAAGTTTGTATCGGACTTGCATTATTTTTGATCTGAGGTCAAGTTATGGTCATCAACGTAACGTAATATTTTAAATTAATCTGTAAATACATATGTATATTTTCGTATTTGTATATAATCAACTTCCACGCGAGCAAAGCCGCGGGCAACAGCTATCTAGTTATTTTATAAACCCATACGGCTCTCGATATCAAAAAAGTTACCCACCCCTGGTCATGTAGCATTTGGCAACAAGAAAAAGAAGAGAACAAGTAAACGATAACAAATACTCACCCCATTTCACCATCCTGGCGGCGCTGTACACTGAACCGAGAGAGACGACAACACTACCGGCCGCGATTACACCGCACAGACAACTGACCAGCTCCAACTAAGAATCGAACCGCGCCCTAGAGGTCGCCATATGCTCAATTTGTGGACGATGCTCATTTTGATTATGTTGAATAATTATGAGTAATAAAATGCAGATGTTAGGTAGCTACATGATATATAGATAGATATTAGAAATTTGTGGACGATGCTCATTTTGATTATGTTGAATAATTATGAGTAATAAAATGCAGATGTTAGATAGTTACATGATATATAGATAGATATATTAGAAATTTGTGGACGATGCTCATTTTGATTATGTTGAATAATTATGAGTAATAAAATGCAGATGTTAGATAGTTACATGATATATAGATAGATATATTAGAAATTTGTGGACGATGCTCATTTTGATTATGTTGAATAATTATGAGTAATAAAATGCAGATGTTAGGTAGCTACATGATATATAGATAGATATATTAGAAATTTGTGGACGATGCTCATTTTGATTATGTTGAATAATTATGAGCAATATAATGCAGATGTTAGGTAGTTATATGGTTCGTATTAGGATAATATTGAGTAACATCGTATGCAAAGTTCAGGCGAAAAATAATAAGATAAATGATTCTTTGTTATATATATTCTAAAAAATGGCCGTTTAGTTGAAAGTAAAGACAATCTTAACTAAAATCCTTCTAGCTCATTGCAGATTGTGAATTTAATGAAGATCGTAGGAGCTATTATATATTTCTACATAATACTTTTAACTTGTTACATAAATATATATTTATTTATTTAATTCTGATATTTATAATAAACATATACATGCACTTTTTGCAATTTATTTAATGTTATTGTTAGTGAAAATACCCTTAGGTTTAGAAACTATCTCTGTCTACTCATTCCTTGATTTCCATTATTATTATTATTATTATTATTATTATTATTACTATTATTATTATATTTATATTTCTGGAGACCAACCGTCATGTTCTTCCCGCATCTGGATTGAGTTGCGTGCCCTGGGTTTCTTTTATGCACCCAGCATTCAAAACTATTACTCACACAGATCACTCCTATTGCTTTCGTTATCATATATATTTATTTTGATGAGATTTGTACCCTCTTTTGTAGGATTTTGAGATACTTAGGGTTCAGTCTTAGGCGTCAATCTTGCGATAGACTGGACTGCCAATGACGGAGATATCGGGGATCAAACCCCATTCACGTGTATTGAGGGTTTTTTCACATCAATTGTTTTCCATTCTTACTCCTACGAAAATGTGGATATACTTATTCTAAATTCCACCTTCCTCATCCCTCACATATTATTGTAATTAGTTCTTCGTATTAACCAAGCGGATGCTGAAACATGTCGATAAAAGTAAAAATAATTGTTTACAGCTTCATATATATTGGTAGAGCTGAGGAGGATAACTTAAAGGGGGGAAAACACTAGTATCAACCTAACGCAACTTAGAATACATGGTAGGGTCCGCGCGCCTCCCCCTCCAGTCCCGCCCCGATGACACGTCACACGGTGCCCACTGGCCGCGCAACACTGCTTGCTAGGTACATCTCTCCTAACAATTGTTTAAAAGTAAATTGGCATTTGATCATAACTTTAAGTTTTGGCAATGTTTGAACACTTCTTAATGGTTTTTATTTAAGTTAGGTGGAATAATTATAATTTAAAAAGATACACCTTATATTGCCGTTGTAATAAAATTGCGCAATGAAATGCATATTTAAGGAGTTAAAAGAAAGTTTCGCAACAGAAATACAAATAAGACACTTTCTTATAATTATAACTTAAAAACAGACATAATAATGTAGGCAGTATATAGTATAGAATAAAATGTATTATGAATTACTGTAGCATTTTATAAATTCGCCGGAGTTAACTCATTGAAGTTTAGCGAGTTTCTTTGACTTCTTCCTACCACCATCAGACTTGTTATTCTTGTAGATTGGTCTTTTATGAGAATTCTTCTTATTCAAAGAATTCATTCTAATAAAGGTCAATTTTCCAATTAAGCTTCAGATTACTAAAACTTGGACAGTTGACTGTTGGTCCTAGAATGTGGTCTTCGACACTATCATAGCACATGTGCTATTTCACTTTCATCTTGTCAAAACAAAGTACCACGCCTTCAAAATAAAAAATAAACCATTTACGTGTGCTTTTAAATTACTTAAACCTACATCTATTAATCCTGGCTTCGTGGAAAATTATCTGGGGTGGCGTTTCACTTGGAAGGGGATATTTAAAAACGTATTTTACATATCTAAACGTTTTATTGGATATACATCTTAGCGTTATTGCCTTTGACACATCATGAGAAATCCAATAATTGGTAAATTTTCCCCTTAAAATAAAATAAAGTAAAAACTGGTTTCAATTTGTTTTATACTTTTGGTTAATTGAGAAATGTCCTACCAGTGGCTAACTCTGTTAAAATGTCTTTATTTTCTTTCTTTAAAACATTATTGTTTTTCGTTAGCCGTTTTAACAATAACCCTTGTGTACTTATTGTGTTGGGCAAGTCCCGTGTTCTATGGCTGAAAAGGGCAAATTACTACTTTCATGTTGCAATTATACTGTTTTGGACTTCTCTCATATATTCAAAAAGTCATGGATGAAATTTATTTTTCTTTAAAGAACTGTATGTAAAGTTTCCTTTTAATTCTTCATCCATGGAGAATCACACGTTTTCAGAAGTAATTCCAATACACTAAGTTTTAAGACTCTCTTTCTTTAATAGACAAACTCCATTGTATTTCGAAAATAATGTGACATGCTGGCTCTCTTTACCCAATAGGAAGCTAGCTTTCACAATATCAGGTTGCCAGAAGTTCTCCTATTAGTTAGTTTTAACACTGGTGACAAGGGGTCCAAGAAGCAAGGGGTAGGTCATATATAGCAGCTTGTGCGTATAAATCTGCACAGAACATTGTAATATCACAGAAAAACACAATTTTGAACTGCCTTGATCCCGATATCCGAGTCAGTCCATAAATTAACAAAAACTGTATGACTTTAATATCAACTATACAGTACCGAAAGTTTAATCATCTAAATAAATCGTGTGCAACATGAAAAGTTATAATCATTTCATAAGAATAATAATTACATATAATCAGATCACATAACCGTGTACAAGTGCGGATTAAGGCATGCACGCGTCGTAATCATCATAAAGCCATATATTGTTATAGTTATTGTTCAACAGTAAGGCATACACGGGTCCACATTATTACATCCGCATCATCATCAGAATAAAACCAAGTATCATTATAATTGGTACTATATCGAAAGGCAAATATTACAATAAAATACAAATATCATTATAATTGGTGCCCAATCGTGGGGCAAATATCACAATAAAATATAAATATCATTATAATTGGTGCCCAATCGTGAGGCAAATATCACAATAAAATACAAATATCATTATAATTGGTGCCCAATCGTAGGGCAATATCACAATAAAATACAAATATCATTATAATTGGTGCCCAATCGTGGGGCAAATATCACAATAAAATACTAATATCATTATAATTGGTGCCCAATCGTGGGGCAAATATCACAATAAAATACAAATATCATTATAAGTGGTGCCCAATCGTGGGGAAAATATCACAATAAAATACAAATATCATTATAAGTGGTGCCCAATCGTGGGGAAAATATCACAATAAAATACAAATATCATTATAATTGGTGCCCCATCGTGGCAAATATCACATAAAATACAAATATCATTATAAGTTTTACCCAATCGTGGGGCAAATATCACATAAATACAATATCATTAATTGGTGCCCATCGTGGGGCAAATATCACAATAAAATACAATATCATTATAAGTGGTGCCCATTCGTGGGCAATCACAATAAAATATAAATATCATTATAATTGGTGCCCAATCGTGGCAAATATCACAATAAAATAAATATCATTATAATTGGTGCCAATCGTGGGGCAAATATCACAATAAAATACAAATATCATTATAATTGGTGCCCAATCGTGGGGCAAATATCACAATAAAATACAAATATCATTATAAGTTTTACCCAATCGTGGGGAAAATATCACAATAAAATACAAATATCATTATAATTGGTGCCCAATCGTGGGGCAAATATCACAATAAAATACAAATATCATTATAAGTGGTGCCCAATCGTGGGGAAAATATCACAATAAAATACAAATATCATTATAATTGGTGCCCATCGTGGGGCAAATATCACAATAAAATACAAATATCATTATAAGTTTTACCCAATCGTGGGGAAATATCACAATAAAATACAAATATCATTATAATTGGTGCCCAATCGTGGGGCAAAAATCACAATAAAATATAAATATCATTATAATTGGTGCCCAATCGTGGGGCAAATATCACAATAAAATATAAATATCATTATAATTGGTGCCCAATCGTGAGGCAAATATCACAATAAAATACAAATATCATTATAATTGGTGCCCAATCGTAGGGCAATATCACAATAAAATACAAATATCATTATAATTGGTGCCCAATCGTGGGCAAAATATCACAATAAAAATATACAAATATCATTATAATTGGTGCCCAATCGTGGGGCAAATATCACAATAAAATAAATATCATTATAATTGGTGCCCAATCGTGGGGCAAATATCACAATAAAATACAAATATCATTATAATTGGTGCCCAATCGTGGGAGGCAAATTATTTAAATGAATACCATATCATTATTTAATTGATCGCCAATCGCAGAGCGATATCGTTGCATTGTATTTAAAAGAGGTTTAAGCTTGTTGTTTCATTTATCAGCTATTTTTTATTATTCGGACCTACTGCCAGAAGCTGTGAAGCTGTGTTTTAAAATGCGGCACAGACTTTTTTGTTAAACACAACTATTGTCATTTTCAATTGAGTGATCCCTCAGTCAGTTCAAAGTCCGTTTCATAAAGTGAGCAGAGCAAACTCGTGCGTTAGACACACAAATAATTGTCAGTTCTTTTAAGGTGCAACCATTGTTTCTTCAATGTTATTTTCTTTGAAATCTAATAATATCTTGCCCATATTTTTAAGTCTTAAGTGGTTATGCACCCAGCCACTACTTACAAGGCTTTTTTGATAAATATATCAAATGACAAGATTGGGACTATCGACTGCTTGGGCACATGACGTCACATAAACGACAGGCTATTGTGCACCTGCCTTGTGGTCTCTACAGTGTATTCTAAGTACTGTGATCAATCTAAAGAGAGAAGAATGTGGGGAATGCCAGGCCTCCACCGTGGTTCGGATTCCACGTTAAACTGTAGGTCCTTCATTTCATCTCACAATCACCCTACCATTACACATTAGCGTAAGTGCGTATAACCCGAATGGTAGTAAGACGCGGTGCTAATAATAATAATAAAGAGAGAAAAAAAAAGAACAAACAGTTTAAATTACTTACAGAAAGTTAGCCCTGGCACATTCACGAAGGTTTTGAGTACAGTACCAACTTCACCTGTTTATTATATTATTATTATTATATTATTATTATTATTAGCACCACGTCTTACTACCCGTTCGGGTTGTACGCACTTACGCTAATGTGTAATGGTAGGTGATTGTTAGATGAAATGGAGGACCTACAGTTTAACGTGGAATCCGAACCACGGTGGAGGCCTGGCATTCCCTTTCACCTGTTATTGAATAACAAGTACAATGAAAATCTAACGCCTTAATCTTCTCGGACACAAGTGGGATTTCATGCCAGTATTTACTATTATTGGAGATACTTCAACATCCAACAGGATATCGATAGAAAATTTAAAAACCAAACTGAAAATTGTTATGTAGTCCCCAAAATTGGATGAGAGAGTGAATGGAAAACATCATCCCTCAAAAAAATAGGGGCATACAAGCTACACAGTACCCACTTTTATATAGAATACTAAGGATACAGTACCTATATTGGATTATGAAGATCAGTTGATGGAGTTCTTTGAAAAGAAAGAAGGGGGAAAAAAATCTGTATTGTGCCATCAACTTCACTTTCGAGAGGTTTTTTTTTTCAACCCTGAAGGAAAAAAAAATTGAGAAGATTTCCAATAAGTCTCCATCGCTAAGGGAAAAAGCTATATATACACACACACATATATATATATATATATCTTAAAACAAGATCTTTGGTAGGGATTTTACTTTCGTCCCAAGTCCAAAATCAATGTGTAGCCCTAACAACAAACACCCCCCCCCCCCCCCAAGTCCCCCCCCCCCCTTACTAGTCCCAATGGGAGACTTGTACCTTCACAACGGAACCACCCTCAAACTTAAGGATCGTATATTGCGAGAGGGGCTAGGGGTATATTTCTCTTATTTGTATCTCGCTTAATCAGCAAAGATCAACAGGAATGAAAAAGAATCCCTGATAGCTCAATGTTAGAGAATTGGCACGCGGAGCTCGCAACAAACACGACACAATTTCTTGTACACAAAAGTTGGTACGTACAGTACATACAGTACATTGAACAAGATCTTGGCCACATTGATTACACACAAGTCTTACCCAGAAATTGTTCACATGACACGTATTATAACATACAATACTTGAAAAATACACTACCTTTTTATGGTTAAAAATCAATGCGTATTTTTAAATAGTATTTTAACTATCTATAAACAAGAGTGACCTGGTGGTCTAGGGGTATGGTGTCAGACTTCTGTGCTGGAGTCCGGGGTTCAATCCTCGATCCCGGCACAGATTCATCTGATTGCCAAACCCTTCCTTCACCTCTGACAAGACGTGTATTAATCACAACTTGTGAATGTGGGGAATGCTAGGCCTCCACCGTGGTTCGGATCCCACGTTAAACTGTAGGTCCTCCATTTCATCTCGCAATCACGCTATCACTACACATTGGCGTAAGTGCGTATAACCCGAATGGGTAGTAGGACGCGTTGCAAATAATAATAATAATAATTATTATTATTATTAGCACTGCGTCTTACTACCCATTCGGGTTATACGCACTTACGCTAATGTGTAATGGTAGGGTGATTGTGAGATGAAATGAAGGACCTACAGTTTAACGTGGAATCCGAACCACGGTGGCGGCCTGGCATTCCCCACTTGCAAATAATAATAATAATAATAATAATAATAATAATAATAATAAATATCTCTAAAGAGTATCAATATGAATAAAGGATAATTTTAAAGTCATATTTATTTTGGTTCTAAACAGATGAATTGATATTTGCTTAACCTTGTACTATAATAAATATTTGTTGTTATCAAGAATTTTATTCCTAATGATTATACAATCATTCATGCGTAAAATAGATAACTGCCCATCAGACGGAGTTCATGTGTATAAAACTCAAAAGTTGTACATTAAAAATTGTTTAACTATGACGTGTTCTACTTCATACGAAGTACAATATATTGCATCCAATAAGTCGTGTTAAGAATATCTTGTACATTCTTGGATGTTTACACGACACAAATCTACATCTTGTACAATAAACTGTGTCATGCGTATTGGGTTTAAGTCAACGGCCCCAGGTTCCATTCCCGTGTCCAAGTGTAATTTTTTTTTTTCGATTTAAGATCACCATACTTGATGTGGTTATATCTGTAACCTAACAATCTTCCGACATCTTCTAAGCCTCACTCAAGATTGGAGCCAACTTACCGACCAGTTGCAAAACGGATTTACAAACTTTTAAAACAAATGATGGGCTTAATTATTCATTTAAAATATAATTGAATAATAGCACCCCATACGGGAGCCACTCGCTTCGATGGCCGCATGGTATAAGGTGCTATTCTCGCAGTAAAATAAAACTGTCAATGACGGAGAGATCAAGGTTCGAATCTAAGTCGGGTGTACTAAAGGTGTTTATTCCAAAATTGTTTTCCACTCTTTTCAAATAAATGCGGGTACACTTATTAATGTAAGCTTCCTATTCTCTAAAACCAATAGCGTCATTTGTACTGCACATATGCATACAACCCGAACAGGTAGTAAGACGTGGTGCTAAATTAAATATAGGAATCAAATCCATGTTCTTGATATCCGACGATATTACACTGTCAGTCACAGAAGACTATGCTTTAAAACAGCGTTTTTAGACCGATCGTTAGGAGGAAGATAAAAAAAAAGAAGCGAGAAAAAAATGTAGTAAGTAATAAATCCATAATCAACATTATTTTAAAAAAACACATATTTATTAGAATTGTAATTATCGAATTGAACACAACCTTAAGGGGGCCGCCTTCCTGAGCATTGGAATGCGTTACAGACGTTCAGGAAATAGGCCATGGTTAGGTAGTGTTTTATTTTTACCAAACTTAACCTAAGCCAAAATGAAGAGAAAAGGTGGGAACATGCTTATCTAGTACTCTCAACCTTACATCTTGATAATCTATATATATAAAAAATGAATGAAATATCGTAATTTGCTCATTTTCAATGGACATTTAAATATATTGTCATAGTTCTGAGACGAGGGTAACTACTAGATAATCCTAGATACAACCTTTCAGAAACAATTTAAGTCATTTTTTGATAAGGTCACAACAGAAAATGTAAAGATAATTGCTAATTCCTTTTGCTGTTTTGACGCGTCAAATCTAATGCTTTTCGGCCATCATGTGGCGCAGCCATATCCCCCATCTACGCTTTGGAAGTAAAGAATAGCCGGAGAAGGAAGGAAAGGTAGTTGACACCATGCGCATGCGCTCTTTTAGTTGGATGTCTGCCTTCGCCTTGTTGAGAGTTGAGACAACGCACAGTGAGCCGGCACATGTTTAAATAATAGGTGTTTAAAATGGTTTCAAATAATAATATCTGTTATAGCTTTTATTGTAAATGTATGAATAAATGTGTTTACAAACTAGTCCTGCGTTTCCGAACAGTTTTGTATGCTTGCCTTCTTATGATAGCTATTATAATTATATATTTAATAACATAGAATTATATTTTTTTTCGATAAACTAAAACTTCTGACTTTGAACAATAACACAATCAAAAAGGGCTATCTTAAAGGGAAAAAAACTAGACTTCAACTATATGCTCACCGCAAAAAATTAGGATGGAAGAAGCGTTTTATTGATGGATCAAAGTAAGTACATACTGATTTATTAGTATAAAAATAGGCTAGTTCACTGTTCAACAGTTACGTGTTAGTTTAATTTTACCTTGTTGCTCCTATATTCTGGAGGACGGGGTTAAAATCTCGTCCGGAAGTTTAACTAAGCTAGTCCCATGAAGTAAAAAACCATCATTTGAATTCTGTTTCTTAGATTTAAAACATTTATTTGTTTGGCCATGCCTTGGATTGTAAAAAAAAACATTACATGATGAGAAATGAGAGGGGAAAGTATATATTTACTGTACGTATACTAATTACCAACAAAGTGATAATGGACAATTTAATTTCTTATAATATGTATAACTATATATTAAAACAAAATTTTTATTACACGCAAGATAACATTTAATTTTAATAAAGATAAATTCAGTTCTGATACGTGAAGGTTAAATCTAAAGCAATTATTATAGTGCTTAGTGCCTGATTGGTTGTCTCAACTGAAAAAGTTCCAAAATCAGCTTTACAATATAAAAATATTGAGCAACATATTTAATTTATGAGTAAGTGTGAATTTGCCTTTTCAATATTAAACAAAGCCCGTATTATTTGACCGTAAATATCGCAATAATTAGGGTCGTATCAAGATATAGAAGTTTACCTGTGATATACTGTAAATTCAAGCAACTTTTTTGATGTAAACCTAAAATGTCTAAACATTACTGAGCACTATTGATTGAAAGCAAGAATTATATACTAAGTATTGACACGTGTTTCTGAATTATTGCTTTACATGGTGGGGTTGTGTGAAGCTAGTCTCCTTCAGCCAGTAATGTACGCCTCTTAGTACGACGTTGTATATAAAGAACTAATTTTGAGACAGCAGGATTTAAAGCACTAATCATGCACTAAATATTGACAAATGTTTCAGGATTGGTGCCTTACATTATTATCAACACCGTGTCTTAGTACTCATTCGGGTTATACGCACTTACGCTAATGTGTAGTGGTAGGGTGATTGTGATATGAAATGGAGGACCTACAGTTTAACGTGGAATCCGAACCACGGTGGTGGCCTGGCATTCCTTACATTCACAAGTTGTGATTAATACACGTCTTGTCAGAGGTGAAGGAAGGGTTTGGCAATCAGATAAATCTGTGCCGGGACCGAGGATTGAACCCCGGACCCCCAACACAGAAGTCTGACACCTTATCCCTAGACCACCAGGTCACCTAGTGCCTTAAATGTTGAGATAATCTTCACGAATCTCCACCAAGGTGCATTAGCGGTAGTTTTTTTAAATGTGAAATTTACTTTGGTTTTATACACGCTAATGTGAGAGCACTTTTTCGTATCAAATACTTCCTCGTCCCTAGTAAATTATATTTTTTTTCTGTACTGTTGTTTTAATATATAATTTATAGTTTTGTTTTCAAAAAGTAACAAAGGATTATTTTAAAACCAAAAGTGTGTTATTAAGAATGCATAAGAAATTAAATTTAAGTATAATATTTTTTCACATGAGTACATAATAATAAAAATAGGGTACTGGAATATTTGTTTTAAATTTTTAAAATTAAATTTTTTCAAAATTACAAGTTTTATGTTACAATAATTAATACTTGAACACGCTTGACAAAATTAGATCCTGTATTATTTTGCATGCATATAATATGTCCTAGCAATAAAATGCTCAGGTAACTACACTTTTTGTCTGAGATTTTTGAGCTACTAGCTGAAATACAAATTATGCATATATATATATATATATATATATATATATATATATATATATATAATTTAAATAAAAATTCATCACTACTGTATCAAAAAAATTCTAGTCTATGCCTTATTTATGAAAATCTAGCTATAAAATTCAATTTCTCAACTTTCACCCTTGTAAACCTCTACGCCGTAGCTTCTCTGGTTGGCAATAGTAGGTCAATTAAAAAAAAGTTCAGGGCTGCACGCACCATCATTTTGTACCAGTTGCAAGGATTGTCTGCTACCAGTGGCGGCGTAACGTTATTTGTGAAGAAACGGGTGGTGGGGGCCGTAAGTAAAAAAGGAGTTTTTTGAGAAGTTGCCTTCCCCCCTTCACCTCCTACCTTACTCTACCCTCTTCAAGATAAATTTTTGAAACTTGGATGTCCCTAAAAGTTATTTGTAAATATCCTCCTCCCCAAATTTGGAAAATCAAATTATTTTTATGCTATTTAGAGAAGTCATCTCCATTTTTTTTATTATTTTTTTTATTTAGATTCTTCTATAAGCCATTTGGAGTGGTCCTCGCCTTTAGTTGAAAAGTTAATTTATGTCTTTAAATGCTATTTGAAATTATCCTCACCTGGACATTTTTGGTAATCGGATGTTTTTAGAATCAATTTGGAGTCATCACTTGGATTTTTTTAAATTATTTGTATCTGAAATAAAGTTGGAGTGACCCTCTTCTAGCAAATTTTAAAAATAAGATCCCTCTAGAGCATAGGCGTACACACAAGGGGATCCAGTGAGTCCAAGCCTTCGCCCCCCCCCCCTCTCCTGAAGAACATGAAGGATAAATAAAAGATTAAATACAATGCAATTATTTATCAATGTTAAATCACCTTAAAGCAATGGTTGGAAATAACCCAATATATCAATACAATTAGATATGTGGTGGATCCAGGATTTTTTCAAGAGGAATAGGGGGGCTACACAACAAAAGCAATACCTTTAGGAACCAATAAAGTGTTGGTCCGTGCCCCAGTAGTATTTTTACTCCCGGAAAAAAAAAATTCCAAAGCTCAAAATGGTGCTCTTTATGTATATTTTGTACCTAATAGTTGCTGATTAAACTTATACTGGTTATAAATATCTGTTATCTTGGATTTGGTTGCCATCTTTAATTTCTAGATATAGCCACTGTTTCCTTTGTGATTATAATTTTTAAATTAATATAAAAAATAACTGTCAAAAATAAATATGCCTAATTCAGGTGACTATATTTTAGTAAAAATACGAAAATAAAATCATTAGTTAACAACACACTGTTTATTACACAAAGGAGTGGTGAACTAGGAGGGGAGTGTGCGGGAAAGCCAGGGTTCAGGTTAAACAAGGTGAAGCATGTTTTGTTCGAACACATTGGACGTATTTCTGCAGAGAAGCACAGCACCCTTCAATCCGTCAATTAAATTTTTGAAAAATAGCTGAAAGGGGGGGGGGATTATAGCCCTTTATTCCCAATACCCTTGAATCCATACCTGAGTGTGAGACATACCCAACTGGATTTAACGCTGTCTAGTCTGTATAGTCTCATGAAGTATTTTGTTCAAAGTATGAATCTTATATAAGTAATAGATTGGATTGACTATTGACTTGTAACTTCTGTACTTTGGATCCCCCGTCTAAAAGATATTTGAAGTGTGCTTCCACTGTCATATTTTTGTAAATTGGATGCTTTCAGAAACTATTTGGAGTTACAATTTTATTTTTAATTTGCCAAATAATGTAACTCTATCTTGTTTACTGTTTAAACAATAGTAAACTCAAGTAAAGATCTCTAACTACCCCCACTTTGTTGATGAAGAAATACATCTTAATTGTTTTTGGGCTCTAAAACAACCACACTCAACCCCCCTCAACCAAAACCCCTATCCCCGCCCTCTTTCTATATATTCTTATTTCTATGAGCACTCACTTCGATATATCCGTATTACCCGTATGTATTATAGATCGAATTGAAGTCTCCCCTAAAATAAACCAAGTAGAACGCAAAATAGTTTGCTAAGGTATCCAATATTAATAAATATTTTGTCCTCCTGCGTGGGAAAGTTTATAGTTTATATACTAAGATAGTTTATCCACAGCCCTTTATCTAAACAAATACAGGTGCATTTAATCAAAAACTTTCCTTCCTCTTTTCCTGTCAGCTAGAATAATCAGAGGAAATTACTGATAGCTTGAATAGGCACCTAAAATTAAAATTAATTAAGAGTGTAAAATAGGTTACACATGACCAATTAACCGATTATCTATGTATACTATACCTTATTTATAATTATTTACTAAACCTTTTTCTCCGATAGAATAAATCTAAGAGGGGTTGGGTGTATAGGGCCGTGTGATGGAACTCCTTATACTCCTCGGTTCCGACGCCACTGTTATCAACTAAATGAGGTAAAATATAAATTTGGTCTACACGTGATTAATTATTGTATAGTTAATATTCACATTTCCCTAAATAAAGTGACATGTATAAAATGTGTGTGTTCAAGACAATTGGTTTTTTTTAAAGCATCGCGTCCGGTTCGGTTTATACAGTTTCAAGACAAGTTAAACCATCTAATCAAGAATTGATTGTGCTTGTTTGTGAACCCTTCACGAGAATCTCAAGCTAGCAAAATACCACAAAATAAACATACAGGCTGACGGCTGGACTCTGTAAGGCGATCAGCCGCGCATTCTTCCTTTTGACCTTGAGATAGGTTTCCTTTCCTTTGCTTCTATTCTCCTGACATGGGGTGGTAGATATGGGGTGGTGGGGAAAATGTAAAGAGGATAAGATTAGACAGAGACAGACGCTGTAGTTCAAGAAAAACAGCACATAGCATTTCATTTTAAGACGAGGCCTCCTCACACGATTGATACTATTTCACGTACCGAGGCGGCCCCCTTAATAATAGTTATTTTAAAGATAAAATAGCTCCTTAAATAACTGACAATTTTAGCGCCTTTTCAGTGTGCCGTGAGTCGGAAAAGGTTTAAAATCACTGCTTTAAATTATGACTAATTAGTGACCACTTATTCGTTGAAATTTCTAGATAGCTCAATGGTAAAGTATCGGCGTCTCAAGCAAAGTCCCAAGATCGATTCCGGTATTGGAGTGTCATTTTACAACGATTTGTTTTTATATAATCTGTTATAAATATGTTTTCTATTTTTACAAATACGAATAGGAATAATAGCTTAGCTTGTAAGGACTGTGTTTAGAAAGTGAACGTTAAATACTCTTAAAATAACAGAACCCTGAAAAATAGACTACATATCATATAGTCCTACACTAAATGGAGAAGGAAGGGGGTGTATAGTATCTATCCAAAAGAAAAAGCCTCTCTTGGTGTGTCGTCGTCTGCCCCCTTCGTCTTAAGAAGAGACGTGAAATATGATACGTATTAGGAGAACATGATCTTCCAGAAGGTGGAGAAGGTAGCTTAGCTATCGATACATGGATGTCCGAAGCAATACCTTTGCTAACCCCGATAGCAGCCCAGTTGGTCGTGAGATGACTGGGCAGAAAAGACGAGGACAAAAGTGCCACTTCATGACATGGAATGATGGCCCTATGTGGGCGGCCGGATCGCACCGACACGTCCTGTACATCACTGTCATAACCTCGCAGGGTACGTGATTACCACGAGACTGAGAGAGGATGACTATAGCCTGGTATTCTTACGAATATACTGCTGAAAGTCCTTTTTTCTTAACCAAACTCTCACTCTACACGAGGATCCTTTTAGGGGGAAAAAAAAAGTCTCGTAAGAAAATCAGGCTATACGCTTGCGGACTAACACAATGGATTTTTTCATACAGGAAAAGTACCTTACATATTTTAAAATTAATTAAATATCTTTCTACCCATTCAGCTTAAGCACGTATTAACTAATTGCCTTAGTGTGCTAGAGATGAGGAAGATGGGTTGAATTTTTGAGGAAGTGTACCCGCATTTGCATGTAGGAAGAGTAGGCATATGTAAAATATTTAGGGGAAAAAACACCTTCAGTATACCTTACAGAGACTTGAACCTTGCTCTCTCAGTCATTGGCAGTTCAGTCTATAGTAAGAGTAACCACCTTAAACAGTGGTATCCAACTTGAATTCATCCAAAGATCCGGATTCACCGTTTGGAGCCTGTTGCGGGACATAGTCTATAGAAACTTCTTTGCTTCGATATATTCTACACTTTTGTTTATGAGGCGCGTCTTACTACCCATCCGGACAATGCACGTTATAATCATGCTAATGGGTAAGGTATGTGGAATATATAATTTAGAGGAAGTGTATCCACATTTGAGTGAAGGTAATGTGTGGAACGGTCCCTGAAGAATTACCCTCTGTAACTTACATCCATTTGGGAATCGAACCCTGACCTCCCCCTATTAGTTCGGATTAACGAGGATCTAATGTATTTAAAAACCTATATTTTCCCAGATGTTAAAGGTTAGAAAATAGTTCTACTCAAAGTGGTACACAAGTTTCCTTAGGGTGAGATTGTCTCCAACACAAGCCCAAGGGAGATTCGTTTGACTCAAGAACGTGCTTTTATTTTAACAATCTCTTAGACTATTTTATTTTAACAATCTCTTAGGCTATTTTATTTTAACAATCTCTTAGACGATTTTATTTTAACAATCTCTTAGACTAATTTATTTTAACAATCTCTTAGACTATTTTATTTTAACAATCTCTTAGGCTATTTTATTTTAACAATCTCTTAGACTATTTTATTTTAACAATCCCTTAGACTATTTTATTTTAACAATCTCTTAGGCTATTTTATTTTAACAATCTCTTAGACTATTTTATTTTACCAATATCTTAGACTATTTTATATTAACAATCTCTTAGACTATTTTATTTTAGCAACGCGTCTTGCTACCCGTTCTGGTTACACACTTATGTAATTATTACGTTGATGGTTTTAGAGATTAGGAAAGTTATATTTATATTAAGTGTACACACATTTGTTTGGAGGGAGAGTGGGAAACCATTTTGGAATCCCCCCCCCCAGTAAACCTGACCAAGATTCGAAACTTGATCTCTCCGTCTTTGGCAGTTTAGTCTAATGCGAAGCGGTGTTGCCATATGGGTCTGAGAGACTACAAACAATGTTGCGCTTTTAATGCACCCACCTTGTGCGCTTCTGATATAGTCCAAAGGAGGTACATAAATTATTCCTGCGCGCTTTCAGTACGTAGTCAAGATAGGGTGAAAGAAGACGCGAAATAAGGTAAGTATTCTGGTGGTTTTGTTTTTATGACATAATATTTTTTTTAACCAAAATAAATAGAACATTGCTCCAGTAGATGAGTTTAATTTTGTTTTCTACACAGAGTAATCACGACATTTCTTGAATATCTGTCATGGGAATAGCGGAATTCGATGATAAATTTTAAATAAAAATAAAAAGTTCTAGGCAGTTTACACCATATTCAAGAGGGTTATTCAAGAAATCAGAAATGTAAAGATCACTATTTTTAGAAAATCAAACTTAACCCATCTACTTGAGTAATATTCGACCTATTTTGACAAAAAAAAAGCTATTTTTTTTATAAAAACTACAAAAATGCAGACCTTAACTCTAGCGTTCCCTTCCATCCCCACCTTTGTGAAGTGTTTTCGGTTTGATGGGAAAACTAGGGTCGCCAAACACAAAAGCTGCCAGATGCAGATCTGTTGCAGCGAACGCATTGCGAGAGAAAGAGAGAGAAAATGACTCCACCAACCCCGACTCTAACTCTGGCGAACCACCACTTGTAAAACGCAACACATCATCCCACACCCACCCCTATTCTGCCACCCTTCTAGATCTCTCTCTCTCTCTCTCTACCACCCCCAAGCCAGCCCTTGAATAACTAGCCGTACCGCACGCGCGATCCGCGCCTAGCTCGTTGATTATCGCGATATTCTTCAGGAGTAATCAAGCGGAAGTCTTAACATCCCCTGCGCGAGACCCTCATCATTCGATCCAAACCCTCTTCCTCGTTATACCACCCCCTATACCTCACTCAACCCCCAAAAACCCTCGTCCGTTTGGCGCTCATGGCCCCGTCTGACGCAATAGCATTCAGGAATATTAAAATGTGCGGTATTCGCTAGCAAAAGAGACCATTGGGTTTATTTTACATCCTGGACTTCTTTGGACGTTCCCATGTTCTTATTCTCCATAGTACGTCTATTCACTAGGGGTTGGTACATATTTATACACACAAAAATTACAACACGTATCCATGAACACATAGATTAAGACATCAGTCTCATCTGATCTGGTTTCCTGTTGGCATGGAGCTCGGAATTCGATCTATAACCAAATATAGTGTTGGGCTTTTACCATAAATGATTTACCACTCTTCCTCTACGCAAATTTGGGTACTTTTAATCTCACGTATTTTTCTCATCAGTGTAAATATTTGAATACGAATAATAAGATAATATTTTAAGTATTAGCTTGGCCTAACACTTCTCAAAATATTCACTATCGGTACACAATCAAATTAGAGCAAAATTTAAAATTGTATATTGACATCAAACCCAAGAAATTAACTTTGTGTGCCTCTGTTTTACTTCTGAGACATCTGGGTTCGGTTCGTATCCCGGGCCACCCCTAGATTATTAATTTTTTTGTCAATAATATGTGAAAGTGCGTGTTTGATATCATAAAAAAATTGCATTCCTTACTGTATCACACTGATATAAATATGTATATGATGGTATCACATCTAACAATCATTCCTGAGGGTGTCACACTGATATAAATATGTATATGATGTATCACATCTAACAATCATTCCTGAGGGTGTCACACTGATATAAATATGTATATGATGGTATCACATCTAACAATCATTCCTGAGGGTGTCACACTGATATAAATATGTATATGATGGTATCACATCTAACAATCATTCCTGAGGGTGTCACACTGATATAAATATGTATATGATGGTATCACATCTAACAATCATTCCTGAGGGTGTCACACTGATATAAATAAATTTGAAGTTAAATAATATATATATATTATAGTATTTACAGCTGTCAAGGAGATTTGTCATTGTTCATTTACTCTAAAAAAACTTTAAATATTTGTTTAAAATATATACAACTAATAAGTGCCACACAAGATCTAATTTCTATTCATTAAACAATATGCGAGTATATAATTAAAACGATAAAATTAAATAAACCTTTATCATTTTTTCTTTGTAAATGAAATTCTAGAAATATACTAATAATACAAATAGGGCCTATATTAATAAGTAATGTGTGTAATTATTGATATCATAGCTGGTCTAATATGAACGTCTGCATATATCATAACGCTATCAGTTAACAGCACCTCCAACATAAAATTGATCAAATCTATAATTATTCGTTGCACCCGCATCGGTGGTCGCGGAGTCTAACGCGCTACTCTTGCTGTAGGCTAGACTGCCGATGATAGAGAAATCTAGGTTCGAATCTCGGTCGAGTGTATTGAGAGTAGTTTTTCCAAAATGGTTTTCCACTCCCCTCCACGCATGCCTCATTAAAATATAGACTTCATAATCCCCAAAAACATTGGCGTAATTAGTACAGAAGTGTATAACCCAAACCGTTAGTAAGACGCAATGCTAAAAAAAAGTATATATATAATATACATATAATTATATATTCGTTGAAACTGGTTCCTTTTGACGTAGCACGCCCGCACAGCTCGGAAACGCAGGATTGGCTCATTTATTTGTTTCCACACATACTCGATAAGGTTAGCGTGTTGTATTGACGTAATCAGCTAATCCGTCTTTTCATCGGGTCAAGGCTGGTTCGGGTTGGTTGTATTCTTGGCCCAACCCTTCTTTTCCCGTGGGGTGAGGGGGTGCAACTAATGGATTGGTACCACAGTGGGAATTTCTTTATGATGGTAGGTAGTTAAAAAAAAAGTACTTCAATATATTAATACGAAAAATAATGTTTTACTTCTCGTCATCTCTGAAATCTGCTTTTCTTTTTTCTTCTTTTACCAGTACGATCTACAGGCATTTAAATCAGAGGGTCTAAATTTAATATTTATCAGTTTCAGTTTCGGTCTGGCCCTCTGATCTTACTAGTTCCAGTTAGAGAAAAACAAATAGTTTATTTTATTTTTTGTTTTTAATTAAGTACCAGTTCATTTAAATACATCATAATTTAACCAAAAATAATCCAGAGCTACAGAAAAATGGAATGTTTCAAAATAATATAAAATTAAAGAGAAAAGGGCATAACATGAATTTATAAAAAATAATTATAAAAAATTAGAACTATTAAGAACCAATAAAAGCCTTAATAAACCTAAAAAAAACATATCTCGACTCCAATTAAGGTTTTGGTTCTTTAAAATGTATTTAAGGTTCCAATTATTGTTTCTTAAAAAAATTGTTAATTAAGGTGGGAGTGTAGAGGACGCGAGGAAAGACCAATATTTTTGCCATTTTTAATCAATAGATTTGTTGGCCAAAATAAAGTAAATATTTCTTCATTAAAACACAAAGTTTAATTTTCTTCACATGGTGGGCTCATCAATTTGTTGAATATCTATCAAGGGTGTCCTTGAATTTAATTACAGTTTTACCTTCTCATTTAAAAAGTTTCTCATCTAATTCTGCTATGCTCATGACAGATATTCAACAACTGTTGATATCACCATGTGAAGAAAATTAAACTCTCTGTGACTACTGGAGCATTATCTTATTTATTTTGAACAAAAAAAGGTTTTTATACATAAAGTGCAAAAATATTTACTTTGACTCGCCTTCCTACACTCTTACCTTAAGTTTGTCGGTTCTGTTTGAAGTTACGGTTTGACTCCCCGATTTAAATACTAGGGGGGTAAGGGATGAGGAAGGTGTAATATAGATTAAATTTACCCACATTGGCTTGAAAGGAAAGGGTCAAACCAGTTATGAAAAACTGTCCTCAGTACACCCGGCCGGTATTTGAATTCCGACCTCCTCGTCATCTAATAAACCAGACTAGATGAATTTGGTGTTTAATAAAAACACTCAACTTGAATTCGAACCACAACCTCCCCGTATCAGTGAAAACTAGACTAGATGAGCTTGACATTTGGTCCTCGTGGATACCAGTGCGTGTTAAAGATAGTGCCGATGACGATAAAAAATATTTTTTTCAATATTAATCACTGTGAGCTTTCTAAAAATGACAGATGCGGGGTGGGAAAAAAAAAGAGGGGGAGTCATATTTCACACATTTCCCAAGACGTCAACTTTTATATCTATTTTCAATAAGGACTCTTAACAATTTTCTTTAAAACCCGCCTCGGTGGCGTAGTTGGCTAACGCGCTAGTCGTGTTGAGCCCGACTGCTGAGGATGGGGAGATCAAGGTTCGAATCTCGGTCGAGTGAACTGGGGGTGTTTTCCTATATGGTTTTCCACTCTCCCTCCACGCAAATGAGGGTTCACTTCCTTCAATTCAACCTTCCGAATTCCTAATCCATTAGCGTAATTAGTACTTAAAGCGTATAACCCGAACGGGTAGTAAGACGCGGTGCTAAAAAATAATAATAATAATAATAATAATAATAATAATAAAAATCTTTAAAAAAAATAATTTAACTACGATAATAGACCTCTTTAAACCATAATATACAGTGAATTAGAAAGGTCTCAAATTGCAGCAGCATTTACTCAATTAGATCTAAAATTGTAGGCCTACTTTCTAAATTTTTTCACTGTATTCTTCATACCCATAATTTCTATCGCGATTCTACTATACTTTCATTTATTATGTTCACTTTTCAGGGCTTTTTTTAAACATTGTATTTACTTTAAATCGACATTAAATAGACTTAATACTTTGTAGGTGTAAAAGATAACTTAGTTATTTTATAACATTAGATTATCAATATAGTATGAACGGGACGAGATTCATCTCGAACTATCGAAAACTCTGATTACACGGAATAGCGGTAAAGTTAATTTTTTTAAAGTATTAAAGGTATTATAATGTTTTTCTTATTGTTTCCACCCCCACCCACCCTCCCTTAAATGTGTTCCATTAACAGAGATGATTATTTATATTGTGTTGATATAGGAGGTGACAAGGACGTAAAAGAGGTGGTCCTTATTCCCCAAGCATTTGATAAAAACCCATACGCATGTCCATCTATATAATATATTATTATTATTATTATTATTATTATTAGCACCGCGTCTTACTACCCATTCGGGTTATACGCACTTACGCTAATGTGTAATGGTAGGGTGATAGTGAGATGAAATGAAGGACCTACAGTTTAACGTGGGATCCGAACCACGGTGGAGGCCTGGCATTCCTCACATTCACAAGATGTCTTGTCAGAGGTGAAGGAAGGTTTGGTAATCAGATAAATCTGTGCCGGGACCGAGGATTGAACCCCGGCCGCCAGCACAGAAGTCTGACACCTTACCCCTAGACCACCAGGTCACCTACTATATAAATAACAACTTTTATTAGCTAAAGGTATGGTGACATTTTCTAGTGGATTACTCTAGAAGAATTAGCTCCCTTGATAGATTTAAATTAGATGAAGATGGATAATTAATTGTTTATTATTAAAAAGTAGGAAACAATAAAAAATATATACTTGGAAATATAAAAAAAAGCTCCAAAACTCCATCTCTCATCCCTGATAAAAAATACTTAAAACATTAATACATCAAAATACCTATTTGAAACTATCTAGCGTGAAATTACTATGTAATTACAAGTCAAACATAACTACAGAGTTAATTTAAATAGCGTATATTATAATATGTTGACATTTACATTGACCCAGAAGATTAATTTATAAGCATTTACCACCGTATTAGCAGAGTATTATATATTTTCAACCATAAAAGTTTATCCAATATTTTTAAAAAGTGAATACATTTTTTTCAGAATAATTACTTAACTATACTGTCATAAAATACTTCAAATATATTCTGTATTTATATTTGATTTATTCCGATTCTTATACTTTCTAATAACTAACCTAGAAATTATTTCACACCTTTAGGGACCGTGTTGACGAACTTTTCATCCGACAAAATGTATTTTATGTAACACTCTAAAAAGTGTTAATATTTTCTCAGAACCATTACATAATTGTAACGTCTCCGTATGTTTATTCCTATGGTGTAACAAAACTAGTGTTTGGTATTCCTCCCCCATGTAGGCCTAAGCATATTCTCTATGGTCATACCATCCCTCCTAGGATATTTTGTCTCCCCTTATGCTTTACCCACGCCACTGCCCCCCCCTTTCACTAGCATATTATTTACATTCCCTTCTCTTGTGAATTTACAATGCCCTCTACATCCGCTCACAATAGCTCTAATGTCATATAAATATTAGCTTGTATTTCATTTCTGTGTCTACACTCGAAAAAGTTGGATCTTGCTTCTACAAGGGCGTATATCTACTCCAAATAAAATGGTTAACCATCTATGTATGGTTTTTTTTTAAGCACCGCATCCTTCTATATTCCGTATCCAATCCCAGGCTGTAGTGGTCAGTGTACCTGTATACGAACTTAGGGGTCCCGGCCTCGATTCCCGATTGGTACCTTGAGTATTTTTCTATCAAGGGGAAATTATCACAACGGCCACCAGGGGTTGGTAAACTAGGCTTATGATAGGTTTAAAATTACCAATGGCTTGCACCTCAGTATTCAATTTTCATTTCATTACGGGTACTTGTGGGACAACCTCCATAGGTGTACTCTAGGCAACGCTTTGTGGTACCAGAGCGACGAGTAGTCTACATACAGTCGACAGAACTGGATGGCGTGTTCCTCCCGGTCAGTAACGCCATACGCTACAAATATTTTACCACCCTTTTGGGTTAACTACGCTAATACGTTACGGCGAAGAAGGTTGAAACCCACCTCGGTGGCGTAATTAGCTAACGCGCTAGTTTTATGTTGAGTTGGACTGCCGGGTACAGGGAGATTGAGGTTCGATTCTCACTTGGGTGAACTGGGGGTGATTTCTCATAATTGGTTTTACACTATCCTTCCATGCAAATTCAGTCTCACTTCCTTTATATTCACCCTTTCCAATTCCCTACTCATTAGCGTAATTGGTACTTAAACGTATAACCTGAACGAGTAGTAAGACGCGGAGCTAAATATTACTATCATTATTTTTAAGAAGACTGAATTTAGAGCAAATGTACCAATATTTGCGTAAAGGACCGCAGAAAGACATTTTGAACGTAAGCCACCCTTAGTACACACGAACATGATTCGAACACTGATCCCCCTATAATCCGCGGCTTATTATTTTGCAAGATTGACACCTTAGACCGCTTGGCCACCAAAACAGGTGTCTGTAGCCTGAACACCCGTACTGGTGAGTACGTTGGATAAGGCGTTGACCTCGTCTTGTCCAAGTCTGATACAATGTTAATGGGGAGGTTAGGTTTTGATTCCTAACTGAGGATAGTTTTCTTTAAGACATTTTTCCTCTCTCTCCACCCAAATGATGGTCCTTTTTAATACAACCATACATTCCTCATTACTTTCTCATTTAGGAAAAATATGTAGATAGCTCGAAAAACAAGTCTGTACATAATTCAGACCTACTGACTTTACCCACACTTCCCTATCTTCACATACTCCCTTCACTTTCTATTCTTCTTTCATTTCTCTCATTGCTTATTCCACATCTTCATTAACATTCTCCACACTTCTCCATTCTTTCTTACCCTCTTCGCTTCAACAACATCTAATACTCTTTTATTCTTAAAATTCTTAATGTTTCTCTTTCACACATTCGTCTACAACATTTAGCCACGCCTTACATGGCTTACCCCTTACTTTTGATCCACACATTCTACTTTCATATATTTGTTTGGCTTCTTGATTCACATTCATCCACTCAACATGCCCAAACCAACGTAAGACGCTTCTTTCTCAATGGCCCACTGAATTCCTTTTCAAACCACATT
This sequence comes from Timema cristinae, assembly GCA_039000515.1. Taxonomy (NCBI): domain Eukaryota; kingdom Metazoa; phylum Arthropoda; class Insecta; order Phasmatodea; family Timematidae; genus Timema; species Timema cristinae. The sequence continues at coordinate 27,190,121 of JBCFYV010000001.1, forward strand.
CATCAAGCACCCATTTTTACTAACTTTGTCCATGCGGTTTTTACAAATACCTTTCTTGATATAGCATTACAACCACATTCACCTTGCTTTTGTGCTTCTCCTGACAAACCCACATATCATATTCATAGAACAATGTTGGCATTAACACACTTTTCGAGTTAACTATATTTACTTTAAGCCACGTGTTTGCATATTAATATTCACGTATAGACTACTCTGCTATGAACGAGTGGTATTTGAATTGGCCCAGCAAATAATGGATGGACAGTTGCCTACAAATGTATGGTCAAGTAGTATATGATATTTATCTTCATATGAAAGGACTGCAATTAATTAATATTACGTTTAAGTAAAACGTATACGTAGAAATTTTCATCTGTTAAATGTACCGTAGCTTTTCACCTATTTGTTTAAAATAAACCATCTTAATTTATTGTTTAAACACTTAAAATTTTGAATTCATTAAAGTGAAAATAATTTTTTAAGACAATATGTTTAAAAAATCAACTTACTCAAATTAATGAACAAAATAATTACACACTCCTTTAGAACAACGTTATGAAAATGTTAGTCCCTATATCAATTTGAGCAATTTCACAAGATAAAACTAAAGATACAGAATTTATTCCAAAATTATATATATATATATTGATATATCAAGTTAAAAATAAATGCTAGTTATATTTAGGTGCCCGTTTTCTTCACACTGTTGGATAGTGTCTATAATTAGCTCAACTACAATTCATTCAATTAATATTGAAACTTATAATACAATAGATTAAAACATTTTAATGAATACTCATAGTTTGGAAAGTTTTACAACTTATGATAACTGAGTTCCGTTAAAATATATAAAAACTACCTAGAGTATTTTTTTTTTAGTTTTAAAGAGAATGCTAAGCTTAATTTCTTTAGAACTATTTGCTAGAATAAGATTTTAGCACCACGTCTAGCTACCCGTTCTGGCTCTAAGCATATACGAATTACGCTAGTGTGCTGGGAATTAGTAAGATTGGATTTAAATGAAATTTACCGGAATTTCGTGGAGGGAGAGTGGAAAACCATATAGAACAAACACCCCACAGAGTATCTGGGTGGGATTAAAACCCGATCCACCCATTATCGGCAATAAAATATAGTGCTAGAGTGGCGCCTTAGACCATACGGCTAACGAGGTGGATTGTTAATAATTATTAATGCAATTTAATAAAATATATATAATCTGGTTACACGTCATACGGGCTGTTCACATCAATTAAACTAATGGGGTCAATATGAGGAAGGTAGAATTTAAAGAATATATACCCTTATTTGTGTAGAATACTTGGGGGAAACTATCTAGTAAAAATAAACATCCTTAGTAACTCGGAGGAAATTTATCTTCGATCACTGACAAACCAGACTACACTGAATATCAGCTCTGACGGAAATTCATGATTACAATCGGGGATCGGTATTGCAATTTTATTGTTTTCGTGTAGTCGATCTTCCCTTGCATATACGACCAATTTTGCAACGCTGGTTCATCGATGTTGCCAGTAGCCTCTTCTTAGCCCAAACCTTGAGCCATAACTGAAAGAGAGGTGATTTCAGAAAAATTAAAGTGGGGAAGAAGGGAACGTGATAAAAGTGAAGTATTTTTGCTATTTTCATAGCAAAATATATATATATTTTTGTCAATAGAAATAAAATATGTCTCCAGTAGAAACCGAGAAATTAATTTTCTTCACATGGTGATATCAACAGTTGTTGAATATCTTTCATGAGCATAGCAACATTAGATGATAAACTTTTTAAATGAAGAGAGAGAACTGTCAATAAATTCTAGGACACACTTGATAGATATTCAACAACTGTTGAGGTTACCATCTGTAGAAAATTAAAATATATTTTTACTGGAGAATTATTTGATATATTTTGACCAAAACAATGTTTTGCTATAGAGATTGCTTCCCCTTCCATCCTATTTTAATCTAGAGAGAGCAAATATTAAACATTTTCTCCACAAGACCTGCAGTTCCCTCAGCGGTGATGATATTCATTGTAGATTAACTTGACGTTTAGTGCACGTGCAAATATATTATGAAAGGTTGATTTGAATTTACGATGAAGGTTTAGATCTAATTGTACAATATCGTTGGATATCACGTAAAAATTGTGTTCTAATAGAAACCCTACTCGTATGGAGATGATCCCTTATTATCCCTTGAAATCCAGACTGAGTTCTAATCTCCAGACTGCCATGTAAACAAACAAGATCCTCAATCCTTAGCTCCTCTCATCCTACCTTCATGTCCTTACACCCTCCCTTTCTGGCCTCGCGTACAATCTGGATATGAGGAGAGGAACCGTTATGAAGGAGCTCTTAATTCTCCATCGAGTGGTGCACTTCAGACATGAATGCATTAAGTTCATCTCTTGGTGCTAGAGAGGCTCCATCTTCCTTCTTTAAGGCAGGGATGCAGTGAATGCTAGAAAAGGTAATGATTTTTATAGTCAAACATTTTTTTTTATCAAAATAAATAAAACATTGCTTCTATACATATTCTTCACATGGTGATGTTAACAGTTGTTGAATATTTGTTATGAGCATGTGGCATTATCAAACAAACTTTTAAAATGAAGATAAAAAAATCAATTAAAATCCAGGACACCTCGACAGATATTCAACATCTGTTGAGGTTACCATGTGAAGAAAATTAAACTCTATGTTTTTATGGAAACCATATTTGATTTATTTTGACAAAAAAATGTTTTGCTATAAAATTGCAAAAATACTGACCTTTTCTCGAGTCCTCTGTATCTTAAGGTAATCCTAAATTAAGATATTATATCACATCCAAGGTTCCTTCATTTTACCGTTACAATTTGTGGACGTCATTGGTAAGAAAAAGAAGCGAGATGTTTTTAAGCTATATTTTATATTAATATAGAGACATTTACTAAAGACTTGAAAGATTTGTGAAATGAAATTATATATATATAGGTGTCAGAAACCCTCTCCGAATTGCATAAATAAACTAATAAACACTTTTGCAGAAACAGTGATAAAAGTTGAACATCTTTGTCCACCAGAGGGCATAACAATCCAATTCTGTTTTAAAAGAGTTCCTTTTATATAGATCAAAAACTTTTAGTTATATAAATATATGTTTTTATTAATTTTTTAATTTTAGATGACATTACAACATGACAACGATCAGTTATTTCTTATCTAAAATATTTGAGGAGATGTCAAAATTGTAAATTTGCGATCATGTAAAGTTATTTTAAAGCCATTTTTATGTGAAAATGATGGTTGCCATTTTGTTTTAATTTTTTTTTCAATGTGTAGATAGATACCACATTTAATCAGAACTGATCGAGAGATTTCGAGAAGAATTGATTCTTTTCTCATTTTGCCCTTCAGTAAAACACCCTACTCGGGTAAACCTCATGGACGTCTCAAAAACCCGATTGGTAAACTAATTTCGGCTTTTCTTTTTAAGCACCGCGTATTACTAACCGTCCGGGCTATACGCCTATGTACTAACTACACTAATTGATTAGGGATTAGGAAGGTTTAATTGAGAGGAAGTGATTTCACACTTGCTGGAGGGAGAGTGGAAAACTATTTATGAAAAATACCCTCAGTGCACCCGACTGGGATTGAACCCTGATTACCCCCTTTTCGGCAATTTATTCTAACACGAGAGTAGTGCGTTAGACCCCCCTGCTACCAAGCAGGTTATATATCCCTCTTGATGGCTCCTTTATATAATAGATAGTTAAACTTAACACAGCCAAATTTTCATTGGCAAGGTTTTTTTTTAAATATACATTTATATTTTTTTGCAGTCAAAATAGATAACATTTCACTATAATATTGATAATATCTATAAAAGTGACAGCTGCAGATAACATGACTTGACGTATGAATATGTGAAGATGGATGTAGTAGATATTATATTTCCCAGATAAGATTCCTCCCATGAAAAATAGAGTGAAGAGCTAATTACACGTATTCCGTCAATTCATGTGATGATCTTCAGGCAACTGTCAATCTTCATAAATAAAATCAATACCTATAAAATATTAACAACAATAAGGTACAAATTTTTGTATTTTATAAAAGTTTATTTCTACCAAAACTATATTATAGCATCCAGTGCACTGGCACTCAGTGTACCAAACACAATAATTAAAGATATATTTCCATTTATAATCTTAAATAGTTGATACTTCCTAACAAAAATCTATTAAATATAGAACCATACTCAGTAATATTTACCACTCTAGTGTCAGACTGGCCTGCTGATAATGAGGAGATCGGGTTCACACCCCTGTTGGGTCTACTGAGGGTGGTCTTTCCAATATGATTTCCTACTTTACTTTCACATAGATGCGGGTAGACTATCTCTGAAATATTTCCTTCCTCATCCATACTCCATTAGAGTAATTATCATATATTCGGGTAAACTGAACAGGTATTAAGACGTGGTGATAAAAAAAAAGTAAGATGCGGCAATGAAAAAAAAAAAATTAATAACATTGACACGGCTCATTAGCCACGCGCATTAAACGTCAATACCATCCAGTTTGGTTTGCCTACTTAGAGCTCTTAGTTTGAATCTCAGCCAGTGTACTAAGTAGAATTTACTTAAATAATTTCCCTTTCTCACCCATATACAAATGAGGATATATTTCTTCTATATTCTACTTTCCATACTCCTATTCCATTAGCTTAATAAAATGTGGACAGGTATGGACGTGATTAAAAATATATATATTATATTATTATATATAAATATTATTATTTATCACCGTGTCTTACTAACCGTTCGGGTTATACGCACCTACGCTAATGTGTAATGGTAGGGTGATTGTGAGATGAAATGGAGAACCTACAGTTTAACGTGGAATCCGAACCACGGTGGAGGTCTGGCATTCCACACATTCACAAGTTGTGATTAATACACGTCTTGTCAGAGGTGAAGGAAGGGTTTGGCAATCAGATAAATCTGTGCCGGGACCGAGGATTGAACCCCTGACCCCCAACACAGAAGTTTGACATCTTACCCCTAGACCACCAGGTCATCGTGATTAAAAATGTATTTACGACTATGAAATATTTTAAAAGTAATAAAGTTTGTCCGCATGGATAGTGGTACTGAACCAGAGTTCGGATTTTGTCCCGGATGGGTTGTACGATGAGGATGTTTTTATATCCACATTATGTTTTAATCATTTTACCTCCAATTTAATTCTAATAGCATTCTTATAAATAACTCTAATCTTTCTGACCTATTTTTAAGGAGCTCTTGATGTGTTTTTTTTATCGCCTTCTAGTATACACTCACCCGCTTCAGTGGTCGCATGGTCTAAGCAATTTTCAATCTTTTTCAACTCACAATATACTGAACACGGCGATACATTTGTTAAGGAAAACCATACGTTTCTCAAGTAGCTATTTTATTATTAAAATAACAAGTACTAAGATTGTGTTAAAAAGTTATAATTATTGTATTATTAAAAAAAGTTTAATACGTATTTAAATATACTTTTTTACACCTCAAATTTGTTCGTATATCTTTTTGATCTTCCCCCATATCCCCGCGATACACAGGTTGAAAAAACCGCTCTAAGGCGTCAGTCTCGCAATAGACTGGACTTCCAATGATGGGGAGATTGGGGTTCGAATCTCAGTCGGTTATACTTGGGGTGTGCGTATAAACCGACTGGGTAGTAAGACGTGGTTCTTATTAATTATATATATATGTAACAACTGAGGGGGCTTTTCCCTAAACTGTTTTCCAATCTCTCTTTATGCAAATGCAAGTACATTTCCTCTAAATTCAACCTTTCTTATCCCTAACACACTAGCGTGATCAGTACATATGCCCATAAGCCGAAAGCGTATTAAAACATGGTAATAATATATATATATATATATATATACATTCCTCAATGATTGAGCCCACGGATGAGGTCCAAAGAAAATTTAATTAGAGTTAACGAAAACGACGCGTGTCTCTCGAGTTCCTAACGTCAGCTTTTGCCATCCCATCTCATTCTTTAGCGTCCTTTATTTTTTCCACAAGATTAAGTAAATAACTTCTGAAACCTGTTCGCCTCCATTTACAAGGTAAGAAAGAGAAAGAAAATGATAAAAAAAATAGATAAAAAAGAGCGAGAGACCTTTTTTTATAGGAATAATAATAAAAACAAAACTTTTTTGTCTTTTTAATTTGGCTTAAAGTATTTTATAGGATATTAAAATGAATTTCTAGAGATATTTTGAGTAAAAGAATAAAATTCATTTGTTTTATAAAACAGACCAGTTTTTTTTTGTTTAAAAGAACTTTATTGAATTGTGTTTCTTTTTTGTTTTAAATTTATAGTAGAAGTTATGTTAATGCGATTCCATATAATGGGTTCAAGCATAATATTACTATAAGAATGAAAGTATCTTTTTTTTTATTAAAAATAAATTGGTTTACCCATTTAAATGATGCGATTTCGTAGTCTGGTTTTCTTTATATGAAAAAAATATAAAAGTAGAAAATTTTCAGAGTTAAAATTCCACATATAGTAAGAACACGGTAATAAGGACAGTAACTGACGTTTAAAAACCTATAATGGGATTTCCGTAGGAAGTAACAGTTAAACTAGTCGCCCACTGGGGCGCGCCGCTCCAAACCACTGTATGGAACATTCCAAGCGCCTTCCTGCGGAGGTCCGCCCATGTAGCACACCCCGCCGAGTACATCCGGAAGGTTTCTTTGGTTTCTTTTAAAATTTTTTAGAAAACATTTGCTGTGTAATTTTCACACACGTAAAATGGTTTAATAATAAAGATTTGCCTTTTGCTTACCACTTTTCTACTCTTATCATTAATTAATTAACTCTTCAAGGAAAAGGAAAACTTGCATTTCGAAGGCGATTATGTTGTAATCTGCTTCCATCAAAATGTATATTTTAGCTACCAAAATGAACAGTGATGATAATAATAATAATATTTAGCACCGCGTCTTACTACCCGTTCGGGTTATACGCTCTAAGTACTAATTACGTTAATGGATTTAGGAACTGGGAAGGTTTAATGAGTGGAAGTGAACCCGCATTTGCGTGGAGGGAGAGTGGATAACCATTTAGGAAATACCACCCCCAGTTCACCCGACCGAGATTCGAACCTAGCTCTCCCCGTCCTCAGCAGTCGAGCTCAACACGACAAGGCGTTTAGCCAACTACGAACATTGAGAATAAAAGACCAAACGCTCAGAACTCAACCATGAAAATGAACACGTGTTGTGTGAGGAGGCATGCCGCCACTAAACCAAAGCACCCGAGTGCTGTCGGAATGACGCGAAAAACATTAATTCTTCCCAGGGTTCCTTTCGTTTAGACCCCCCCCCCCCCCACACTCACACACACACACAGGCGCACCGCGCGCTCCGGAAGGAAAGAGTTCGGTTCCAGAAACCTCGAGAATTCTGATAACGGAAATTCCATAAGCTACACCACACTGTGATGGACCTTGCACAATTTGATTTCATAAGAAGCAGGAATCGGAATGTTCTTCTGGGCAGCGTTGCGCACCATAGTGGATTTGAACCCCATAATCCCCCATCACTACGTTCATGTTATATTTATATCGTATTAGCTACTCTCTAGGTATATTATTATTATTATTATTATTATTACACCTCGTCTTACTAATTACGCTAATGTGTAATGGTAGGGTGATTGTGAGATCAAATGGAGGACCTACAGTTTAACGTGGATCCGAACCACGGTGGTGGCCTGGCATTCCACACATTCACAAGTTATGATTAATACACGTCTTGTCAGAGGTGAAAGAAAGGTTTGGCAATCAGATAAATATGTGCCGGAACCAAGGATTGAACCCCGGACCCCCACTCCAGAGGTCTTGACAACTTACCCCAAGACAACCAGGTCACCCACCTATTCTATAGTTGAACCACGCAAGGTAATTCTAAAAATTTAAAAATGACACCTTGACATGGGAATCGAATCCGGGACCTTTGGCTTAGTACGCCAATACTCTAACCACTGAGCTATCCAGGATAGTTAAGCCAAAGGTCCCGGGTTTTATTCCCGTGTCTAGGTGTCATTTTTCAATTTCGGAATATGATATCTATATGGAGAATTCCTCTATAAAAAAGCAAAAATAATTGCTTCGGCTATTTGATTCTTAACCATGCAAGGTAAACCTGCGCTACCTTTCAGGTTAAATTAAGTGAAGTATCAGCACTTTCAATACTCGTATTGTGGAAAACAGCTTAATGAACCGTTAAATTAGGGTTGGTTAAATACTTAGTTTTTTACTTACAAACCATTAACACAAATCAAATATATTATCCCAACACTGTTTAACGTAGGTTTAAAATTTATAAAATATTTTATTCAAACCATAACAAAAAAGCTTATTAATTTGATTGGTGTCCCAACTTTAAAATTTTATTAGGGTCGATAAAAATATGCCAAAAATAAAATTTTATTTTTGCTATATTTTTATTTACCCTAATAAAACACTATGTGGTTTCTCAAACACACTTCAAATTTAAACTGTGTGTGAAAAACCACATCGTGTTAAAATTAAACTTAAATTCAACTTTGAATTTTTTTTCAATTAGTTCTTGTCTGTGTCAAAAAGGTCAATAAGTATTAACCTTTGGCCTCACTATTCTGTTAATGTTATATCTAAGACAACCACAACTAGGCCTAATTCTAGCTCCTATATTTTTATGAAATATTTTTTTCATGTGAGAAAAATAAACTGCAACTTAGAACATTCAGTTTTCTACTAAATTATTTATACATTTATGTTTTTATTACCTAAATTACTAAACTGATGGTATCAGATGTATGTTTTATACATTGGTTTTGAAATTTACTCGGGAAATATTGGGGGGGGCTTAAGATACTCCCAGCCACCACCACCCCCCACCAAATTCTCGTTGACCCCCCCTATTCTGATTGAGAATCTGCCATGAAACCATTTGCCTATTTTATTTTAACCCCTCGTCCACGGAGACGAGCAACCCCCTCACTAAAGTGGTTTTTGGCAACTTACTCTTCACCTACTAAAATGGACGCCAAAAATGTTTAGTTATGGTAAACCAATATTTTATGGATTCACCTAACCAGGCAGCTGTTAGGTAACGCACCTATTTTTGGACAATGGCTCGTAAAGTGCTTCACAAAAACATTTCCAACCACATTGCGCACAGTCTTCATATCTTCCTCCCTAGAAGAAGGGATAATTTTTGACTAGAACCGACGTCAAACCTAACCTAGCATTAGATGTGACGGATGGCGTTCATAAAAGTCTAATAGTTCTTACCTGAGCAAGTATCAAACTGAAACAGAATATGTTTGGTTATGAGGAGAAAATGAATACAGATATTCCTTTATGGTATTTTTTTTTAACAATGTGCCGCTAAAAATGTTCCTTTTTAATGTAATATAATGCACCTTTATTATACCTATTTTCAAGGAGGGACTAACAATAATCTCTTGTTATAAATTCATATTTTCGGAAAAGATAGTGATACAATAAGCTTTTAAATAGCTTGAGGAAGAATAGAAAAGTGCACAAGAGTACATTTTGAAAGGTTTTTATTTTGAGATGTAATGACGTGTGGCACATGCTACCTTTTTTTAAAAAAAGGAAAAGTAGTTTATAATTTTACTACTTTCATTACTTGGGCTATTTGAAAAAAAAAAATTCAACTGCTTTAAAAGCTATGGCTACACGGAGCCGACCCGCACCTCATGTGAATTTATTTACAATAACATCGCATAGGATTTTCAAATTATTCACTATATTAAACCAAGCATATGATTATTGTAGCTAAAAAAGAAAACAATTTTAATATTCTTTTATATTTCTTACACAGCCGTTGCACGTATGATGCTGTAGTCATTACATTAACATTACTGTAACATTACGTACAAGATAAACAAGATCATATACAACCACTTATTGAACAACAAACATTCTTCTTCTTAATTATTAGCTATCTTAAAATTTATTCTTCGTAACTAATAGCTAGCTTAATTTTATGAAAATAGGCGAAAACTATGCAAGTAAAAATAAAAATACAAACTTATTTTGTAATAGAACTCATTCTATAAAGAATATAACCAATGGTTAGAAAATACGGTGCGGTTACGGATCGTGTAACCACTTTCTAGAAAATGCGGTGTGGTCCGGGTAGGTTCCATGTAGCCATACCTTAAACAGTGTAAAAAAATGTCATGAGTCCAGTGCACAACAGGCCACTCTCCTGGTATAGTTCACTCGTTGATCCTACTAATTCTCTGACTAGAGGGAAACACAGCCTTTCTGTTCGAGATCCCAGTAGTTAGTCCATTCTCGCCGCAAGACAGAGTCGAACCCCCGATCTCCACCGAAATCCTCTTGCGCCACCAGTCGCGCACAAAGGCCCACACGGCGGGTTGCCTAAGCAGTGCCAGCGATACCGGGAGAAAAGACTCTTCCGATACGAAACTTGTTACGGGAGCCGTACACAAACACGGCTAAAGTTTTTTGTTTTTAGAATTAATTTAAAAATTACAAGACCACGTCTGTTGTCTATTTGTCAAGAGTTACTGGCTACAGATTGAGAGGTCCTGGGTTTGATCTATGGAACTTATTATCTGTGAAGCAGTGGGTCCGTAACGGGTATCAACTCAGTCTCGTGAGGAAAAATGAGGAGCTATCTGAAAAAAAGTAACACCTATAGTGTAGAAAACTGAGATTAATAGTCGGAGGGTTTGTTGTGCTGACCACATGACACCCTATACTCCAATAAGTTGCCACTATTATCACCAACAAACAGTGGTTGGTCGGTTGGTATGGCTCGATTGCGAGCTGATAGCACTGAGTTTTTTTATAATCATAAAATTGGAATTCTAAGAGAAATATAGCTATATTTTTGTTATTAGATATACTTTCTAGATCTTCAGAAATAGGAACTAAATTGATATTTCAGTGACCGTAATGTTAACCTAAGTGTATCCTTTGATTAAAGGTAATTAATACGCCCCTTTTCTTACTTATCACAAGACCAACATTCAAAATCCTGATTTTATTATTTTTGGGGTATTTCATATACACTCGCAGAATCTACTGATTATATCAGCACACGACTTACAAACTATCATAATAGTAGAATAAACATAACATCCAAACATCACTAATTCATCACATAGAATCGGGAAGCCCTAATTTCTCAAATGATAATTTTTTTGGCCATGTTAGTAATCACAACCGGTACCTTTAGTAACTTAGAAGTTATTCACGTTACCTAATTAAAAATAAGAATAATCAAAAACAATTATAGAGGTGTATGTCTGATTGTTGCAGGTGTATTACAAACAATTATAGAGGTGTAAATGTCTGAAATTGTGTATGCTGTTGTTAAGTTTACAAACAATTATAGAGGTGTATGTCTGATTGTTCAGTGTTTTACAAAAATTATAGAGGTGTATGTCTGATTGTTGCAGGTGTATTACAAACAATTATATTAGGATGTGGTGTATTAACAATTAGGGGGATCTGATGTCTTGTTTTGTTGCAGGTGTATTACAAACAATTATAGAGGTGTATGTCTGATTGTTGCAGGTGTATTACAAACAATTATATATGAGAGGTGTATTTTATGGTCTGATTGTTGCAGGTGTTTACAAACAATTATAGAGGTGTATGTCTGATTGTTGCAGGTGTATTACAAACAATTAAGAGGTGTATGTCTGATTGTTGCAGGTGTATTACAAACAATTATAGAGGTGTATGTCTGATTGTTACAGATGTGTTACAATACATTCTAGCGTTTTGTGTCTTTTTACAGATGCCTTATAATTAATTATTGTTTCTTATTGTTATATGTAGTTTTAATTTATTCTTGATGAGTTTTTCTTGTTGTTTCAGGTGTATTCTAATTAAATTTGGATTGTATTTCTTAAAGGGCCCTTACACAATCAGTTAGACTGTCAGTATTAAATATTACTTTATTAATACTGAAAGTCTGACTGATCGTGTAGGGGCCTTTTAAAGACTGCCCACGCCCTTTTCTTATCAGCCATGCAGGATCTGAGACTGATACAAATATTGATACGAAGACTGACCGTGTACGGTCTCGTTTTAAATACTGATGCATACTGACCGTCAGACTGTCAATATTAGAACTGATATTCTGAATAATCGTGTAAGGACCCTCAGATGTCTTCTAGTTAATTCTTGCAAAGGGTTTCTTGCTATAGGAGGTGTATTCTAATTAATTACATTATATTTAATATTGTTGCAGACGTCCACTAGAAAATTCTTGCACCTGTTTCTTGCTGTTAAGGAGTTTGCCTGCATTGTATTTATTATTGTTGCAGTTGTCTTTTAATTCCTTATTTATGCGTGTTTCTTACTGTTACAAGTGTATGGTATTATAATTCATTTCTGCTTTGCATTTGTTAATCTTGCAGGTTTTTACCTGTAAATTATTACTGCGTGTTTCTTGCTGTTGCAGGTGTATTTAATTAATTCTTGCATTGTATTTATTACAGTTGCAGATATTTTCTGCATAATTCTTGCACCTTGTATTGTGGTTGCAGGTGTCTGTTAACTCTTGTTACGTGTTTCTTGCCGTTGCAGGCTATAATAGTTAATGCCTGCAGTGTATTTCTTATTGTTGCAGATGTCTTCTGCTTTATTCTTGCAGTATGTTATTGTCATTGTAGGCGTCCTTCAGTTAGGTATTGCATTGTTTTTATCATTGTTGCAGGTGTCTACTAGTTAAGTTTTCTTACGTATTTCTTGCTGCTGAATGTGTAAAATAGTTAATTCCTGCAATGTATTTAATATTGTTGCAGTGTCTTCTGGTTAATTCTTACAGCGTGTTTATTGTTATTGTAGTTGTCCTCTTGTTAATTATTGCATTGTTTTATTATTGTTGCAGGTGTATTCTGGTTAAGTATTGCGGCGTGTGTCTCATTGTTGCACATGTTCTCCTAATTCTATGTATTTTTCATTGTTGTAATTGTATTATATCCAATTATTTGTAGCGTGTATTAGAAAGGATCCTCTGAGCTAATTCTCGCTGTGTGTATAATTGTTGCAGGTGTCTTCCATTAACCGCGTGCTGCGCAACCTGGCAGCGCAGAAGGAGCAGCAGGTGTCGGCGCAGAACGAGTCCGTGTACGACAAGTTGAGGATGTTCAACGGGCAGGCCCCTGGCTGGGCCTGGTACCCTGGCACCCCTCCCACCCCCCACCTGAGCTTACCGCCCAACCCCGCGACGTGCTGCCGGGACAAGTTACCAGGGATGATATCCAGAAGCGAGGTGAGGTCATCACACACATCACACACTTGCGGAGGGTGATGGGAACGTTTCACTGATGTACGTTGATGATTTTTTTTAGCACCTCTTCGTACTACCTGTTCAAATTATACGCATACGTACTAATTACGCCAATGAGATAAGGATGAGGAACCTTGATTCTAGATGAAGTGTTTCCGCATTTGTGTGTGGGGAGAGGGGAAAATAATGGAGGTAAAATCCCCCTTGGTACTCCCAACTGAGATTCAAACCCAGATCACCTTGTCATTAGCAGTCTTATTCTATTGTGAAGTGATGATGAGATGATGATGATGATGATGATGATGATGATGGAGAGGAGGGTCAAAATAGGTAAGGAAAAAAAAAAGTTACTTGGTTTATGAATGGCCCCTAAAACATATGAATTGGGTTTTAACTTTGCTCTCTCAGTCCAGAGCCAGATATACACACGTATCTAGAATTAATTCACGTTGTGAAAGAAAGATTGTAGGGTGATTTGGGGGGGTGGGGGGGGGGGGTGAGATGGGATAAAAAACTCAATCATACATTTAGTCATTTTATGGCCAGGCACGAAGTTTAATAATTATCGTAAAAGAACTTATCTGACAGCTAGAATTTACTAGGGCTACTGTCAATTTACACGGTAAGAACCTTATCTGACAGATAGAAAAGATAATAAATCTACAATCCAATTTTCATAGGAAGAAACTTATCTGACAGCTAGAAAAATTACTGTATCTACAGTCTAATTTTTATAGTAATAACTTTATATGACAGCTAGAAAAGCTACTAGATCTGCTTTTATGTATTCATACGTCAAGTCATGTGATCTACATATTTAACTTTTGATAGATATTATCAATATCTATAAAAATAAAATAACACTAATAACAAGGTAAAATGTTATCAATGTTGATTACAAATAAAAAGTTTGTATTTTCTAAAAGGTACATTTGATTGTAGTGAGATCAAAATAGTACGCAATACGATGAAAAAAAATTACAAATAAAATGTATCCATGTAGCCTGTATATATTTTTTCATTTGACTGAATAGCACGATTTACTCATTTAGCTCGATCATTGAGTGAAACTAGAGCGCGTCTCTTTGACAACGCTTTAAACAGACCACAAAGAGACTAACCAAAAGTTAATCAAGATCATTATTGAAGTTCAGTTAATACCGTAATGAGTTTCAAAAAAGGGGATGGACTTCCTCTCACTGATAATATACCCTCGTAGTTCCTGTCTCCAAAACAAATACTTTAACGGTCTATGTGAGTTTAATTCTACATTTTTGAAGCGAAGGTTTTTTTTCTTTCTCTCTCGCTCTCTAAACGTTAATATGCTATTTTTTGTTGTTGTCTAAGCTACCATTTTGTTCATGATTTAGAACTCAAAATCCTATACGCTAGAAAATCCACCGTCCAAATGAATTGGTTTTTCTTTGTTTAGTAATGAACCTACTAACTGTTTAAATGTGTGTTTTTGTTCAAAAACAAATTTTACCCTAAATACTCCTGGCTATTTTCCATTTACTTTACTAAATAAACTAACGTTAATTTCAAGTATAATTAAATTACTAAATACATTTACTGCGTTTGTATACGTGCGCAGTAGTGATGTAGTGGAAGGGGTTTGGTGGTATGTTCCAATTGTATATCAATGCAACAAATAATATCGCCTCCCTGTTACATTATGTAAATTGAATACAAATAATCCAAATATCTGAAAGCTGTTTTGAAAGCGTCGGGCTATATCACACAACATGAGCGCTAATGTAAACATATTCATGATCACCTCGGACAAATAAACAGCTCGTATCGTGCCGATTACATTCGACAGTTTGGTAGTGGTGGGAGGTTTGGGGGTTTAAAACGTACTGACTGTTGGGGATAGCTTGAGCTCTTTGGTTGAAAGACCTTTAGAATAGCTGCTTAGAGCCTCTATTATAGAACTTGTTAGTCGAAAGGGATCTAACCGACAACTGGAAGTGCACAATCTTTTTTTTTTCTGATAAAATTTACCGGTAACCAGAGTCCGGATTTTAATTATATGTTATTTTTTATATTTTTTTTTCTTCACATAAAATACTCATAAATATATACACTCTCTTCATGATCCCCTTGTTGTAAAAAAATGTATATTTCATAATTTTATTGGTCATTTTGGAATTTAAGATCATATTTTCTTGCTCTGCGTAATTTTTTTAGGCATTTTTAGACATTTTTTGTTATTTTAATGAATTTATCTCGGAAAAGCATATTTTTTAATGATATAGATATTTTATAACTGCATAAATTTTACCAACACACATCTGTCGGTGTGACAATATAATATAGATCCTGAACTTTGTATCCTATTTGCTTCTTTGGTTGTAAAATACACTAAGCTGGAGAGGGTTGCGTTGAAAAGGGGGGGAGGGGTGATATTACTTCTGAAACAGATATGTGTATATCTATATTATATTTAGTAGAATTCAAATGTTTAGTTGTTAAAGTCTTCTCATTGCAGTTTACATTTGTAAAGTGTGTGTTTGATTTAGTCGTGTACATTTATTACGAGTGCTTGCTCATATTTTAAAGTATTTTTTTTTTAAATTTAAAGTATATTTTAGAATTTTTATGTAATTTTATAAGTAATTTTTTGATCATTTTAGGCCATGAGCCTCCGTTCTCACAAATGTGGGTGCATTTCCTACAAATTGTCATTCCTTTCTATTTCACTCACGTAATTAATATATACCAGTGGCTTGTTGCAGATTATTGTACTAAATGTATTTTAAACTTTTAATTGGGAAATGATTTATATAATAAGTTCTCACTCACTTTTTAGTTAAAAGTTTACTCGTAATAGGCTATCAACTTTACTTAGATATTCAGTTTTCAGTGTGTAATTTGAATTAAAACGTATATTTTCCCCCTTCACGCCCTAATTAGAACTTTAAAATGACCCCTCCTCCAGATCTCTATTTATTCGTTGCACCAAACAACTCAAGTCACAATTGAGCTGATATTTTTTTTAAACAAAGATAAATATTTTATTTAATAATATACAGCTATACACAAATCAAGGTTTCCCTGGTGATGTCATCAAAGAATGATTATACAGATAGAACCACTGTCCACACAGAAGGAAAAGATGGACAACTCGCTATGAAAATTGGTTTTAGTTTTAGGCCACTATTTTTATTGGCATCCTGATTCCCTAATCTTTAAAATTAGTGTTCGTTTATCAACTGGTCAGTCATTTCCTCGTAATTTTTATTATTGGAAACGCGCTTATCAAATAATATATACTAAGATATATGAAGAAAGAGTGATAACATGTGATAGTTAAAATGAGAGTGTGTTTGAGTGTGTGATTGGGTAGGTGTGTGGGTGAAAGAAAATGAAAGTGTGAGTGAGAAAAGGTGAGTGTAAGAGACTGAGAATGAGCAATTGAGAGAAATCGAGTGAGTGTAAGAGAGTGACAGGAAAAGTATGCGTATGTGTTAAAGGAGAAATACTGTGAGAAGAGAAAAATGTGTGTGTGAAGAGATAGCGTGTATGTGAGAGAAAGTGAGAAAGAGTGTGTGAGAGAGAGGAATTAAAGTGTGAGAGGGAGAATGATAAAATATTATATTAGAGAGAGAGTTTTATAGAATGTGTGAATGTATTTGTGGGGGTAGGAGGGGGTTTGTGTGTGTGAGTGTGTGTGTGATGGGAGAGAGTGTGAGAGAGTGTAAGAGTATGTGTAAGAGCGTGAGATAGTCTGATAGAGAGAGAATGTGAAAATATAGATGTGGTAATCAAACATTACTGTACTTTAAAATAGCAATCCTTCAAAATTAAATACCAACATTGAAACATAACTGGACTTATTGTATTTGTAAGAATGTGAAGAAATAAATGGGGTACACAACACATTACTTTTAAATATCTTATCTTCAAAACTAAGCGGTAAAATGAAAATGTAGTTTAACTTATGTATTTGTATTGTTTTACTATTTGATACAATGAACATCAACACTCATTATTTGAATAAAATGAACACAAAAACCCATTATTTGAACAAAAATGAACATAAAACCCATTATTTGAATAAAATGAACATCGAAACCCTTTATTTAAAAAAAAAATTGAACATCAATACTCATACTTAGATAATTAAAATGGATATTTTTTTAAAACCCTATTCATGATCATTCTATCGTTTTTGAGCTTATAATACATACCAATACATATTTAAACTAATTTTACTATGCGCGAAACAAAACTTTGACAATGTTTTCACGACTTAACTTAACCTTTGAATTTTCGAATTATGCTCAATGTTATTAATTTAAATGCGAATTAACGATAACAACATTCCAATAAAAATAAAATAATATTAGCCCAGTATAGATATCTCAATTTAGATGTGTTATGACCAGCATTCAAAGAGAAATATTCATCCAAAGAGAAAGTTGTGATGTATTTGGACCAACAAATAAAGATCGAGTTATTATTTTTTTAGCCAAAGAGATATATTTTATTTAGAGATTTAAAGCCATACAGCAAATAACCGTTTCTATGGTAATAAACAAAGAATGAAAAACTTAAAATTCTTTGTGGAAATAGGGTTTTCGTGGAAAACAAATATTTTTCCCGACATCCTGGATTCCTAACCGTTAAAATGAGTGATCGTTTGTCAAAATCTGTTCTCTCATTTCTTCGTAATTTCTACTAACGCTAATGGGCTTATCAAATTATATATGATACTTATAGAACGAACTGATTGTAATACATACTTTTAAAAAGAAATGAATCGATTGGGATGTAGTCCCTTTTCGTTCCCACGTCCCGTACTCCCTCAGATCTGGAGAAAGGCATTGGTTAGTGGTCCATGCTATATGTATGTATATCAGGAGATATAATAGTGCTTTCAGGTGCATATGCCATGCTATATATCATTAGGGAAATGCAGCACTGCCTGTGACATCATGCTCGTATCATTGGCCCTCTCCCATCCCAATTCGCAAACACTCGCGGTTAATTAGAATACCCTATGTGAAGTGGACGGGAAAATGGCGATATGGTTTATTACGAGAGAATGTCCTAGTGGGTCTACCTACATGCACTGGAACCATCCGTACGCCTGTATTAGTAACTGTCCAAGCACACACATGTGTCCGGGTAGGTAGAGAGGCCCCCCACTGGTCTTGGGGAACTCAATTCATATCCATGATGGTGCACAAGACATTAAATACTAGGTGATCAACTTTTGAAGGAACTGCAATTCTTATGTAGGAAATATTATTTTGCATATTTCCTTCTAGGCTATACTAGGTAACAACTTCTGAGAGAATTGTAGTTCTTATTATATACTAACCCCCTTCCCCGTAAAAAAATATTGTAAATAATCCTGTAAAACAAAGCTTCAAATCATCCTATCATGTCAATATAAAAACAAAACTTTTTTACTTATTTTTTTATTGAAAATAGAGTCCTACCATCACTGTATAGCCTCCTCCCCCTTTTTATCCTCCCTCCTATTTTCATCTCATTCCTCTATAATTTTGTTTGCTCTAGGCGTGAAAGAAATTGTGTATACACCAATCAAACAAATTGTTAAAATCAAATTAATTTTTCAGCTTCCTCCACTTTCATTTACTCCCCTCGTTTCCCCAAATTTTATTTTGATATTTTTTTATTGCGTTCTTGTCACTACATCTATATCTCTTTCCTCACCCCTACACCCCCGCCCCCTTCACCAACCCCACTTTCCCTTCAACAACTTTTTTTTTCCAACGACTTTATAATATACTATAGACATTTTTATGATGAATAAATTAAATTTTCAAAATAAAATATAGCCTATGTTACTCGATGATAATGTAGATTTATATTGGTGAAAGAATTTTTAAAATTGTCCAGTGGTTTTTGAGTTTATCCATTACAAACAAACAAAAAAAAATCTTTCCTCTTTATAAAATTAGTATAGATTATCAGGCCTCTTCTCAGTTACACTAGGGAACAACCTTTGAGAAAGATGCGGTTCTTACAGAGGAAATATTATTTTACCTCCCCTTATCCCTCTCTCTCTCCCTCCTATCTCTCTCTCTCTCTCTCTCTCTCCTCCATTAGGCCAGCTGTTTTTATATCTCTTCTATTACAGGAAGTAGAAAACCAGAACAAGAAAACATTCTGGCACCATCGGCAATCCAGTTGCAAGTTAAGTCTTGTTCGAAGAAAGACAGAAAACTCAAGTAGCCTACACGCAAATGGCAACGATGTTTATAATTTACCCGGAGTTTGCAGTTGTCTCATAGGTTGTAGCCGAATATATTATCCCAATACGAGTATGATTTTGCCTCTTTTTCCTCGGACATCACATTTCTGGTGCTAGGGCTAGGTGTTACCGTGATGCAAGGTTGTATTAAGGGGAATGTTTGTGTACAATTATTTTTATTAAAACCTTTCGTTACTTAAATATATAATAGTAGTTCGTCGTTGCAGCGATGGTTACATGATTATTGTATTAAATTGTATTTTAAACTTTTTATTGGGAAATGATCTATATAATAAGACCTCACTCACTCTTTAGTTAAAAGTTTACTCGTCATAGGCTATCAACTTTACTTAATTATTTAGTTTTCGGTGTGTAATTTGAATAAAAATGTATATTTTCACCCTTCGCACCCCTATGAGAACGTTAAAATGACCCCTCTCCTAGATCCTATCTATTTGTTGCACCAAACCCCACCAAATGATTGAGCTGATATTATTTTTAAACAAAGACAAATATTTTAACCACTAATATACAGTTATACATAAATCATGGTTTCCATGGTGATGTAAGCAAAGAATGATTGTACAGATGAACCACTGCCCACACAGAAGGAAAAGATGGAAAATTCGTTAGGGAAACTGTGTTTTAGTTTTAGGTCATTATTTTTACCATCATCCTGATTCTCTAATCTTTAAAATGAGTGTTAGTTTGTCAAAATCTGTTCAGTCATTTCCTCGTAATTTCTATTACTGGAAACAAGTTTATCAAATAATATATAGGCCTACTAAGATATTTTGATAGAGAGAGGGATAAAATATGATAGTGAAAATGAGAGTGTAAGTGTTTGAGAGTGTGGGTGAGTGGGAAAATGAGAGTATGAGTGTGAGAAAAGGAGTGTAAGAGACTGAGAATAAGCAATTGAGAGAGATCGAGTGAGTGAGAGTATGTGTATGTGTTGGAAAGATAAATACTGGAAGAAGAGAAAAATAGTGTGTGTAGGAGGAGATTGTGTGTGTGAGAGAGAAAGAGAATATGTAAGGGAAAATGCGTGAGGTGTGTGAGAGAGTGTGCGTGTGTGTGAAAAAGAGAGAAAATGTGTGGGCGTGTGAGAGAGATTTGAGAGAGAAAGTTAGAGAGGGAAGTATTAGTTTAGAGAGAGACATTTATATTGAGAGATTTAGAAAAAAGCTAAAGAGAGAAATTAAGATAGGGAGTTCAAGAGAGAGTGGGTTTTAGAGAGAGGGTTTGAAGGAGAGAGTGAGTTTGAGATAGAAAGAGTGAAATAGATATAGTGAGATTGAGATAAAGATCTTGTGATAGAGGGAGTTTGAGAGAATAAACGTTTGTGATATAGCGTTCAAGAGATAGAACGTTCGAGATAGAGACAGAGAGTTTGAGGGAAAGATTAAGAGAGAGATTATAATAAAGATAACGTGAGAGAAGTTGTGTTATAAAGAGTGTATGTGAGGGTATATAGTGGGCTAGAGCGAGAGATAAAGTGATAGAGAGAATGAGAAAATATTACCTTAGAGAAAGAGTTTTATAGAGTGTGTATGTGTGGGCGCGCGTGTGTGAGGGGAGAGAATATGAGAGAGTGTGTGTGATAGTCTAATAGAGAGAGAAAGAGTGTGTGAAAATATAGATATGGTATTCAAACATTACGGTACTTTGAAATATTCCTTAAAATTAAGTATCAACATGGAAACATAACTGAACTTACTGTATTTGTAAGAATGTGAAAAGATAGCTGGGGTACACAAAACAATACTTTTACATGTCATATCTTCAAAACTAAGTGGTAAAATGAAAACATAACTTAACTTATGTGTTTGTATTGTGCTACTATTTGCTAAATTAACATCAAAACCCATTATTTGTAAAAAATGAGCACCAAAACTCATACTTAGATAGTTAAAATGGCTACTTTTTTGACATTATTCAAGATCATTTTATCGTGTTTTGAGCATATAATACATATCTAAACATATTTAAACATCATTTTATCATGCGCAAAACAAATCGTATACAATATTTTCACGAACTTAACTTAACCATTTAATTTTAGAATTATGCTCAATATTATTGATTTAAATGCAAATTAACGATAACACATTCAAATAAAAAAAAATGTTTCTACAATTTAGGAATCTCAATTTAGATGTGTTATGACCGGCATCCAAAGATTAATACTAATCCAAAGAGAAAATTGTGAAGTGTTTGGACCAACAAATAAAGATTGAGTTATTATTTTTTAGCCAAAGAGATATATTGTATTTAGATATTTACAGCCATGCCATGCCGCAAACAGCGGTTTCCATAGAGATTTAACAAATAACGAAAAAATGAAAATTATCTGTGAAAATGGGTTTTCGTGGAAAAATATTTTTCCTGATATACTGGATTCCTAACCGTTTAAATGAGTGGTCGTATGTAAAAATTCTGTTCGTTTAATTTCATCGTAATTTCTATTACCCGATACGGGCTTATCAAATTATATATAAGAGAAGAAGAAGTTGAAGAAAATGTTTACTTTCCATGGAATCTTACTATCCATATTAGGGAAAATATGCAGATAAATTAGGGTGGCTTTTAAGACGTGTAAAATAAAAACCACAGTAATTAATAGGTTTTGATTTAGATTCTCAGACTGAGCTTTAAAATTAAAAATAATCTGCTCAGTTATCAAACATAATGATTCTTATTATGAATGAGGAGCTCCCTGTCTATGGTAGGAATGTCTAGAAGGTCTTCTTTCCTACCAAAATCCTACTATATTGTAGAGTTCTGACAAGGAAAATGGCCTTTCAGACATCCATTCCTATCACAAACAAGTTAGATTATAACTTAAAAGGTGGATATTTAGGGAACGTGAGTTAAGGTCAATGATTTTGAAGTTTTTATAGCAAAACTTTTTTTTTGAACCAGAATGAGTTAAATATTGCTCTAATAAAGCTAAATTTCTTTCACATGGTGATATCAACAGTGGTTAGATATCTGTGATGAGCATCTCTATGAGAAACATTTTAAAGGAAGAGAAGAAGTTGTCATCAAATTCCAGAACACCCTTGACATATATTAGAGATATGTTGATATCATCACGTGAAGAAAATAAAACTCTATGTTTCTACTGGAGAAATATTTGATTTATTTTGGCCTAAGAAAGTTTTGCTATAAATACTTTAAAAACACTTCCCTTAACTCGCGTTCTTACATCCCCACTTAAGCCACCATATTGTAGGAACGAGAAATACAATATATAAATATATAGTACTGTGATTACAAATAATATTTTATATATAACTTCTTAGATGCGTCTATAGATTTAAAGTATTGATATTAACAAAAATGTATGACTGTCATAAACAGCATCGTTTTATCTGAAATATTATTAGTAAAATTACTTTTTTTCTATACAAAAAATACATTCTATTGTTCCGTTTATCTTTAATTGGTAAAGGCGGAGAGGGTGATGAGGAGGTGGGAAATGGGGGTGGTAGAAGTGGGGGGTAGTAGGAAAAAGAACCATTTTAAAGAAAGGGAATGTAACAAAAACACTTTTATATACAAAAAATGAGGTAAAAGTAAAAAATAAAGAATAGGGATGAACATTAAAGGAGATTAAAGGAAGAAAAAAGAAAAGAAAGTTGAAACAAAGCGCTGAAGAAGGGGGTGGCAATTGTGTGTGGTGTGTGTGTGTGTGTGTGGCAGGAAGACGTAACGAAGACGAAGGAAGGCGGTAGAGAGAGGGAGAGGAGGCGAAACTTACACTGTCAACGCTAAAGGATATTTTATTAAATTATATTTTTCATATAGTGTTGAAAGTAGGACCTCGGTGAGATCTTGGGGTAAAGTATTCGTCTCAGGTCCCAGTTTTTGTGGGTTCAAATACTGTTGAGATCAACGGAATTTTCTTGTAGTGTTAAAAATCTGTAACACAACTTCCTTTGGAGGGGAAGTAAAACCTAATTCTGTCTTAACTAGTGAAAAAAGTTGCTATGAGAATTATTTGAATATTTAACGTTCATTTTCTGAATACGACATAGGCAGTAAACCAATTAATACCTGACATGGCACTTAATATGGTAAATAATTATTACTAATAATTATAACCTCTATTTAGCAACACAAATACTCATACGAGTCGGTTTAATTAATAGCGCAACAAAATATAATATTTTGGGAAAATGTTTGAGGTGTCATATGTTATAATGTTAGTAAAAATTTTAGGGTCAGTTAATTATAAGTTTAATAAAAATAATAATAATATTTAGCACCGCGTCTTACTACCCGTTCGGGTTATAAGTTTTAAGTACTAATTACGCTAATGGATTAGGAATTCGGAAGGTTGAATTAGAGGAAGTGAACCCGCATTTGCGTGGAGGGAGAGTGGAAAACCATTTAGGAAAAACCACCCCAGTTCACCCGACCGAGATTCGAACCTCGATCTCCCCGTCCTCAGCAGTTGAGCTCAAAGTTTAATAACAATAAACCTTTTGAATAATAAGTCGTGAATTTTGTCTTACCCTCATCAGTGGCCACTTGGTCTAAGGCGTCACTCTCACATTAGACTAAACCGTCAATGACGGGGAGGTTGAAGTTCAAATCTCACTCGGGTGTAATGAGGCTGGTTTTTTCCAAAATGTGTGGAATGCCAGGCCACCACCGTGGTTCGGATTCCACGTTAAACTGTAGGTCCTTCATTTCATCTCACAATCACCCTACCATTACACATTAGCGTAAGTGCGTATAACCCGAACGGGTAGTAAGACGCGGTGCTAATAGTAATAATAAATTTCCAAAATGCTTTTCCACGCAAATGCGTTTCACATCCACTAAATTTAGCCTTCCTAATCCATAAAAAATTGGCATAATTATTGCATAAACGTATAACCCTAGTGGGTAGTAGGTTTTGGTGCTAAAAAAAGATTATTTTAAAATCCATCTCTTGTACTTGACACATCTATAGTGCCCTAAATTATGATTTTTCTTTACATCTTTTAAGTTTTATTTAAAATAATTTGCAATATTGTGGGTTTGAGGGAGGCAAATTACCCTCTAACCCCCCCCCCCCCCTTCCTTCACTCCCTGCTGAGCTTGAGGCAGGATTGTAGAGTAGGTGATAAAAGGACGGTATTTTTGCCGTTCTTATAGAAAAGCATTTTTTTTTCCAAAATAAATAAAATATTTTCCCACTAGAAACATAGGGTTGTTGAATATGTCATGAGCATAGCGGTATCAGATGAGAAAATTATTATTATTATTATTATCATCATCATCATCACCACGTCTTACTACCCGTTCGGGTTGTACGCACTTACGCTAATGTGTAATGGTAGTGTGATTGTGAGATGAAATGGAGGGCCTACAGCTTAACGTGGAATCCGAACCACGGTGGAGGCCTGGCATTCCTCACATTCACAAGTTGAGAAACTTGTTAAATGAAGAGAAAAAGTTAACATTAAATTCCAGGACACCCTTGAAAGATAACCTTATTCAATAAATGTTGATATCCTCATGTGAAGAAAGTTAAACTCTTTGTTTGTACTAGAGCAATATTTTATTTATTTTGGTCAACAAAAAAAAGTTTTGCCATAAAAACTGCAAAAAACACTGCCCTTTCTCGCTTTTCCTACATCCCCCACCTTAATCCTATGTAGCCAGAATATTTTCATGGTATTCCGTTTTAACGAAGTAAGTTGTAACAACCTGCAAAATGGAAGAAAGGAGAAAGTGGGTGAACGGTTAAGGGGATAGAGGAATGGGTGAAGGGAAGAGGGTAGTGAGAAGGAAGGGGAGATTGAACGCTCACAAGAATAAGAAAAAGAAACTAAGAGAAAATTAGTTTGAGGCAGAAGTTTTTTTTTTGCGCAGGCTCTTCCCCCTTTTCCTCCTTTCCCCCCTACACCCCAATACTTTTAATGTAAGATGTTCCATGAGGGGAAGTAGGAGAAGGTGGCAACCCCCCTCTCCTGTTTCCCCCTCCAACGGAGCACCTCACTGGGATCGATCAGCCGTAAACAACACGTTACTTTGCACTACCAAGGGCAATTTTGGGGTCGAGATGGGCTGGTTGGGAATTTCGAAAAACCAATTTCCATCTTTAACTGCAAGCTGGTTTCTCTCTACCCCCAACCATCCCCCCAACCACCCCCAACCCCCCTCACCCCGCCCTTGTCTTTATTCTATTTCTTTCTAATAAATTATATTGTTGTATATATTATGAAAATGTAAATTAATTAGAGCCTAAAAACTCCATAGGGTTAGACTACAATCGAACTCTAACAACCGAGGAGCCATTGTCTGTTGGTGAAGATAACTCCAACATATATGGATAGAGGGTGTCATATGGTCAGCACAACAATCCTTACTGCTGTTAATCTCAGTTTTTAGACCGGATCGTTACTTACTTATTTTATTATTTAGCACCGTGTTTTACTACCCGTTTGGGTTATACGCTTAAGTAATAATTACACTAGTGGTCTAGGATTTAAGAAAGTTGAATATAGAGGAAATGAACCCGCATTTGCGTGAAAGGAGAGTGGAACACCATTTAGGGATAACCACCCCCAGTTCACCCGAGTAAATTTCTAACTTCAATCTCCCCGTCCTTGGCAGTCTAGCTCAACACGAAACTAGCGTGTTAGCTAACAACGCCACAGAGGCGGGTAACATCCTTATTAAAGTAGCTCTTCGTTTGTCCTCACGAGGTTAATTTTGACCCAGTTCCAGACCCACTGCTTCACATACAAATTCTGAAGGCATCAGGGATCAAACCTGGGCACCTTTGGATCCGTATCCAAGAGCTCTGACCACGAGACCAAAGATGCGGTCATCAGGGACAATAATATACTAAATTTAAACGTGCGTTTTGTTCATTGAACTTTAGTAGGATTCTGGCAGGAAGAAAGGTTTAAAGAATAAAATATATTTGTCGTAAGTATATTAGTATAGAAAGGATGCTCGAATCCTTGATCATTTGAATCCTTTGCATCCTATGGTATTCGAGAGATTAGAGATTCGTAAAAATCTCATAAAAATATCTGGAATAAAATGTTGAAAACCTTAATTTCAAATAATAACTTTAAGCAATTTTTTCTAGCACTGCGGGTTTCTACCCGTTTGGCAATACGCTTATGTACTAATTATACTAATGGCTTAGGGACGAGAAAGGTAATATTTTAGAGGAAGTGTGCCCACATTTAAGTTGAAGGAGAGTGGAAAACTATTTTGGAAAAAAACAACCTTAGTACGCCCGACCAAGATTTGAACCTCTATCTCCCCATCATCAACAGTCTGGTCTACTGTGAGAGTAGTGATTATACCATGTGGCCACATAAGTGGGTTAAACACTAATTAACTTAGCCTAAATCTTCATCATTGGTCACATAGTCTAATGCATTATTATCTTATTAGATTAGATATCCAGTGATGGGTATATAAGGGTTCAACAATTTTATAGGTGCACTTAGGATGTTTTTACCTAAACTCCTTTCACCTCTACCTCCACGCAAATGTATGTACATTTCTTTTAAAATTCTTCCTTCCTTATCAATATTCTAAATAGCCTAATCAATGTATTTATTTATGCGTGTCTGTGCCACATCACTCGTGTATACATGTTTGTGGAAAGAGTGGCCAGTACTAATGTACTATTGCCCAGGGGACGCCCGAATGCACTAATCGTACATCCTTTCCGTGGAGGCTCTTTCCATGTCCCGATGAGATGAGGTGATGGTGATATAAAGTATGAAGGAGTGGAACCAGCAGAATATTGAACCCTGTACCTCTAGTTTGGTAGCCAGTAGTGCTGACCATTAAAACACGGGGCTGGTTAGTGTAATTAAAGTGTTCGTAAACTGAAAGGGTACTAAGTCATGCTGAAATAATTAATCGAAATATAAATAGGCCTACGTTTGTATATTTATACGCGAAGGGTGTGTTTTCGGCTGTCATATCTTGACATTGACTCTTGAAAAACGTCAAATACAAACAAGTTTGGTAAGGCCACGTGAGACATGCAACTAGGCCTTTTTTTTGAGGGTGAGACTTGCTGCTATCATAACTTTCTAGTGGAGTTTGTGGCTTCAATAACCATTGTCGATTAAATAAATGGACCTAGCCCAACACAAAAAACCTAGCCACCTGTATATAGGGAATGGGCCAGAGTGTAAAAAAAAAAAAGTTTGTAGGGGAGTTTTAAACCCTAGAAATCATTGAAATGAGGTTGGCAACTACCGTAAACATTATAGTGGGTTTTTCGGCCATTGTAAACATTGTAGAGAGGTTTGCTGCGGTCACCGCATACGTTGTGGTGTGGTAATTTCTTTACCACCTAAAACATTTTGGTGAGCTTTGAGGCCACCGCAAAACGTTATTGTGGGGTTTTGCAACCACCTTATACGTTATAGTGGGGTTTGCGGCCTTCGAAATTTTTTTGTATTGCCGCTTCCATAAACATTTGCATGTTTATAATCTAACCACCTGCATGTAGGGGATGTGTCAGGTGCAAATTGTGGACCAAAAACTCACTATCAAATCTCGATAAGCCGTAAGTCAAATATGACTAAAACCCTACACAGCCCCTGGTGAATTCCAATTTATAACTCATTAACGTAATTAGTACTTAAGCATATAACTCGAACGAGTAGTAAAAAGTGGTGCTAAATAAAAAAATAAACTTTTGTTAAGGTGGGAATGTAGACAGACGCGATTTAAGGTAAATGTTTTCCCAGTTTGTATAGCAAAGCAGGTTTTTTGGGCCAAAATTAATAAACCATCGCTCCATTAGAAACATTGTTTAATTTTATTCAAATGTTGATATCAACAGTTGTTGAATATTTGTCATGAGTATAGTGGTATTAAATGTGAAACTTTTTAAATGAAGGAAAAAAGTTGTCATTAAATTCAAGGACACCCTTGATAGATATTCAACAACTGTTGATATCACCATGTGAAGAAAATTAAACTATGTTTCTACTGGAGAAATATGTTATTTAATTTGGCAAAACAAATGTTTTTATATAAAAACTCTAAAACTTCCCTTAGCTAGTTTTTCCTAACACTCCCATCTTAATGTTGGTTATTTTCTGTTTTTGTTTTTTCCTAAAACTATCACTATAATAACTGGAGTGCATTTAGGGAAGGCACCACCTCACGATCTCCCCGTGCTCCTCCTCACCCCTACACCTTAAGTCCAATCAATGTCGAGCACGTGGTGCCATCTAGGCGTGTAGTGCGCATGCGTAATTGGCAGCGTTCTCTCTCACACTCATTGAACTACGACCGTCCTTCTTGGGTCACCGATAAAAACAAGAAGCCTTATACATACCATCCTTTAGGGATACCGCTAACTAAAATGGTCTTGAGCACACGAATACTTTTAATATAAATATATAAACCATTCTATTTTAGTTATTAAGTGTAATATTGAGGGTTATTAACGACAAGAATAGGGCAGGTTTTTAAGGTAGCCGAGATATTTCCAATAAGATGATGTGCTCAAGTTAAATATTGACAAAACCTCTAACTAAACGAGTTTGGTTTTTGCTGGGATTAACATAAAGCTATTTTATATATCCTTCCCTATATATAATAAATATACTTTTGAACAAAGTTTAAAAAATCGAAACATTTCCATTTTGATAAGTTCAAAAATCCACATATTTTGGTTGATCATTAAGACCTTAAATTCTAAGGAAATGAAAGGTAGCTGGTATAAGAGCTTAGAATTGATCTTTAATAATCGAATTAAGTAATTAAATAAGAGGGGTCGCCACACAAATTATATTCGTATTTGTATTTGCCCCCTCCTCTGTTTGTTCTACTGCCGGACAGTTCCATCCAGGAACGTTATAAACACACTTGGTTACTGACTTTTATTCATTTCTGCTCGACTATTCTCGTGCCTTAAGATTCGGATGGACACCTACTATATAAGAACGATAAAAGTGTGCCTGCTATTGCTTAAAAAATATGCATAGTAGCAACATGCGGTTTTTTGCATTGCATTAAACTTGTAAATTTAAAATGAACTATATTAATAAAAAAAGTTTCAAGTTAATATTTAATTTTTTACAATAAGACGTAATTTCAATTAAATTTAAATTAAATAAAACACGAAACACAAGAATATAGTTTTGAAGTTATTATATTATTATAGAGAATAAGATAATGTTCGATCATACACGACAAATATTTATAATACAATAACGGGCACAAAATTTGATATTTTCAAATTAAATCATGTCTGAACTGTTGAAAAAGTTCAGTAGCTGCCTGGTAGAATGCTCTGTCCTCGGAAGCGCCTCTCCCTCTCCTCCCCAACCCCTCTTTGGCATTCACTATCTTTTCATCTTTTTTTTCTGTAAGCCATGCTACTCCCCCTTCCCTTCCAACATTTATTTCTCCTTCAGGTAAAACCCTGGGCTGGACACTGTCAGCTTGTTACTACTATTACCTCCAAACCTCAGTTTTTGAAAAGGTTCCTTTTGATGTATTTGCATGATCTATGTTAAAAGTTTATTTATAGAGTAGGCTTGATTCTATTTACCTTATCAATAATTTGTGTAACAATCTACAGTGTTTCTTTGATTAGATACAAACTTTTTGTATAGAAATTATGTTTTTTAGCAAAGAAAAATATTCTAGGCGATACTCCCACAAGGGAAACAGAAAATCTGTGTTACTGAGCAGGAAACCAGCTAAAAAATATTAAAAAAACTTTGAAGGAAAAAGGAAAAAGCGAGTTAAAAAATGATACCTATTTTGTTACTATTTTGTTTAGTGTTGGTGTTTGTAACATATATATTACCCGCACCAGTGGTTGAGTAGACTAATATGCTAGTATAGCATTGCACTCTATCGCTGTTGTCGGTGAGGTCGAGGTTCGAATCACGTCCAGGTGAATTAGAGGGGCTTATCACATGTGATTTATCAGTGGTTTTTCCATCCTCTCTATGCGCTAATGCAGGATCACTTCCTCTCAACTACCTTGGTAACCAACACGGAAGATATAAATTATAGTTTGTGGGCCATTTATAAAGAATATTGTATTTTAATTATAAATGTTTGACAAAAAAAACAAAAAACGACAACACATCTAACAATATTATTTCCAATATGCCCCTTCACACGTTCGGTTAATCGACTAAAATTATACAAGCACTATTATATGGAATAGGTTAATTATATAAAATATTATGTAATAAATAAGTTTTAGGGTTATTTTGTCATTAAATCTAAATATATCCCCGGATACCTTTTGAATTTCTTGGATGTGATTACGAATACAGATTGGGGGCGGAGGTGGATGTTATTTTCAACATTAGCGCCGGAGTTTACTGACATTACAGCTATAATGTTTGCTTGCATTTGCCAATTTATTTTAAGACATAGTCCCAATAAGAATTTAGTAGCTCACATGATAATAAAAGTGTGTAGGTTACTTTTGTTAACATTTTAAGCTATTGCTATAATGACACTAAATTTAACAAGTTATGTTTATTTAAGATTCGGATAGATATTTACTTTAATATGAGGTTGATTTTGTCTACTGTACCCCACGAAAAAAAACTAACAATAACATACGTTTTTTTCATTCAATTTAACTTGTAAACGGAATATGAATGATTGCACTAAAAATGCAATTTAATATATACTTTAATACCAGATATATAATTTTATTTAAAAATAAATAAAACTTTAAATACAAAATGATAGTTCAAAATTAATCATTTTGCTCTGACAAGTAAGAGGATTTTCTACATACAAGACAGTCAAATTATAATGCATTAGACTAGTAACTTGACACTATGGGGATGGAGGGGGTGAAAAGGAGAGACTAGACGAAGAGACCAAGAATTTTTTGTTGTTGTTAAAAGCTTTATTTATGAATTGTCAAGATTTAATAAATTAAAATGTCCCACTAGTGGAAGCTGTGTACCAAATTCAACCTTCTAGATAGTGGGGAAGTGGGTTAAATAGGACTCTGGTCCACGCGAACAAACGGCCATTTCCTGAATGCATAGCCAATTTGGACATAAAATAATTGATATAACATTCTCTATCAGACATTATCCTTAGACTATGTCACTGCATTTTATATAATAGGCCTCTGTATAGGATAACTTGTTTAATGTATTAGTGTATTAATGTACATGGTCCCCAAAGGAGAACAAAACAAGTATGCCAGTGAGTGTACGTCCCCACCACTTACTCTTCCCTAAGAACTTCATGACCTTGATCGCTGGTGTGGGTGGAGGGGGTTTACGTTCCTTCGTTGGAGGCAAGCCACTTAGAATTATTATTATTATTATTAGCACCGCGTCTTACTACCCGTTCGGGTTATACGCACTTACGCTAATGTGTAATGGTAGGGTGATTGTGAGATGAAATGAAGGACCTACAGTTTAACGTGGAATCCGAACCACGGTGGCGACCTGGCATTCCACACATTCACAAGATGTCTTGTCAGAGGTGTAGGAAGGGTTTGGAAATCAGATAAATCTGTGCCGGGACCGAGGATCGAGCTACTTAGAAGATTTTTAAAAGAGGATATGACTTTCATGTTTAATTTTTCCTCCTTCACTCTAACCAAGCCATGCCCTCTCAATGAACTTGCATTTACTGTCTATTTTATTTTATTTCATATAATTAGTTTTGAGTTACTTTAATTATGGTGTTTTTACGTTAATGGCCTCTTATGTGTCGCACGTCGTTAAAACATAATAATAATAATAATAATAATAATAATAATAATAATAGTTATATTAAACATTCTATGGTAAGTTTATCTAACAATAAAGTAAAGTTGAAATATGTTACTATAATGCCAACTATTGCTTCATTATTTAAACAACTTTTGCCAGGGTCTTTGGTTCCTTCTATTATTTCCTCCATCATTTCTCATTTAATCACAGGTTGAGAATTTACTAGTTGAGGAGAGAAGTAACAAACAAATTATATTTTTACTATTGAATCTGAAGAAAAAATACGTTTGTTTAAAATAGTAATTTTTTTTAGTCTATAAACAAAATGTTTTTTTAGTCTGTAAACAATGTTTCAGTATGTTCATTTTAAACTTATCCAAGATGAATGCTATTTTTTTTAAAGTTAGATTGCTTAATCTAGTATTGAATAACACTATACCCGCCTCGGTGGCGTAGTTGGCTAACGCGCTAGTCGTGTTGAGCTAGACCGTCAAGGATGGGGAGATTGAGGTTCAAATCTCGGTCGGGTGAAATAGGGGTGGTTTTCCCTAATTGGTTTTCCACTCTCCCTCCACGCAAATGTGGGTTCACTTCCTCTAATTCAACCTTCACAATTCCCAATCCATTAGCGTAATTAGTACTTAAAGCGTATAACCCGAAAGGGTAGTAAGACACAGTGCTAAATAATAACCCTATTGTTTTGAACTATCGGTTTTATTTCATGTTTTTGAAACAGTTTGAATGAAAAGTAGCTAAAGTATTGTCAGATTATTGCTTATTCTTTTTACAAAATATATATTTGAAGTAGTCCATTTTACAATTTCAAAATTCTCCCCTCCTCCCTCTTTTAACATCTACAAATTCTAAAAGTGATTATTTAACGTACAATTTCAATTCTTAAATATGTTCGAGTATACGAACTTTAATTTGATACTGGCTAAACTAGGGATACACACGCAACTTCCTTTTTAAATTATTGTTATTACTATGATAATATCGTGACTTTAGCGTTAGTGCGTATATCCCGAATGGGTAGTAAGACATAGTGCTAATAATGATAATGATATACAGTGGGTAATAGATAAACTAAATAAAAATATCACCATTTATTGTAAATAGTGATTTCCTTGGGTAACTCAAAAAAATTGTACTTAGACAGGAATTGGAGCCCTTGTCCTTTGACATGGGACGACATTCTAATAAAACACCGAGATTGCGGCTCGAAACTCCCCACTACTCCTTAGAGCAGAGGTGGGCAAATTTTCTCCCCGAGGACCACATGGACATCTGTGAGGTCTCTAGCGGGCCGCATGTAACAAACGTCTAAATTAACTAAATAATGAACTTTATTTTCACGCAAAATTGCATATATTAGTCATATAACCATATAGCTTTGATACAAAAATAAGTAGCAAATAAAATCTAATGTCATAACAAATAAAACTAAATATGTCATGTACTCATGTTGATACTTAGCCTACCAAATGTTGATTAATAACTACTCAAATTGCTATCGTTAATGGAATTTATGCAACTGTCCAAAATCCTGCACGAGTTTGTCGAAGTCAGGATTCAGCTTGTTCGTCCTAATTCGCAAAACACTTTGTAGATTTGAGTCTGTTAAGAGAGACCTGTTCTTTGCTTTGTTAATATTCACGCATGAGAAAGTCTGTTCACAAATATAGGTTGAAGCAAATTACACAAACATCTTTCTGGCAAAAGTTTTCTAATTACCAAACTTTTCTCTACAAGTGATGCATACAATTCAGTTAGTTTCATATTCTTAAAAGTTTCCTTCAGAGCATTGTCTGCTTGAAGATTGATTAAATCCAACTGGAACTCATTTGATTTGCTCTTACACGTGGAACATTATAATTGAGCTTGCTCACTTGTTCAAATGTTTAAAAAAATGCACTGATTATCTATTTAATTTGACATTTTTGTTAGTAAAATCACAACAATTTTACAATTGCGTGCGGCCATCAAGTGGCCCGTGGGCCGTAGTTTATAAACCGCTGTCTTAGAGAGCATCATCATGATAGCTTTTCTTTGGTTATGTAGTAAGCAACAAAATTGAAAGGATTAGGGGTGGTGGTGGCGGCCTGGAGTAATGACACTCCAAAAGGGGAAGGGTGAGTATTAGAGGGGAGAGAGGGGTTGGTGTTGTTACTGCCCTAACTACAGCAGCGCAGCTCCGGTGAGGTGTTAGCACATGGTACTACTTGGAGTAGAGATTTGCCAAACCTCGAGATGTCCATCCGAATCTTAAACGTAAATGATTGCCAGTGCTAGCGTGGAGAAAGGGTAGAAAAACCACAGTGATGAATACCAAGTGTCTTCACTCACCTCACAATTAATATATTTCATCTAGCTAAGATTTCAAAAACCGACCTTTCTGATACTATCTGTCAAAAGTGACAGCTGCACATAACTTGAATTGATGCATTAATACGTAAAAGTAGCTCCAGTAACTTTCCTAGTTATCAGATAAGTTTCATCCCATGAAAACTAGACTTTAATAACTTTTCTAGCTGTCAGATATGTTTCATCCTAAGAAAACTGGACGTTAGTAGCTTTTAAAATTGTCAGATAATTTTCTTCCTGTGGAAATTGGACGGTAGTAACTTATTTAGCTGTCAGATTCGTAAGTTTCTTCCCATGCAAATTGTACAATATACTCAGCCTCTTTTCTTTTGCCATGCAAGTTCACTGCATATCCTCAATATTTTATTCCCTCTAGTAAACAAGTACATCACCAAAACAAGTTCGCGTATTATGAAGAGGGGGATGGAGAACACACACACAAATAATTCTGAAAGACCTATACTACTAATTTACTCCGTCGAGCTTTTGTGAACGAGACTCAATTAAGATAGGATGGTGAGTAGTGGGTGCGGGGGGGTAGGGACGAAGATTGGGCGAATTGGATGGGTGAAGGAGGGGTGGGATAAAAGTTTGGGTTTGTGTGTTTGATGGAGCTGGTATAAGAGGGGGGTAGGAGGAGGAGTGGAGAGCAGTAGTAGCCGTGTGTCTATGATGGAATGGTTAAGAGGGTGGTGGGGGGCGAGACGAGAGAAAAGTTGGGGGTTTTGAGGGGGGTAGAGGTTTCGTCGAGGGTGTTGTGCGAGGAAGCGGAAGTGAAGATCGAGATGAGGCAACACATGAGAGATGGGGAGGGATAGAAAGAGAGGGGAATAGAACGCAATTGAAGATCGGAATGATAAGGGGAGATATTATACGAATGTTTTCAGGAAAGTTTCGTTAGATACTTTAAGAGTCAGTGGCGTACGATACTGCTTTCAAGATGACCTTGAGATTTATTTGCTTGTTTGTTTTTTATTTGAGGTATTTAATGTACACTTTATGAACCCCTTGATTATAATTGGCAAATATATTTCAATAAGTGAGAATGAAAGGACTTAGCAATTTTACTAGGAAATATATTTTCACATACCTTCCAGGGTTCTGTAACATGCCACAATCGAAATGGGACCGATTGCTTGAATTCCCCTCCAAAGGAAGTTGTGCTACGTATTTTTATCACCCCAAAAAAATCCTTCGGCTGGGTTTGAACCCAGTAAATTCGGTATTGAGACTATCACTTTACCCTAAGACCACCAAGGTTGACATTTGTTTGTTTAACTGACGATCTTCCTTCACAAGCTTTATGTAAATGGTTATAGAGGTGTTCTTTTTCTAGCACCGCATCTTACAAACCACTCGGGTTATACACATATGTACAAACAACGCTTATGGGTTAGTTACAAGGGAGGTTGAATTTAAAGGAGGGTTACCAGCATTTGCGTGGAGAGAGAGTGAAAAACCATTAAAGAAAAACAACCCTCAATACACCCGACCGGAATTATAACCCCGTAATACTTGTCATCGGCAGTCTAGTCTATTGCAAGAGTGACGACTTAGACCATGTAGCCGGTGAGGGGATGTGCTAGTAATTTGATGCCTAATAGAACCTCCCATCTAAATAAAAATCCTTCTAAAAAAAATAATTGTAAAGACACTTCGAATAACTTTGGTTCTATTATTGAAAATCGAAAACAATTGAGAAGTTTACTTAAACTTTAAGAGGGTGCATCACATGTCCATCAACTATGTGATACAGTCGGATAGAAATCGTACATTTACACATACACTATTGCACGTAGATCATTTTTGATTAAACATTAATGAAGATAGAGAGTTAATAAAAGGTTCTAATACTGAACATTGGTGACCTGGTGGTCTAGGGGTAAGGTGTCAGACTTCTGTGCTGGCGGCCGGGGTTCAATCCTCGGTCCCGCACAGATTTATCTGATTACCAAACCCTTCCTTAACCTCTGACAGGACATCTTGTGAATGTGAGGAATGTCAGGCCTCCACCGTGGTTCGGATTCCACGTTAAACTGTAGGTCCTTCATTTCATCTCAATTTCACCCTACCATTACACATTAGCGTAAGTGCGTATAACCCGAACGGGTAGTAAGACGCGGTGCTAATAATAATAATACTGAACATTGTTGAAATATTAAATTATATCTGGATACAAACTGTATTGAAAGGTCCATTTCTAACCATATTAGAATGGTTTCACAGATAAGCATTGTTCACAAATCTTCATTCTGTAATAATAGGGACATACTGTAGTTATTAACAAGAAACTTTGTCGCTTTGTCCTCCATCATCACTACGGAAAATTTCGATCATTATCTTTCAAATATAAAAGCACTGCACATATTTCTGGCATATCTTATCTCGCGTGCATACACACAAAGAAGTCGGGAGCTGAGTTGGGCCTACTTTCAATTTAATTTAATTTAATATTTAGCACCGTGTCTTACTACCCGTTCGGGTTATACGCTTTAAGTACTAATTACGCTAATGGTTTAGGAATTGGGAAAGTTGAATTAGAGGAAGTGAACCCGCATTTGCGTGGAGGGAGAGTGGGAAATCATTTAGAAAAAAACCACCCCCAGTTCACCCGACCGAGATACGAACCTCGATCTCACCGTCCTTGGTGGTCGAGCTCAACACGACTAGCGCGTTAGCTAACTACGCCACCGAGGCGGGTTTGGGCCTACTATGATGAACGAACGCTCTTAATTGACTTTATCAAATAACAATTTAAATAAGATTTGCTAAGCGGCTGGATAAAGTTGAGCTATGATAAGAAAAACTACGATACACTCTCAAAACAATAAACAAATCCAGGTCTTTTCAGACGAATGTTCAGCACTCTTACCTAATAATCCACCCTCCCCAGACCACCGTTCCCTTTCTACAGCCCAATTCTATTGCAAACGAGAAAATGTTCGAATAATCTGACGCGTGTGGATTTTATTTTTGTCTGCGTCATTGATGAATGTTTTGGTCTAAGGAAAAAAAATATATATCCAGGGATTGCATCAGTGTCACACGTGGAAGATTGATGTTCGCTTGCTAACAAATGAACATCTGACGTATCGAAATATATCGATACTGTCGTGGTCCCCGGTCGGATGGAAAACATTCTAAAAGAGAGGCCTAGCGGGATTTCTAATGGCAATAAATAAATAAATATACGAATATATATACATATATTTAAATTGATATTTGTTAGCTTTGACAGCGTAAATTTAACGCAAGTTAATAAAATGTATCAGGGGAGAAATCCCTTTTTAGTTAAATGTTATTTAATTTAATTTTGCGCTGTAAAATAAAAATAAACAATAGCTAATATACTCTTCTAATTTTGGTCCGTTTTTCTTCTTAATTTTTAAGTAAAACGCTAGGGTATAATTTTTCTTTACATATTACTTATCTATCCGGACTACTCGCATTTAATTACTTTAATGGGGTTATGGACAATATATAATTTAGAGGCAATGTACGCATGTTTGCGAATTATTGAAAGACCATTCTCACTACAGCTTAGGCTGAGATTCGATGCTCCAAATTCTCCGTCGCTGACAAACCAAACTAGACGAGTTAAACGTCTAGTCCACATTCTTCTAACCTTTGCGTTTCTAAAGTAGTGTTATTATTATTATTATTATTATTATTATTATTATTATTATCACCACGTCTTACTGCTCGTTCGGGTTATACGTTCTTGCACTAATGTGTAATGGTAAGGTGATTGTGAGATGGAATGGAGGACCAACAGTTTAACGTGGAATCCGAACCACGGTGGAGGCCTGGCATTCCACACATTCACAAGTTGTGATTAATACACTCCTTGTCAAAGGTGAAGGAAGGGTTTGGCAATCAGATAAATCTGTGGCGGGACCGAGGATTGAACCCCGGCCGCCAGCATAGAAGTCTGACACCTTACCCCTAGACAGTCAGGTCACCTTCAAAAGTGTTATTTTTTATTTTTAGCACCACGTCTTACTACCAGCTCGGGATATAACTTATGCTTATGTACTAACTTCGCTAATAGATTTAGGGATTAGAAAGGTTATACTTGGAGGCAGTGTAACAGCATTTGAATGGAGGGAGAGTGGAAAACAATTTTGGAAAAACCTCACTCAGTACACCCAACCGAGAGTTGAACCTCATTCTCCCCGTCATCAGCAGTCTTATTTCGCTCGTGAGAAGTAATTGGAAATTGATAAGGAGTTGGATTTAAGTGACTTTAAGGTCTCGAGGTCCATGTAGGTTAAACTGTGTTCAAACGTTATGATTTTTAGACATTTTAAAATTATTTTTCCAAATAATTTACATTTTTTAATAACTGACTTCTTTTTGGTCCCGGAAGGTGGCCGCTATTAAGAGTTTTAATTGTATTATTATTTTTATTATTATTATTATATTATTATTGGGACCATCCTTTCAGTTAAATCTGCAACTACTAGTGTATTGAATTCTGTCAAACACAATAATACTCAAATTCACCCCAATCGAGATTCGAACCATTATTCCTAAAATATGGATCGTTTGTCATGGACTTAAGCGATGTACTTACGCCACTGTCGCGCCCAGCCGACGTTTACGTCATCACTAAGCGTGTAACTAAATAACACGTGGTCCTGAGCCTTCCTTCCCCTCCCCCCTCCCCCTTCTTCACTATCGGTTACTTGATAAAGACATTACGCCATACAACAGATCCATTGGATTACCTCCCCTAGTCTCGTTATGAGAAACGAAATCGTTCGACCGAACAATCTTTATTATATTTGGATTTGATGGCTAACAATATTAATTGCTTGCTTGTGTGCGGATGTGCTCAAAATAAGTTATTTGTTGGAAGGTTCGGATGGCGGAAAAGGGGGGGGGGGAATCAAGGAGGAGGGAGTTAGTCACTTTATGTAATTGTATTGCCGCGGTTTACTTTTGTATTTATGGTGATTCCTTCTTATTTGCCCCCATATGGCGTCGTGTTTTTTTTTTCTCCAGAGGATTGTGTAAGACTTATAACTATTGCTTCTGAGTTCAGTGGGCTAAGGTGGATCAGCTCACTTGTTTAACGTGTCTTTACTCTTGACTTAAGAGGTCATAAGTTTGCTCCTCGACCAGGTTTAATAGGGATGGTTTTCATTTCCATGTTTTGTGTTTTTGTCATATTTCTCCAGGTAATTCACGATGCCTTTTTTTTAAATTGACTCTCTCCATAATTTTTAATAAAGACTATAGAATTTAAATTTCTGATGGCACTAAGTCATACTTCTGTATTAATAAGTTTATAACTATCTACTAAGAGTTAGGCTTACAACCTTTTCCCTATACTATTATTGGTAATAAGCTCTATTACTTTTCCTTCATTATGTTACTTCTCTACTTTCTCCTTTTACTATATTATTACTACCACAGTATATATATATATATATATATATATATAGAGTACCATGTATTACTACCTGTTCAGGTTATACGCATATGTACTAATTCCGCTAATGAGTTATGGACTCAGAAGGTTGAATTTAGAGGAATCGTGCCCGCATTTACATGTAGGAAGAGGGGAAAACCACTTTCAGTACACTCGACCAGGATTTGAACCTTGATCTCCCTGTCAATGGCAGTCCAGTCTAGCATAAGAGTGACACCTTAGACCATGCGGTCACCAAATCAGATAATTATAATGTTAGCTCAGCACTATATTACTCATATATGCATATGTATAATATTAAACGCTACCTAATTTTAAAGTCACAAAAAATAAGATACATTTTCATCTTATTATAATTCTTATCAAATTGTAATCGGCATACACTAGGTTTACAATATCAATCTTTCATCAATTTTAAATATGATTTTACTTCTCAACTACTACCTACAGCTTCAGTGACTTAATATTTTAACAATTTTGGTTCTTAATAAAATAGTATTCGAATACAATTGGTTAGTTATTGTTAATTATATCATAAGCCCCCATCATCTAACAATTAATTTCTTCAAAATTGTATAGGTAACTATTATTTGGATACATATTTAAGGTTTCCATGGTTTTCTCATTCAACTGTATATTTTGAGAATTTTTAAATGTTTTTTTTTCAATATATTTGTGTCGACTACTTTTTCAAATAGTTTGTTTTAATAATTATGTATACGGTAAGATGATTCAAGTTTATTTACTCTAATATTTGTCAATGTTTAACCACAATAATTATGTTAGGCCAAGTTATTGTGTCCACGTTCATACTTCTTTAAAACATTTAGTAAATTTTGATTATTATAACCACGTCTCGAGTTTAATTGAAAGTTAAAGTATTTTAAGAATATCGGCTACGACAATTTGATGAGTAGTTTATGTCTTAGTTCGAATCTGGCTCCAACGTATCAAGACAATAGATCAATCGCCTCTTCATACGTCGTCACACAGCTGTCATTATAGAGGCACCACCAAGAGCCTTGGATCATCTCGATAGTATTAAACCACAGATAAAAAATGAGTTTGAAAAATAATAAATTTCAACACAAATTTATACAAGTGAACATTTTGACTGAACGCGACATGATGTTTGATACTTTTAAAGAACGCGGAAGCGGTGACCAACATTTAGTTTATGGTTCTTGTGACAAGTGTGACAAAAAGCTACCAAGTTCGGAAAAGTATAGACACCCTAGGTTCACACATTCGAATGGCGTCACCAATTCTACTAGAAACAAAAACCAAGACATCTCATGCATGTTCGGTTGTCCAACAAAGATTCCGATCCACCCATCGTGTGGTGATTTTAATGTGACGAAAAAACACCTTAGTAAAGTTCCGACCAATTGCATACATTCTCAAAACTGTCAAAGAAATGAACATTTTGCCCTGAATTTACATAAAAAATCAACCGATTCTGGCAAAGCTAAGTACCTTTGTAAAATACCAGACAATAAAACGCTCAACAATTCCCAAAGCTCAAAAAAGGATAACATTCTGGTGAATATGCACCCAAAAATTGGCTTAAACGTGCGTAGTTCTGTGAAAAAGCTTACAATCACTCCAAAGTCTTATTTACAGCAGAAAAGAAAATACAACGGTAAAGATATTCGAAGAAATAAGCACTTTGAAAACAAAGATAAAACATATGACAATTATGTATCTTACTTAAAATCATTAAATGAAGACGGCAACAAGGAACAAAACAACCTTTTATTTGATGCACATTCCTTAGAGGACCATAATAAAAAAATCGTATTTTACAAAAAATGTACCTCTTCAGATAAACATCACAACCAAAAGTCTAGACACCCAAGAGCAAAGCATTCAAAATCCCAAGAGGCAGTTGGTTCGACAACACCTTTAAGTAAAACAAAGTCGGAACGTTCACATAGGCCTACTATATTAAAAACTAAGAAGTTCAGGATAAGAAAACATGTTGAATTCAAAAAGGGAAATCGTTATATCAACAAGTGCATATGTAATTCTTTTAAAGATAAAAGACAATTTGAACCTAAAAGCAAAGAATGCATTGAACTTTACCGCAACCCTGATTCAATGCAGCCATATTCGGATGATGAATCATTCTCAAGTAAAACGTGTATCCTGTGTCCTAGCATGAACATTAGAAGGGATGAAGGTACAATAGTGATTGATGGAGTGAAAAAACAAAAATCAAAGGCAGAATATTACGTTCCAATGAATCTGGAAGCCATGGATTCTAACGAAACAAAAAAATGGCCAAACTATAATTTGAAATCCAAAAATAATAATACATCAGGAGCTGTTCCCTTGAAAGAACCGGTTGAACCTGACCGAAATCACTTCGGAAAGAAAACTCGTGCCTTCTCAGATTCTCTATTTAACCACACTAATAAAGATGGGAAACTTGAACACCGAATCAACCTCAAGAATATCCCCTTTATTTTAGGGCAATCAACTTCACCCAGTCACAATTTGGGGCAAACGTCCAGAAAATTCTTTACATGGTGAAGATGAACCCTTCGACCAAGTGCTTTGCTCGTGTAGGTTGCAGCGAGGGGGCGCTGGCAAATAGGAACACAGATGAATGCTCCTACCATCCTTTGAGAACGACCTTGTCCTTCTGGGACACCACGGCAAGTCGCAGGCCATCCCATTCGCTGTCTCGCCCAAGGAGGTTCTACGATATGTCTGAAGGTTTCAACCCTGCAAACATTGCTGAGGCATGGGCGACTTCCGCTGGAGACGCAACTTTCAAGGGGAAACGATTGACCAGGAACCAGCCACAGCTATTTCACCAAGACTTAAATCTTCTTTCAAATGCTTCCTACAAAAGTAGCAAACTAAAAAATTATGTCAGAATTTCTCAAACAGAAGAATTGAGGAGAGGACACCATAGCTACAACATAATAAATAACGACCACAATAAACTTAAGATTGAAGATAAATACTCTTATCGCTCGTCTTCAGAAGAACAGACCAGAAAAGGCCATCTCTTTCCCACTAAAAGAAGATTTCAGAACAAGCTTCGTCAAACACCGAAACTGTCGAGGAAAGACCATGGCTCAGCGAAGGAGAGTCAATTGTTGAATTTTGTTGAAGAAAATAACGCGGAAAGTTCAGACCAAGGTTAGGTAGCCTTCACAATGAATCACCTCCATCTTGCTTCAAATACGAACGAATCAAATCGAACAGTCCACCTGTTATCAAAGATAGGAAGGGAGGACAGAGATCAATCGCTGATGGATTATTCGTCGACGAAGATAAAAAAATATCGATGCTCTCTTCTCTACATAAGGACGTTCAATCGCTCAAACGTAAAGTGAAAGTGTTGACAGAGAAGGGAAAATCAAACAACAATATTGCATCATCTGGTTGCGAGGGTAGTCACGCAATTGCCTTTCCAAGGCTTCTGAAACGGTTTATACGCAATGTGCATAATTTTCGGAAGATGCTGGAAAATTAGGTTGGAATGAGTATTGTACAGTTTCAAGTTTGTATTTTATCAAAACATTGTATTCCTTCTACCGTTTTAAATCCTTTTATTAATGAAATAAAACATTTAGTTACGTAAACAGTTCACGTTTGTCTATTCTGAATTTAATGTCTCCTGTCTAACTTAGCTAAATATCCATATCAATCAAAGTGGGACTGTTTGTAATATCAACAATTAAAAAAAAATTAGACCTAAATATTGCAAACACATGGATATGATTGCTCAAACCAATAAAAATATATGAAAGCATGTGTGTAAAATAAGAAATGATTCATTTCATTAAGTAGATTAGAGAGAGAAGCGATTATTGGTATATTTAATGGTGTAAGGCTCTAAATAACATGAATTAAAAGTGTACTCTTTACATTCTCGCCATCAAAAAACACGACCCAAACTTAATATTGTGTTTATATTGTCGGATACGCATTGGAATTTATTTGATCAAAACTCGTCACTTCCGGATTATTGGTGACGAAGATTTTGGTGCTTGGATACCATTCGGAATAATTAAGTTGATTTCTCCCTAAGTGGCTTCCAACACTCCCTCCTTACAAATGCGGATACATTTACTCTAAAATTCTACCATATCCATATTCAACTAGCCTAATTAATGTATTGGTATAATCTAAAGGGTTACTAAGATGTGGTGTGGATTTATTTTAATGCTTTGTCAGTGATTTACCGATATATTTTAAGTTCGTGATATTATGTTTCTGTGTTAGAGGTCTGGGGTTCAATCCTCGGTCCCGGCACAGATTTATCTGATTACCAAACCCTTGCTTCACCTCTGACAAGACGTGTATTAATCACAATTTGTATATGTGGGGAATGCCAGGCCTCCACCGTGGTTCGGATTCCACGTTAAACTGTAGGTCCTCCATTTCATCTCACAATCACACTATCATTACATATTAGCGTAAGTGCGTACAACCCGAACGGCT
The DNA here is from genome assembly GCA_039000515.1 of Timema cristinae. Lineage (NCBI taxonomy): Eukaryota > Metazoa > Arthropoda > Insecta > Phasmatodea > Timematidae > Timema > Timema cristinae. Next base: position 27,234,677 of record JBCFYV010000001.1, read on the forward strand.
AGTAAGACACGGTGCTAATACTAATACTAATAATAATAATAATAATAATAATAATAATAATAATAATAATAATAATAACAATAATAATAATAAGGTATTATGTTTTTTTAAGCTCAGGATCAATGAATCAAAAAAGTATGAACTATATGAGAAAAGTCATCTTTCACTCATAAGTCACTGTGTGTGTGTGTGTGTGTCTTTGCCAATTTCTTAGCCTTCCGAATCACTTAGCGTTAAAATACAAAATGATTTGAAAATACAAAACTTTGTTTAAAATAATCTTTGGTATTATTCTTAAGAAAAACAGGATATTACCGGAATTTTATTTTTAAAATTGGTAATGTATCGTACAATCATTATTTGACTCACTTCAGTGGCCGCATAGTCTAACGGTCTATTATCGCAGTAGACTAGATTGCCGATGATGGGGGAGATCGGGCTCGAATCTCAGTCGGGTGTACAGAGGGTTCTATTTTCCAAAATGGTTTCCACTCTACCTTCGCGCAAATGTGGGTACACTCCCTATAAATATAACCTTCCTAATCCCTAAGATCATTAGCGTAATTAGTGCATAAGCTCGTAACCCGAACGGATAGTAAAACGCGGTGATATATGTATATGTACAATATTGCAACGTTAACGCCTTACTTATATGCAACTATAGCGTATTTCATAAAGGCTATATACAGTTCCACAGGGATAGGTCACAAATATTCATATTTGGTTGTAAAATCTTTAAATAGGCTATATATTTTCTACCGTGTAAAAAAAAAAAACAGGTGGAACATCCTGAATAATTATATACAATTCCAACGGAATGATCTTATAACCAGCGTTGCTGCTAATTAATATCACTTGACGATCACAAAACCAATTCTAATATTTCTTTTTTTGCGCGATACGATCTTCCCTTTAAGATGCAATTTGATACGATCGGGTTTGTTTTACTTTTCACTATCCAATCTGTTAGTGAGAACCAATTGAACTAAAGCTAGCGACAGTAGAATTTTGGTGCAAAGGACCTTTTGGGAAATATAAACGGGGTATGAATAAGGTAGAATTTAGATTAAATGAAACCACATTTACGTAGAGACCCAAACGCCCTATAGAAAACCACCTTCACTATATTCTTTCAGGATTATTGTACCGACCTTCTCATCCCTAATACAGTATATTGAGAGAAATAAAAGCCGTAGACCACATGCCCATCGATACAGCTACTAAATTACTAGAGAGAAGTAAGATTGCTAGCCTCGTTTTCGTGGAGGGATGATTTAGACCATGCGACTACAGTTGGGGCCATAAAGAGTAAGGTGGCTATATAACTGAGAGAAAATGTACCTCCATTTGCGTTGAGGGAGAAAGTGGGGGAAAACATTTGAGAAAGGAGGTTCCAATCCATTATACCAGGACAGAAATATAAATCCCAATCCCCCTTTGACACCGCCCATCCACCTCCCTCCCATCATTGACGAACCGAAGAAGAAAAGACCGAAGCACCCGCCAATGTGTTTTAATTCAGTAACACTTCCCCCCTCTCCCTTCCTCTTGCGAATAAGTCTATAACTCCCGACCAGATTGTTTGAGAGAGAGGGTGTGTTTGTGTCTTAGTGTCCGGGGACGTGGTACACGAGAACACATCTGACGGCATCTCTGACCACAACTCTTCAGGAGACGAGGACTCGCAGCTACGTCTGAGACTCAAGAGGAAACTACAAAGGAACAGGACGTCCTTCACCAACGAGCAGATTGACAGTCTAGAGAAAGGTACACACGTACACATACACTTACCATCGACATTGATTTCTAATCTTATAGTGTTCCTCGTTAGGGATCAGGTTTATTTTCTTGTTGGTGTAATCTTTACGGAACACACGCATTTTTACCAGGGCCGGATTAAGGGTGGTTGGGGAGGGAGCATGTCCCCGGGCCCCGAGCTTAAAGGGGTCCCAAGAATACCCCGCATATGTAATGTCTTATTGCTTCAATTATTTAACTAAAATATTTGAAACTAACAAAATATAAGACTGCCGGTAGGCGGTGTGACACTCGTAGGGAAAAATAAATGTCGGGTCTATAGATTGGGGAGCGCGTGCCACAGGAGGAGAATGGCTGGTGCTAACTAACACTGGGCTGCTCGCTTCTCTACACCCCCCCCACCCCCCCCCCAACACTCCGTGACTGAAAACCTGTTTGAAAAATAGACTCCTCTTTGTGTTGGTGAAAATAGGATAAATTCTTAGTTATTTTATCAATGGAAAGTGACATAACAGACGGTTATCTTTTGATAAAGATGTGTCGGAACTAGCAAAAAGAAAAAATCAATCAAAGTCCCTTTGTGAGTTGTGTTGACAATGGCAATCCGAAAATTTTCATTTTGTCGAACCTTTAAAAACATTGTAAATATATTTGATGATTTAGCTAGTAATTTTTCTATTTTATTATTATTATTATTATCATCTAAATTACTCACTATGTAAAAGATATATATTTATATTTAAATATCTAAACTGAGCTTTCAACATATTGTTTATTTTCTGTCTAATTATTAAATAAAGTATGATTGTGCACAAAATTTTAAGGGATTTTAGTAAATGTTTCTATTTTAAGATTAAAGGAAGAGAAAGTTTGTGTGGTGAATTATACCATTTATTTTAGTCAAAATCGCCCTTTAAACCAGGTGCGGATTCAGGGGCATCAAAGGGTCAGTAGAATCCCTGTGAAAGTTAAAAAATTTAAAAAAATTAAGTTCAAATTTTAAAAATAAAATACAACACAGGTAAAAAAAATACAGGTTTTTTTAAAAATCTTTTTACGTGCAGACACCTCTTAAGCCGGGTCCACACGTGGTTATTCGTTCATGTTTATTCACTGTTCAATATGACTCACGCAAGAGGGAAAAAATAATTGTTTTCGTGTACGAAAGAAAATAATTTCTTCCTCCGTGGAGTAATTTCCCTCACTAGATATATTTCAAATACTCTGATATTATCGAATATGAAGCTGAACTATGGTTTTAAAACAAACTACAAGTGACTTATAGATGGTTATATTCTCAAAATTTTACGGAGAAGACCCTTCAAATAAATAATAGACTAGAGGCATCTAACTGGCCAAAAAGTCAGGGGAGGAAATCTCTAAATAGCTTGCAAGGCCCTCCAAATTTCAAAAATGTATGGGGGAGGACCACTCCAGATAGCTTCTAGATGCATGTCATTTTGAAGAATTTTCGGGCGAGGATCATCTCGAATAGTCTAGTTTCTGATATATATGAAATTAGAAAAAAAAATTGGTTGGTGGAAAACCACCTAAAAATTATCTTATAGACTCTAGAGGTATCTAATTATATTAAAAAATTAAGGTGAGGATCACTCTAAATAGTTTATAGGGGCATCCAAATTTTTAAATAGGTGAAGAACAGTTTAAATGGCTTATAAAAGAATCTAATTAAAATGACAAATTAATACTTCTCATAGCTTCTAGAGTGAACAATTTTTTTCAAAAATTTGTTAAAGTAGGTTCATTCCAAATAGTTTATAAAAACTATCTGATTTTAAAAAATTGGAAGAGGATGTTTAAGTAACTATGTTATTTAAAATTATGAACCCACTATAAAAATTATCTGAATCCGCCCCCTGCTATAAACCCATTTAAATACAATCTTTACAAACCATTTTCGTAATTTTTTGTATTTTCAATAAAATAATTTACTCAATACTGTATAGCCATATAACAATATTTACTTTGCCAAAATTAAAATATTTTTTACAAAAACTGCTTAAACACTGGCCTTAACTCACGTTCACTACACTCCCAACTTAAATAGGAAAATCTCTTAAGTTAACAAAGGTATACATTCATTCGATTTACAGAACTTGGGTAGTCGGTATCCCCCACATTGGTGGGCACGTGGATAAATTCGTTAGTTCTGGTTTGTCAGTGATGACAATACTGGCCGGGTGTGCCGAGGTGAATTTTTATATTATAAGATCTCACTCTTTCTACACACGATTGTGAATGTGGGGAATGCCAGGCCTCCACCGTGGTTCGGATCCCACGTTAAACTGTAGGTCCTCCATTTCATCCCACAATCACCCTAACATTACACATTAGCATAAGTGCATATAACCCGAACGGGTAGTAAGACGCGGTGCTAATAATAATAATAAATAATAATAATAATTCTACACACGAATAGTCACACTTCAGTTAGTTTCAATCTCCCTTAATATTACCTTATTAGTATGTATATGACCGTCTCTGTATTCTAATGGTCAAAGTCACTAGCTACAGATCCAGAGGGTCCTTGGGTTCAATCCCCGCGCTTCCAGATTATCTGTGAAGAATTGGGTCTGGAATGGGGTTAGCTCAGCCTCGTGAGGACCAAATGAGGAGATGTTGAAATGGAAATGTAGAGGTTCTGATCTATAAAACTGAGATTAACGTCTGGAAGATTCGTTGTGCTGACCAAATACACCCTCTATATTCGTAGGAGTTGTCACTATCTTCACCAACAGATGGTGGCCAGGTGGTAAGACTTAGGGGGGGTTTAAAAAAATAGGAACCTATAGGAACAAATTTAAAGACAATAAAAATAATAACGCTTTAATCGAATATTATATAACTTCGAGTTAAAACTTAAATATAAATTTATGACAAATGTGTTTGAAATTGAATCTTTGAATTATGACAGCTATAAAATGACTCAACCAGCCGACTAATATTTTGATCTAATTCTAACAAATTTTGATAATTTATTAAGACTACGACAACCATGTACACTAAATTTTCACAGGGAATCCTGAAGACACGAGACGCTCGGTAGGCTGAGACATCGATGGGAGAAAAATGATTAGTTAATTTATTTGAAGAAGTTTGGGCTTCAAGTTTTGGATGGAAGTGTCTCAGGATAGGGTTGAACTACGAAATTACATTCTGGTGGTCATTGACTCTCGGGAGCTCCTTAAGATGGAGTGTAAGGGAAGACAAGCTAATGACAGCGATTTGCAATTTTTATAGCAAAACATTTTTCTACCAAAATAAATAACATATTGACTCACTATAAACATGGAGTTAAATTTTCTTCACACGGTGGTGATAACCGTTGTTGAGTATCTTATGAGCAAAGTCGCATTAGATGATAAATTTTTAAATGAAGGGAAAATGTAATTAAATCCAGGACACACTCGACAGATGTTCAACAAAGGTTGATATCACCATTGAAGAAAATTAAACTCTTATGTCTGTACTGGAGCAATATTTTATTTATTTTGGCAAAAAAAAAAAGTTTTCCATAGAAACTGGTTCCCTTCCATTCCACCTTAAAGCCAGAGAGTGAGTTAGGAAGATGACTTTATCTATGAAGTATTTTACAACCTCTTATCTGTTGATCGATTCTGAGAGGTGAAGATCGTATTTAATATTGTGTATAGGACTTGTATGTTCATCCTGCTACCCAATAAATAGTCATCCAGGTAGGTTTGAGTGTGTGGTATCAGGCATAATGTAATGTTCTAGGATAATATAGTTGGTAGCTGGTTTATCACTCTCTCTAGACCAGGATCGGCAAGCTTATAGTAGTGTTGCGCCGAAGAAATATCGTAAAGTCGCTCAGTATACCAACCAACCTAAACCCACCCAAATAGTTTATATTTTTATCCAAGTTAACTTGTACAAATATTAAAATAAATTCAAATCCTTGTAAAATGTAAATGTGAAAACATATTTCTAAATCGAATACATTAAATAACCACTGTTGAATATTTTAATATAAATCAGAATAAATACAAAGGTTAAAAAATGTGTTTGGAAAAATTTACGTTCTGAAAACATTATTTTGAGATTTTTAAACAAAACAAATTAATCATTTAAACATAAAATACGTTATTATTTAATAATTTATTACTTACATCAATGGTTTTGATTAAATATAAAGGTTTTATATTATTTGTATTCAAATCGCTCAGATTGCAGTTAAAAATCGTTCCGCGTGTTACTCTTTGCACGCGTGCCGTAGGTTTTGACCCCTGCCTAAGACACACACACACACACACACACACACACACACACTACTATATATATATATAATATATATATATATATCCTAACAGCAAATAAATAACTGTTTTCATTGATGATTTTTTTTTATCTCCTACAATCTCCAGTTTTGCCTTTAATATCGGAAGAATAGTTGTAATAAAAAATAAAAGGAGGATAAGGGAATAACAAAAAAAAAGTGCAAAAAGAAATCAAATCTTTGAGACGTCCATCTATTCTCGAATCTGTGTGGGTCGCTGATACACCCTCGTGTGTGTATAGATATATAGATATATAACCTGAGAAACAACAATCTCATTGCCTTGGGGTTTAATTTCGACCCAGAGGGGGTGGCAGAGGAAGGAAGGACAGGACGGGATTGAATCCACAACAGAGGTCGAGACGGTAAGGCGGTGATGTGGGCAAAGTTTGTTAACAGTAGTTAGTCCTACAGCGCTGGGAGGGGGTGGAAGTTCTGGGGGGAAATGTTGTGGTCTTGGATGTATGTACCTCAGTGAATAGACAGAGGGTTCACTGATCCAGAATGATAATGGAATATAATATTTTAATGGCATCCTTTCCGAGTCTAAAATTAACCTTTTAAAAACTAATTAAAAAATAAATACCGTTTCTAAAACCTGAGCATATAGGAGAAGAAACTTTCGGAAAGCTTTGATATGTAGTTATGAAAGAGATTAAATAGGTTATAATATGGACAGCTCGGGAAACAAATGAATAAGTTCTAGAACGAATCAATGAAAAGAGATCCATTCTGCTGATGATTATAAGAAGAAAAACCAACACGGAGGGATCACATGTTAAGATATGACTTATTGAGTGATGTTATATTATCATTAGCACCGCGTCTTACTACCCGTTCGGGTTATACGCACTTACGCTAATGTGTAATGGAAGGGTGATTGTGAGATGAAATGAAGGACCTACAGTTTAACGTGGAATCCGAACCACGGTGGAGGCCTGGCATTCCACACATTCACAAGATGTCTTGTCAGAGGTGAAGGAAGGGTTTGGTAATCAGATAAATCTGTGCCGGGACCAAGGATTGAACCCCGGCCGCCAGCATAGAAGTCTGACACCTTACCTCTAGACCACCAGGTCACCCTAGTGATGTTATAAAAGGCAAAGGATATGGAAGTAGAGGTTCAGAAATACAACGAATGCAACTGTTTGATGACCTCAAACAAGAAAAGTTAAGATGAACTTTCAGGATCTAAAAATGGAAGATGCTAAAAAGACATGCTGGAAGATTCTGGGATATGGTAACGATAATGTCGAAAGATAGAAAAACAAATAAATAAAAATAAATGAAACACACATATTTGTTAACAAATAGAGAGAGAGAATTATGTGAGGAGGTAAAATTGATAGCTATGAAATATTTTCCACACAGTGGCTTACTACCCGACCGGATATCAGCATTTTATTAAACTAATGGGGGATGGGGAGAGGAAGGTCAAGTTTAAATGAATATTTACCCAAATTTACGTGGAAGTAAAGTGGTAGGCCTAAACCATAATTTAGGATAAAATAGCTTTAGCTGGGATTCGAACCTGAATTCCCATCATCGGCAAGCCAGACTTAAAGTAGGAATGAAAAGGACGCGAGAAAAGGTGTTTTAGAATTTTTTTATATCATTATTATTATTATTAGCACCGCGTCTTACTACCCGTTCGGGTTATACGCACTTACGGTAATGTGTAATGGTAGGGTGATTGTGAGATGAAATGAAGGACCTACAGTTTAACGTGGAATCCGAACCACGGTGGCGGTCTGGCATTCCACACATTCACAAGATATCTTGTCTGAGGTGTAGGAAGGGTTTGGAAATCAGATAAATCTGTGCCGGGACCGAGGATTGAACCCCGGCCGCCAGCACAGAAGTCTGACACCTTACCCCTAGACCGCCAGGTCACCCTTTTTTTATATCAAAACTCTCTTTGGTCATAAGAAATGTATCAAACATTTCTCCAATAGTCTAATTTCTTCACATGGTGATCTAAACAGCTCTCGTCTACTTGAATATCTGTCAAGGAGGTCCTGTATTTCAATTCAATTACAACTTTTTCTATTAATTTAAAAAAAAGTTTCTTATCTATTGCCGCTATGCTCATGACAGATATTCAACAACTGTTGATATCACCATTTGAAGAAAATTAAACTCTATGTTTCTACTGGAAAAAATCTTATTTATTTTACCAAATAAAATGTTTTTCTGTAAAAACTGACCTTTTCTCGCATCCTCTACACTTCCACCGTAACATTATTATTATTAGCACCGCGTCTTACTACCCGTTCGGGTTATACGCACTTACGCTAATGTGTAATGGTAGGGTGAGTGTGAGATGAAACGGAGGACCTACAGTTTTAACGTGGAATCCGAACCACGGTGGAGGCCTCGCATTCCCCACATTCACAAGATGTCTTGTCAGAGGTGAAGGAAGGGTTTGGTAATCAGATAAATCCGTGCCGGGACCGAGGATTGAACCCCGGAACCCAGTACAGAAGTCTGACACCTTACCCCTAGACCATCAGGTCACCTACTCCACCGTAACACCGCTGATGTTTTTGTCCATGCTCCCACTGATTAAGATAGGACGGATAAGAAATGATACGCTTTATCAAGCTAGTTTTTTTTATAGGGGTGTGCGTAGGCCACTTTTTAAATTCGAAAAGAATCTTGAAACTTGCGAAGAAAAGTCGGAGTCGAAGCTACCTAGGATTTTTGTTGTCACTTAAAGCCACTTTTAATTTTTAAATAAATTATTTTTCTAGATCTTATCAGCAACAAGGGCCAGGAAAATGTCCTTATTTGTTACATAAGGACTATATTAATAACTAATGCATACAGATTTACTTATAAGCTTAGTAACTTATCAATTAAGTTTTATTATGAAAATTGAAAAATGACGCCTGACACGGGAATCGAACCCGGGACCTTTGGTTCGATTTGGGTTCGATTCCCGTGTCCAGGTTTCATTTTTCAATTTTCATGATATCGAGATGCAGTAAACCTCACTAAAAAGCATAAATAATAGCTTTGGCTTTTTGATTCTTAATTAAGTTTTTATTTTTACTTACATCGTGGAGTTTATAATATTATTTTGCAAACTTTACATATGCATGTCTTTTTATCTGCATTTCTCTGATAATAATTATAAATTAAATTCTGTTTTCGTTTCCTACTTTCCATATCTGCCATTTTGAATAATAAAGAAAATGCGAAGAAGCTATGAAAAACTTCTGTGTCAAAATGCACTTGTAAATTTGTCACAGATAATTTCAAAGAAATAGAATATTTAGGACAAAACATTAGACGTGAGCTGCGATGATAGCACAACTATAGCGCTTTCTCTGCTTCATACCCGTGACCATGGCTTTATAGGTATTTTTATTTTTTACAAAATTATGTTCGCGATAGTAAATATAGTATATCATACATTTACTTACCCGTTTTTGGTCCATGCTTACGTTGTGTTAGTTAAATTACTAGTCAATCTTAAAATTCTGTTTAGTAACTGTTTTAAAATTATCAAATATTGAAAAATGTAATATCTAGTATAATAAAATTAAATCGTTTGATAATTTATCGAAGTTTTTCCTTCTTTCGAAATTTTTCGAATATGCGAAGGTTATTGTGGAGGTCGAAGTCGAAGCCTAAGGAGATTTTACCTTGGACTTTGATTTCACACACCATTCGTTTTTTATTAGTAGGGGAAGTTTGGTGAAATCGTCCACCTGAGGGATTTAATATATTATAATAATAATAATAATATAACTGTAGTTATTAAAATATTAACTTGAAATAGCCTAAGTAAACAGATTAAAAATAATTTGTCCTGGCTAAATTTTCCGCATATAAAAATGTATGTATCAAAACTAACTGTCCGATTTTGGAATTAAGAAATAGTACGATCTCGGAGCCTTGGAGCTCAAAGAAAATAAATATTCTAACCTAAATACAGACTAACATAAAAATCTAATAATGTGAAATTCACACCAACGAGTGAAATATTACGCTGTTAAAAGTTTTATAAAGTATTTCTTTACGTTAGAACACCATTTCCTTAACAATAAAGTGGAAAAAATAGCATCAACTTATTTAGAATAGTACAAAATGATTTATTTTTCATTCTTTGTTATTATTATTATTATTATTAGCATCGCGTCTTACTACCCATTCGGGTTATACGCACTTACTCTAATGTGTAATGGAAGGGTGATTGTGAGATGAAATGAAGGACTTACAGTTTAACGTGGAATCCGAACCACGGTGGAGGCCTGGCATTTCCCACATTCACAAGATGTCTTGTCAGAGGTGAAGGAAGGGTTTGGTTATCAGATAAATCTGTGCCGGGACCGAGGATTGAACCCCGGCATCCAGCATAGAAGTCTGACACCTTACCCTAGACCACCAGGTCACCCATTCTTTGTTAAAATCACTTAGTTATCTGAGGATGGCGGGATATAAATTTAGTTCCTACCTGAACCGCTAGAAAGCAGAGAGAGATGTTTTATTGTATTTAAAAACAAAAATATGATTTCAGCAACCTTCCATTTTGTTTAGCATCAAAAGCTTAATCAAAGGGATAGAGATGGTGCAGGGTATAGTTAGAGGCATTGCACACGCATTCTCATAGATTTTTTTTTTTTAGAAACCTCACTAAAATATTACCCATTACATGAAACAACACCTCGCGTGAAACCCCAACGAGACTCTCAATTTCGATCTCAACTTCCTCGGCTGTCATGCTAACGCGAACTTGATGCCTTAGAACTTAGATCATATGACTACCAGTGCGGGTAGCCAACATTTGAAATACCAGCCTTATGCATATGTATATTCCCCACCCGGTTCTTGTTAAATTTACAATGTATCCTCCATTTTTTACTCCACAGAATTTGAACGAACGCACTACCCAGACGTTTTCGCGCGGGAGAGGCTTGCGGAGAAAATTGGTCTACCAGAGGCGCGGATCCAGGTAAGAGGAGATTATTCTTAGATTAAAACTTTTAACACACTTTTGGGTATAGATATTTATTTTATTTTGGTCCCTCAGCTCTTGTATTATCTTAAATGATTTATTCGTATGAGAAAAAATAGGGTGGCCTCAAATTGCGGTATAAAGTATACCTGTCAGCCGGTGAACAAGAATTTTGGAACAACCTGTAATCCCATTCAACTCCTAAACCCTTACTTAACTTAACCTAACTTCAATTTTCTATTCTGAACAAAGTCATTATGAATTTAATTTTTACCCCACGGATGAGTTCCTCAATTCGTGCTCACCCGTGTTAGTTGTTCCTCAATTCATGTGCACCCATGTTAGTTGTTCCTCAATTCGTGTGCACTCGTATTAGCTGTTCCGCAATTTGCGCGCACCGCAAAGATATCCTCTAGCTTTTCAAGCATTTTAAATCGTAAAGAATTAACGGAATCTTGTAAAAGTGAAATATAAAACCCACCATGTAACATCAGTAGCAGTTGCTACTAATTTAACCCAAAATATTATATTAATGTTACCAATAGGTCTTTGTCATTATATATTCAAACACTCTAGATATTCGGGGCTAGTTCTAAGACAAACACAATAAATATACAGAGAGCAGAAATTATTAGTTTTTTTTTACTTAGTAGAAGGGGATCAAACCAATTTAAAAATACCATATTTTCATCCCCTTTTTGGGAACTTAGACCATCTTTTTTAATCCCCATTCAATTCAAAATAGTAATGTAATAGAATCATCCTCACTGGTGTGTTAACGTGGTCTAAGGTATCTGACTTACAATATAATTGATTTTGAGTTAGGAGATCGTGGTTCAAATATCACCCGGTAGCATTGGGCCAGTTTTCCACATTTGATTTATAATCTAGCAATGTTTTGTTCATCCCTATCGACTAATCTTAAAGATACCCTACCAAATCTACCTCTTGGATTCAGTCGAAAATATCCACGTATTGATAAACATGTATATCATCTAATGATTAACTAAATTAAAGGTCGAGATTTTATAGGTTTTCTTATGAAACATCATTATCATCATCAACTGTTTCCAGCATGTGGCCGAGACAATTTAGTAAAATGCTTCCATCTTCCTCTGGCCCTCCACTAATCTTCCTTCTTTATTTGGTTATATTACTCCTCTCTTTAGCAAACATTCTTCTCCCATCGCTTTCTTACTCGCCCTTGCAATCTTTTCACCACATATAGCCTGATTTTGGTTGGAAGAACAGTAGAGAAAGTTCAAACCTAATTATTTGCCGCCAACACTGATAACATTTTAATTTCTTATTTGTCTTGGTATTGGTAATATCTATCAAAAATGATGACTGCAAATCGTTTGACGTGATGTATGAATATATTAAAATTGTTTTAAGTATCTTTAGTAACTAGCTTCTATTGTTCTTCCTACCAAAATCATACTTTACTAATTTTACTTGGGATTTTTTTTTTCATCTTAATTACCTACCTATATCATCTCACCCTTGCTTCCTTTACTATCGGATGTATTTTATACCCCAACTTTTGTCCTGACAGCTTCATTCCTAATCCTGTTCATCCTGTTGACAGTTAGCATCCTCCTCGAAAACTTAATTCCCCATGGTCTCCACTTAAAATTCACTATCGAGTCGGCGTGCAAATCTTCAAAAAGTCAAAACTAATTTCAAAGGTAGGAACAAATTTTGTATGTCTTTTACTTTCACAATTTCCTTCGCATGTTTTAAAGCATCCAAAAGCAATCTAATAACTTCAAAAAAGGTTTTTAATTAACTTAAGGTGTTTAACGTTCAAATTGTGAACCAACTGTTTACATCAGCGCACTACTTACAAACTAACTTATCTAAATCTAGAACAGACACAACACCAATCTCCCAGGCCGTTAATTCATTACAGTGAAAGGGGAAACCCACATTTCACCAATGATATATTTTTCGACGAAGAATGTTAAATGCCTCACAAATTTTAACCAAACGAGGTATATATTTATTTTTGTGCCATTTTTAACTGCTGTTTGAATATATTTTACATAGCATTTTTAACCACTGAAGTTGATGTGTCCAGAATGAAATATTTCATTTGGTCGTTTACAAAATTCGAATGCTATCTGTCGGTTATTTTGCAAATATAGCTTTAACAAATTATACACAATTTTCTACTTGACTTTCAAATAATTTTTAAAAAGACGAATAGGCCTACTGTGCTAGGACATCAATTTGACAAATATAGACTGTCATTTTAACATTTGACATAAGTCAGTCAGATATTTTCAGGAGAAACACAAGAGTAAGGTGAATGCGGTTGGAATGAGATCTATGAAATGTATGTGGAGAAACTCGTATGGACAGAGTCAGTATTGAATGGGTGCTGAAGGAGTGTGGTTTGAAAGGGAACCCAATACGTCAATGTGAAAGAAGCGTCTTACGTTAGTTTAGGCATGTTGGGAGGATGAGTGTGTGTGGATCGAGTAACGAAGCATGAAGATAGAGTATGTGGATCAAAAGGAAGGCAGTAAGTAGGCAATGCTGGCAACCTGGCTAAATGCTATAGACGAATGTGTGAAAAAGATAAACATTAACATTTTTTCGGTGTATGGATGTTGAAGCGAAGGGAGTATACAAGGATAAGCAAGTGTGGAGAAAGTTGTGAGAATGGATTATGTACGTAGTGGTTTTTTGAGCTATATGCACAGTTTCTTGCCTACACTGTGAGGAAACGGTGTGATTCGGTATAGGCCTACATGTATGTATGTTTAAACATCTTAAATTATATCTGGCTGCATTTATAATCCAAACAAAGGAAGATGAAACAAAGCTTGTCTTTAACTTATCCTTACAACTTATACTTTTTTTTTCAAAGTTTGGCTTCAAATTTGATTCGCATGAGATCATTTCACACCTCTAAGAATTCATGCTAAAATAAAAGTGAAAGTGGGAAGGGGAGGATATCTATTACAAATATTTCCGTTCTCCTTTCTGCGTTGATGACCGATTTCCAAGGAGTCCTTCTCACTTCCCTGCCATTACTTATCTAAATTACTTGCTTGCAAAATAGGAACGAAACTCAGATTCGTGGTTACCATTCAGTGAAAGTTCGCGGGTGGTTTTGCGGGTGAACTAAGAGGCGGGTTGTTAAAGAGAAAGGGCGGAGAGGGGTCACTTGGACGGAAAAGAAGAAAATGAAAAGGGCATCCATCCATCCATCCAGCCCCTAGAACCATCCATCCCTTAGCTGTGAAAGAGCAAACTATCCATGCGTTAACATCACCTCCCTTTAAAAAAAATCTTTTCATTCAAACACATAGAAGGAGAGAGAGAGAGAGAGAGAGAGAGAGAGAGAGAGAGAGAGAGAAACGTATCCTTTTAATCTTTTAGAATGTTCATTTAGTCAAACCTTCCTCTTTTTATATTTCAACTCTGGCTTTCGTAGTCTGCTATGATTACTGAAAACGTGAAGTGAAAAGACACAAAGTTCTTTTGAGCGTTTGTGAAAAATACAGTTAAATATGCTGACATCTTTTGTAACAAGAGTTGAAAAGTCATTACTTAGTGAAAGTATAATTTTAAACAAGCATTCATTACTAAAAAAAAGTGTAGCTTTCTATTGATATGTTTATAAAGTAATAGTTGAATTGAAAAGTTTGCTATTTGAAATTATTATATATAATGATTTGTAGAGATTTAAATTATTACACTAACACAAGCTTATTTTTTTTTGTCACCGTGTCTTACTATCCATTCGTGCTACACGCATTTGCACTCTTTACATGAACGTGCTATGGTGAGGATGGTCGAATTGAGAGGAAGTGCACTCGCATTTGAGTGGAGGGAGAGTAGAAAGATTATAGGGAATAAAACACTCTTAGTACACCTGACAACCAGCCCCGTGGTGTAGTGGTCAGTGCACCTGGCTACAAGACTAGGGGTCCCGGGCTCGATTCTCGATGGTACCTTGGGTATTTTTCCCGAAGGGGGAATCATCCCAACGGTCACCACGATTTGGTTAGTTAGGCTTAAGTGTTTCCCCTTGTTCTGAACCCTCATACTCACTATCACCATCATCTCATCTCATCTCATCGAGACATGGAAAGGATGTACGATTAGTACATTCGGGCGTCCCCTGGGCGACAGTACATTAGTACGGGATAATCCTTCCACCACTGGGCTACGAATGAAGTAACCCAGACGCGCAATATATATATATATATATATACAAAACACTTGACTGAGATTTGAACCCTGATCTCCCCGTCAACGGCAGTCCAGTCTATTTCGAAAGTGACACCCTAGGCTATTCGACCACCGAAGCGGGTAACACAAGGGTTATTAACGCTATAACCCAAAGTGTAGGTATGAAGAGGGCAATTTTAAAGGACATGTTCCTACTTTAGAGAGGATAGGGGGAAAATATGTTTAAAATCACCCGCAGTGTACCCAAGAAACAGTGCAACCCCTTATCAATTCGTCATCAGCAAAACACTCTCTTGTTAACTTGATGCCTTAGACGGCGTAGCTACCAGTGTAGTTTGTACTTGTTAAATATCAAAACAACCTACTATTTATTCAATTAAACATTATTAGTTTTTCTATTCAAAGTATAGTTTCTAAACAAAGTGTTACTTTTATGTTATAATATAAACCAGAGGGATAACTGGGGGGCACCTGTATATCTACAAAAATGTGTTTGAAACATGACAGTTAGATCAAAAATGTCCACTTTCCCTCCACGCAATTATAGTTACACTTCCTCTAAATTCGCCCTTCTCATCTCTAGCACAATAGCATAAAACCTACGGTGGTGGGCGTTTGCTGTTTTCTTTCTTCAGAGTCATGAAGAACGAACCTTTCCGACTGCCTTTTCTTATTTATTTGGAACTAATCGTTTGAAAGACGATAATCGTACTAAAAATAAATACATATTTTGGTTCCTCCATTATCCTAAGACACCTTCCACTCCACAGTTTGCAAACCGCTGGTAAATACACTTATTTCCCTACCAGAATATAGAAGAACTTCTCAGAACAGCCTTACATCACAATTATTGTATAACTTATTTCATTGCTTTGCCTTGCGTCACAACTGTATCGGAAGGTTTGAAGGCACGGTTAGTTTGCCTGGTTAAGAGTCGAGATCCAGAGTTTCATCACAATCGGTTTACACTGAAGGTATTGTCAAAACTGTTTTGACATTTTTTCTACAACTGATATAGTATTTGGTTATACTACTTCAATGATGGCTCGTGGAATTACATGAAGTTGCTAGAAGTACAAATATGGCGAATATTCAAAGTAAATAAAGTGTAAATGCTATACATACGTAATACTTTTTGTTTAAATCGATACCAAACTGTTACTAATTAAGTTTGAATATGCAGACAGGGGCACATGACAGGCTTTCAATCATACTTTTCATATAGCTATGTATGTTGATGAAAAAGATTTTGTAAATTGTGAATCTTACTCGAATCAAGATAATTTACATAATTTTAAAGCATTTATAATATTGAGAAATCATTAGTCATTCATTGTAAGTACATGCTTGTATTATGGTAGCCAAATATTGTGTTCATTTATTTTATAATATTGTCATATATGTGTATTCACAAAGATAAGTAACTTATAGACTAATTCTATCTCGTTACGAATTAATTTTAAGTAGGCCTACTCCTGGTATTTTACTGAAAAAAGGACTACCTACTAGAATATTTATATAATTAAAAAATTGCTCTTTATAAGGTAAAAGAAAACACCAACCTAAGGGAGAAATGATAAGTGTAATAAGATTCGCTGATGAAATTGCTGTAGTAGCAGTGAGTAAACAATATCTGAAAGTATTATTGTATAAAATGGAGGATGTTATGAGAAATGAATACACTATAGGGATTAGCACTAAAATAACATATATATGGTATGCGTTAATGATAAGAAAAATACATGCTCGGGTACTGATAAAGAACCATGAGGGAATTCAGTGAATTTACCTACTTGGGAAGAAGAAGAAAAAAAAAATGAGCGAAGCAAGAGGGAAATGTGCTGCAGAATTGCCCAAGATTAAAAAAAAATGTGTAGTAATTAAATTTTATATAGTCTTTTGATTAATTAATAGAGATAATCAGATCTGATATAATATGATAATATTCAACATTTATTTAACTAACACTATCTTTAGCAGTAGATGTATACGTTGCGCAACATCGTTCTGTCTCTCTATCGGTTACCCAGGTTAAATCTTCTCGGAAGCCAAAGGGGGAGGGACAAAAGACGGATGCACCCCGCTACTCAGATAATGTTCTAGAAGCCAAGTTTTTGTAAACAAACCTTTAGGCAGACGCGGGTGTCATCACTTGCTTGGTAGTCGACAAGCGACCCAGGCCTGAGCCCGTCGAGAGAAAACATAACTTTCATTAACAATACCGAATCTTAATCGGGACTGTAAATATTCCACGCTGGGCTATATCGAGAGTCAAATTTGATTCAATCCAATTTTAATCATCACTGTTCCCTATAAAGTGAAATAATACTACTTAGCACCGCATCTTACTACCCGTTCGGGTTATACGCTAAAGTACTAATTACTCTATTGGGTTAGGAATTTGTAAGGTTGAATATAGAGGAAGTGAACCCGCACTCGCGTGGAGGGAGAGTGGAAAAACATTGAGGAAAACCCCCCCCCCCCCACCCCTAGTTCACCCGAGTGAGATTCGAACCTCAATCTCCCCATCCTCGCCACACTAGCTCAACACGAAACTAGCGCGTACGCCACCGAGGCATCTAAATAGTAACACGTGTGATATAGGAACACGTTATCACCTTGTTCAGTGCAGTAATGACGTTAAATAAATACTTCGTTAGAATTACATAATTAATTCAAATTCTAGCCAGATAATAAATCACAGCAACATAAACCTTATAGTATTGTCATTAAAAAGTGGCATCAAATTTAAACAACGAACAATTCTCGGATGAAGTGTGATCAAGACATCACAAAAATGTAGGTCCAAAGTGATGGCACGAAAAAACGATCGGCCGGTAGCCGCGATGTTGAGATCAGACGTAACAGAAGAGGGCTGTCTGTATCCAAATAGTCCACTTATGCGGCGTCAACTTGACTCGTGCCCTTGATAGCTGCATTGTCAATCACGCGGCCAAGTGTAGATCTGTCTGACTAGTCGCGAAGGATGTATATGCACCCTTCTCGAGGTCTTGGTCATCATGGATACGAAGACTACCAACCTTGCGCTGTTCTCACAGTGTCTGTTACGGTGTTTTGACTGGCATTTGTTTTAGTATAATCGTTTCGTCTGCTAGAGTACTGACCTAAGTTTTCCAACATTTTAAATAAGGTTGTTGCCTTTCGAATTATTTGATGCAGTCTTCCACTATGAACAGCGCGAGAAGTGTAAACTCATTAAGACTGCATCAAGTCTAAAACTCAAGGGTCCAACTAGAGAGTCTTGGGCTATTCGGATACAGCCGAATCTTCCCAATTGTAGACGCGAAAATCTTTTACAAACGCATTCAATTTAAATAAACGGCTGCTTACTTCTAATAATATCATTAAGTCGGGATGCAAACTAGGGCGATACTATTTATATCGTGCGATCATTGCGAGACGTGACTTTTATCTTAAGATAGTTTTGCTGCGCACCAAAGCAAATCTTTAGGCATAAGACGTGTTTTAGCTCCAGTTTATTAGCTCTTCTAGTGAAGATGTATTGGTATATAAAGAACAGGAAGTATTGGGTGCATCCGTATAATTTAATTAATGTGCGACACAGCTCTGCAATAGTTTCAACACAAAAGAAAAATTTAAAGAATTCTATTAGATGAGTCCCGGGGGCTTCCGATTCTTATTGCAACTCGTGACGCTTTCCCTTAAATCAAATAAATTAACAATGTTTCTTCAACCTGGCTTGGCCTATACATGTTGTCACCTTGAAATATCGTACGATACTGAGTGAAGAGATTATCAGAGCGTGTCACTTTAATACATATATCTTACGATAGATGTCACCATCGTATTGGTGTGTACTTGTTTGGTCACTTCCGTATAGTTTGAACGTGCACAAGCGATACCTATCGTTTAAGAAAATTATAGCTTATCTACGACCTTACTATATGTATCGTATGGTCTTGATGTGCGTACCGCTTAAGGAGACAAGGAAGGGATTGCTGGGAAGCTACATATGGAGTATCACACTTTATAGAAGTACTGCAGAGAAAATAATATTATATTAATTTGAAATGTGATGCTATTGAAAGCGTATTAAAAATAAAGGTTTTTCTTCTCGGAAAGAAAAAATCCTTGTATTTTCCCTGTCCTTCTGGTTTTCCAGGTGAGTGATTGTGGTTTTTTTTAAGCACTGCGTTTTACTACCCGTTCGGGTTATACGCTTATGTACTAATTACGTTAATGGATTTAGGGATTAGGAAGGTTATATTTATAGGAAGAGTACTCACATTTGTGTTGCGGAGGAGTGGAAAACCATTTTGGAAAACTACCCTCAGTACACCCGATTAAGATTTGAAACTCGATCTCTCCATTATCGGCAGTCTAGTCTACTGCGAGAGTAGCGCACTAGACCACGCGGCCACCGTGACGGATGAATGGTTTGTTCGATACTAAGGTAGCTAATCAAGGCAGAAAGTGGGAAGGACGCAAAGAAAATTGGTTCTGGGAAAGATAAGTTTGGATTTTATGGGCTCACTCGTCCAAAATGTTTCAATTGCACCTACAATCATAAAGCTTTTTATTTAGTATTGATTGCTAGATAAGATTACATTGGAAAATAAAATAAAAACATTTAAAAAAATTGATAGCTCATTTTGGGTGAGGCGTGTAGGGAAATGGAGAAATCATGATAAGCCGGAATGAGAAGTTACTCTCTTTATACATACATCTATTCTTTTTCATTCACTTTTTTTAACTGAAAAGAAACAAAAAACTGCCAATTGTAACGTCAGGAAGACACGTTCTTTCAATATTTTTTTATTAAAATTACCACATAGACACATTTTTTTTACCCACTCTCTTTAATCAAGAAACTTTTGGGAACGAACCGAGTGTGTAGATATTATGTATATATGTATGTGTAAATGTAAGCATACGAACCACGGGCAAAGCTTACAAATACAAAACTTACAACCACCCTTTTCTCTCTTTTTTTTTTAACGTAATGAAAAGATACCTTTTGGTTTGAATTTCAGACAAGTGTGTGCGTACTTCACGTTTTCCTACCTAATCCGGGAAATTTGTCTGCTTTTATATCTCCCCCCTGCTTCTAGTCCCTTTCTCCCCCCCTCCCTCCCTCTTTAGACGCTTTAAACTCCCCTATCTCTCCCCCTATACCATCAAAGTGCACCACAGACCCTTTACACTATACAGGATCTCAGTTTTGAATATACATTCCCTTTTTGGTATAGTAAATATGAGCTTTTTTTATTTAATGTAGGATTTTGTGTATGTGGGTATACTTTTTTTTTTTAATTAGTCAAATAATGATGCAACTCGAAAAGCTCAAAACCTCAATACAAACGAAATGTATTATCCAACATTTTTGCAAGTTTTAAATATTTGTTATCTAGAATGGAATAAAAATATTCATTTGAGAAAATTTCAAGATTAATTTATTTAGTGTAGTAGACCGGGAGCTGGGAGGGGTTTCGTTTGCAAAATATGAGGGACAAATTTTGTTTTTTGGGATATGTTAAGAAGACCATTGGCTTTAAGAAGATGCATGTTGTCAGGTGATTTTTTGGCCAAATACATTGTTACATTATTATTATTATTATTATTAGCACCGCGTCTTACTACCCATTCGGGTTATACGCACTTACGCTAATGTGTAATGGTAGGGTGATTGTGAGATGAAATGGAGGACCTACAGTTTAACGTGGAATCCGAACCACGGCGGAGGCCTGGCATTCCCCACATTCACAAGTACATTGTTACAGTATATACCATATGGCGCTATAGCCGTGACTTAAGAACGAGCTTTATTCAAGTGTTTTAGTAAAAATAAGTGCTCACATGTTACAAAAATGTACTTTTATTGCTAACATCATAATATATCAAAGGTTTAAGTAACAAAACCATAATCTGTACAGATCTGGAAGTATTAATTAATATGTATTGTAAATACAGAAATTTAACTATATATATATTTTAATAAAATTCTATAAATTTATTGCTTTTCTCACACAATTGGAACGAGACTTATAACGTGATATATTTGAAAACTCTTGAACACTTGAACTTAAGACACAATGTTAATTTTCAAATTTTGTAAAAAATAATTTGTTTAGATTAATTTTTGTAATTTATATTGCATTCACTATACAGGTCTTTCAGGAATAATATAATTTAAAACGGATATTTAAAAAAAATATATATTAGCACAAAATTATGCTTAAAAATACATAATGAAACACCTAAACTTAAAAAAAATCTTATCTGTTGGTTTGTGGTCTAAGCTTGTTTATGCTGGTCTCTACCTTGAATTATTTTCGAATAGATGTACGGAGCATTATATAAAAATTACAAACATATTTTTATGAGGTTAACATAATATATACTATTTTACTATATTATTAGCGTTATTTTATAAGCATTAAAAATATCAATGGTGACAGCATTAGATATTAGTACGTACAAGTAGGTCTAGTAGCTTTTCTAGCCGTCAAATATGTCCATTCGTAAGAAAATTGGGGTATATACCAGATTACCAGTAACGCTTCGAATACCGGCTGGGTCAGAGGCCTATAAATAATGTTTTCAAAGGTTTATCACTCCCTCCACGTGCTATTGAAAGACGTTTATTGTTAGTCATCGTAACATATTATTGTATCACAACAATACTGCGTGCGATAGACACAAATAATGTATTTATTGGCGAAGTGTTCATGTCGTCAATGTTAGATTATTCAACTATACTGGGTCGACGAAAGAATAACAAATATTAAACATTACAGAGCAAATTTAAATGCGCTTACAATCGTAAACAACTAAAAATGGTAGTTAGTACGTATATTATAAATAAGGTATTTTTGTTGTACTTTATTATTTTCTCTTGCTATCATATATAGAGAGGGTGATTGGGGTGCTCTAGGTTTAATCGATACTTAAAAAGTTAAAACCCTAAAATTAAACTTTAGCTATTCGAACTTACCTACAATAGTTGAACGGAGCGCGTGTTACTGTGAAAAGATACTAGCGCTTTCTAGCTTCTTACCTGATAACAGGAACTAAAGTGCAGTGAGACCTGTATTTTTGGAGGAGTTGTTCTAAAACATTTTACTCTGTGACACTCTTTACATCCAAGTGAGGAACTTGCGCCACTACCCCTCTACCCCCACTCCTCTTCCAGTGTAGTATGATTTGAATAATATTATTTTGTTGGTTTAGTGTACTTATGTATATGCATATTTTTACATTTTGTAAGGAAATTAATAAAAATTAAAAGTCATTTGAATTAAAACATTTTTATATAAATTCAACATAATAGCTCTTTAACATTAGCATTTATAGTACATTTTTATAATTCCTATCATGATACTCTTAACTTTTGTTTTTAATTAATCATTTTTCTAATGTTCGGTGGTGTAACGTGTCTCAATTAATGTTGATACTTTGTGTGATTGATTTGATTGCTTTTAAACGCAAAGTTTACTAAATCGAGGAATAATACAAGAAACAGAAACTCTCAGCTCTTTGGTGACATCTAGTCTCGCACGGTACCGGTATCTACCCTTCATAGCCACCGGAGCTGAAAATATTGTTTCACACATGTAGATTGCTCTCTTAAAAATACAGTCAACATAAATGTATTTTTCTGGAACTTGGTTAGATCTAGTTAAAAACAAATAATTTAATGTCATAGACATTTCTTGCGCTCGCCCTTGAGGGTTGCGCCCCACATTTTAATAACCACTTCTTTGGACTTTGGTAAATAGTTACACCAAAGAAGACTACATGTATTTAGAAACGATATTATATACTATTTAACTAAATAGGACACACACTTCCCTCAAACTTAGACATATAACATTTATTTAAAGTCATAATATATATTATAATAATATTTAGCACCACGTCTTACTACCCGTTTGGGTTATACGCTTTATGTACTAATTACACTAATGGATTAGGAATTTGGAAGGTTGAATTAGAGGAAGTGAACCCGCATTTTCGTGGAGGAAGAGTGGAAAACCATTTAGGAAACCCCCCCAGTTCACCCGACCGAGATTCAAACCTCGATCTCCCCGTCCTCAGTAGTCGAGCTCAACACGACAAGCGCGTTAGCCAACTACGCCACCGAGGCGGGTTATATAAAGTCAACTGTCCTAAAAGTCACTTGGCCTAATGACTTTTAGGCCAAGTGACGGGTTCTCGATTTAAACCCCGATCTCCCCGTCATCAGCAAGTCAGTATAATACGAGATTGACGCCTTAGACCATTCGGTCAATGAAACGGGCACCCTGCATATAATGCAGCTTGTAATACTACCGATACAGTACATTTGTTTATGTCCTCTTCCCGTGATGGAATATGCTCAAATATGGAATGATATATATAGAGTTTTGTTTGGTTTGCTTCCTTTCTTTCACCGGTTTACAAATCAATTTGGTTTGGTTGGCATGCAGCCACGTGACACCTATCGCTGCACCTCCCCACCTTACCCTTTTCACTGCCCAATAACCCTCCCCCGACCCACCTTTTCCTGAATATACGTCAACACGACTTCTGTTGTCGGTTTGAACTGAGCGGCAGAGTCAATTTCCTAGTACACTCCCTGACAAAATTAGATAATATGGGTACCATTCATTTCAAAAGTGTGCAGTTTTGGTTGAACTTAATACCCCGAGACTAATTATTAAAAGGAGTTGGCGACAAGTATGGGCGACTTTGGTTCGAATTCGGGAGGTACTTTACTATTTGTAAATGAGTCCCTCAGAAGTAAAAGCAGATTAACATGCTCTGATGCTCTCTGAAGCGGAGCACGAGGTCAAATTCCAACACTTACCGACTAATTGGCCACACCTTGTGGTTTTCTGGAAATTTCTCTTAACGGATTGTCGCATTTCGCGAAGGTTCTGAAACAAAAGAAAAGGCATTTTATTATTAATAATAATATTAATGGGGGAAAATTATATTGCAAACCAAATAAGGTTTTTGGAGTTACGTACGGAGACACTACTCTATTGGGGAGGTGGGTGAGAGCCTCCCAAACCACTATCCGACACTTCTCGCTTATCTGAGCAGGGTTTTTGGGACGTCGGTGGCACCCGATGAGTCCCTTCCACCATCCAGTTAGTAAATAGGTTAAGATAGTTTGTAAGTGATGTGCAAAACCACCATCTAGATTAGTGGTTAGAGTAGTCGATCACTAGTCAAGGGAAGAATGATTTAAATAAGTTTTGTAGGTGGAGTTGCTATTGACTAGGATATTTAATATTTTCTAGCTGGTTCTGTTATCCAATTAATAAATATGCAAGGCTTAGTTCTAGTATTATTCGTACTGTACGCTTAGGCTAAGTTTGTTTGTAAATTATGATGTGGAGGAGTATTTATGTGTTTAGAAATATCACGTTAGTTGCATCATTAAAAATAACAGTACATTTCTTTAAATTTAAATTTAATATTGATTATTTATTATTTGAGATATTTAATATATACTTTATGAACTTATTGTTAATATCAAAAAACTACTTATAAACTAACTTAAATCTATAATAGACAACATCCAGCCCCCAGCTGTTAATAAATCACTGTTAAAGGGAAAACCCAAGTTTCCCCAACTAAACATTTTTCATTAATATCGGGAATCAAACCAAAGCTCTTTAGCTTAGTAAGCAGACATGATACCAACAGAGCTAAGATTTTGGACTTTATTTAGCAGAGGTGTTTAACTCTGGTCAAACATAAAAAAAAATCTTTTTAAGGTAGTGTATAAGGCAGAAAAAAATTCAACTGTTTTGGCAGTTTTATAGCAATGATTTTTTTTTTGGACAAAATAAATCAAATGTTTCTCCAATAGAATCATAAAGTATAACTTTCTTCATATGGTCATATCAACAGTTGTTGAATATCTGTCATGAATATTGCACAAGGAAAGCTGGACTTTTTGAGACTGGGCTACCCTTCACATGTCAGATTTTCCGTGCGATGCCCCTACACCCAATATTAAAAATATGAGGACCAAATTCAATTTGGTGTCATTTTTTTTAAATAAAATTTTTGTCTACATAGGAAGGGAACAATTTCACAAGAAAAAAAAAGTTTTCTTTTGTGATTTATTCCATTCTTTAAAATATTTACGCGTAAAGGTATTGAAAATTTGCATGTTGCATTTCAATAAACATTACAAGTTTTAGTTTTTATTTATAGCCACAATTCCCCAGGGCGTCGCAAGCACAGTTTGGGAACCCCTGGCATAGCGGTATTAGATGAGAAACTTTTAAATCAAGAGAAAAAGTTGTCATTAAATTACAGGACACACTTTACAGATATTCAAGAACTGTTATTATCAACATGTGAAGAGAATTAAACTCTATGTTTCTAATAGTGATCTATTTGATTTATTTTGACCCAAAAAAATTGACTAAAAAAACCACAAAAACACTGCTCCTAACGCGCGTGCTCTAGATTCTTACCTTAAGGAATATTTATAGATATAATAGTAAATATATTCAGGATATTTTTACTGCTAAGTTTATAAAAAAAATACACTAACATAACTGTGTTTTCACCGCATCAAGCCAACCGACCGGGTTACAGCATATTTAAAATAATAGGGTAGGGTTGAGAAAAGTTAGATTTATAGGAAATGTACCCACATTCGCTTATAGTGTGAGTTTGAAGTCATGTATGAAAAAACCTTAATATATACGACTTGGATTTGAACATAGAACTACCTGTCACCGGCATATATAGTTAAACGAAACTGACCCTTTGTCCACGTACCCACGCATACGGGCCGATAAACCATTTGTTGCTTAAAACTAAGCTATGAGGTACAAGGACACAAAAAAAAAAAACCTAAATTTTTCTTTGAGCGCGTCACACGTTTTTTTAGCCACTTAGCTATCTGTCCATGCTGGTGAGCACAAAGGAAAAAGAAAAATTGCATGTCTCGTTTAGTCTAGTTGGTCAGTGATGAGAAGTTCAAAGGTTCGAATCCCTGACAGGTATACTGAGACTTATTTTCCAAGTATTGATTTACAACCTCTAACGGCACATGATCGTATACTTCCTGGCTTCCTTAGTTTGTATCCTGATCGGGTTAATGTTTATGACCTGGTCACCTGGATTTACACGTGTCAGTTGTATCTCGGCGACAGATCAAAGTATTTAAGTACAACTTATTGTGCTTGGGTACCAGGTAGTTTCACATACCCTACCAACGATTAGACTGGATTTGATTTAAATTGAAGATAGCATTAATCAACTATAACAAATTAATATTTAGGATTCATTTATTCCGCATTTTGGCTCTGGTTATAAGAGAATAAATATAAATAATATACGTTAAGTTGGAGTGACTGCGCGAGCGTCTAATACACGTCCAATCTGTATGTTGGTATGATGGCGAGTGTTTTCCCCCGAGGGAGGACTTTTGTAACCATCACCACGTCCCTGGGACGATTTTCCTTCTTAGAAATAAATCGGCTAAAGTATCTTTCACTGTTACCTTAAAAAAAAAAATCATCTCGGTTCTAGGAGATATTTTACAATTTGTCCTGTTATTTACTGATAGTTTTTAGGGATCATATACTAAAAAACACTATATGCAGTAGCCCCATGGCTTCTTTGGTGCTGACTGACAGCTGACGGCTTTGAAAAGTTACCAGACCAAATTATGTATCCCTACGCCGAACCATATGATCTGCAAACACATGTGTTTAGCAGCTGTCACTTCTGACAGTCAAAATTTAGGTATATACCTAAATATTGACTGTCAGAAATCAGCATTGAGCTGTCACTCAGCACCAAAGAAGCCATGGGGCTACTCTAGTAATGTATTTTAGAAAGTGGGACCAAGTGACGCTTCAGTATATCCTTTACTAAAACTCATAAATCCTGCTAAGGTTAGCAAAAAATATATCATGCTTCAATACCCGCATCGGTGCGCATGCGGTATATATTGCCGGTGCCTAATTAGTGTGGTTTGACGGTTACGGGGAGGTTGGTGTTAGATTTCCGGCTGGGCCGAATGATCTAAGGTGGCACTCGCGTGTTAGACTTGACTTTCTGATGATGAGGAGATAGGGTTCGTTCAAATTCCAGGCAGGTCTAAGGAAGGTTGTTTTTCTAAAACGGTTCCCCACTCTCCTTCCACGCGAATGTGTGTAGATTATATCTAAAATGCTTCCTTCCTCATCCTAACCTTACTGTAGTAATTATAATGCGTATAACCTGAACAGGAAGTATTTAATTTAACACCGCGTCTTACTACCCGTTTCAGGTTATACGCCTATGTACTAATGGCACTGATTTGGTTGGTATTATAAAGGTTTAATTTAAAGGTAATGCACCCACATTTGCGTGGATAGAGTGGAAGAATATATAGGGAAAATCACCCTCAGTACACCCGACCGGAATCTAATCTTGATCTTCCCATCATCGGCAGTCTAGACTAACGCAAGAATAGTGCGTTAGACCATGCGGCCACCGAAGCAGGTGAACAGGAAGTATAAGGTGTAATTAAAAACATATGTATAGCCCGAATGGGTACTAAGACGTGGGTGGGATAAGAGCTGGTAGTGTTTAATATATATCTAATAGTCCTCTTTAGTTTTATTTAATGTTGAAAGTTCAGTATAATGTATCTAAGCAAGCGGGTAAGAAAGCGCGTTATTTGTTTGTTCGTTTTCTCCATGTTTGTCCAACAACACGGGTCCTGTGTTGACGCATGTTTTCAAGCTCGTTGGCTCCGGTATTGATTTTGGTAAGTGCCGGAGTTTGTCAGAGGGGAAGAGGGGGGAAGGTGCCCACAGCCCTATGCTCTTCACGGTGAGGGAATAGGAGAGGGGAAACTTTCAGGGGTTGGTGAAATGGTGGAATGGAACCTTTACGTCCAGGCTATTTTTCTCTCTCTCTCTCTTCTTTTTCAGTCGAGTGTTTACAAGGACATGTTGTATCAAGGAGTTATTTCCAGCTCAAATACCTGTCTATTAATAACTAACATAATTTTACAAGATCAAATTTTTTTTATTTCTTTTATTTGTGAATAAAACATTTGTATACATTTCTAAATGTTCAGGTTTCATATATATTGCTCTAAGTGATTTTGTTCCTTTCTAAAAAGAAATAGATTAAAATCCGCTTAGGCAGACACATGGTCTAACACGCTACTTTCATAGTAGACTAGACTGCAGATTACGCGGAGATCGAGGTTCGAACTTTGGACGGGTGTACTGAGGTCAGTTTTTACAAAATGGTTTTCTACTCTCCCTCCACAAAAAAAGCAGGTACATTTCCTATAAATATTACCTTCCGAGTCCTTAAAACCATTGGCATAATTAGTACATAAGCGTATAACCCGAATGAGTAATAAGACGCGGTGTTAAAAAAATTATATTAAATTTATTGTAAGTTTTGGCTACTTTTCCCTTTTTTATATTCATTATTAAATAAAGATATATTATGTGTGAATACTTAAAATGAAGAGTTAAAGAATAAATAAGATTAAGGATTTCACACGTTTTTTTTACACCCTGTTTCACTGCCCATTCAATCTTGACGCATATATATTAGATCTGATTTAATTATGATAATTTCGTAGGGAAGGGAAAGGTAGAATTTAGAGGAAATGTACACGTATTGGCGTGGATAAAGAAGAGGGAACTTTCTTCAGTACACCCGATCGGGATTCAAACTCCGATCTGCCTTGTCATGGGCATTTCAGTCTACTGTAAGTGTGTTGCCTTATTTTCTAACAATAATTTTGAACTCTTGTGTGAGGCGATCTTTTAATGTTTCAATTTTTTTAGCGCCACGTCTTATTATCTATTCAGGTTATACGCTTATGTTCTAATTACGTTAGTATTTTTAGGAACTAGGAAGCATATGTTTATAGGAATTGTACCCACATTTACGTGGAGAGAGTGCGGAAAACAATTTTTGGCAAACCACCTTCAGTACACCCTACTGAGATTCGAACCTAAATCTGACCGTCATCGGCAATCTGCAATAGTAGCACGTTATACCATTCCATTGGTTCTTAACCTTTTATTACTCGCGGCCCCCCCTAAATTGCCTAAAAATATTTTCGCTGCCCCTAATTTTTACTAACATATAATTCATTAAGACTTATAGTAGCTTTATTTACTGATTATATTTTAAAAAAAGAAATTAACTTACCTAAATGCATTTAATGGGACCTATGATGTTGAACACTTTCCATTTTCCATAATTTATGTATTCTTGTTTTAATTGTATTACTTATTGCTATTCGCATGTAGAAGTCGATTCGAATTTGATTTCGCGGCTTCGTTTTAGTATTTATCATTGTGGGAGTTCCCCGTTTAGAAAAAAAAAAGTAGAAACAAAAGGCAACAAATTTTTAATGGTGATATTAAACAGATGGGGATTATTTGTACAATCTGTGATTTATATTATACGTGCTTCCCCTCCATTACCCTGTAAAATTGAGTCTACTCTACTTACATGCTTACGATCATCACATTCTTTCTTCCTAAACGAACAATTCATGTGATTGACCTCAATAATAAACAAATAAAATTTTAAATTATTTTTCTGAGGCCCCCCAAAAAACCTTTCCCCCCCTTGCCCCCCCTCCCTCCGGGGTTAAGAATCGCTGCGTAAGGGTACGGCCAGATTGGGCAAGCGAGCTCGCGACTAAAAGTTGAAATATACCACATTGGTTGTAATGAGAGGTGAGTGGCCTAATTGGCAGGCGAACAAGCGACCCGAGCATCGCCCTCGAGCCGGAACAGTCTAGCTTACAGGCGCTGGACAATATTATTGTATGTTGATCTATTGCGTGCTAGGAAAACTTCTCAATTTGACATAATATCTGACTTTTTATAATTATCGGTAGGTTTAGCACACTTGCTACTAACGGCCTGATTTAATTGGTAAGACCATAAACTATATATATAGATAGATATATATGTAAAATTGATATCTTAAAATACTTCATTATTATAATCAAAGTAGATATATATAAATAAGAATCACAAATAGCGTGGATAGGTGATGAGAAGACCGCAACAATAAATCACTTGTCAGCAACCACCCTCAGTTCACTGAGCCAAGATTTGAACCTTTGCCTCCTCGTCAACAACTATCGAGAGCTATCTGCTAATCAAGACCTCGCTCGCTCGCTCGCCAGTTTGGCTGAGCTCTTAGACCACTGAAGTGAATAAGATAGTTTCTATCACTGATATATATCAATTCTGACATTAGAGTATATCCATTACTGTTTCCAGCCTGTGGCTTGGGTCACTGTTTTATTCAAATCATATTTATTGACACTAGAGTATACACATAAATCATAACACATAAACAAAAATTCTGAAGTGTAGTGTGTGTTTGCTTGTGAGAGTGTATGGTGCTTAGGGTAAGGTTAGTCGGCCTGTTTGGATAAGGGAGTTGGGGGAGTAGAGTAGAATGGAGTGTGGGGAAAATGGGTGGTGTGTATGTGTGTGGGGGGAGGGGGTGGGTGATGTGGCGCGGACAGGTTGTGAAGAATGACTTCAGAGGTCAAGTGCCTGTGAAATGTTAGTAGTAGTAATAGTCTACACATCTGTTACACAATACCATACGTACTAAACTACTTCCATTTTATTGCTATCCGTACGTCTAGCACCCCCCTTCATTTCCCACCCTCTTTTCAACCTCCTCTGCCTCCCTTTACCCCCTCGGTCCACGCCTTTTGTCATTCTTGTCATGTCATAAAGTAAAATGACAATGCGAGCTTTTAATTTGATTGCCACAGGACTGGTTAGTTATTTACGTTCAACGAAATCAAAATTAATTCGTTTGGATTTCTGACCCCCCCCCCCTCGCCCTCCCCCACTCCCTCAACCTCCCGCACCCCTTCGTTATTTTATAAATTGAGCGACGGAGATTTTTTTAAACTTAATTTTATCCAAAAAAAATTCAAATAAGAAACTAAATGAGATAAAAATGGGGAAGGTATTCTTTTAGACGAAATGTATCCGCTTTTGTTAGGATTGAGACTGGTAAAAACGTCAAGAGAAGAACCATCCTTAATTCACTCGATCGAGTCTTCAATCTTTCCAACACCAGTGATATTTAGTCTTACGTGAAGTGACGTGTTAGACCATGTGACCACCGATACGGTTTTTATTTTATTAAATTTGTTGGAAGCTTATAGTTGTGACCTACGTTTATTTCTGAAAGGTATCAAACAAACTTAATTACTTTTGTTCCACAAGGTTAGACTGCAATTTTTTTTTCATGACCACGTCTTACTACCCATTTGCGCTATACGCCTAGTTACTGATTACGCTAATGGGCTTAAGATGAGGAAGATTAACATTATAGGAGGTTTACTCGCATTCATTTAGGAAATTACACTCTCATTACACCCGAAATGGGATTCGAACCTGAATCTATCAGTCATCAGCAGTCTAGTCCATTACGAGAGTCACGCCTTAGACCATGCGGCCACTGGCTTGGGTCTTTCATGGTAATTTGAGTGTAAAATGAATCTATCATATTATTATGTTTCATTAGGGAAATGTCTTAGTTTTTTTGGAGCGATTTTCTAATTTTATGAAGCGTTTGTAAGTCATATGTAAGTTCCCAACTGCAATGTAGAACTACCTATATTCTTAAGTATAGTATCGTTAACAAACATTTCTATCTACTTTTCAGTTAAAGGATGTAGTGCATGTAACGCGAGTTAAGGGCGCTATTTTTGCAGTTTTTATATAAAAATATTTTTGGTCAAATAAAATAAATTATTACTATAGTATAAATAAAGTTTAATTTTCTTCCCGTGTTGATATCAAAAGTCGTTGAATATCTGTCAAGGGTCTCCTGGAATTTAATGACAGCTTTTTCTCTTAATTTAAAAAGTTTCTTATCTAATGCCGCTAAGCTCATGACAGATATTCAACAAATATATATATCACCATGTGAAGAAAATTAAACTATATGTTTCTACTGGAGCAATATTTGATTTATTTTGGCGAATACTATTTTTTTGCTATAAAAATGACAAAAACACTTCCTTAAGGTGGAGTTGAAGGGGACACGAAAAAATGCCCATTTTACTGCAGTTTTTATGACAAACCTTTTTTTTGCTAAAATAAATAAAATATTGCCCCAGTACAAACATCGAGTTTAATTTTCTTCACATGGGTTATATCAACATTTGTTGAATATTTATCATGAGCATGATGGCATTTGATAAGAAACTTTTTAAATGAAGGAAAAAAAAATTGTCATTAAATTCCAGGACACCCTTGACCGATATCCAAGATAATTTGAGGTCATCATGGGAAGAAAATTAAATTCTCTGTTTGTACTGGAGCAATATTTTCTTTATTTTGGCAAAAAAAAAAAATGCTTTGCCATAAAAACTGCAAAACCACTGGCTTTTCATCACATCCCCTTCCATCCAACCTTAACTCTATTTCCCCATTCTCCCACCTAAGATAAATAGCTCAAATAGTTATGCCATAAACCAGACTAAACCAGTTTTACATTAAGTAATAAAATATTAGTGTCACATCAAACAGAAACTGACGAGTAACATGGTTTTAAAATCTCACAAATAAATTGAGAGACAAGACTAAAGTTTTTCCTAAAGCATAATTAAAATAAACTGCCAACTAAATTCATATTATAACCTTGGCTATTTTACTGAGGCGAATCCGTATCAGCAGGCACGCAGGAAAAGGCGCCAGTCTGGTATTGTCTTATTTATAGGTGACGGGAAATTCGAGTATACTGAAGGAGGGTTTCCATGATAAGTTCCCTACTCTTCTTTCACGCAAATGCGGGTGTATTTTCTCACAATTATTCCTCTATAATCCCTGCCCGTTAAGTGTAAATATATGGATATCCCGAATGGGCATTAAAACACGGTGCAAAAAATTAATCACTTACCCCCTACCCACCCACAAGATTAAAAGTTAAGAATCTCGTGGGATGATTTTAATAATCTCCATATGTCGTGTTAATCATGTAACAAGTTTTTCATTTGTTCGGGTGACCTGGTGGTCTAGGGGTAAGGTGTCGGACTGCTGGGGTTTGGGGTTCAATCCTCGGTCTCGGCACAGATTTATCTGTTTACCAAACCCTTTATCACCTCTGACAAGACCTGTATTAATCACAATTTGTGAATGTGGGGATTGACAGGCCTCCACCGTGGTTCGGACCCACGTTAAACTGTAGGTCCTCCATTTTATCTCACAATCACCCTACCATTAAACATTAGCGGAAATGCGTATAACCCGAACGGGTAGTAAACCGCGGTACTAATATTAATAATGATAATAATTCATTTGTTCATAATTTTTTTATTATATAATCAAACAAAATGCCATTTGAAAATTGGGTTCTGCTGTGTGAAATCATCATCACATTTAAATAATCCCTCTGATCTGCTTCAATGGCCGCATGGTCTAAGGCGCTACTCTTGCAATAAATTAGACTGACGATGACTGAAAGATCACGGTTCAAATCTCATTAGGGTGTACTAAGGGTGGTTTTTCTAATATGGTTTTCCATTATTCCTTTACGCAAATGTGGACAACTTCATACAAATATAACCTTCACCATCCCTAAAAACACTAGCGTAATTAGTCCATAAGCGTTAGTAAGAAGAGGTGATAAAAAAAATCATATTTTCAAGGATACAATGACACAAACAAAGAGTGAATAAAAGTGCTTAATTTTATCGTCCTATACTTTTCAGGTCAGTTAGGCCAAAACATTCCTTAGATAAAATTCAGGGAATTTAATGTTTGAATTAATTATTATCTTTCGAATGATTCTGAACACGTCTGTAAACCGTTGCTTAGGACACTTTTGCTTGGTGCCATGTATTTATCGTTTGGTTATATAAGTAGCCGACAGTAGCGCCACTTTAGCCACATCAACAAAGCCGACGAAGCGTTCCGGTGCGTCCAGTTCTAAACCACTTCCATGACTCTACTTGCATGCAACCGGTAAACCTCTCCGTCCCCCAAACTTTAACACCCCCCTCAAACATAATAAAAAAAAGGGGCGATAGTATGTTTTTGAATGTTGGCGTCTGTCGCTCGCTTTTGTCACCCCGTCTCTTCATCCCCCTTCTCCCTCTCCAGGTGTGGTTCAGTAACCGGCGCGCAAAATGGCGTCGCGAGGAGAAGCTGCGCAACCAGAGACGCGCGGTGGACCAGGTCGGCGTCAGCCCGCCGGCGCCCACGTCCCGGCTGCCAATCAACTCCGGCTTCAACTCGATGTACTCCTCTATACCGCAGCCCATCGCTACCAGGCCGACACGTACAGGTCAGTTTCTGATCGACTCTTCGTTAGATATTAAGGGCGGTATGTAAGAACGAGGTTTGAGTGTTATTATTGAGTGTTAGTGTCTAGACATTATTCTGAAGTACTAGTATCTTGGGAGAAAAATTGACCATGCAATTCTTTAAGCAAAGAAATGTCGCCACTAAAACCACACTATTTCAGGAGCTACAATAGCTCTAAAACTACACTAACTCAAAAGCTACACCATATCTAAAATTACCCTATCTCTAAAAAACTACCTTAACTCTAAATATAAACTAATTCAGAAACTACATCAACTCTAAAACTTAAAAACCACAGCAGTTCTAAAACTAAAATTACTATGAAACTTAAAACCTACAAAAAGCTTAACTCAAGTTACACTTAAACTAAAAAAAATTCACACTAACTCTAAAACTACAATTACTCTAAATCTAAAACACTAAGGCTATTCTAAAACTACATTGCTACGAAACTTAAAAACTTCACATAATTACAACTAAGTTATTCTAAAACTAAAAACAACTACAAAACTATACCAACATTAAAAATATATCAAATATAGAACTAAAGTAACACTAAAACTATTAATTAAATAGACAACAAACTCTATAAATACACTAACATTAAAACGATTCAAACAATAAAATACACTAGATTTAAAAATACATTAGTTCTAAAACTACACCATCTCTAAACTATAAGCCCAATAAAACTGAAATCACACCATCTCTAAAACTACACAACAGTATCTCTAAAACTACACCATCTCTAAGACTACACTACTAATATATAATATACACTTAACTCTAAAAATACACTAAAGTTAACAATGAAATTAATTAATTCTATAACTAGTATCAACTCTAAATCTTTAAATTACTAATGCAAATATATTAGTCCTAATTTTAGAAAACTAACACAAAGTTATCTCTATAACCTTTTTATCTAAAATATTCAAGAGACTTTAGTCACTACAGGCTATATTTGAAAAACAAATAGTATATTTTTTGAGGGCATATTTCAATGTTTACTAGGGCAATCGAAAACATTTTAAAAGTCATCTTAGCATAGACATTTCAACTTTTTTTAAAAGGACATATTTTACAGTGCATAGACAGCTATCAAACATACGTTTACGTATTCAAACGTCATGTCATGTCATGTCATGTAATCTGCAGCTGTAAATTTGATGGATTATAACAATACCTATAAAATAACAATAATCAAATACTAAAATGTTATACATTTTTGTCAGAAAAAAATATGCCTTTGTTTTTTTATAAAAATAGATTTCTATAAAAATTGGACTATACTTCCGAGCTATATGGTTTATTGTAGTTCTCAAAGTGAACGGTGAATATTTTCTTGCTCTCGTCCAAGAAGCTTGACCCCGTCTGGCTTTCTGTCATCGGCTTTGGATGGGGGATCCCCTCTCACAAACATTGAGCAGATACTGAATGTCAGGCTGAGTGGATCTGTTGTCGGGAAATGAGAGAGGGCAGGGGTTGGTACAATGAGAGACAGAGGAAGGGACGTAATCCAGCGGCCCCTGACTGAACATGACGGGTCAACACAGCGTATTAGAGGGTGGAGGCGGTTGAGGAGTAGAGGGTGTTGGAGTATTGGGAAAGGTTTACCGTGCGGCTGCTGTCACCGTTTATTTAAAATCAGTATTAGTCATTAGTGAAGTATGACTTATTTTATAGGAACGTGTAACTAAACTAAATATAATCCCTGAGGTAACTGCACGGTTACTATTGGAAAACACAACGTTCATTCTCTTGTTTTAACTTTGTAAATATCTTCAATATAAGATTTTTGGTTTGTAACGACGATTCCTCTAAGTTGTCATTGGCTCCTTCTTAACCAGTCCACCATCTTCACTTTTTGTTTGTTTGTCTAGCTACCACTACATGTCCCACAACCCTCTAATATCTGTCTTGTTTGTTTGTCTAGCTACTTCTACATGTCCTACAACCCTCTCAGCTCTGTCTTTATTTGTCTAGCTACCCCTACATGTCCTACAACCCTCTCAGCTCTGTCTTGTTTGTTTGTCTAGTTACCCCTACATGTCTTACAACCCTCTCAGCTCTGTCTTGTTTGTCTAGCTACCTCTACATGTCATACAACTCTCTCAGCTCTGTCTTGTTTGTCTAGCTACCTCTACATGTCCTACAACCCTCTCAGCTCTGTCTTGTTTGTTTGTCTAGCTACCACTACACGTCCTACAACCCTCTCAGCTCTGTCTTGTTTGTTTGTCTAGCTACCACTACATGTCCTACAACCCTCTCAGCTCTGTCTTGTTTGTCTAGCTAACCCCTACATATAATACAACCCTCTCAGCTCTGTCTTGTTTGTTTGTCTAGCTACCACTACATGCCCTACAACCCTCTCAGCTCTGTCTTGTTTGTATGTCTAGCTACCACTACATGTCCTACAACCCTCTCAGCTCTGTCTTGTTTGTTTGTATAGCTACCACTACATGCCCTACAACCCTCTCAGCTCTGTCTTGTTTGTTTGTCTAGCTACCACTACATGTCCTTCAACCCTCTCAGCTCTGTCTTGTTTGTTTGTCTAGCTACCCCTACATGCCCTACAACCCTCTCAGCTCTGTCTTGTTTGTCTAGCTACCCCTACATGTCCTACAACCCTCTCAGCTCTGTCTTGTTTGTCTAGCTACCTCTACATGTCCTACAACCCTCTCAGCTCTGTCTTGTTTGTTTGTCTAGCTACCACTACATGTCCTACAACCCTCTCAGCTCTGTCTTGTTTGTCTAGCTACCACTACATGTCCTACAACCCTCTCAGCTCTGTCTTGTTTGTTTGTCTAGCTACTTCTACATGTCCTACAACCCTCTCAGCTCTGTCTTGTTTGTCTAGATACCTCTACATGCCCTACAACCCTCTCAGCTCTGTCTTGTTTGTTTGTCTAGTTACCTCTACATGCCCCACAACCCGCTCAGCTCTTATCTTTGATATTCCAGCTCGATGTCGAACAGCCTGAGTAGTATGAGCGGCAGCTGTCTGCAACAGAGGGATCACCCCAGCTACCCCTACATGTTCCACGACCCGCTTCACTCGCTCAGCTCGACGTACAACCACTCGAGGGTGGCGGCCGCCGTCTCCAACCCAGCGGTGGCACACTCCCAGAGCGTCATAAACACGCATGCGCCTTACGGAGGCGTCACTACGGCGTCGACACCAGCCACAGGTACAGGTAAGATGACGCCAATGTCATTGTTTCTATTTTCCTTTTCGTAGCATAAGTTAGTCAATGTTTGTAAACTACAGTTCAATTTACAGCCTGGCTGCTTACTTAGAGATCCTGGGTTTGATTACCGGTGGGTACTAGGGGATTTTTTGAAAGGGGATTAATCCTCATGGTCACCAGGATTTGGTTACTTAGGCCTATTCTAGGTTAAGATCTTCACTGGTTCCACTCCATCATATTCACTATCACCATCATCTCATCTCATCGGGACATGGAAAGAGCCTCCATGGAAAGGATGTACGATTAGTACATTCGGGCGTCCTCTGGGAAATGGTACATTAATATTGGCTAATATTTCCACAAACTGGACTACGCGTTGATGTAGCCTAGACACAATATTATTATAATTATAGTTAAATTTACACTAGAAGAACCTTTTAACAAACATAAACATATTTTTTAGGTTAAATTTGATAACATTTTACTATAATATTGTTATTTTATAGCTATTGATAGTATCTATCAAAAGTGACAGCTAAAAATACATTACCAAACGTGTTCAAAACGTGAACATAGATATATTAGCTTTTCTATCTGCCAAATAAGGCAATATATTAAAATAGGTCTGTACATTTGAATATTAAAAATGGATACAATCTGATTTAGGAAAAAAGCTTTTTTGACTGCTAAAAGAATAGTAAAAAAGTTTATATTCATACATTAGGTCATGTGTTCCGCAGCAATCACTTTTTATAGTTGATATCAATCAATACGTATCAAACTATACAGTACTGATAATATAATAAATAATATTAAGGTGGAGATATAGGTAACGCGAATTTAGGTTAGTATTTTTGCAGTTTTTACAGCCAAACATTTTATTAGTCAAAATAAATAAAACATTGGTTCAGTATATACATAGAGCTTAATTTTTTTTTTTTCACTTGGTTGAAATCAACAGTTGTTGAATATCTGTCCAGAGCGAAACGGCATTAGATGATAAAACTTTTTAAATACAGAGAAAAA
The DNA here is from genome assembly GCA_039000515.1 of Timema cristinae. Classification (NCBI taxonomy): domain Eukaryota; kingdom Metazoa; phylum Arthropoda; class Insecta; order Phasmatodea; family Timematidae; genus Timema; species Timema cristinae. Next base: position 27,273,458 of record JBCFYV010000001.1, read on the forward strand.
GTCATTAAATTCTGGAAAACCCTTGATAGATATTCAACAACTGTTGATATCACCATGAGAAGAATATTAAACTCTATGGTTATAATTGAACAATATTTTATTTGCTTTTTTTAAAAAAAGTTTTGCTATAAAAACTGCAAAAACAGTGCCCTTTACTTGCGTTCTTTACACCCCCACCTTAATGTTGACAGGTAATTTTAAAAATGTGTATATAATAAAGGTTTCTTGCTACAAGAATTATACAATATTGGTTGATGGTCTCAGGTTCGATATCTGGCACTCCTCCCGTTCTCTTGGATAATTATACCAAGTTTCAGTTGTCTTGGTTTTTGAGTTCTAACTTTCTAAACATACAAATACGCATTCTAATTTATTTACATGATAGTAAATTAAGATTTGAAAATTTAAAAATATTATGTGTAGGTAGTATAAACCCTTTGAAAATATTAAAGGGAAGTAACGGGAAATAATTAGCACGGGTTTTAATCCCTAAACAAACACAAATTAAATTCATTATCGTCCGCTTGTGATTCGGGAAAATAAAAGCATCGTTCGATTTGAATTTATTTTATAGCACACCTAGATTATATCAATTAATTTACTAAATTATTTCTTTAATCTGTGCAAATTACTGCATGAATAGTTAATTACACATGTTTGGTTTTATTATATTTGTGTTTTATAAAATTTAAACTTTTTAGAAATCCAATCAAAATCCAATCACTAATTTAAAAGTTTGGTGCATATTTTTTAACTTCCCATTTTTTAAATCAATACTTATTTGCATAATTTGTGTATTTTAAATGTTGTATAAATCTATAAAAAAGTTAATACAACTAGTTAAAGTATATTGGTAATTAATTAATTGTGATTTACTTTAAACTTGCAATGAAATATACCTGAGAAAATATCGTTAACTATAAGATATTAAACCATTTAAATTATTTTCACTATCAATGTTATGAGCCACTACAGAATTTAATAAACAAAAGGAGGACCAATATTTTAAAATTAATGTTATTAATTATATTTACTCAAAATAAGCATATTTGGATAGAAAGATCCACTAGAAAATTGACCAACTGTAGTGTTATTGGTTTTTAACAAAACCTCACACTCAGTTTCAAGTGAAACGATCCAGCCATGATTAATTAAACCATTATATTGTTTTATTTTATTACTTTATTTTAAATTATTCAATTATAAAAATGTTTATTGATGATACTATCTAATTGGTAGGTATGAAAATGGTAGATTAGAGGAAGCCTCCACATTAGCTTGCATTGTGGATGGGGGGAAAAACACCTTAACAGGATTCGAACCTCAATATGCACATATAAATAATATCCAATTCACCTTAAAACAGGGGAAATTTACTATAAAATTCAAACTTTCTCATCCTTATTTCGTTAGCGCAATTAATAAATGCGTGTAACCTGAAACCTCTCCAAAGCATTTGTCTGGAAAGAGAAAAAAAAAATCATCTAAATTGGAAAATTCATCTCTTTTCGGAATTTGAACCCACCCTTAAGAGTCAAAGTCAGGTGCGCTACCCCTACATGATATGTTATCAATTCACAAGATAGGTTCTATTTCATTCAATAATTATTGTGATTAGAGACGGTCCAATGGACACTACTACAGAAACCCATCAACTCAACACAGGTCTATTGTTTACATTCATCTAGTCTAGTATCCAATACGGACCTGTTCGAACCTTTAGACTATGTTTTAGACAATCATGTTGACAAAAAAACTAATGGAAATATTCTACCTGAAATATGGGTCAGTAACAGAAAATAACGTTTTCTAGGAGGTGACGAAAGAAATGTATTCTTATTTATAAATATATCACGTTTTTCATTTTGTATTATTGCAATACCTCTATTTTCCTCTAAAAATGGAGTGTGGCAAGCTGATAGGTGTGGCAAGTCTATAATAACTGTGGCGAGTCGATAGGATTTCTAATATAGTCGAGTGGGTCGAGCTGATGATGTGGCAAGTTGATAATAACTGTGGCGAGTCGATAGGATTTCTAATATAGTCGAGTGTGTCGAGCTGATGATGTGGCAAGTTGATAATAACTGTGGCGAGTCGATAGGATGTCTAATATAGTCGAGTGTGTCGAGCTGATGATGTGGCAAGTTGATAATAACTGTGGCGAGTCGATAGGATGTCTAATATAGTCGAGTGTGTCGAGCTGATGATGTGGCAAGTTGATAATAACTGTGGCGAGTCGATGGAATTTCCAATATAGTCGAGTGTGTCGAGCTGATGATGTGGTAAGTCGATAGGTGTATTATTATTATTAGCACCGCGTCTTACTACCCATTCGGGTTATACGCACTTACGCTAATGTGTAATGGTAGGGTGATTGTGAGATGAAATGAAGGACCTACAGTTTAACGTGGAATCCGAACCACGGCAGAGGCCTGGCATTCCACACATTCACAAGATGTCTTGTCAGAGGTGAAGGAAGGGTTTGGTAATCAGATAAATCTTTGTCGGGACCGAGGATTGAACTCCGGCCGCCAGCATAGAAGTCTGACACCTTACCCCTAGACCGCCAGGTCACCCGATAGGTGTAGCAAGTTGATAATAACTGTGATGAGTCGATGGAATTTCTAATATAGAAGAGTGTGGGTGCTGATAGGTGTGGTGAGTCGATGGGATTTCTTATTTAGTCGAGTGTAGTGAGTTGATAATAATTTTGGATAGCTGATAATATTTTTGGCAAGTCAATAATAATTGTGGTGAATCGATAATAATTTTGGCTAGTCAACAACAATTATAGCGAATCGATAAAAATTATGGATAATCGATTAGTAGCGACTAACTCGATGCTGGGACAATACCTACAGTGATTTGTAATTCATCACCCTCCTCCCTTCTTGTCTCTCTAAGGTCGGGGGTTCGATGACTTGCGACAGGATGTTCGTTTGTAAGTCGTAGAGATAATATAGGGACTTAGAAACGCATCTTATGCATATACAGACTTTTAAGAGACGCTTACTAAATTCTACCCCACAGCGGTGGTTGAACTGTTTAAGACATTTGACTCACATAATGGTTTGTTGCTGTTTATAGGGAGTTTGGGGTTCTAGTCCCAGATGGAGAGTGTTTTCCAAAATCTAGTATTCTTATTATCTCTCCATGTTAGTATAGCGTCTTACTAACCGTTCTGTCTGTATGACTGTACTAACTACGCTAATGGGCTAACGAAGAGGAAGGTTGAATTCTAGAAGAAGTGTAACCACGTTTGCTTAGAGAGAAAGAGTGGGGAAACAATTAGTGAAATTTTTACTATGAATGAACCACGATCTCCAAATCATTGGCTGTCCAGTCTGTTGCGAAAGTGAAGCCTTAGACCATGCTGCCACTAAAGTGTATCGTGCTAATATTAAAACATTGACTTAAAGTTAACAAACTCATCCGTATTTATTAGCTTAAGATGGAATTGCAAGAAACGCTATAAAGGATAAAGTTTTGGAACTTTTATATTAAAACTATTTTGGCTAAAATAAAAATAAAAATCTCCAGTAGAAACGTAGAGTTATACCCCTCCTCCCTCCCCAAACCAACCACATGTTGACATCAACATTTGTTATTATTATTAACACCGCGTCTTACTACCCGTTTGGGTTATAAGCACTTACGCTAATGTGTAATGGTAGGGTGATTGTGAGATGAAATGGAGGACCTACAGTTTAACGTGGAATCCGAACCACGATGGAGGCCTGGCATTCTACATATTCACAAGTTTTGATTAATACACGTCTTGTCAGAGGTGAAGGAAAGGTTTGGTAATCAGATAAATCTGTGCCAGGACAGAGGATTAAATCCCGGATCAACAGTTGTTAAATATCTCTCATGAGCATATCGGCATAAAGGTGGGTATTTATTTGCGCATTTTACTCCGAACCAACAGAACAAGCCGAACAAATGATACGTCTGAAATCTCAGATTATTCGGCTCATTTGCTGGTGCTCGACTTGTTCCCCATCAGTTTCGTCAACAACAGGAAGTACTGGAGCTCAGTCTCAAAATGGATTTGATAGTGACAGCAGGTTCTTTATTTGTGCTGTGTGCATTGACTAAAGAGAGGATACTTTTCTTCCCCTTGTGACCTTTTCATGTCGCAAGTTTGAAAGCATACTATCAATTTTTTTTCTTCCCCTTTGGAGGAAAATCTCCAAACTGTTTCGCGATAGTAGCTCACTTATAGTATCCCCCGTCCCCCCTCTTTATTATAATAATGTTCATGGTGAGTGTTCCATAATACTAGGTTTTCTTCATATATATATATATAGTCAACATTTAAATATAATTATACCTAAATTTTGATGGTCAGAAGTGACAGCTTTTATGGTGACCTGGTGGTCTAGGGGTAAGGTGTCAGACTTCTGTGCTGGCGGCCGGGGTTCAATCCTCGGTCCCGGCACAGATTTATCTGATTTTCAAACCCTACCTACACCTCTGACAAGATATCTTGTGAATGTGTGGAATGCCAGGCCACCACCGTGGTTCGGATTCCACGCTAAACTGTAGGTCCTTCATTTCATCTCACAATCACCCTACCATTACACATTAGCGTAAGTGCGTATAACCCGAACGGGTAGTAAGACGCGGTAATAATAATATTAAGTGACAGCTGCTAAACACATGTTTCTGCAGATCATATAGTTCGGCGTAGGGATACATAATTTGGTCTGGTAACTTTTCAAAGCCGTCAGATGTCAGCCGTGAGCTGTCAGTCAGCACTAAAGAAGCCACTGAACACAGGTGTACGCCTGATTTAATTTGAGCATTCCTGTAAAACCGACAGTCGTTAAATAGCGTTCGGCTCGTTCTGTTTGGCGTATGCATGCGAACAGGTATTCACTTTAGCCGAATCACACCACGCATGAACATATCTAACCGAACGCGCACGAACGAATACTCAAGTGAATACACGCTTTAAGATTAGAAACTTTTTAAATGAAGAGAAAACTTTAATAAATCTCAGGAAACCCCTTAACAGATATTCAACAACTGTTGATATCACCATGTGAAGACAATAAAACTCTCTGTTTCTACTGGAGAAAATATTTGATTTATGGTTAAAAATATTGATATAAAAACTGGAAAACACTACCCTTTACTCGCGCTCACTACATCACCCCTTAAATAACTATTCATTTCTTTTATCGCGTCTTAGTACTTGACAGTACATTGCATTGGCATTTTATTTACGAAAAAAAAACCTGCCTCGGTGTACGCGTTGGCTAACGCGCTTGTCATGTTTAGCTCGACTGCTGAGGACGGGGAGATCGAGGTTCGAATCTTGGTCGGGTGAACTGGGGGGGGGGGGGCGGAGGTTTCTTAAATGGTTTTCCACTCTCCCTCCACGCAAATGCGGGTTCACTTCCTCTAATTCAACCTTCCCAATTCTTAATCCATTAGCGTAATTAGTACTTAAAGCGTATAACCCGAACGTTTAGTAGACGCGGTGCTAACTATTATTATTTACGAAAATAGAATTAATGATGAAAACGGTAACATTTAGAAGAAACGTATCCACATTTTAATTACAATAATGGGAGTAGAGAGGAGGAAGCTATGAATTAAAGGAAATGTATCCGAATATAATTTACACTAGTGGAATTAGGGATGATGGAGGTAGCATTTTGAGGAAATGCACCCGCATCTTTGCAACGGGATGAGAGAATCGATGGCGGTGGTAATAATATCTTCTCATCCTGTTAGATATGCACGATATTATGATAATTTTTTTTTAAATGGACTCATCATGTGCCATTGTCCTGTAACTCGCCCGCCCCTGAGTAGCTATTTACCGCCACCCCTCAAACGGCACAATATTGCCGGAACTGAAGGGGATGTGTGTGTGTGTGTGGTTAGAGGGGGCGGATCTCCACGGCTCAACGGGCGTTCAATAATGTGCGAAACTAAAGGGGAGGGAGCATTCCAGACGCTCGCCTACACTTCTGGTTTACACGAGTAAGAATCGGGGAGCGCCATTTAAAGTGTTCGCTTGGATATTTTTTTATACCAAAGAAGAAAGGTTCTTTGTATTGAAACTCGAAACGCCGCTAAATAAGGAGGGAAGCTAACGATTAAGTATTGGCGTGCGAATAACCACTTTTTATATGCGAAGTGAAGTCGAAGCGAAGTTTGAAACACGTGAAGCAAAGTCTGAAGCAAAGGTGTTTTTTTTTGTTGTTGTCAACTAACACTACTTTTTTTTTTCATCCAAAGGGTTGACCTGGTGGTATAGGGGTAAGGTGTCAGACTTCTGTGCTGGAGGTCCGGGGTTCAATCCTCGGTCCCGGCACAGATTTATCTGATCACCAAACCCTTCCTTCACCTCTGACAAGACATCTTGTGAATATGTGGAATGCCAGGTCTCCAACGTGGTTCGGATTCCACGTTAAACTGTAGGTCCTCCATTTCATCACCCTACTATTACACATTAGCGTAAGTGCGTATAACTCGAACGGGTAGTAAGACGCGGTGATAATAATAATAATAATAATATTTCATTCAATAAGTCCACTTAAGTAAAAGAAAAAGATTTACATAAATAAATGGAATGATGCACCACACATACTATCTTTCTTTCATTTTAAATAGATACATTTACTGAAAACTCGGTAATATTTGTGATACGAAATAATATACATTGTTACAGAAACACTCCACTAAAGAGTATAATTGGAAAAAAAAAATGTACACTGTTAGAAAAACATTGTGAAAAAGAGGAACCTCCCTGTCCTCCAAAAAGCATAATAATCAATTTCACATTTCAAAGACTTTAATAAAATAAACAGGCCTAATTTATATTTGCTCATAGCTTAGAAACTATTGGTTTGAGAAAACTCAATATCAAATAAAATATTTTTATTTGTAATGGTACTATAACATAACAGTGATAAGCTATATCGTATTTCAAATAGTTGCAGATATATGATCAAAATTGAATAATTCTGTTTATACAAAGTACCTTTAAAATTTGCATGGAAAAATAAGCACTGCCAGTTTGTTTGTAATGTTAAGCAGGGCCTTGATATAAAATTTAATAAAAATCGTTAAAGCAAATTTTGAGGGGAAGAAATCCTTTTTTTTTTCGCCTTTAGTAAACTTCCATTAATTTTAGGTTTGGATATCTAATTCGTAAAAATCCCCGTGGTTACTTTATGAAATCCCTTGATACCAAGTTTTAGCCCAATCTGTTAAATGGTTTCGGATTTAGGCCGAGATACAAACACACATGCGAAAAAAAAACAAAAAACACGGTTCATTGGTTCATGAAACCTCACTATCTATCTACATATAAAACTCGATCTTTCTTACCTCAATTCGAGATAAATTAAAGGTTGGTTAGTTTTAGCTATCATGGAAAAAATAAAATTGAATAGAATCCACCTGGTATTCGATACTCTGACCTTCCTGGCACAGGTATAGCCAGGCATTTAGTTAGTCCGCGTGTCCCAGTGATGAGGGTGCATTGCTATATTCTCAGTAAAGACCTTGAGATTCACTTCGAGATAGTAGTTTACAACCTGGGGCCGCAACCCCCTTTGCAGTCGTGGCATTGTTCTTGTGGGGTCACTATGCTTGTTAAGATTATAACCTTATATTTACTTTAAAAAGGGTTTATTATCATAATCATCATAATCATCATAGGAGGGTTCAAAATTCGAATGTAAATGTAAGTATTTTTTTTAGCACCGCGTCTTACTACATGTTCAGGTTTTACGATTATGTACTAATTATGTTAATGAGCTAGGGATGAGTAAGATTGAATTTAGAGGAATTGTGCATGCATTGTTTACGTGGAGAAATAATGGAAAACCATTTTGGAAGAACAACCCTCAGTTCACCCGAACGTGATTCAAACCCCAATCTTCCTGTCATCCATCGGCAGTCTAGTCTAAAACGAGAGTGACACCTTAGACCATGCGGACACCGAAGCAGGTTGTAAGCAGTTAAAAATAAAAAATAAATCTGTTAAGCTATGTCTTAGGTTCCTACTTATAGCAGTTGCTTGTTGACATTGTTTTAGCAGGCTCGTGTTTAGGCGAGTGGCACTGCTAGCATAGCTTCCAAACTATTTAATGGGATCATTAATTCTCTTTTGAAACATTTTAGTCACATTCGTATAATCACTACACAACCACTTTAAAATAATTAAATCAAGCACTGGGGCTTAAAATCACGCTAGTTTGGTTTGTCGGTGATGAGGTCAGGATTCAAATTTTGACCGGGTATAATTGGGATGATTTTTCCTAAATGGCTTCCTTCCTTTTACCCTCCCCGTTAATAAAGTTACAATTCCTTTGAATTACACCTATACCACCAGTGTGATTAAGTGCGGATAACTTGTACGGATAGTAGGATTAATCGAAATTAATGATTTAAAAAAACTAGGATGTGAAAGTTTGTTGGTTATCCAGGGGTTGTCATGGTCTCGAAGACAAAAACTAGGATTAAGACCTATAAAAGGTTGAAAGTCACTGGTATAAGGTGTCAGTCACTCTCGCAATAGACTAGATGGCATACGACAGGGAGATCTAGTTTGAACCCCTGTCGGTGTTGTCGAACTGGTCCGATGTTGAAGGACATCCAATAGTAAGGTCGAATTAGTCCGATGGCAAGTGCGAGGATTGCAAGGGTCACTGTCGAACTGGTCCGATGGTTGAAGGACCATCCAATTAGTAAGGTCGAATTAGTCCGATGGCAAGTGCGAGGGATTGCAAGGGTCACTGTCGAACTGGTCCGATGGTTGAAGGACCACCCAATTAGTAAGGTCGAATTGGTCCGATGGCAAGTGCGAGAGATTGCAAGGGTCACTGTCGAACTGGTCCGATGGTTATTACAAAGAGGTGGGAGGGGAGGGAGGTTAGGTTAGGTTAGGTTTGAATGTGAGTTTCATCTCCTCAAACTTTTTTTTAATAAATGTTGAAAAAGGCTTCTCTAGTTGCTTCTTTTTTATCGGGTAAAAGACCAAGGACCAACGGTATGTAATTGCAATTTTTTACTCCATGTATTATGAAAGATTGATAAAATTAATTAGAAGCAAAAGTAAAAGTCCCGTCAACAAATATTGATTCATTTTCGACTAGATAACCCTACTAATTGGGTGGTCCTTCAACCATCGGACCAGTTTGACAACACCCTCCAGCCGCTACCTGCGAGCTTGCCATCGGATCAGTTCGACAAGATCCTTCGGTATGGGCTCGAAAATTCCTTTTGGAATGTTTTGACCGTCGGACCAGTTCGACCATACCCCCCTGTCTTGTGTTCTAAATAGTTTTATCAGTATCCTCCACACAAATGCCGGTATACCTCCTCAAAATTCCACTTTCCTAATCCCTACTACATCAGCTTAATTAGTATACACACATTTAAACCGAATGGGTAGTGAAACGAGGTGCTGAAAAAAAAAAAAAGAATTGAGATACGATAGGGCTTGCCAGTAATGTAAGAAGAAAATAATCACCGCAATATTTGCTTAAAAAAAATCTTCAACCCCTTTTAAATAATTGTACAATAAAAAAATAAACCTCTCATACACGCAAATGAGGCTCGCGATAGGTTTCCGTTTAGGATCGTTGTCATCATTAACACGTATAACACACGCGGCTAACACAAACCTTTCCCCCTCCCCCAACCCCTATTCACGCACTCTCAATTCTCTTCGTATTTTCAAGTCGTCCTTTACTGTGAAGTCGTTAAAATGGGACGCATGACTACATTATGATCTTTTTTTTTCTGAATGGTAAAGAGAAGGATTGAAAAGAGTGGGTGGTGGGGGTGGGATAGGGAGGTCACACAGATAAGTGCAAGAATACTTCACACACAAATTGGGGAGTAAAAACACACTTTTCTTTAGCTTCTCGTCTTACTAACTGTTCAGGTTATACGCATGTGTACTAATTACACCGACGGGCTAGGGATTAGGAAGGTTTAATTTAGAGGAAATGTACCTGTATTTACGTGGAGAAAGAGTGGATAAACCATTAAGGGAAAATCACCCTCAATTCCCCTGACTGAGATCGAATCCCGATCTCCCCATATTCAGCAATCTAGTCCTACACGAGATTAGCACGTTAGACCACGCGGCCACCGAGGTGGGTTACACTTCTTTTTTTTTAATTTGAAGGGATAAAGGAGTTAAGTCCAATCTTAATTTAAATTGAGTTGGTGCTGTCATCTGTTAGAGAGTAAAGATAACTTTATAGTGCACTTTAAATTGTGGGTAAAAGAAGTCTCTTTCATATTAAAAAAACAAAAACAAACAAACATGTATATTCTGATATCCTTATGGGATTCTGGAAATACAAATTTTATTGGAAAATGTGTGTAATGTGACTTAACCAATTCCCCCCCCCCCCCCTGTTCCCCATTATTTGTGTCAATTCAGAGTTAAATTGAAAAAAAAAAATGTTTTTAAGATAACATTAACTATGCGAGTTTTTACTAAGCACTGTTTATTATGTAACCGCTTGGATCCAACATGTAAGGACACAACATGATATGGGGTAAAAAAGTAAATCGTTCTTATTTATGGCAACATCCTGGGCCTTCCTCTAGATTTTAGTTAATTTACACATTTATGGTCATGAAGAACGATGCACGGGTATTACTTGACGTTTCTTCATTCGTTGTTATCGGCAAGTGCAATTGTAACACTATTGAATTAAATCGAGCCACGTTGGGCGTCGATTGAAACACTACGGATTAATTCCCTGATATAATAATGCAGTGACGATGTTTAGGTTGTCTATAGCTCCGTGGTCGAGCACCTATCATCACTGTACGGAAAAGATACCGTTTAACCAGCTGTCTATAGCTCCGTGGTCGAGCACTAATTAAATCTGTATATTAATAAAATTAAAGAAAGATAACTATTGATGGCTGTTTATTCACACACGGTTTATTTAAATGAGATCTGTTAATTATTTATACATACTCCAATTAAATACTTTATATCAATGCACACTTGTGATATTAATGCAAGTTATTTTATACTGTGTTAGACTGTGACTGCCAGTGTGTGGCTCTGACTGATTTGTGCGTGTGGATGGATCCCTGGTGTGGATGTTTGGATGCCTGGCTGATACGCACAAACGGTTTATATATGATATACCCCTTGCATCTTTCTCCCTTCGTCAATAGTGTAAAAACTAACTAATAGAAAGCGTCCTGGCGACAGGTGTTGTGAAAGCTAGCTTCTTATTGGTGTAGGGAATTGACGTCTTTGCCAAATACTGCGGAGTTGTTCCTTTAACAGGAAGAATGATATACAAAATATCTTTTACTGGTAAAATCCTTTTCACATTATTTCGGAAAGGCGCGTGTTTCTTCATGGATGAATCATAAAAGGATACTCTACATATGATATTTTAAAGAAAAAGTACCTTCATCCATGACTTTTTACATAATTCATAGTAATCCAAACCAATATCATTACATACTCATGCAGAAAACGAGACTTAAATAACAGGAATGGAGAAAGGGAGGGCTCAAAAACCTTAATTATTGCACTTGATGCTTCTCCTTGATTATTTGAATTCTTATGTTCATGTAACGTTACAAACAACAGAACACTTTTGATACAACTCAATAATTCTAATTTGTGTTAACTTTGTTCCTTTTCATGACCACAAAATTACGTAAACCAAGATGTTAAAATAATCTGAAAACAAAACACGTGCGTCGTTATATAAATTATATTTGCAGGAAGGATGGTTAAATTTCATAATTCTAGGGTTCGAAGCCATAGTCATCACTAATGCACCACCCAAATATCCAGGTTCATCTTGTGATGAACCATGTAGACCCATATCAGCACCTTCCAGGAGTGATATCGGCTGGCGTGTCCAAGTTCCCAGACCAAGATAGTGATAGACCATGTCTATCATCACTATTCTCTCGTTCCAGGAATGATTTTCACAGGAGTGCCCAGTTTCCAGACCAAAATAAGGATAGTGCCCTCTTTCCAGGAGTGGTATCTGCTGGCGTGTCCAAGTTCCTAGACCAAGATAGTGATGGACCATGTCTATCATCACTATTCTCTCGTTTCAGGAGTGATTTTCACAGGAGTGATCTTCACAGGAGTGCCCAGGTTTCCAGACCAAGATAGGGATGAACCATGTCTAATATCACTATTCCCTCCTTCCAGGAGTGATATCCGCCGGAGTGTCAGTCCCAGTACAGATACCCAGCCAAGCTCCGGACCTCACGTCCAACTACTGGCCGAGGTTACAGTGATCTCAGCTTTTCGGGTTCCCTCCGCCGAGGTTGCTCGTGCCGCAGGAGAACCCGACGTCCTCACCGACCCTCCACCCGTCGATGCAGCACTCTCACCACCAGCACCACGACCACCCTAACCACCTCTCCCACCACCATCACCACCAACACCACCAGCAACACCACCATCAGCAACAACCACCGTCGACCAGTAACTGCTCGCCGTCCCAATCACTACGCGAAGTGGAACCTCCGCAACTCGCGTCCGTCAATCTAACTATGACGTCACCGGCGGCGCACGACTCCCGTTGACAAGAAGACGGTGCTTCCGTTTCGGCGTCTTCACCATAAGGACTGCGAAGGAAATATATATATTTAAAAAAAATGACACGTCGTTTCTGATTATTATTTATTTTCCCATGTATAGTTTGTCATCTAAAAGAAAATTTAGATCCGAAATACAAATTTTTTGTCCAGATGTTTCTCTAATAACGCGATTGACTCCTTTGGCAATCTAAGAGAACGGACAAACTCTAAATTTAAAGTATATGCAAATTTAATTAATTTTATAATCGTTAATCTTGAACTGCCAATTATTAATTTGCTTTCCGACAGGACCAATCGACCTTTTTTGGAACAAATATAAATGCCCCGTTAATACCAGCGATGTTTCCGTACTTAATTCACTATAAGTTAACTACTATTGTGTTTGTGAACAACTGTCATGGCATCTATTATAGGAAACCAATAGTTAAATCCAGTCATTTCAGTGATGTTTTAAGTACAAACGCACACGTAGAAGAGATTCAAGCTTTTCACGGTTAGTAAGAGCAGTATTTTTTTCACAGTTTAGATCAACACTATTTTGGCGAAAATAAATGAAATATTAATCTAGTAGAAACATAAAGTTTAATTTTCTTCACATGATGATATCAAAAGTTTGTTGAATATCTGTCATGAAAATGACATTAGATAAGAAACTTTTTAAATTAATAGAAAAAGTTGTCATTAAATTCCAGGACACCCTTGACAGATATTCAACAACTGTTGAAGTCACTATATGAAGAAAATTAAATTATATGTTTCTACTAAAGCAGTATTTTATTTATTTTGAGAAACAAAAAAAGTTTTGCTATAAAAACTGCTAAAACATTGTCCTTAACTCTTGTTTCTAGATACCCAGAAAATATATTTGTTTTGAAAAATGTTTGAGGTAAGTGGTTTCCATTAAAGGCATCTTAAATATGTATTCAACATTTAAAAGTATTAGACATATTATTTTCTAAAAAAAAAAAAAACTAAACTTTTACTTTATTCATATAAAAACAATTTTCTGTTTTTTTTTTTTTTTTTTTTTTCAGTTATCTAATCTCTAAACACGGATGGACACGACTCTAGAAATACGACTCATATATTTAGTAGAGGTTATTTTGTAAATTAAATAAAATGATAACTGGGCAGGGGAATCAAACCTGGGACCCTTGGCTAGCACGCCAGTGCTATACCCCCAAGCAATCTGGAAAGACTAAGCCAATAGTCCCGGGCTTGATTCCCTTTACTATATGTCATTTTTCAAATTTACGATTATGATACTTGATTAGGCTACTTCCGTAACTAAAATATCTTTCCATATTTTAGGCTTTACTAGTTATATTCATTTAATATTATGAGCGTTTGCTTACCCTCAAGTAGTTATTTCAATGGCTAATTTATTAAATTTCGACAATATTTCAGTAAAAGTTTCTTTACTGAATTAAGTACGAAAATATTGACTTTGTGTAGTTTTAGTCTCTTTATCCGTCAAGAAACTGCCGAAATCACGGACTTTCAACACACAAAAGGAAAAGCTATTCAACCAAGGACACCTCACAAGAAAATCCAAAATGTGCACCAAATAACAAATTATCTGACCGGTACACTATCAAAATAAAATCGCACAAATAATCAACGCAACATAAACTGTGAAGTTTTAAGAGTCCTTGTAAATGTTTAGGGATTTGAATGAATTATTTTGCTAAAAATTACATTGATTAGTTTAAAATTGTCAAAATTAATCAAGAGCTCAAAAGTTTTATATTAAAGAATTAAAACAGATTTTTTTGTACATTACTAAAATTGTGTATAATCTCAAGGTCATTTAAAAAAAAAATTAAACATATAAATTGAGTTCATGACTAGCACGCAGTGATAAATAAAAACGATGACCAAAAATAATTACTAGATTCTTTGCTCGGATTTATTTTTACTGATGACAATAGAATATTATTTGATAGGTTTGTTGCTGTCCTTGAAAAAAATGTGAGATCATTATTGGTAGGTAAACATTATTCTACTCCTTACGCGTTCATTAAAAGAAATATTACATATTTTATTTCAAAAGGGACACTAATTTATCTTTTTTCTGAAAGCGATAAAACATCCAAATACGGTATGGCCTAGTGATTTTCTGTACAAATAATGCATGAATAAGCTTAAACAAATTCTTATTCAGTTTACTAATATTTCAACAATTTTAATGACGTTGTCTTGATGGATGTAAGTTCCAAAGGATAAACTTTCTTAAAGAACACTTTTAAGAATCAAGATATATTTGTTAACATTTGAAAATGTATGATGTATGATATTCTAGTTATTATAGTTTTGTCAACATTCAAAATAGCAAATCTCGATGAAAACAAATGACAGTATTGTGTCCTTTTTTATTTATATTAGTATGATAATATATATATATATATGTAGCCTACTACATGTAATTAACCGTTTCTAATTACTGTACCCGGCAAACAGGGTATTGAGAACGTCAAAGTTGGACTAATTAAATTTGTTATGTAATGACTTTTTTTTTACAATGATACGTGTTTTCTTTAGCATACACTCTAAAATATGTGCCAAAAATAAAACCCATACAATAATACATTTGAGAAAAAAAATGGGTAGTTTTTTTATAGAAATTATTTCCTGCTAACAGTATTAATTTTTAAATATTTAACTCAGTAGGTGTGTAAAATGAGTGATAACTTAAAAAAATGTCACTTTTAAAATAATCATGTTAATTTGTACATAAATGTAAGAATGTATGGATGGATATGTCAAAATGAAAGGCGAGTATGTGGCAGATAAAAATAACACATTAAATATGTTGATAGACTTATTGAAATATATTTGTTTATTTCTTTGTAGAATACGCGAAACTTTCATAACAGTGTAGTGTCATTTCTAGAGACTAGCTCATTTCTTATCAAGCAAGAGATAATTAGTAACCATTCTATTGTAGAGGGATCCATTTGTTTTAACACTCATTTTAAAACGCTACACGACAAATATATTGGCCAATCCTATCCACTAAACTTTATTTTTTAAACTTAAAACGATTTCTGTCCTACCTGTATAAGTGATTTCAGGCCTTATTTCATATATTGACCACATATAAGTCAGATGGAAGGAGACAAGAGTTAAAGTACTTATTTAAAAAAAATTAATTACAAAAAACAACTTTTTAGTGAAAATACTTCAACTAAGCGATCAGTAGATAAAGTTGGTTTAATTTTATTATTCTTTTACATCCCTTACTGTTTCCAGCTCATGGTTCGGATCAATTTTTTTTATTCAAGCCATATATTTTCCACTACCGGCTTGCTAGGCCTGTCGTAGCTTCATATGCCTTATAATCTATATTAAAATCAGGACAGACACAACATCCAATACCTGAACGTTAATTTAACATTGTGAAAGGTGAAACCCACCTTTCACAAACTATAATTTTTTTTCAGCCATGGTGAGAATCGAATCTGGGACTCTTAGTTCAGTAGATAGACACGATACTGACTGTGTCGGATCGTTTATTTTTTTCTACACATGGTAAGCTCAACGGTTTTTAAACATGTGTAATGAGCATCACGCCATTTACCAGAAATGTATTGTGCAAAGAGAAAATGTCTAGTCATATTACACAATGCCAATGACAGATAATTCCAAAACGTGAGATTAATATATTTAAACAATATGAAAAAGAGGCAAATCCTAAATCTTAAATTTTATTTAGAATCTCAAACCCAAAATTCGAATCTTCAAATCTTAAAAATACAATTTCAGTGGTTAAAGTGAAAAGAATTAAAATTGAATTAAAAAGAAAAAGTTGCCACCGACGATCTCTATTTAGTTTTTTATTATATTATGACGTAGACAACAACGATAACACTTTTTTAGTAAACTAATTATATTAATACAATTTTGTGCTTTTATTTTTTTTGCTTCTCTCCCAGGTATACTGGTTAAAATTGTTAATAGCAAGTCACAATATCAAGGTTTTCATACGAATCTTGAATCTCTACGATTCTAGAATTAGAGTACTCGAAGATTCGTAGATCCCATATCTAGTAAACAAGCTAAATAAATTTTATCTCCTGAAGAAAAACTTGTTTTTTTTTTGGTCAATAATATATATATTTTTTTAAACTGAAGAAACACGGATTTATACTCACGTCCCCTTCCGTACCATCTTAAAGTGTAAAAAACAAACAAAAAAATAACAGATTTCAAAGTTTGATTTTTATTTTGTCTCAAGGTAACAAGGATTCTAAATGTAGGCCTATTGTATTAAATAGACCCAATGATTCGACACAACTGGGGAAAATGACCGTTTCTTAAAAAAAAAAAAAAGTTCTTCACTTGAGTAAATTTTAATAGAATTAGTTGGTCACTTACCCTATTTTGACATATGACAGATAAAAGTATCCAACAGAATTTAAGAGTGAAATACTGTACAGTTTCAATTAAATGTTGGAAAGAGCTAATTTTACTTTGTAATGTTAGTTTACATGTGCAATCAGTATTATATAAGTAGGCCAATGATCAGTTTCCATTTTAAATGTAATTAACATTTTTTTTCTAATGTTTTCATATGAACCATACATCTTTGGGAATATTTGAAAAATTGTATTTTTTATGTCACTGGATATTTTTCGGATTTTTAATTAAGTTAATTAAAATATCTATTGAAATGAAACGCGGCTATTTTATTCTCGATCCTTATGATATAAGTTAATTAAGAGCTTAATTTAAAATTACCTACGTCAGATTATCTGGTTTTATAATGATTATGAGATGTATAGAATATTTGAAGTGAACATTTTTTTTTTATTGGTTGAAAATATTAACTATAAGTTTAAAACTTAAGTTTTGATTTAAATTATTTTATCAACTATCATATAATGTATTCTAAACTAAAACCATGTATAGTTAATTCACTTTTAATTATTTAATTAAATAAAGTAAGTTCACATAGGTAGTGAAAGAGTAATAAGGAAAACTCTTAATTAAAAAAAAAACATTAAATCTTCATATTTTTTTAATATAAAATGGAGACATTTTACGTTAATTTATAATTTTATGAAAATTCCTATATTTTTACATTCTTACATATTTTAAGATCTCTATATCTGGAAGATGGTTAATTATGTTGTAAAATTATATTATAACTTTTATCCACAACTTAAGGTAATAAGATAAACAATTTAACTAATTAAAACCTCTTTCACTACCTTAAAAAACCTTTTCACTTCCGGAGCTAATTTAAACATTGTTTTGAATTAATAGCATGAATGACGTGTATGTATTAAATGTTGCAATTTTTCTAGTTCCTAAAAAAATTTATCATGCTACCTAGAAAAGAAGACATTTATTTTGTTCAAATAAATTACGAACAGTTTATGTTTTAATTTCTAAAACTTACCTATACAGCTCGAATATGATTACAATTTTAATAAAAATGATCTCCAAATAATACATGTTGTGAATATTGAATTTGTTGCTGTGATTATGTAAGATGATACTATTACAATACAATACATCAATTAATTATGATAGTAGATGTTTTAGTGTGTAGATCTCATGTGGAATAAATAATATGAAGGAATTCCAAAGATTAACAAACTAAAAGACTCTACCATTTATTTATCCTTGTTCATCCTTCTATTTGGAGTTTACCCCTCAATATTTGTAAAAACAAAGTTCGACGCAACAAATATATATATACACACACACACACATTTTTTTTTAAAGAAACGTACCTATTCTAAAATTATGTCCTGTAAAATATTCGAACCTTAGACCTTTGTATTAGCACGCCAATACTTTACTGACTGAGCCATCCAGATTTTTATTTAAAAAATTTACTTGTAGTAGCAATCATAGACATAAGAACATAATAATTTATCTTTAATTCCTTAGATTGGTAAAAATATGCTGTGAAATATACAAGTGGCAGAACATGTTACACATGTTTAGAATCCCTGTGAAATTATCTTTGAAATCAAATAAAATAACAAAACTAAGCAAAATTCTTACGAAATTTCGTGTTGTCAAAGTGTATAATGGCATTGGTGAACTTAAAAAGGATTAACTACTTTATATTATATTGGCTATGATTCACAGGAATATACTACATCTAAGATAGGTATTTTGATAATTATTTTAGAATATCAATAGCCTTATTATAATACAATATTGATATTTGAGGAAAGAGCTCAACAAAATATAAACTTATTGCTATAATAATGTGCACGATTCGCTTAAAACAAAAAAAAAAATTCGCTCAATGAAATCTCTTTTAACTCCTTATTTATGATCCCTTATCCTTCCTCTACCAGAGCAGCAGGACCAGGACTTGCTTCTGGAATAAAACCAACCACAGGCATGCGCGCGCGCGCACGCACGCACGCGCGCACACAGGGGCGAGAAAGATAAAATTATATGACAAAGGTTTGCGAGGGTGCCTGTATTAAGCAGCTAAAGAGTAATCTGCAAGTTTTAGTTTCATCATACATGGGAAATAACTTGTATATATAGGATTGCTAATCGTATAGTGATGTGAGATGCTCCCAGAACACTTGATAAACGCTTATTATATCAGTACACAACTTACAAACTAACTTAGCCTGAGAAAATACGATTAATACCTCATATCTACATATATTAATAATACATACACCCTATCTCCTTGATATTTATTATTCATATAGCAGGACAAATCCGTGAAATAATATTTATTTTATTTTAGTAAGCCCTTTCCAGAGTAGAACTTATAATGAATTCATAGAAGTAATAATGAGGGGATTTACAGCTACGGAGTTGTGCTTTCTAGCTCAGGACGTTGACAAGCCTTCGTCCACGTGTAGTCGGAACGTTGACAAGCCGTCGCCAGCATGCCGTCAGGACGGTGGCAATCCGTCAGCCAGATGTCAGGACGTTAGTAAGCTTTTGACCACATGTAGTCAGAACGTTGACAAGCCATCGCCAGCATGCCGTCAGGACGGTGGCGATGCGTCAGCCAGATGTCAGGACGTTAGTTATTATTATTATTATTATTATTATTATTATTAGCACCGCGTCTTACTACCCGTTCGGGTTATACGCACTTGCGCTAATGTGCAATGGTAGGGTGATTGTGAGATGAAATGAAGGACCTACAGTTTAACGTGGAATCCGAACCACGGTGGCAGCCTGGTATTCCACACATTCACAAGATGTCTTGTCAGAGGTGTAGGAAGGGTTTGGAAACCAGATAAATCTGTGCTGGGACCGAGGATTGAACTCAGGACGTTAGTAATAGTAAGCCTTTGACCACATGTAGTAAGGACGTTGGCATGCCGTCGGCTACATTTCATCAAGACATCGGAAAGCCGTCGGTCACATGTCGGAATGGCGTTAGAAAGCCGTCAGCCACATGTCAGACAGAGGTCTTGAGAGGAGCGAGTTTGCCGGAAGGGAATGAGTATTGAGAATTGATAGGGAGGCAACTGTTAGAGAGGGCAGGATGGTGAGTGGTGAGGGTTGATGGTTACAACCTTTGTCAGTATGTGGCTTGGCAGTATTCCTTTTGTGTTATGATATTACTACTAGCGATAGCGGCCATATACATATAGAGGAGGGGCTTTCTGACTTAGCCTACTTCCTTTGTGGTTAGTTCCGATTTCTAAAAGTGTATCAGAATATCTTATTTGTCTCTACTAATAGTTGACAGCGGCAAGATTGATAGAAATGCTTTTGGGACTATGTCAACAAAAGGAATACTATAAACAATCAAAACGTTTAGTTTTTAATAGTATATTTCTCATACTAACTAGTACATAATTTATTCAAAGTTAAGCGATGAACCTAATGTTACGGTTAGAGAGATACACAGTTTCCAAGAATTCAATGCACTCCAAAGACTAGAGTAAAAAATAATAATGTAATAACCATATTAAATTAAGACTAGGGATTGGTGTGAGAAGTAGAATTTTGGTTGGAAGAGACTTTTATACACCGTCTATGACTTGGATCTAAGTCCAGTCGTGGGTAAGTGTGGCTCCATGGGCGTAAGGAAGATTTAATTCCCGGGGTGGGGTCTTCAAACTGGTATGATAAGTGCAAGAGGATGTGAAGACTTAATACTAGTAAACATTGAGAAAAAAGAACATGCTTATTCTATATGTGTTTATTCTTGTGACAAAGTATATCTAATATGTAGCTTATCTATATTAAGTTTCAAACAGGTAAAACTTTACATCAGGCTATATAGCTATTATTTTTATTCTACGACATTAAATGGTTCAAATATCAAGATAAAATAAAAACTTATGCTCTAAAATTCGTGTAAAACAATCCTTTAGATTGTGCCTTAAAGAGGAAAACCAGCCAGCTCGTCTTGATACCATTGCAGGCTCCACAGATATCTCACGATGAACGCTGAGAAGTTCCAAGTCCCGTCAAACGATCATTTGCTGTGGTGTTTCTTACATAAGACTTTAATCGACTAGGTGTAGAGAAAGTACGTTCTGGGGTTGCTGTCGATACTGGAAGTGTAGCTAAAATTACAAAAAGTTTCCAAATATTTGGGGGGGAAAAAAAAATCCTCGCTTCACTCCACGATAGCAGTCGTCATTCTTAACTGTCCTTTCACAACTGTAGCTAAAATCTGGTGAGCTCTCTTGGCAGTTGATTTGAGTACCCCCTCTAACTCTTGTAATGCATGCACAATTGAAAGATACATTTCTTGGAACCTAGCAATCGAGTCATGTTTTTTTGCACCCATCTGATCTCACACATGGCAATGAGTGTTGCATATTTGTAATCAGGCATGTGTTTCTTTATTTGTGTATATAAGATTTCAGAGCGCTGGGTTGAGGATCGGAAATATACACAAACTGATGTGAATGTTTCCTATACAGTTTCTAATTGGCGTGATTTTGCGGGCATTAGCTAAAGTCAAATTCAATGAATGGGCACTTCATTGAACATAAAGGGCAGGGGGATATATGTCTCGTATATCTTATTGCAAACGTCTTAGTTTAAAAAAGTACTAGACTACAACAATTAATATTAATTGATTGTAGTTAATGTAAAATAGAATGGTTATTGATATATGTGCAATTGTGCATGCTGACTTTTTTAGACACACAATTACTGGAAACCCAAAAAACTTCTAGAAATTTTGGGTGGCAGGGGGAGGGGGGTTGAACCCCCTATATCCCCCCATGCGTACGCCCATGTGTGTCCCTGACATCGCGTTTTCTACAAGGTTGAGCTTAGAGGAGCTTTTTAAGCAATTGAGTGCAAGTAAGAGGCTAACATTTATTCCACCTCAGTCCCTGAACTTGAGATATATAAAATTAGTTCGACCTCGGTGGTATTGGGGTGGAGTTATCACCTCAGGATCCGATATGCGTGGGTTACAGGCCAGCTGAGGTCAACGGATTTTTCTTGCACGATAAAAATCGGTAGCACAACATCTTTCAGAGTGAGAAGTAAATAAATCGGTCCCATGTCGATTGTGACATGTAAGAAATTCATAGAAGGTATGTGAAAATACATTTCCCGGCAACATTGGTAGGTTTTTTTTTGCTCTCGTTCATATAAATGCTTGTGTGTTTATACAGCCAGTTGGTTCATAAAGTTCTCGTTAAATTCCTCAAATAAATAATAATAAATAAACAAGGTCTTGCGGGTATTTTATTAATAAATCCCTAGGAGATATGGATGGATTTTTATGTATTTTGACCGTTAAAATAAATGGTATGGAACTCCGCACGAACTTTCTCGCTCTATTGTTTGAAAATGTAATTTACTCAAAACTCGTAATACATGTGAAACGAAATAATATACCCTAGCAAACCCAAGCATAAATTGCACTATACTTATGTAAAATTTCTTTTTTTTAATCCAGTTTTAAATTTTATAATTTTGTTTTTAAAGAATTAATGTCCTCATTATATGTTTGGACCGAAAAAAAAATCAATGTTGGGTCCACAAGGGTTAACACTTCATATTAAAATTTCAACTTCCAATTAAAATTTTCGACATTTTATTAGGTGTTACAAATCTTTATGCCATAGCATTGCTATTAAATTCCTCATTTATAAATTTGGCCAATAAAAAATGTAAATATTGACTATTGAGTCTAAAATGGATATGTATCATTGTTGTACTAACATTTCTCCTAAGAGGTTTAAGGAAAAACAACATACACTTTTAGAGACTTACTTATATTTAATTACTCTATGTCATTGAAGAATTATTGCGTTAAAACTTAAGGTGCGGCAGAATGGAGTGAAAGTATTTTTCAGTTTTTATAGAATATAATTTTTTTGACCAAAATAAATAAAATATTTCTCCAGTAGCAACGTAGAGTTTAGTTTTCTGCACATGCTGATATCAACAGATCTTGAATATCTGTCAAAGGTGTCCTGGAATATTGTCAAAATATTTTCTATTTATTTAAAAGGTTTTGACAGCATTCCAGGACACCCTTGACAGATATTCAAGATCTGTTGATATCAGCATGTGCAGAAAATTAAACTCTACATTGCTACTGAAGAAATATTTGATTTATTTTGGTCAAAAAAATATAATGCTATAAAAACTGTAAAATTACTCGTGCGCCCTTCTGCCGCACCTTAAATAGTATCTTTACAACTAAAGTTCACAAAATTGTATTAATATATTGGCCAATATCTCAGAAACTCTTGGATTTATAAAAATATATTTCATATAAAAATTTTATATTTTTAATAGTAGTACAATTTTGCAATGATAAGTTATTTAGTATCTCAAATAGTTGCGGAGATACGAAAGTTTCTGATTCTGTAAAGTACCCTAAAATTCATTTTCATGGTAAAATGAAAATAGCCAGTTTATTTATAATCTTAATCGACACCTAGATATGAATTTTATTCAAAATCGTTAAGGCCGATTTTGAGAAAATCGATTTTTTCTCTTTGTAGTATGCCAATCACACAGAGTGAACAGCTACAATTAAAAAATCAATATTATATTATTATTATTATTATTATTATTATTATTATTAGCACCGCGTCTTACTACCCGTTCGGATTATACGCACTTACGCTAATGTGTAATGGTAGAGTGATTGTGAGATGAAATGAAGGTCCTACAGTTTAACGTGGAATCCGAACCACGCTGGCGGCCTGGAATATTTTTATAATTTATGCAAGAAAGAGACTATATTAATAGAATCTACCGCGAAATTTATTATCTCTGCCGAGATGCAGTCTAAGAAAGTTACGTATCTCCCTACTTTCAAACACGTGGTTGGTACAAAATATCGTACTTTTATAAATACTGTACTAGATATCAAAGAAGGGGATTAATATTATCGTATTTATGAATTAAATACCTTAACACATACCTGTTCCCGTTGGATGGAGCCGGCTAAAGTTATAAACATTTGCCATGCTTTCTTCAAGAAAAGTATAATAAAGGACAACTATGTCACAAATTCTCGTTAAAATAATATCTGATCCTAAATAATATAATGAAAACAGATATATTTAAATAAAATATACTCTTGTTGCTACTCACCGTATTAAGATGCCCTCGGATTCTCTTGGCAGCATGGTTAGGAGGAAACATTCAAAGAACAACAGCATGGCGGCTTCAGTATACGTATGTTCACTTCCAACTCCCACACACCAAGGAATCTAGAATGGACTCAACCCCGTGACCCCTGCGGCCGGAGCTGCCTAGCGGCGTGTCTACGAACCTTAACTTTACCTCACCCCACAAGATCTTTTGCCCTCATTTGTTTCCCTTTCACCTTGCCTTTATCTATATTTATGAGTTTATCACCTCTTTCTTTGCTCCATTCGTATCGGATTTTGAACTATATATAAGGGCCACCTGCCAGATTCACTTAACAGACCCATTCTAGAACGCCGAGCATCGAAGAAGGAAACTCTGTATCGTCTGTAACGAAGAGGAGCGACATCCATGGAGCTTGGGTCGTCAGATCCACCATCTGAGCGACATCCATGGAGTTTGGGTCGCTAGATCCACCGTCTGAGCAACATCCATGGAGTTTGGGTCGTCAGATCCACCACCTCGCTGGCTAGGACGCCATGTCTAGGGTATTTAAGTATCCTGCTCCCGTCGTCAAGTCCTTAAGACTTGGGGTCTAGTTTTTGTTTATTAAAAAACTAGACAATGTAGTATTAGATTTAAATTCTATATTTATTTGGGAAGAAGTTTTATTTTGTTTTAATATGATGTCTAATGGATAGCTAATCCGGTAAAATTTTGGTTAATTTCAAGATGGGAAATTTTTCAGATGATTCTTTAAATATTGTGTCTTGTAGTCTGAAAGAAAAATCCGGTTCTAGTGACTTAGTAAGTAAAGTCCAGGCCACTTTGTATGTATCCTTTTAAATGATGTATATACGTTATGAGCCTCTGGCTTAGAAAGTTATAATGTCCTAGTTTTTGACTTATAAGAAAAATTCCAAAAGTTCCATTAATCTTTTTGAGTCAAAGTTTTTCATGACGCCTTGTACGTCGTGACCATTAATTCAAGCTATGAACGGCTACTACCAGGTTGTCGGTTTAATTCTTATTACTGTTCAGTTATTAGATAGCAATGTTTTGGGCTGGCCAAGAAGTTACGCTTCACGTACTGTATTAGTTTGGGTGCGCAACCCAGGGAACTGCTCTAAAATCATAGTGGGGTTCGCGCAAATAATACCCTTTTACTTTTTCCTTTTAATTGGCTCCCATTGTTTGAGTTGCTCTCAATGCCCTTGCTATTAAAACTTTATGTACTATTGAAGGCTCCGGTAGTACCAAAGGGGAATATGACCGGCCATAGTACCCTATTGTTGACACCTGTTTTATAGCCTTCTATTGCTGTTAAAGAAAAAGGTTTTCCTGATTATTCCAAATGTTTAATGGATATTATTATGAAAGTTTTATCAAGCAAAACTGTTAATAGTTACATGTATAGTAATTATATTATTGTTCTCCCTTTTTAGAAATACTACCTGTGGCCTGGCGACTGCACTGCCCTTGTAGCCACTGTCGATACTTCTCTATTCTCAAGCCTAATTGTTTCAATCAAACTTCAAATGTATCAATTTCAGTATCATTGTAAATCTTCACATCTAAAATATCCTTTATCTTTTAATAAACCTATTATTGTTTAATCTTTATTCTTTACTATTAAAGTTATGTAACCCTTGTAGAGTAAAAACCTTACATCTTTTCGCTCTTCTTTTTATTATTTAGCACCGCTTTTACTACCCGTTCGGGCTATACGCTTTAAGTACTAATTACGCTAATGGATTAGGAATTGTGAAGGTTGAATAAGAAGAAGTGAACCCGCATTTGCGTAGAGGCGCAGCAGTTGAGATCAACACGACTAGCACGTTAGCCAACTACGCCACCGAAGTGGGTTTTCGCCCTTCTTAAACTACTCTTAATTTTAAGTTTAAACAGACACACAAACGGACGTCATTGCAAAGACCACTTTTTGCGGTTTGGGGGGTCTCTAGACGTCGACATCCATCAACATTTCAGGTTAGATTTTCTTTTCCGGTAGCAATACTTTTACCTTTTGTGTTCGAAAAGTTAGAAAATATATATATTTACGTATAGCTTGAAATTTATTGGTTTTATAAAAATATGCTTCTTATAAAATATTTGTATTATAAAGAGACCTACATATTTGTAATTATAAGTAATTTCATATCTTAAATAGTTTAGGCGATATTATAAAAAAAAGATAGTTTACGCATCAGACCGGAGCCCTTAAAGTCATTTTGACGAAATATTGAGAGAAGCCATTTTGTTTGGGAATATTTATAAATGTTTAGAAATGAAATTTAATCAAAATCGTTAGAGGCAATTTTGAGAAAATCGACTTTTTCTCATTTTCCCTTCAGTAAACTACTCTTAATTTTGGGGCTAGATATCCAATTCCAAAAACACCTTGGGTCAACCCTATGAAAACCCTAGATACCAAGTTTTAGGCCGATCGGTATAAATAGTTTAGGCTCTAGTTAGAGGTACAGACAGACGGAATAGTAAAAACAACTTTTTTGGATTCAGGGAGTCATGAAACGTCAAGATTCATCAAAATCATAAGTTCGATTTTTTTTGAAGATCACAATACTTTCTCTACCTGTAAGATAGCGAGAAAGTAAAAATAATATTACATTTTTAAGTAAAGTCATGTGATCAGCAACTGTTATCTTTGATAGATGTTTAAATGAGAAAAAATACTCGTCGTCAGCACACAATCGAGCCCTACAGACCGAGTGGCTGCCGTCTGTCGACGAATATAATGCTAACTTATGCGGATAAAGGTCGTCATGTGGTCAGCGAGCGCAACGAACCCTTAGGCCATTAATCTAGGTTTTCTAGGCCAGAGCCGCTACTTAATTTAAGTAGTTCCTTGTTTGTCTTCAAGAGGCCGTGTATGCCCAAGTCCAGACCCACTTCTTCACAGAACAATTTGGGAGAGCCACGTATAGAACCCGGAACCTTTGGATCTGTAGTCAGGAACCCTGTTTTTACCTGAATCCTGATATTGTATTAGGTGTAACGTTCGAGTAAAAGAGCCCAGCCGGTTATCTGGCACATTATGTATAAGAATAAGCTCTCAAACCAATAATTTCATCAACGCGCGATTTTTCGAATTCATTCTGGATCAATACAATATTGTTATATTTAAAAAATATATGGTATAACTTTTTCATTGGTCGTAGTTACACTGTTTTATAATGAAGATTCAATGTTTCTGTATCTACCTAATGAATAAAAATGGCGGAGATAACATTATAAAAGTAGGCCAGATTGAACTAGCTGATGGTTATTGGAAATATATTTCTCGCCGATTTTTCCATTCGACACACATAAAAAAACAGATTTCTGTACATACGATCCATATTAAAACTTGATTGAAGCTAAAAACATTTGGGATCCTTATACAAACTTAAGTATTAAAAAATTCACTAGCTATATTGTTAAACATACATAGCTAATCACGCCATTCCTTTACGGGATGGACAAGGAACTGCGAATATAGCTAAAAAAACAACTTCGTTCTTAATTCATCCTCACTAATTTTCTGCACATTTCCCTATTATTGCTTATCCCCTTCGCTTTAACAACATCCATAAAACCAAGTCATATATTATGCTCTCTTATTCTTTCTCTTTTTCACACATTCATTTACCACATTTAGTCATATCTTATATGGCCTACCCATTCCTTTTGATCCACTGTCTTCATATTTGTTTCGTCAATCGATCCATACTCATCCTCTCAACATGCCCAAACCAAAGGAAGGCACTTATTTCACATTGACCTAAGGAATTCCCTTCCATACCGCACTCCTTCAACACCCATTCATTATTGATTGTCCATACGTGTTTGTACACCTTGATTTCTTAGCTCTCATTCCAACCGCATTCACTGTGCTCTTGTGTTTCTCCTGACAAACCCACGCATCACATCCATAAATCTTGGCGTTAATACACTTTTATATACTTCCATCCATACCGCCTTCGATACCACTTCATTCTTTGCAATAGTCCACATACATCCAACTACTTTTCAAGATGAATTCACCCGTCTGTCAATTTTACCACCTATTCTTTCATTATTACAGAATATTCTGCCAGATACACAAAATCATTCCCTTGTTTTAACAGTTTTCCATTTATACTATGCTGACAACCCTTTCCTGATGCATCCTTATAAAAAATTATCACCTTGGTTTTGGAGACATTTAAACGAATATCCATTCTGTCGGTCACTACATTCAAACGATTTATTGCATTCTCCAAGACACTTTCATTCTCACCCATTAATACGGCATCATCTGCATATAACATCACGCTCACATTCACATTGTCCATTTGTACACCAACTCCGTCCTCACAAGCATTCCTCAAACACTTATCCATGAAAACATTAAACAACGATGGGGACAAAACATAGCCTTGTCTAATACCCTGTTCAACGCCAAGCCCTTCGTTCAAAGCTACATCCACCCTAATGAACATTTTACTTCCATCATACACACCATAATTACATTTACTAACCATGCATCCACACCATACTCCTATTCACCTGATTTAACGCTTTATCCAGATCAACGATTGCACAATATACTTTCTTCCTTATTGCCATACATTTATTAATCACTTGTTACAATGCAAATATCTGGGCCATGTAACCTCTACCTGGCATGAAAGCACATTGCACAACCCAAATCTTGCCCGCAATTTTTCACGCACGCTCTCAATTAAAACTCTCCCAAAATTTTTTCCTCTAATACTGAACAAACGAACTGCCCTTTAGTTCTTACATTCACTCTTACTGCCTTTGCCTTTACACAAAGTAACAATGAAAGCATTCTTCCAGTCACTAAGAACGTTCTAAATCCCAAAACACACAACTGGCAAGTGATACTGCACCCCCAAACAAAGCATTTCATTTGTGATCCATCTACGCCCGCAATTTTGATATTCTTTGGAATTTTCATGGCCTTAAAACACCTTAGTCTCGTTAATTCTTTCACTTCTTATAGCATTTTTCCTATTTTCTGTTACTTTCTAAAATTTTCCTGCCAGATCAGCTCCCCACGTCCATTTTGAATGCCATTGGTCTTTCCTTGCACTCAATATTTAGTTCTCTTTACCGACTTACAGAACAGCTTATTTGCTTCAAAATCATTCTACATTCTTTTAACCCCATTTGCACAGTTCTTCTTTACTACTTTTTTGCATTCATCTTTTTTATCTTTGTATTATGTCCCACAAACTCTTCTGTTCTGCTTGTCTCTTCACAGCAATCGTTAGTTTGTATGCTTCTTTATTTTCTCCTAAAGCTTATTTCATCTCTTATGTGCTTAATACTCTTGCTCTGCTTCATATATATATAATATATATATATAATAATATTATATTATATTATTAATTCAGTACCCCATGGCTTCTTTGGTGCCGACTGACAGCTTTGAAAATTTACCTGATCGAATTATGTATCCCTACGCCGAACCATATGTTCTGCAAAAACATGTGTTTAGTAGCTGTCACTTCTGACAGTCACCACCAAAGAAGCCATGAGGCTACTATATATAAACGCGCGCACACACACACCACCACACACCCACCACACACACGCGTGTTTAATATCAGTCCATCTTATTACCTGTTATGGTTATTCATATACATGATAATTATTCTAATGGGGTATGAATGAGGAAGAAAGCATTTTAGAGGTAATTTACTTGCATTTGCGTGGAAGAAGAGTAGGAAACAATTTAGGGGAAAAACCACTTTAATTAGACCCGAACGAGATTCAAACCCCAATCTCCCCTTAATCAGAAGCTTGATCGAATACTGGTGTCTTAGAACATTTAGTCACTGAGGTGGGTTTCTTCTTATATGCATGGATTGGACTATACTACATAGCAATTTATATAATAGCTGATAAAAATAGACAAGTTAAATTTCAATAACTTTTAGTACAATCATTTTAACTTTTTAAAGCATTTAAATTTGTCTAAATAAATTTAGAGTTAAATTTTCAATCTTAATTGGCATCAATATCAGCTATAAAAGGAAAAACAGTTTTATCACATCAATCCTAGTTGTCACTATGTAAACTTTGCATGTTGTAAACATTGTGTTGTAGTAGTAGTAGTAGTAGCTAGCGCGGTCTATTCACAAGCAAACATATCATAATTAGGACAACTGCTGTATGACTGATTTGTTGACCAGCCTGCTTGACAAATGTTTTACATATCGGTCTATATTCCTCACCATGTTGATCATGCGGACTCTGCTAAATCAGCTGTTTTGAGTGTGGAAGGCAATTATTTGAATATATTTTGTTTTTAATTTGGAATTGATGAAACTATTGCACTTTGCAAGGTTAATGTTGACTGGCCAAACAGTAACTGAGATACTGTTTAGTTCGAATCATTGAGAGAATATGTGAATATGATGAGTGATTTTCCCCGATAAGACCACAATGATTAAACAATACATTTTTTTCATCAAGGTTTTCAGAGGTATCAGTTTAAATCCATAAGATTCAAAGGAAATAAATTTGCAATAATAAATAGTGAAATCTGTAACTCTTTAAACGAACCCAATTTCCAAGTTTGGGGAATTTAATTTTATTTATTGAAAAAAGGTAAAGGAAATGGTAAGCAAAATTAGGATAAAAAAAAAGATTTTAATGGCAGTATAAAGTGTGAACTGTATTCTTATTTATCAAGCAGCATAAGTATAAAGTGTGCTCTAACTTATAAAAAATTACATTTATTATTGTTTCCAGCCTGTGGCAGTTTTTTTTTATTCAAGCCATTGACTTCACAAAAAATATAAAATATAATACAATACATCACCTTTATTGTACATGGGCAAGTTCGATGTTCAGTCTTTCAGTTAAAAGTTAGGAGTTCACACTTATAGATTAAAATTTTCTTTTTCAAGATCAACTAATGTTTTAAAAAGGGCAAGGTTTAATTTGAGAAAATGGCTGGAAAAATAGATAAGGAAATAAACTCAACATTTTATTGAAATATATTTAAAAAATTTACACATTGAACAATTGATAATTTAAGATGTTACAAAGCTATAAATAAATTACTAGCCAACTCATGAAAAATAAACAATGGATTTTTAATTTAAATTATGCTTATCACAAAACTATCCATTGCAATAGAATATAACTTTAATCATTAAATCCTTTAGTTTGATGAATGAAATGTAAAACAAAAAAACAACAAGCAACAAAAATATTTGATATACAAAACAAACCTTTTAAAAACTAAATGGAATGTATTAACTTAGAATAACACTGTCATAATGTAACCAGTTTGTCAGTTTCAAGCTACATTAGAATATATATTAACAAACACATGTATACATTAGTAACATTTTCAACCTCAACATAATATCACTTATATATTCGAGAAATGTTTTTTGGACAGTAATTTGAATCCTGTTTAGGGCAAGATAAATAATATAAAATATATCAGCTTTTCAGAAGCTTTATAAATAAAATGTTAAGTTTAAAACATTTAGTTGTAATTCATCAAACTAAACTAAAATAAGTGTAATTTAAAATGTAATAAAAAAGATTTGACAATAAAGTGAACTAATACATGTCTTTATTACACATTTAATTGACAAGTACTAAAGAAAACCCCATGAGTTTGATAGTTTGGACCAAAATAGGAATAAAATTACATTTATAACCATAGTTTGAATAAAAAAACTCTCATATTTGAAATGGCATAAAATGATTCAAAACAGTATAACAGCTTGACTTGATATTTCCAAACAAGGATGGAGTTTTGATTTTCACTAGCACTGTATCATTTAAATCATATTGTATGGATTTAATTGAATATACAAAACTAACAGGATCTTAAAAATTCACAACTTAATTATTACTTCATATAATTTGTTGTAGTTGAAAATATGAATTAAATACAGAAGGGATGTAATCTTCAATTCAGAATCATCTTAAGGCACAATTTTACTAAAAGATATGCTATTTATATATATTACTATGTAAGGGGGGTACTTAGATCTTATGAGAAGAATAGGGTGTTTTATAGGAGAAGAGTTTAGTGAATTAGAGCTTATTTATTTATTCGTGGTAAAATGTGTTTCCGAGTTACATGGATAGTACAAATTTGGGTAGAACAAATGACATAAGAGAATTTCATTAGACTATGTCTTTCTTAGCTACATTTCACTAACCACCATTAGAAAGTCGGACAGTCAAGTTTAATTTTAGAAAAATATTAGTATAAACTCTAAAATGGCCATATAAAAAGTTTTACCACCAATATCTGTGACCACTTGAACACAAAATGGCACACCTTTTTTTGAAGGGGGGGGGGGGGGGGGGGAAGAGAGTCAGCGATTAGCTAATTAAGAATATCAAATATGATTTTAAAAATAAGGTGAAGGAGGAGGAGATACATTTAAGAGGCTTATGTTCCAAACAGACCTGGCCAGTCGTTGGAAGCTCTTTATGATGATGATGATGATGTCAAAATTAGTGTTTAAGGAATAAGATGTGGTGCTAAAAAATTAATGAATTTGTCAAAATTACTTTTTTTATGACCCAGCTCAATGGCGCAGTTAGCTAAACACACTAGTTTTGTGTTGAGTTAGACTGTTGAGGATGGGGAGATCAAAGTTCAAATCTCGGTCGGGTGAACTGGGGTGGTGTTTTCTAAATGGTTTTCCACTCTCCCTCTACATTCAACCTACCCAATTCCTAACCCATTAGCGTAATTAGTACTTAAGCGTATAGCCCAAACGGATGGTAAGACGTGGTACTACATATTATTATTACTTGTTTTATGGTGTATCATAAAATAAATTATTTGAAACAAAGCAAAATAAATCTAAAATCTCACCCACAGTAAATGAATCACAGAACATAGTAACAACATTCTTAAACTGCTCGTACAGTGCTGCCAAACTAGATTACATTTACAAACAAAAGAGATCAACACATATTTAGTCAACAACAGGCAAACGTATGAACAACTCAAATGCGATTTGATAATGTAAACTTCATATAAAGGGGTGGCCTTAGTAAGTGAGAAATTGCCGTGCAGATGTTCAGCTCTAATGCAATATTTAATATAAAATGGATTAATTCAAAATATGGTCCATGTCAAAATAAAGTTGAAAGACTATACAACAGGTTTTTTTCCCCTTAAGTACCCTATAGTTTGAGTTTTATTAATAGAAAAAAAAAGTGACATTAGCTCATTTTCAACGACTTTTTAATCATATTTGCTAGAGCTTTATGAGACTAGGCTTGGTAAAGGCTTTAGATTTAACTTTACTCTAACAACTACAGTATTTTTTATAGACCCACAATCGAAAATTTATAGATATTTTAAAAGTAGCAGTGAGCTTTCTTCTTTACCTTGAAATAAGAAGTTTTGTAGTTATCTTTCCCCTCTTTCCTATTGACATGACAAAGGGTGATTGTAAGTGAAGTGTGAAAGGAGTATAAGCATTGATAGAATTGAGAAGTAGTTCCAGAAAATGACAGAGCATTGTTTTTAAAGTGTGGGGCCTGACAGTGATTGATACTTTCTTGCTGATTGATGTGGCCACCTTAAGATGAAAGCTTACAGCCTTACCTTGGTGAAGTTCACAAAGGCTTTATTTTCAAGTACCGGAAAATGACCATGAGTAATCATAAAAATGTTCCATAATAAACAAGAAATAAACTTACATTTACTTACTAATGAGTAGGGAATTTTTTGGTATTATAAAAACAGTCCTACATAGAACAATTAAATTTAAAGATTGTTGCAATATCATTGCAACATCTTTTTTTGTTTATTTACACAATTAAAATAAAATTTGTCTGATGTATTCTTACTTAAAGGTGGATTTATAGCCCAATTTGATTATAATGGTTTTTAAAACATAACAAATTGATTACATTAAACATAGATTAAGAAGCTAACCAATCAATGATAGGAGTTGCCCATTTAATCACACATGCTGGACATAGTTAAAAAAAAATTACACATAAATAAATAAATGGCTCTGCAGAGTAATTAATAAAGCCCAATATAAAACTAACATAAGACTTTTATTTTTTATTTAGTAGCTAAAAAAAGTTATTAAACCTACAACTATCAACACAACACACATATATATAATTTAAACAATGGGTTGACAGTTTAATCACAGATGTTACATATTGTTAACAAAAAATTGCACAGTAAGACCCTAATTTATTAACTAATGGAAAAACAATAAAAGTTATTTAATAATTATACTTACTATCAACACACCTTAAACAATCAATACAATCATGCATTTAAAATGTATAAGTTTGGTAATCACATAAAATATACTAGCCTAATCAAATTAATGCTGCCTCCCCTCACTTCACGAGAATAAAATAAATGGTACAGAACTCCGCACGAACTTTCTCACTCTATTGTTTGAAAATTGAGATATTTACTCAAAACTCGCAATATTGAAACGAAATAATATACACTAGCAAACCCAAGCATAAATTGCACTATACTCATGTATAAATAATAATTAGCACCGCGTCTTACTACCCGTTCGGGTTTACGCTTATACTCATGTAAAACTTTTTTTTTTAAATCCCGGTTTTAAATTTTATAATTTTGTTTTTAAAGAATTAATGTCCTCATTTGTATGTTTGGACCGATAAAAAAAAAAGATCAATGTTTGTTCCATAATGGTCAACACTTTGTATTAAAATTTCAACTTCCGGTTAAAATTTTTGAGATTTTACTAGGTGTTGCAAATCTTCATGCCATTGCATTGCTATTAAATTCCTCATTTATAAATTTTGACTAATAAAAAATGTAAATATTGACTAGTCTAAAATGAAGAACATAGATCATTGTTGTACAAACATTTCTCCTAAGAGCATTAGCATTAAGAATTATTGCGTTAAAACTTAAGTAGTATCTCTTTACAACTAAAGCTCACAAAATTGTATTAATATATTTGCTAAAATCTCAGAAACTGTTGGACTTTCATAAAAAGTTTTTTTTTTTAATAGTACTACAATTTTGCAATGATAAGTTATTTAGTATCTCAAATAGTTGCGGAGATACGGAAGTTTCTGCTTCTGTAAAGTACCCTAAAATTCATTTTCATGGTCAAATGAAAATAGCCAGTTTATTTATAATCTTAATCAATCGTTAGTCGATTTTGAGAAAATAGTTTTTTTAAATCCTTTTACCCTTTCTTAAACTACTCTTAATTTTAAACAGACATACAGAAGACGTCATTGCAAAGACCACTTTTTAGGGTTAGGTGGGTCTTGAGACGTCGACATCCATAAACAATTCAGGCCAGATTTTCTTTTGCAGTCGCAATATTTTTACCTTTTTTGTTCGAAAAGTTGAAAAATATATATGTTTACATATGGCTTGAAATTTATTGGTTTTATAAAAATATGCTTATAAAATATTTGTATTATAAAGAGACCTACATATTTGTAACGATAAGTAATTTCATATCTCAAATAGTTTAGGAGATATTATAAAAAAAAGATAATTTACACATCAGACCGTAGCCCTTAAAAGTCATTTTGCCGACATATTGAGAGAAGCCATTTTGTTTAGGAATATTTATAAATGTTTGGAAATGAAATTTAATCAAAATTGTTAGCCAATTTTGAGAAAATCGACCTTTTCTCATTTTGCCCTTAGTAAACTACTCATAATTTTGGGGCTAGATATCCAATTCCAAAAACCCCTTGGGGCAACCCTATGAAAACCCTAGATACCAAGTTTTAGCCCGATTGGTAAAATAGTTTAGGCTCTAATTGGAGGTACAGACAGACAGACAGACAGAAAGAAAGTCAAAAACAACTTTTTTTGATTCGAGGGGTCATGAAACGTCAAGATTCATCAAAATCTCGAGTTCAACTTTTTTGACGATCACTATACTTTCTCTACCTGAAAGATAGCGAGAAAGTAAAAAAAATGGCTCTGCAGAGTAATGAATAAACCCCAATAAAAACCTAACCTATTGACAAAATAACATGTTAAAAAATATTATTTTACTAAAGTAATGGAATATATAAAAAGATCTTTGTAGCAGACTGACAAATTATATGTCCTATAACTTAGATTATTATAGGTAGCCCCAAGGCTAAAAACATCAAGCAAAACATTTCTAAAACACAAACATACTATTTATTTAGCTCTAAACACACTCAAAAAAAGTCAAAACATGAGAAAGTAATAAACCTTTAAAATAGTAATCTCCTTTCTTATATAATGCCCCATTTTATTGGGTGTCATACCTTTGGTAGAGTCCTGAATGAATGTGAATATTCACATAGCAGACAAAAAGTGTATCTAAGCACGTAATGTAGATGAAACAAGAATTAGATATACAAATAAATCATCTTTATATTATTATCATTAGAGTTTATTGTTTTATAAAATTGTTGCAAAAACAATCAATTTTTTTTATGAAACATGGTGAAAACAAATATTATTTTACTTGGTACCGAGTGTGTGGAATAAATTCTGAGAGAAAAAAAAAAGCTTCAAATTTAAGATTATTTAAAAAATGTATTACTAATATTTCTCTCAACGAGCTCATATAATCTAATCCAAGGGTTAAGCCCCATGCTTAGCATGATTATCGTTGCATTTTTTTGGTTATCATATATGAATAGCACATGGGGAGAAAATGGGGTGAGGGGGTGGGGGTGGGGAGAAGGAAGGACCAATATTTAACTTAAATTGAGCTATAGCAGCCATTCTGTTAGAAAATCATGCAAGACCTTTTTAATGACCATTATATCATCATTAAAAGAGGTTTATGTCATATTTAAATTAATTAAAACAAAATTTGTGTTTTCTGGGGTATTTCTGGGTTTGAAATATAAAAGCCATTGTCCTGGAAAATTTGTGTGTGTGTGACTTTCTACCCCTTTTTCCCTCCCTGAACTCTTCATATGTGATGTGTGGTAGACCATTTTGCTGTGCATTATGAGCATGTTGGCCACCACTATTCTTGTCACTCCATCTATTTCGAGGCAGTCATGAAACAGAAGGTATGGCCACAATGTTGCCACATCCATCCCATTGCAGGTTAGTGTTCCAATGTACCTACTATTTTGGGCGGAAATGATATAAAGTGGGTTCACGTAGTAGTGTTAAGTACATCTGTGAACTACAATGAATATCATCACTGAAACAACTTTATGGTTACTAGTGGGAAACAGCGTTTACATTTTTTGTTTATTTGAGGTTCCTATTCCCTTAAACATGACACACATTTTGCAAATCTGGTTCATCAATGTTGCCAGTAGTTTCTTCCTACCCCAGATCACCACCTTCCAGCATGAATAAAAGTGAGGAGACTTTGCAACAGTTAACCGAGAAAGAGAGATAGTTTTTCTCCATAAGACTTGCAATTCCCTCAGAGGTGATATTCAGTGTAATCAAGTTTGAGGGTGGTTAACCATTGGGTTAGCAGGTGCAGATGGTTGTAATTTTTTTAGAAAAGATTGCCAATTGGACGTGGAGGGTGGAGAGTCGAACACGTTATCGTCACCCGTGTTGGACCAAGGTATGCGAGCGTCAATCAAGAGTGGGGTGCGCTCTGTGGCGGTGGTTTGTGGAAACCTGTTGCGCCTGAATCGCTCTCCCCTCACCTGCCAAGGCGGAGGAGGGAACGGGGGTTTCCCCAATTGCTGCTGCCATTGAACTACATAGCCCATCCCGACAAGGCCTGCCCACACTAGTGTAAGAATCAGATCTGTAACGGTAGAAAATATACCCCAAAATGGTTAAACACAACATTTAAATTTGTTCTCACCGTGTAACTTAACTTACAGGGCGGGTACATGCACAATGTGTAAAAAGATGTTACACAGAGCAGATCATAATTTTAAAAAGGCATCGTTTGGAATACCGAAAGAGGGTGGGTGCGCCGGGAAAGAAATCAGTGATCATAAAAAGTAAACGATAGAATGCACTAGCATAATTAATTTAATAAAAGCCATCCCTTAAAAATTCATCTTTAATTCAGGCAGATAAGTGTGGACATACTGGGATCACCGTTGAGATGAAATGCAATCCACAAATTAATCTTCGGTATGGATTAAATATCACTTCCAAAATTGACAAAAAGACAATTGTAAGTCATCTTAAATGTAATTTTGATTAGTAACTAACTAGTAGACTGTCACATGTTCATCATCAAAGAAATTACCTTAAATTAATGACTAAAATACGAGCCTAGGTACAGGATGAACTGGAATAACTAAACCTTACAGAGCATTGGCACTCTAAGCAAAAAGTCCTGGGTTGGATTATCATGCCCAGGTGTTGAAATTAAATATAAATTTATGATATAATGAAGAAGGAAATAGAAAGAATACCAAAGAGAATGATGGAGATATATGTAGATAGAAGACTGTGAGGGAGACCAAGAAAGAGATGGAGGGAGAAGATAACAGAAAGTGTGTAAGTGGGACAAAGGAAGGAGACATTTTACCAAACAAAAACCCAGCCATAGGCTGGTAAAAGTCAGTTGTGGTGATAATGATTTAAGATATATTCTGTGGATACTTTTATATAATAAACTAGAAAAAACATTTCAACTTTGTTTTCTCAAATAAACAAGTAGAGTGCACTAGTTATGGAAATAAACTTCTATAAAGTATTTAGTAGTGCCTAGAAGGCTTGGAACCTTTTGAATGAGTTCATTTGATGAAAAGAAGACATTTACACATCCACCTTTATTTCTTACAAAACAAACAAAACACTAGATATAAAATAAATTAATGTTAAAAAAAATATATATATACTGACCTTTTAGCTGATATGGTGGAGCTATAACCGCAGATTTAAATTCCAAAGATGTGGCTCTTCTTATAATGTTGACAATTATATACTTGAGATTTGAGCCAATATAATGGTCGATTGGTATTATAACAGCATATGCACCAAGGACAGCACACGAGATTATGTTAGCCTTCTGATTGAAAGGTATTAACAACAAAGGAACACTCAACATAAGGCAGATATATACCACCCAGTAATTGTAATCATTCTCCAGGTAGTTGAAATCGGCTGGAATAAAAGAGGTTGAATGTATCATCCCGATAAATATCTGAGATATATAATAAAATATTAAAGATATCCAAGATAAATAATTAAGATGTAAGTGAATGAAAATATTAAAGATGTGAGTGAATGAAAACTATTAAAGATGATGAGTGAATGAAAATATTAAAGATGTAGTGAATGAAAACTATTAAAGATGATGTGTGAATGAAAACTATTAAAGATGGTAAGTGAATGAAAACTATTAAAGATGTGAGTGAATGAAAACTATTAAAGATGATGTGTGAATGAAAACTATTAAAGATGGTGAATGAAAAACTATTAAAGATGGTAGTGAATGAAAACTATTAAAGATATGATGTGTGTGAATGAAAACTATTAAAGATGATGTTGTGAATGAAAACTATTAAAGATGATGTGTGAATGAAAACTATTAAAGATGATGTGTGAATGAAAAATATCCAAGTTAATGTGTGAATGAGAAATATCCGAGTTGATGTGTGAATGAAAATAGCCAGGCTGATGTATGAATGAAAAATATCGGAGATGATGTGTGAAGGAAAAATATCGGAGCTGATGTGTGAAGGAAAAATATCCAGTCAGTCAAAACACAAGAGCAAGGTAAATGTGAGTGGTGTTAGATATCTAAGAAATATAGGTGGACAAACTTGTATGAACAGTCACTAATAAGTGGATGCTGAAGGAATGTGTTTTGAAAGGGCATCCAATAAGAGAGAGAGAGAAGCATCTTATGTTGGTTTGGACATGTTCAGAGGATAAGTGTGGATCGAATGAAGAAGCAAATATGAAGGTAGAGTGTGTGGATCATAAGGAAGGGGTTGGCCATGTAAAATGTGGTTAAATGTTGTAGACGAATGTGTGAAAAAGAGAAACATTAAGAGTTTTAAGAATAAAAGAGCATGTATGTCTCGGTGAATGGATGTTGTTGAACCGAAGGAAGCATGCAAGGATAGGGAAGTGTGGAGAAAGTTAGTGAGGATGGACTAAGTACAAGCTATATTAACAGTTTCTTACCTACCCCGTTAGAGAATGGCGTGATTATGTAAGTAACAGTAAACCCTTGTGAAACTCTCACACATTCAACCTTCGCCTCACACCCGCCTCCCACAAGAAAAGATTTAGTCTTTTGTTGGGTTGTTGAAATTAAAGACTCAGCGAAGTGTATACACAAAATAGCAAAGAGAGTTTATTTTTGGTAATTAATATAAGATATTGATAGATTTTTCTTTTAACTCATGCTTTAAACAAACAATGTGTTTTAACGTAAACTGAGTATGCTATGTCAGAAGTAGGTAAAAAATCCTATCCACCGATACCTTATTCATCGCTGTAGGCTTTGTAATAGTTGAGAAAATGGGATGTTGACAACAGAGATAATATATAGGATGGGGCAATGTATTATAAAAATGGACAAAGGAATTTTCAGGCCTGCAAGAAACATTTTAAAATTCCAGGTTTTTCAGGATGCATAGGAACCCTGCATTAATTCTTTAGTTGCAAATAAACTACATTTTTTGTTGTAACTTCATCCATATTTGCTGGGGTTGTACGCGCATATAAAATAGAAATATTATCTGAATGCAAACATTTTCCTCCCCATTATAATGTTAATTCACCTTCATTCAAGCGAGCCATACCGAGTGAGCGGCCACCGCATGTTGGTGAAGATAGTGCCAACATTTGCGGCTAGATGGTATCATATAATCAGCACAGCTAACAACTTCGCCCATTAATCAGAGTTTTCTAGACAGGGGGAGCTACTTATTTATTCACGTAGTACTTCAATTGTCCTCACGAGACTGAGTTTACCCCATTCCAGACCTACTTTTTAACAGAAAAAGTTGAAAGAATCGAGGGTTGGACCCGGGATCTCTGGATCTGTAGCCAGAAACTATGACCTCAAAGTCACAGAGGTGGTGTGATAAGCCACTAGTAAGCATAAGCAAAAAAAAAAAAAAAATTCCAAATTTGATTTTTCCCCCCTCAAACCTTAGATGCAAAATTCTTTTCATCGAATCTAAGAAAATCTTTAAACATTCAAAAGATACATCGCTAATTAAAAGGCAACCTTTAAGGGATCAGTTTTAATAGTCTGTTCATGATAGGTTTTTTACCTGGATGACAGTTCAAAAATCATATGTTTAGGTTTTGGGTTGCCAAGACTTGTAAAAAGATCAATGTTTTGTTATAAATGTCAAGTTTTTTAATTATGCATTACATTTAACATTTAAAATAACGTAAACTAAAGTTTTCTCATACTATTTTATTCTATTTTATTACTTTTAATAATTTTTTACCAAATCCCAAACAATATGTTAAAATTAATTATAAACACTTATTCTTCATTTTGGAATGTTATCTATGATATTTAATACAACACAATCATTAATAGTTTTTATTTACAGGCATCGTACTTGCTTGGAAAAGAGAAAATACTTGTCATATATATATATATATATATATATATATATAATATATATATATATATATATATATATATATATATATATATATATATATATATATATATATATATATATATATATATATATATATATATATATATATATATATATATATAAAGCAAATTTTTATATGATTATTTAATCGTATTTCAAACTGAATAAGATATTTTTATTCATTGTATTGGTTCATCATTGTAAATAACTATTTTTCCGTCATGTTCAGTCACATGGTTTAAATTTGTCGGTCATCATTTTGAAGCTATGTTCATTAGACCTTTTGGGAAAGTGCTGTAAATAATAATTTTTTTAAGTCAAATAAAATGATAAACAAGCTTTGTGCCCGACCTCAAATAAATATAAATAATATTGACCTAAATTACTGTAGTTTAACTATCGCATTCATATATAACCATATGTTTTCATTACAGTTATCCAAAGTGACAGATGTCAGCTGTTGGTGTAGGAATATATTAGGGACCATTTCTAGTAACTTTTTGAGCTGTCATCCAAGTAAACTAAGTTTGTGAATGTACTGTACATTAAAGAACACATCGGTAATGCAATGAGACAATATTTAGGTGAACCACCTTTCTATTTTATTACCCTACCAAAAAAGGTTAAGGCCAGTATAATACACATACCTCTATCTATTTGTATACTGAAGCGTATCTTATTCATAGAAAAATTAGTATTGTGACCAAAATAAATATTGAGTGAATTCTTTTCAATAATCTCCTCACACCAAAAATCAGTCAAAATATTAATTTGTTTCATATGTTAATAGGAACTATCCCAACTACAAACTACTTGGCATTACTTCATAACTAGGAAATAGTTTATGAATCC
This sequence comes from Timema cristinae, assembly GCA_039000515.1. Taxonomy (NCBI): domain Eukaryota; kingdom Metazoa; phylum Arthropoda; class Insecta; order Phasmatodea; family Timematidae; genus Timema; species Timema cristinae. The sequence continues at coordinate 27,315,959 of JBCFYV010000001.1, forward strand.
ACACACTGCTATACATTAATAACACTCATAACTAATACATGCTAGTACACAAAGAAACCAATAGCTAATGGTGTGTGAAGATTCGAAAAGTTGAAGTTGAAGGTCAAATCTTCTTCCGCCTGACATCTACTATAACCTCCGCATATTAGAAAAATTTCACAGGAAGGATAATACTTCAATAAATTATCAAACGATTTAATTTTTTTTACTAAATATTACGTTTTTCAATAACTGATAAATTTAAAACAGTTACTAAACATAATTTTAACAGTGACTAGTAATTTAACTAGCACAATGTAAGCATGGATCAAAAACATGTTACCAAGCTTATCAGTAAGCCTGTGTGCATTAGTTATTAATATAGTCCTTAAGTAACATATAAGGAAATTTTCCTGGCCATTGTTATCAACAAGATCTAAAAAAAAAATTAATTTGAAAATTAAAAGTGGCATTAAGTAACAACAACCAAAATCCTAGGTAGCTTTGACTTCGACTTTTCTTCGCAAGTTTCAAGATTCGCTTTGCATTTAAAAAGTGGCCTTCACACACCCCTACCAATAACAGTTCAATTTTAATGAAAAGGACCTTTTATAAAGTAAAAACATATTTTTACAGCCAAAATTTATTATATTTTACTATTTTATTAATGTTATTTTATAGGTATTGATAATATCGATCAAAAGTGACAGCTGCAGATCACAAGACTTGACATATGAATACGTTAAAGAAGATCTAGTAACTTTTCTAAATGCCAGATAAGATCCTTCCTAAGAAAACTGGACTGTTGCGATATATTTGTTTTCTAAAGTAAAAATACTTTTTAAAGTGAGAATATGACCTTTTAACTCAATTGTATGACAATAAAAAAGAAAATGAGATGTTAATACACACCTAATCCGGCAAAGAACACGATGGCGGAGAACACAAATCCTAGCGTTAGTGTCGCTAAGATAATAGATAGGAGTGGTATTCCGCACAACCACCAAACCATTATCCACACACCGCCAAATAACAGGCCTGTGATAACCGACACAGATATATTGCCTGGAAACAAACCCACATTTAGAAACCACTTCTTTTCACAAGGAAACTGGAGAATTTGAACATGTTTTGTGTAGAAACAATAAATTATAAATCCTTATTGCTTGTATCATTTAAAGATTTTTTTAAATTTATTTCTATGATGTCACAACATAAGAATTAATTAAGGTTCTAAATAATAGCTAATGAACAATATTTTAATTTAGATCGAACTTTTCGATTAATTTTTGGTACTCATCAACAAGTAAAATTAATATATTTTTAATTTACTTAAACACAGTTCTTAAATTAAAATCTTAATAAAAAAAAGACCAAAGTTCCAAAAAAGAAACCTAATGTACCTTCTGAAGAGAATAATCCGCTCAATGAAAGCAATATGTGGACAACAATCCCTCCGGAAAGAAACCCGAGCACAAACATTTCTGTTTTAAAAAACCTGTGCCCAAACATACAAATAAAAAGGCCCAGGAAAAATACTACTGCACACAGCACTTTTGTAAAGGTACTTGCTGAAACAAACAATAAAAACATTTTCAAACAAGATTTTACAAGTTTTTATTTTAAACTTATCATTTAATTAACTAGATAAATGAATGTTTTATAGAAGTATTTTTTTCATATATATCACCACTTCTAATTAGTACCTACATTTTCAGGTTATATGCATGCATGATAAATGCTCTAATGGGGTAGGGATGGAGAAGGAAACATTTTAGAGGTAATCTACCAGCATTTGTGTGGAGGGAGAGTTGGAAAGCCATCCTAAGTAAGTATTCGATACCTGGTCTCTCAATCTTCAGTAGGCCAATATAACTCGAGAGTGATGCCTTAGATCATTTGGGCCCCTTAAGGAAGGTTATAGAAATAATTAAATTATTTACTGTTACCACAGTGTTACCAACATATTTAATATTACATCAACGATCCATTTTCTTCAGTTCTGAAACAATTGATTTTCAACATTTTGATGTTTCCGAAATTATATAAAAGTGCTAAGATCCAAGACTCACTCAAAACTTCACAGCTATCTGTGGCTGGGTCACAAGCGTATGTGATAGCAGGGACATAGGCTGCCGACTCAAACCCCAATGTAGCTATGACACTGTGAACAGATGCCGTGCCAGGATAGGCACTGTATACCCGCCGCAATGGAGGTCCCTCCTTCACTGCTGTCACCTATATCACACCCCTGCTATTAGCTAATGGTAGGAAACAGCCCTTTCAACATTGTATTCGATAGCTCAAACATTACTTGAAGTTTGTTTAGAAAGTGAACTAGGCCCATTGTTTTATCATACTTTATTTATCTAAATACCTATGGAAAAAATAAAAACTGAAAATATGCCTTTTGTATAAAAGTACTTTTAAGTAGTTAAATAGCTATTCACAAAAAGAAAGAAAAATGGTTTTTTTAAATTGATTTTGGATGATTATAACGACAGATATAATGTATTTATTAAATTATAAAATGATATAGTCAATAAAAATATTTATCAAAATATATAGAAATATTTCTAACTTATTAAGACCTATTTGTGATATAATTAGCAAAGCTTGATAAATGGTGTCAAAAGTTTTCAAACGTTTAGCTAGAAATAAAATTATTAATAACATTGTTTTAATGAATAAATGATTGTGAATATTATAACAGTTACTTAAGATTAATTACTCTAGTGTTAATGAAATTATAAAGTGAGTTTTGTCCTTTTTATACAGTTTTTGATTCCAAATAAGTTATTCATTGGTTACAAAAATTATGATAAAAATTTGTTTACCCTGAACAATAGCACTAAGCTTATAAGATAGGACTGTTTTTCAGGGTGAACCGAATGTAAATCTTAAAATTAATTTTGAATTTCTTTTAATCTAGTGTGTTTATTAAACTAGCAGATAATTATTTTCCACCTATAAGAACGAGACCAATATAAGGACAGACACACATAAACACAAGATTTTAAACATTCGACACAGAAATAAAATCACTGCACCATTCCAAAATATAATTATTTTCAAATGATGTTAAAAAAATTGCATTTATATTTAGATGATATATAAAATTATCATGATGATTTTCAAGAATGATACACCAGAACCTCCAAAAATTGCAATATATATTAGAGCTATAGCTATCCAGTAAAATAAATAATGGTAAAAAAACAGAAAAGTATGATTAAAAACAATTTTAGTGCTCAAAGAGGGAATTTAAAAATACCTTTTTGGCCTTCATTGTGATATTGCTAACAGACATCATATTCCTAAGGGCGGTGAAGTATGTAGTACTTGTAAAGTCCTTCTCTGGCAGATATGTGCGGTACAAGTCATAGCTTACAAACTCTGAATCATCACACGATGCTGGCTGGCTATCGACCACCACCACTTTAGAGTTGTATTTTACAACCAAGAATGGAGATACCTCCACGGGAATTCCATGTTGCAGCCACCAGGGATTGGTGCTACCACAAGGACATACCCAAAACTTACAATGAAGTTATTTTATTGGATTCAAGGATTTAATGTGCAGTTCAAAAACATATTTTAATACAAAAATTGGATGAATTAATTAACCAAACTATTATAGTTGATAATTATGGTTATAGCCACATATAATATAATATTCTTTAAATTGAAAAATGACATCTAGAAACGTGAATCGAACCTGGAACCTGTGGTTTAGTACACCTTTGCTCTTATCACTGAGCTATCCAAGAGTCATCTTAAGCCCAGGAGTAATTAGTTCTTCATGTATATTTTTAAGGGGGAGTTTGTGATGGACATACAGAAATAGTCGGCTACATTTGAACGACCAATTAAGATTGCAAACATCAGAAAAAGCAGCCATCTTTGACTGAAGAGGGCTTTTATGCTGCTGAGTATAATCATACTTAGCAACCATAATAGCATGTCTATTTAATTCATCATGATACACACAGTCGTACAAATGTCATTGTACTAATAGGGTGTCCAGGCAAACTATATTATAAATTCCCTGACTTTTCCAGGTTTTTCAGACACAATTTCCAACTTTTCCAGTAGCTAAATGTTACAAACATTATTTTATTAGGATCGCAAATTAAATATTGACATTATATTTATAGACACATACATAATCTGAAATTGTATCACATGATGATGGAATTTAAAAATTTCAGTCTAAAGTAATGGGCTATTGTAGCCTATATACGTGTGATCGTCCCTCATATGCGCAAAGACATGACAACTTTGGCTAAAAACACGCAGAGACGAGGAAAAAGATGACGCAGAAATTACATGATAGTTTTAAGAATTGAAATTAGTAAGTTATACTCAATTGTGTTAAAAGAGATTCGCGGTGACAATTAGCTAGAAGAAAAATGTTATTTTGACTAATGTAAACGAAAGTTATGCAAAATTTTAGTGAATATGTGAAAATTCCAGAAATTTGATCAAATTCCCTGACTTTTCCCTTTTTCCAGGTCACTGGACACCCTGACTAATGACAGCATTAAGTGCCACTCCTCTGAGCCAAAGATGGCTGCATTATTTGATAGCTTGTGATTTTAAATGAAAACGATTAGGAGGCTCTATAGTGTAGTACAAAAAAATAAATTTCATTTTCCCCAAATTTTGACTTGGGTAAACTCATGTAATTAATGTATAGAACAGGATGATATGACCTAGTTCAAAAAATGTTTTGTTGGTCAATCTAATATTTCAGGAATTAAATTTTTTGTGAAACTTGCCGTGTTTCTCTGTTTTTCCAGGCACTAAAATCTCCCTGTAATTACCCAGTAGGTACATGGCAACTATCCATGTATGTATAAGTATGAGTATATATTAGAAATGGGTCGAATCCTATATTTCTCAAAACCAAATCAATTTTTTTGAGATATTTAATTCAAAAGAATCCTTAAAAGTACATTGTTAGTTTGTCAAAAAAATTTAAAAGTTTATTTAAAAAAAAAAAGCAAACAAATTGCAATAAATAAAATAATAACAAAAAAAGGGTGATTTTGTCATTTTATTTTTTACATATGATACTTTATATTATATATCTGTGTAATTCCTGAAAAAATTGCATTTTGAATTCAATCTAAGGCCTTCTTTATGTTTGGATTTGAGATTTTTTTGCGAGATTCTCGAATTTCTCGGATACCATAAGATTTGAGCATCTCTAGTAAACTTATATAGGCTATATGCATAAAACGTGCCTAGTATATTATAACACTAAATTATATACACGCAATAAGTAAACAATTATTATTGTACCTAATTGACTAAAAAAAATACAGACTTACCTTCCTTTCCATAAACTTGTGAAGCGACGAGTACAGGAACCTCAAACGTGTTTGAGTTCCGAAGGAAAAATGTAGCACTCCTCGAGGATGAATCCATCATCCCGACTAGCCCGAGATTTGTGCCGTTGACATAAGTGTGTGGCGTTAAAACTACACTGTATGACAATGTTATGTTGTAAATGTGAGAGTGAGCTTGGAAGAGGACAAATCCGGCGTTTGGCAGTATGTCGAGAATGTCTATTTGTACAGTACTTAGTGGCATTACAGTCTGAATACTGTCTACTACATCCCCATATTCCTTGGTATTCACAACAGATAGAATGAATATATCTCCATCTGCAAGCATATCAAATAATTTATGCAGTTTTTTTAATAAATGGGTGATTTTCAGGCATGGTAGGATTTTAAATGTGGAAAGGATTCCTCAACATTCCAGGAACTATCTGGAAGTTAAGTTATCTATAACTGCGTCTATTAATAGTTTATCAATGACTCCTCCAAATTGCTTGTTACCGATATGTGTAAATTTGAATGTTTTACAATAGCAAAGTGAGTGTACAACTAGGCCCCTATCTATTTCTTCAGTCGACATCTCTTGTAGGGTTTAGCTGAAGGCCAGAGTTTGAACCCTTAATGAGAGTGCTGGAGTCGTTTCATTGTATCTTGGGGTAGTTTGTTTCGGAGGTGCAACCTTTTCCACGGGATTAAAATTTAGTATAATACAGTGTAACTAAAGGTTAGGCGTACACAGTATGACAAAAAAAAAAAAGTTTTGAAACCATGACACAATAAAAGTTTCAACTAATGTTTTCAAACTAAAAATGACGAAGCAAAAATTTTCCCGTCTGTGATAATATGGCGGCAAGTAATGTTGGTGATATCAATACTAATGAAGTTAGTTGGTTGGTTAAGCATGAGGAATCATCAAGCAGGAGAAAGGTACTGGGTTCACTCCTTCCAATGGAAAAAATACTGAGAGAGGTTCTTTGGAAAAGTTCATAAACACTGAGGATTATTTTATTTAGCATTGTATCTTACCCTTATGAATTAGAAATAAGGAATGTTAAAATTAGAAGAAATACACCCTGTTTGCGTGGATGGAGAGTGGAAAACCGATGAGGGTAAACCACCCTCAGTACACCTGACCAAGATTTGAGCTTTGCTCTTCTTGTAATAAGCAGTCTAGTCTAATAGGAGAGTGATGCCTTAGACCATGCGGCCACCGAAGCCAGTAACTGAGGAAGTTCCCTTACAAATTATCTAACTTTATTCGAAGAGTTTGTAAAGTAACATAGCACAAACAAAACAAGAATGATCACCACTGTTCAACATTTTGAAGGACACTAGTGTCAAAGGGGCATATTTTTCATGAAATAAGTGAAACAAAGTGGATGAAACACGATTAGTAGGGAAGACAGCTGATTTGTTTCATTGTGTCTCACTGTGTGTTGTCATGTATCATTGCGTTTGTTCCGACTTGTTTAAGCCAGTGTGCAGTGACTCATTTGAAAGCATGTAGTCAAAGTGGAATGACATGATAAAACACAATGACACTAAAAAGATTTAGTTTCATTATGTTTTGGAAAGTTTTGTGTAAACCTGTGCGCGCCTTCCTTAGTGTGCATTCTAAACCAAACTTACACAAGAGTTTGCGAAGATTGGTGTGTAATGACTTGCTCAATTTTGACATAAAAGGTCAGGATTTAATCTCTCAGCGTGTTAGGAATGATTTTACACAACATAGTTCTTCTCGATAAACATTTGGTATCATCACTTCTCTTCTAACAAAATTTTGATGAATGTCCTTAATATTCAATTCATCTTCCTCTTCCCATTACTCTAGAGTCAATACCATAGTTAAAGCCCCTAATATAAGCTGTTTTTTTACATTGTGTCTTTATAACTGTTCAGGTTATAAGGTTAATTAAGGTTAGTAGTACCCGCTTCAGTGGTCAAATGGTCTAAGGTGTTACTCTCATGTTAGACTAGCCTGATGATTACGGAGAGATCGGGGTTTGAATCCTGGTCAGGTATATTGAGGGTGGTTTTCTCTAAATGGTTTCCCACTATCCTTCCACGCAAATAAGAGTAGATTACCTCTAAAAAGCTTCCTTTCACATCCCTACCTAATTAGTTGTGTGGAAGAAGAGCAGGTGGTTTAGTAAAACCCAAGAGCAGTAGACCCATAGACCCACATCAAGGAATCAAACCCTATCTTCCCGTCACCACCAGGTTAGTTATCACTAGAGTGACACCTCAGACAATTTGTCCAATGAACCAGGTTTATAGTTTATTAGAAAATTATGATACCCGTTCGCTTGTAAAATTGCATGCTTTGGATTGATAAATTTGGATTAGGGCCTATTTAGACGAAAGCACCATATATACACGAATCTGAGGCAGGCATGAATAATAAATGTCAATTTTGACTTTTATCAAATTATCTATATATTTTATTAATAAGTGCCTAATCATAAAAGAAAAATAGGCCCTAAGTTTATTTAGGAAAACAAAAATATTTTGAGGCCCCTATATAATATATTCATATGCATCTGGGTTAGGTATTTGATTTGATTAAATGTTATTTAACAAAACAAAATTGTGTTATTTAAACATGTGACGAAGGATGGAGGAAGGGAGCAGGAAAAAATTGATAACTCCCTATAACTTCAAGGAAGTCTTAACTTGGAGAAAATTTATGGTTTATCAAGATTCAAGTAGGTCTAGGCCTAATACCAGGATCACGATCAATTTAACGTTAACTTAATTTAACACTCACTTAAAGTTAACTTAACGTCTGTGTGATCACGATTCAAGTAACTTAACGTAACAACTTGAGCCAAACATCTTCATTCTCGAGTATGATCTGTGATTTGTACTAGTTGTACAGTGATAGTCTGTGAATCTAGGGCTATTACAAAACTTTTTTGATAAATTTAGCTTTCCTGTTTTAGTTTAATTATTTTGTATCAACGTCTGATCACTAGAACTTACGATAAATAGTAAACTTTGGTCATAAAACCAACAAATGAATTACTAAATAGCTGTGTTGATGTCACTCGTATAATAATTGGCTGGCTAGATCACATGATATTCAAGTAATGCCGGGATCATGATCAACTTAACGTTAACTTAATTTAACTTAACATAACTTAACGTAAAGGACCTCCTCGTGTGTTTAAATGGAAGCGATCACGATGCACTTAACTTAACGTAAAAAAAATATTAATATTAGCACCGCGTCTTACTACCCGTTCGGGTTATACGCTTTAGGTACTAATTACGCTAATGGGTTAGGAATTGGAAAGGTTGAATTAGAGGAAGTGAATCCGCATTTGCGTGGAGGACGAGTGGAAAACCATTTAGGAAAAACCACCCCCAGTTCACCCGACGAGATTCGAACCTCGATCTCCCCGTCTTCAGCAGTCGAGCTCAATACGACTAGCATGTTAGCCAACTACGCCACCGAGGCGGGTAACTTAACATAAAAGATGTCTTGGGAGGTCTTTTACTTTACTTTATTTGAAGGTATCATTTGATCTAGCCAGCCAATCATTATGCAAGTTACGTCAACAGGGCTATTTAGTAATTCATTTGTTGGTATTATGACCAATGTTTACTCTTTAGCGTAAGTTCTAGCATCAGACATTGAAACAAAATAATTAAACTAAATTTATCGAAAAAGTTTAGTAATAGATATTTATTATATTGATTGAAAACTGTAAACATTCACAGAACATCATTTTACAAATAGTACAAAACCACAGATTATACTCGAGAATGCATATGTTTGGCTCGAGTTGTTACGTTAAGTGAATCGTGATCACACATAAGTTAAGTTGAATTAAGTGAACATTACGTTAAGTTAATGTTAAGTTGATCGTGATCCCGGCATAACCTCCCAGGACATCTCTTACGTTAAGTTAACTGCATCGTGATCGCTTCCATTTAAACACACAAGGAGATCCTTTATGCTAAGTTAACGTTTAGTTAATCGTAATCCCAGCATAACTAAAAAGCAAAATTAAACTATCCATTTGTAGTTTTTTTTATTAAAATTATATGAGTTTGCCACTTTGATTGCATATGCCTAATATTAAATTTACTCACTACGGCGTTTCTTAAAATATTTGAAATACCTTAAAATATTAACAATATTTCCTATGATGTGTATTTGGTAGATAAGATTAAAACTGTTTTGCCAAGTATTATCCTAGAAATAAGTTAAAAAACTCATAGTACTTAATGAGAAAATGCTCTTCGGTTTATGTGTATTATACCATCCTCAATTAATCATGGTTAAAATAATTGGCCAGTTTGAATGGCATTAAGAATAATTACATTTCTAACCTACAAAGACTAGCTAAAAAAATACGAATGAAGGCATGAATAAATAAATAACAAATTTATTTTATGCAATTTATCTACAGGCTAATGAAATGTAATCAAAAACCAAGATTAATTCAAATAATATATCTCACCTTTTAAAATATTGGCAGAAACTTGTGCCATGCTGGAAGACCATTGGCTTACGTTAATCATACACCATAATAAAGACAAAGTAAAATAATGGATACCATTAAAATTAAGCATGATATTCAGTAAAAGCAAGTACACATAACTAACACACACAGCTCTCACACACGAATAAGATGATAAATAACTTGACTAATCAAAACTTCAAATAACATCAAAATACACTCCCCCTTTGAACCTTTTAAGACACGCACTATTGATTCCGAGCGTCATTTGTTTATAGTTTTAACAAATGACACACGAGAGCGCAAATGTCATTTCAAGATGGAGAAGATGGATCAATGAAATATGTAATAGTGTAGTTATAGTGTAAATTGTGTGTTTAGAGAATATATTTTATGGGTAATTTGTGTGAGTAAATGGGCCATGGGAAAAGATCAAGAGCTGTTGGAAGCAGCGAGAAATGGAAATATCCCTGTTGTGGAGAAAATACTCAACCAGCGATCGAAGAGGAGTGGCCCACTTGCAAGGTGAGTTGGAAGAATTCACGTTTTAAAGTATTTTATCACTTAGATAAACGTATAAAATGATAAACATAGGTACTATATGGATAGATACATTATTTTATTACCATGTGTCACCGCTATTTGGTGAATCTTAGACTTTAATGCATGGTTTATTTGTAAACATATGTGATGGTTTCACCTGTCACTCCAAACTTGTTTACACCTAGTAGTGTTGTAAACCCTATATTGACAAAAATAAACAGGCTCGCGGCATTATTTTCCTACTCATTGAAGTCATTGTATATTATTTTATAAAAAAATCCTTTTGATAAGTCGGACATAGATCTTTCTTTAGATTTAGTTTATTGGGAAATTTGTTTATTAAGCAGCCTTCGCTATGAAGCATCTTATAACTAACTACCTTGTTTATATGTTGTGGCATTCCATAGTATATTTAAGCTATCTAAACATGATTTATAATTGGTGATAAAATCAATTAGTTGCTATATACACCACATAAAAAAAAAAACTAAATGTTGATTTTTGTGAGGTACAAGTATGTGAAACAAATAACTCAGGCGTAAGCCCATTTAGAGCATATAATGTAGGTTTTTAGCCTCTACATGCAACACAGCTTTTAAAACAATATAATTAGTACAAAATAAAAGCACAAAACAAATATTAATAGTAGGGCCTAGAGGTCAATAAAAAATAAAAACAAGCTGTACATTGTAGATGACTTAAAATACCCCCTCTCATTCACCTGCAAACTAATGATAGCCTTATTTGAATAAAATACTCAATTATTTGAGCAAACTTATATGTGCTTATACTATTGGGTTAAGTATTAAATCTTTTGCTGTTGTATTGTGTTCAGGACAGTCAGAATATAATCTCTTAATTCAGGTACTATCTAGGTAACAATACACAAATTTAATTAGATCTACAAGAAATGACTTAAATTGAAAAAAAAAAACTTGTTTTATTAAATTAGATTTGGTTTGCCTTGATTGACTCAATCTTATTTTCTATAAAATAGTTTTTGACATTGTCATTTTATTATCACTGACATTGCTTGATTCATGCCTAGTTAATTTTGTTTTGCATCATGATTGCTCAGTTAATATGTTGTCCACTATTCCAACAATTATTTGCTAGTTAATTTTAGGCAAACTCTCCCAAAGAATGTAAAACAGTGGATTTGTCAGGTCTTTCTAGAATTTGCAGGTTAAAATAAAAATCAACTAATTAATCAGGCCAGGTAAGTTAAAGGTGAGGAAATTCCCTAGATTTCTAGTTATGAAAAAAAAACTAGGTTCTGAAGAGGCAGGCAAATTGCAAAATCTGGGAAAATTTTATAATTAGATGTTTCAGGAATAATTTGAAAAATTAGGTAGCCTATGGACAGGAGTGGACTGGGCCACCAGGACACCGGTAGATACCCCAGTGAGCCAGTTTGATTTGGGCTACTTTATCTACTTTAAACTAAAATAAAGCTATTCATTAAATTCTAAATGATTTTTTTTTTAACAATATAATCAAAAGTCTCATTGAGTAAGTCTGAGGGTGCCAGGAATACGTAATTTGTGACGATATACAAGGGTATTAAATGTAAGTCCTGTTTTTTGTTTCTTGGTGATATTTATAAACAACTTAATAAACCAAATTTAAAAGCATGCTGTATTTGGTTTACTGAATACTGACTAATGAAACTGTCTTTGTACTCTATCATTGGGTCGAGGATCATTTTATAAACTTAAATATATATAATAACAGTTTAGAAGACTTTTTGTTTTTGTTAGAAAAATGGGAGCAATTAAAGGAGGAAGAATTGTGGAAGGCTAAAGGAAGATTAAGGCATTTTACTTAACTGGCCCTGCCACAGGCTGGAAACATTTGATGATGATGATGATTAGTTAGTCCAGAGTAAAAGCTTGTACTTTAAGTGTACTGAATAGTGATGTAATTTTCGAAAATGTAATTAAAATGGCCCTGGATTAAATTTGACTAATAATATAAATAGGCTATGTCTACTGCAGGGTCTACCTTAAAAATTCAGCATATACTAAAAAATAGGCTCAGTGGTAATGAGTTTATGCATTCATGTTTGTAGTCCCAGGCTGATTGGAACCTGCCAGTCCACCCCTGCCCATGGAAAAATCAAAATAGATTCGTGGCTAGATGAGGAAAATCTAATGGCATTTGTTGGGTAATTTAAATATCAGCAAATTAACTACAACAGGAACTAAAATGAGACTGTACAAGGTCGGCTACATTTAAGGTAATCTTATAGATCAGAAATGTGTCAGGGAATTTTCCAAGTCTAACAAAATAAAGGAAACTTCTTAGTCAGAAATAAAAGATAGTTTGCTAGGTTAAATGAAAAATTGAAGAATTTACTTAGTGGCTAAGAAAAAATTAAGTATGTTGATGGATCTGAGAAAAATGACTAGAAATGTTACAATTTCTGGAATTTTCTGTGGCTAGAAAAAGGTAATTCTAGATTAGAAAATTTAACAGGCAAACTGGAAATTTTCAAGGTCATTTAGAGATATAGTAGCCTAGGTACTTTGATGGTGCAAAGATATATCAGTAAAAAGTGAAATGATCGATGGAGCCAAGATAAAATAATTAAGGAGATTCTTGAGGCTAAAAACAATAAAGATCATTTATTGGGCCAGTTTTAAGTCAGGAAAATTCTCTTCCATCTAAAATATCTGGCAATTTGCTAGTTCAAAGGCTATGTAAATAATAAAAATAAAATTCTGAGACATCCCTAATATTCCTTCTGCTTATTCCTTCCTGTTCAACTCCTCTCTCAACCCTTTTTTAAAAATCAAAATTCACATTATCAGTTTTTCCATTCACTCTACTGCTGAATGTTAAAATCAAACCTCATAACCTAATGTATATGGGGTATCTTAATTTAATAGGAACACTCTGAACTAACTGATTATATCAGCTAAATATAACTCTAGAATATACATCGATACAACCAGTCACTCGGCTGGTAATTCACCAGCCAATATTTTCGCCAACCTGATGACAAAAAGATTGAGATTCTCATTTAGGTTGGATTTACAGAGGGTGGTTTATCCTAAATGGTCTCCACGCAAATTTAGGTAGGCTACATTTCCTATGAATTCAAACTCTTTAACATTAAAGTAAATAATAGTAGTATATATATATATATATATATATATATATATATATATATATATATATATATATATATATATATATATATATATATATATATATATATATATATATATATATATATATATATATATATATATATATATAGGTGTGTAACCCCAACGGTTAGTAAGACCTGGGGTTAAAGAAAAATCACCAACGGTAAAAAATTTTTTGCTGTGTTACGAAAAGAGCCTGGGTCCCCCTTGAATTACTGGACTATCTCACTACCGACTGAGGTAAAGTAGGCGGCAGGCCATCGCGTCAGTGTCCTCGACGCCATAACTAGATATAAATCAAGTATCCTACTATTAACAGATGAAGAAATCTGCAAGTCAAGTACAGTCCAATTTTCATACGAAAAACCTTAACTGACAACTAGAAAAGTTATTAGATCTACTTTCATACATCTATACGTCAGGTTATTTGATCTACAGCTGTCATTTTTGAAGCTAAATATTATGATAACATATTATCATTTTTGGCCGCAAAATAATGTTTTTGCATGTTCTAAAATTTTACCTCGGTGGTCTTGGGGTGAAATGCTCGCCTCAGGACCCGTTGTTCGTGGGTTCAGACCCAGCTGGGGTTGATGGATGTTTCTTGGGCGATAAAAATCCGTAGCACAACCTCCTGCGTGGGGGGAAGGAAGAAATAAACCCGTCGTTCCAATGTCGATTGTGGTATGTAAAAGAAACGTGGAAGGTATGTGAAAATACCTTTCCCGGCAAAATCTATAGACCTTTTCTTTCTCGCTCATAAAAATTCTTGTGTTCTGATATAATCAGTAGGTTCAGAAAGTGCACGTTTAATCACTAAATGGATATAATATTTTCTAAATGGTCCTTTTAATGAAAATTGCTCTGTCGAAATGAAAGTGACAACTTAGAACATTAGTTTATTTAACAATCCTGCCAGGTCAACAATGCTATGAATAATTTAGGGCCGTAAGCCAAATGAAATGGCGTAGAGGTATTTTGAGGTTTCAAACTCCTCCCGAAAATTTGATAAATAATGTATTATTGTATTTTTCCTGAATACCTAGACTAGAAGCCTATTTAAGTCTTTTTTTTTTAATTGTCTCGTCTTAATACCCATATACTCTTTGAATTACACTAAGGTGATAAGAAGGTTGAATTTAAAGGAAGTGGACCCGCATTTGCGTGGAGGAAAAAGTGGAAAACCACCTTCAATACACACGACCGGGGATGCGGCACTACCCGTTCTTGCTATACGCCTATGTGCTAATAACACTTATGTATTACAAAGGCGTAATTTAGAGGAAATGCACCTCCATTTACTTGAAGGGAGAGTAGAAAATCATTAAGGGAAAACCACCCTCATTGCATCCGACTGGGATTGAACCCCGATCTCCCTCTCTTCGGCAGTCCAGCCCAACAAGAGAGTAGCGCGTTAGACCACTCAGCCAATGAAACGGGAAATTTTGTAACTTTGAATTTAATTATTATTTTAATTTGAAATTTTGAAGCTTTACCTATTCCGAATAAAAGTGATAAAGAGCAAAGATGGATGTGTGAGCGATTAATTTTACGGGTATTTACAAGACATTGGTCGGTTGATCGGCTTATAGGGAGGAAATCACTCGATAATGACTGAGAGAAAACAAAGTTGCTTATCACGCTGTTATCGTCCTGTTTACCACATTTTGTAAGTAGAGATAGTCTGTTTGTTGGGTTTGGTTTCGATAATCTTCTAACTATGTATCATTGACTACAATAGTGGCCCGTGTGGGTTTTCCAAATCGAGAACAGATTGGAGTCCCATCTGCCGCCTCTTCCCCTCCTTGAGAAAAAATTTCATAAATTTAACCATATTGGAGGGAATTTTTATAGCATCTGAACATAATTCTGAGCTAATTATGCGTTTCAAAAGTCAATTTTCGCAAAAAAAAAAAAAAAAAGTTTCTTGAAAAATTAACACTAATTAAAATTTATTTTTAGATTAATCATATTGAAAAGTAACATTATATTTTTCGTAAGTTTGTTGAACTGAATAAAATTAAAATAAAGCTGTTTATGAGAGAATCGAAGGAAATCTACATTAGACGAACCGTCAGCGCACCTGACTCGGATTACCAAAGGTTTGATCTTTTATCGGTTGGGTATTTTTTCCGAAACGGTTTTCTTTAATCTTTTTTTCCAGGTGAAAATTGATACAATCCCTTATAATTCCTTTCCCTCCTTAATTTATATTCCAATGAGCTAGGTCTAGTCCAGTCTTTAAGAAACTGTAAAATTGATACCGGTGACATTTTATGATCATATTATTTTTAAAAAAAATAGATTTGAAAATTAATTAATTTTTAAATTTGTAAATTATCAAACTCATCAATTTTGCTGCTCTCAGGTTAATAATGCAGGTAACAGCATCTTTTTATGGTTTGAGCGTAATCGTGTTTCTAATATTACGGTTAATCGTGTTTTAATAGCCCGGTTAACCTGGTCGCAAGTATCCTAGTTGATTATGTTTCTAATAAACCAATTATTCGTGTTCATAATCTCGCAATACTTGTATATTATAAATACCACGGTTAGTCGTTTTTTTGAATTACCTGGCTACCCACTTGGGTGGCCTAAGGTTATACTCTTGCAGTATACTAGACTGCCGATGAAGGTTAGATCAAGGCTCGTATGTCGGGCAAGTGTAATGAGGTTCTTGTTTTCCCATAATGGTTTTCCATTCTCCCTCAACGCAAATATGGGTACACTTCCTATAAATATAACTTTCCTCATCCTTAAAAAACCACTAGCATAGATAGTAGGGCCTAAATAAACGTACTACCCGAACGGTTAGTAAGAATTGTGATTTTTTATATATCCTGGTTAATCGGTTTTCTAAATACCGGTTAGTTGTGTTTCTAATAGCCCGATCAATCGTGTTTCTAATAGTCGGTTAATCGTGTTTTTAATAGCCTGGTTAATCGTGTTTATAATAGCCTGGTTAATCGTGTTTCTAATAGCCCGATCAATCGTGTTTCTAATAGTCGGTTAATCGTGTTTTTAATAGCCTGGTTAATCGTGTTTATAATAGCCTGGTTAATCGTGTTTCTAATAGCCCGATCAATCATGTTTCTAATAGTCGGTTAGTCTTGTTTATAATAGCCTGGTTAATCGTGTTTCTAATAGCCTGGTTAATCGTGTTTCTAATAGCCCGATCAATCGTGTTTCTAATAGTCGGTTAATCGTGTTTTTAATAGCCTGGTTAATCGTGTTTATAATAGCCTGGTTAATCGTGTTTCTAATAGCCCGATCAATCGTGTTTCTAATAGTCGGTTAGTCTTGTTTCTAATAGCCTGGTTAATCGTGTTTCTAATAGCCCGATCAATCGTGTTTCTAATAGTCGGTTAATCGTGTTTCTAATAGCCTGGTTAATCGTGTTTCTAATAGCCTGGTTAATCGTGTTTATAATAGCCTGGTTAATCGTGTTTCTAATAGCCCGATCAATCGTGTTTCTAATAGTCGGTTAATCGTGTTTATAATAGCCTGGTTAATCGTGTTTCTAATAGCCCGATCAATCGTGTTTCTAATAGTCGGTTAGTCTTGTTTCTAATAGCCTGGTTAATCGTGTTTCTAATAGCCCGGTCAATCGTGTTTCTAATAGCCTGGTTAATCGTGTTTCTAATAGTCGGTTAATCGTGTTTCTAATAGCCTGGTTAATCGTGTTTATAATAGCCTGTTAATCGTGTTTATAATAGCCTGGTTAATCGTGTTTCTAATAGCCGGTCAATCGTGTTTCTAATAGTCGTTAGTCTTGTTTCTAATAGCCTGGTTAATCGTGTTTCTAATAGCCCGGTCAATCGTGTTTCTAATAGCCTGGTTAATCGTGTTTCTAATAGTCGGTTAATCGTGTTTTTAATAGCCTGGTTAATCGTGTTTCTAATAGTCGGTCAATCGTGTTTCTAATAGCCTGGTTAATCGTGTTTCTAATAGTCGGTTAATCGTGTTTTTAATAGCCTGGTTAATCGTGTTTTCTAATAGTCGGTTAATCGTGTTTTAATAGTCGGTTAATCGTGTTTTTAATAGCCTGGTTAATCGTGTTTCTAATAGTCGGTTAGTCTTGTTTCTAATAGCCTGGTTAATCGTGTTTCTAATAGCCCGGTCAATCGTGTTTCTAATAGCCTGGTTAATCGTGTTTCTAATAGTCGGTTAATCGTGTTTTTAATAGCCTGGTTAATCGTGTTTATAATAGCCTGGTTAATCGTGTTTCTAATAGCCCGATCAATCGTGTTTCTAATAGTCGGTTAGTCTTGTTTCTAATAGCCTGGTTAATCGTGTTTATAATAGCCTGGTTAATCGTGTTTCTAATAGCCCGATCAATCGTGTTTCTAATAGTCGGTTAATCGTGTTTCTAATAGCCTGGTTAATCGTGTTTATAATAGCCTGGTTAATCGTGTTTCTAATAGCCCGGTCAATCGTGTTTCTAATAGTCGGTTAGTCGTGTATCCTATAGCCCGGTTAATGGCCCGCTAGCTTAGTGTCAGAACTCATCAACTCTGAACCGGAAGATGTAGTAGTCCAGTAGTTTGTGTCTGACCGAGTTTTAAAGCTGCGACCCTTGACCTAGGGAAGTGGCTGTACTTACAGAGGTGGAAGGAAAGAAAGTAAGCGGCCGGGGAAAGGGAGGGGGTAGGGGCATAGCGCGAGGGTAGTTGCTCCTAAGAGATGAAGCTGCAACTGTAGGGCCTAATCGATATTTGGTGGCATGTTCGGGTCGTCGGGGGCATTGACTCTTCTCGTCTTGGCCTTGCTTCTTTCAGAGCATCATCTTTCGACGGCGGTGTCATGGAGGTTTTAAAGGTTGGTGGGAGGGTGGTCTGGGGTAGGGAGACTTGTCGCAGAGATTGGAAAGGGGAAGAGTTGGGACAAGTTTTCACCTAGAGCTAATTACATCACGTTTTCGATTAACTTTTTTATTTATTTTCTTAAAATATTGTAGCGTATGTTAGATTTTCTTTGGATCGCTTTAGATCGCTAAATAGGTAGGAACAGTTTCCCTTCACATTTAAGGTGGGGGTATAAGGAAACACGTTAAAAGGTCAGTGTTTTTTCAGTTTTATATTAAACATTCTTTTGATCTAATTAAATCAAATATTTATCCGGTAGAAACATTGAGTTTAATTTTCTTCGTGTGGTGATATCGACAGTTGTCTTGGAATTTAATCACAACTTTTTCTCTTCACCTAAAAAGTTTCTCATCTAATGCTGTTATGCTTATAACAGAAAATCATCATATGTTGATTTCACCGCGTGAAGAAGATTAAACCTTATGTTTCTACTTTAGAAATGTATAACTTATTATATACAAAAAAGTTTGCTTTAAAAAATGTAAAAAAAAACCACTGTCCTTAACTCGCGTCTCCTACATTATTACCGTTTTAGGTGATTACGCGTATCATTATTTTTAGTTGATCGAGTGGATTGACGTCTAGTTTTAACTTGTCCGTTTGTTCCACGATTACACTCAGAGCGAAAATTGGCAGGGACAGTTTCTGAACCCAAGGCCGAGCAATTTATATATATTTTTTTTCGGTCTGGTTATCCGTTTAAAGATGTCGGCTGCTCAAAATTTGTTTGGTTTAGTAACTCATCACAAAGGATTTGAATTTAAAATTCTAAGTAATCGAATGAATGTCTTGAGCATATTTTTAAAATTTTGAAATATATTGTGAAACTGACGCCTTAAACCCATGGAAACCGGCGCGCTATCATAGTACACCTGGGCTGTGCTCCCTGTTCTCTATGTCTCCCTCCTTGTCTAGCAGGTATGCAGTGGCCTACTCACTTGGTTGGGATGATTAGAGGGGAAAGTATGATGCACACGTCTGGAAGGGTCTGGGTCCTTTTAATTCTGGGCTAGTATTCTAGAAGTGCAGGATTCCAGACTCTTAGCTGTGACCACCCACGGTCAGCGATAGCTGGGTGTACTCAGTTCTTGGTTCTCAAGCAGTGAGTCCTGGAGTGGACCAGCGAGTTAGTGTGTTCGTGTGACGCATGTCGGTATAGTGTGTATGACGCAGGGACCATTAGTGGGGTGCCGTGTGTGTCTTTAACATTGAAAGTAAATGGTACCGTGAACGAACATTTTAAGAAACTGATATTTTGATATTTAACTAGTTATTCAGTATTTTTATCAACAAGCTGTTTACTTGTTTTAATGTAATTCTATTTTATGTGTTTTCATTTTTTTAAATTAATTTTAAGACATTACTAGTATTACTTAACTCAGTGAACAGCGTAATTGTATTTATTGTGTTTTCATTTGCCTATTAATTTACAGACTATTACTTTGACTAAATTTGTTGAATGGTTTAGCTGTATATTTAATTCTGTGAATGTTTTTGAGTGGTGTTTTTAATAAAACCTTGGATGATTTACGAGTATTTTAATTCATATTAACCTGCAACATACCCCAATATCCCCCAAATAACTCGTGGTTCACATGGTCACGTGTAAACGGCCTGTGACCCTCCCAGGTCACGCACGTCCTACGTTACATTGGTGTCAGGAGTGAGGATATTGGTGGTGTGTTTGCTTAATGATAACAAGAAAAATGGCCGCAGATATCCAGGGTTTAACAGCTCTTATTCAACTCATGGCAGAACAAAATAACAATAGGCTGGACCAAATCGCGTCACAAACTACGTCATTGAACAGTAAGATGGCGGAACAAATGACATCGTTGAACGCAATGAAAGAAGAGGCCAACATTAACGGCTGGAAGATGACACAAATGCCCAGTATTTGGCAGCAATGCTTCGGGGGCCTGCTTTGACGGTGTTACAAAACCTCTTGGAGCCCACCCGATTGGACTACGATGCCTTGACGTCAGCACTTGAGCTACGTTTTGGTGACAAACACCTTCGGCATCTCTACCATGCCTACTGGAAAAACAGAGTTCAAAGACCCAGCGAGTCCCTGGCGGAACTGGCAATTGATGGTGAAATATTGTCGCAGCTGGCCCTTGAAGGTTGGCCTGCTGATAAGCGTGGCGTCATTGCAGTTGGTGCGTTCCTGGATGCCATTTCAGATAGAAAAGTTCAACAGATGGTCAGAGCTGCAGGTCTTCGAACTATACGAGAAGCCTTGGCCAGAGCGTTGGAAGTGGAGTCGGCCAAAGTTGCTGCAAGGGCAAGGGCCACGTGGCGTGTAGTACGAAAATCATGTTTGGAGGAAGGAGATGTGGGCGTTAGAATAAGGCTGGATCAGCAACACTTCCTGGATGAACTCAAAAGTATAGTAAAATAAGTTAAATCTATTTCTAAGGTTCAGAACGCTCCGCGTGGTCCCGATTCTAGTAAGACGACACAACTTGAATGTTGGAACTGTATTAAAGTTGAACATCTCCGCTCCCAGTGTAGAGAAAAGAGGATCAGTGAGCAAAGTGGCTACTGAAACAAGAATCACCCGGAAAACTACTGAAATCTAGTCTTAAGCAGCGAAGACCATTTGACTCCACGCATAATGCTCCCACGGTTATCTTCACTGTGCGATCACTCGGAAGTGAAGACGACGATCTATTGGTGGAAGGAATGTTGGATGGAACAGCATGCCGGATGGTTGTGGAAACGGGTGCCAACATCACATCGGTCCGACCTGATTTCACCGAGTCATTTCTTCGGAAACAACGAACAGATAACACTCTTCGAGGATGTGTAAAAGGATGGTGACGGGCGATTCTGCACCAGTTTTGGCAAAGGCATAAATTAAATTTAATATAGGAATCTTGCAAGTAGAACAGCCTATGTATGTTGCCAACATTTAAGTCGAGAGTGTTCTTGGTTTGGACGTCCTGCGCAAATTTGGCTGCTGTATTTATTTTGGTTCGGGGGCTATAAGAACACCTTTAGTAGAGGTTGAAATTGTATCTCGGTGGTGTGTGACCTCTCTGGACAATTTCCCAATTGGTCTGTAAGCGAACGACCATTCTTTCTGTGAACAGTGAAGTCCTCGTTCCAGCAAAGTGTAGGGAAGATTATGTTTGGCACTTTGGACTAGTAGAGCCATCAAACGGTACTACCAAGCTGCCATTAAGTGTAAGAACGGTAAAAACACTTTTTTCAAACAATAATAAGAGCATTCCAGTCAGGACGATAAACCTATATGACAAGCCATGGGAAATCAAGAAAGGAAATATCGTTAGGAGATGTTACCAAGTATCTCAAATAATGTTGAGTGGAAGTTCGGCCGATAAAAAAAACCTATCATAAGCGATCTACCGAAGCCCTTACAACAGCTTACTGAGCACGCTTCAAAGCATCTAGACGCGTTTCAAGAAAAACGATTAGTCCCGCTTTTAATAGAGAATAAGTCTGCCTTTTCCTGCGAACCTAGTGAACTGGGTGGAACTAACATGATTTGCCACAAAATTGACACTGGAGATGCGTTACCTATCAAACCACCTCCAAGATGCCTATCCATGTCTACCAGTGTTGAAGTTGAGAAAATGCTAAAGGAGATGATGAAGCACGATGCGATAAAGGACCAGGGTCATCTCCTGTAGTTCTTATCAAGAAGAGGAATGGCCCCACGTGGTTCTGTATAGATTACTGCCGCCTTAATGATTTCATAAAAAAGGACTCCTACCCTTACCTCGAATATATAATATCTTGAACGCAATGGCAGGGGCCCAGTAGTTCACAACATTGTATATGAAGAGTGGCTTCTGGTAATGTGAGGTCGATCTGGCTGATTGCGAGAAAACAGCCTTCTCAATCTACGGAAAGGGTACTTGGCAATTTAAGGTGATGCCATGTGATCTTTGTAATGCACCGGTTACTTTTGAACGTCTCATGGAACGTATCCTGCCTGTAGACAAATGCCAAGTTTATCTTGATGACATCGTAGTATCTGGAAGTACGTCCGAAGAACATTTAGAGCGCTTGAAAATCGTTCTTCAGAAGATAGCAGGTTTCAATCTCAAGTTCGTTCCAAAAAATTGCAATATATTCAGACGGAAAGTTAAATTCTTTGGACACGTAATTACTGCGAAAGGTTGTGGAAACCGATTTAGAGAAGACGGAATGTATCCGAAACTGGCCAATGCCAAGGGATCGGACCAAAGTACGAAGCTTCTTGGTACTATGTACTTACTACCTTCGATTTGTACCAGGATTTGCCAATATTGCTAGCCTCTTCACCAGTATATGGAGACCACATGAAGATTTAATTGGACCCCAGAATGTTATAAAGCCTTCGACACTCTAAAAAACGCTTTATCCTCACCACCGATTTTAGCATTCCCTGAAGAAGATGGTAAATTTATATTGGACACTGGTGTCATTGACGTTGGAATCGAAACGATCCTTTCTCAGGTACAAAATGGCACTCAGAGGGTAATAGAATACTTCAGTAAAGTGCTCCTGAAGCCTGAAAGAAACTACTGTATAACAAGACGTGGGTTTCTGGCAATAATCAAAGCTGTGGATCACATTCATCACTATTTGTATAGAAGGCAATTCCTAATAAGGACCGACCATGGTGCTCTCCGATGGTTGTTGTGTTTTAAGAAACCTGAAGGACAGATGGCACGTTGGATACAAAAACTCAAGGAGTACGACTTTGTGATCGAAATCGGGCTGGACATAGTCATGAAAACGCTGACGCGTTATTCAGGGGACCATGCGAGGAACATGGCTGCCAGCATTGCCAGCGACGAGAAGAAAACGAATTAGAGGAAGGACAACCAATGATAAGATATACTGGATTGCAAGAGGACGTCGTAGACACTGGACGATAATTCTGGGGTGATGAATGTCTAAGAGAAGATTAGATGAAAGATGAATCCATAAGTACACTAATAGAATGGAAAGAAGGCGGATTGAAGCCAGACTGGCAGGACTTGTCAGGCCCGAGTCCAATAATGAAGAGTTATTGGACTCTGTGGGACTCCCTTGTAATGAAAAATGGTGTCCTTTATTGAACTTGGAAAAGTGCAGATGGTCTGCGCAAGAAACACCAGTTGATATTGCTAAAGAATCGAGTCAAGACCGGGCTGTAAGACCTTCACAACTCACCAGCTGGTGGGCATTATGGCATAAACAAAACACTTGAAAAAGTAAGAGACATATTCTACTGTTTGCATTGCAGGGACGACGTTGAGAGGTGGTGCCGGAAATGTGACGTCTGCTCTTCAAGGAAAGGACCTAGGACTAGGGAAAGGAGTCGATGCATCAGTACAATGTAGGTGCTCCCTTCGAGAGAATAGTTGTAAATGTGATGGGCCCGCTTCCAATGAAAGAGAAAGGAAAACGATATCTACTAGTTGTGATAAACTATTTCACAAAGTGGCCAGAGGTAATACCGATTAAAAATCAGGAGGCAATTACAGTAGCAGAAGCCTTGGTTGAAAATGTTTTTAGTAGATTTGGGATGACCCTGGAGCTACACTCCGATCAAGGACGTAATTTTGACTCTTCTGTATTCCGGGAAATGGCCAATCTTCTAGGCATTAAAAAACAAGGACCACTCCTCTTCACTCCCAATCGAATGGGATGGTTGAGAGACTGAACATAACTCTGGAGCAATACCTGTTCATGTTCGTCTCATAACATCAAAAGAATTGGGACAGTAATAGTTCCTTTGTTTTTGTTGTCCTATAGATCAGCTGTCCATGAAACAACCGGAGTGACCCCTGCAAAGATGCTCTTTGGTCGAGAGCTTCGGTTAACTTGTGACCTTTTATATGGCCGTCCTGAGAATCTTGATGAGTCAACTGATTAAGAACACACCGAACAGCTTCGCAATATTCTGGCAGAAGTGCATCAGATTGCAATGACACGAATCAAGATTAATAGTTTACCTTGTTTGCGATCCCTGTTCTCTCTATCTGCCTCCTTGTCTAGCAGGTATGCAGTGGTCTTCTCAATTGGCTGGGGGATTATAGGGAACAGGGGGAGGATGGGGCACATGCCTGGAAGGGTCTGGGTCCTTTTAATTTTGGGTTAGTATTCTAAACTTGCAGGATTACAGACCCTTAGCTCTGACCACCCACGGTCAATGATAGCCGGGTGTGGTCAGTTCTTGATTCTCAACCAGTGAGTCCTGGAGTGGACCAGCGAGTTAGTGTTCGTGTGACGCATGTCAGTATAGTGTGTATGACGCAGGGGCCATTAGTGGGGTGCCGTGTGTGTCTTTAACATTGAAAGTAAATAGTACCGTGAACGAACATTTTAAGAAACTGATATTTGGAATTTTTTTGAGTGGTGTTTTTAATAATAAAACTCTTGGGTGATCTACGAGTATTTTAATTTATATTTAACAGGCAACATACCCCAATATCTCCAAAATAACTCGTGGTCCACACGGTCACGTGTGAACGGCCCGTGACCCTCCCAGGACACGCGCACCCTGCGTTACAATATGGTATTCACTTATTATCTGTCTAATTTAATCAGAAGGAAAAAAATATTAACTTCAAATTCAAAGAGAAAAAACGGGAGCTGATTCTATGTGAAATCCAAAGATAAATCTTAGCCCTGAAGTAATGTTGAGAACATATTTCTTAACATGATGTACTTAGAATTTTTTGAATGGGAGTATTGAAGTCTATTGTTCACATAACTACTAGTTTATACGTTCTTAAACTAGTATCTTTTTCAGAAGCACGCCCTACTACCCGTTCGGATTATACGCATATACCGAGTGTACCGTCTATGTGGGGCCCATTTCAGCGATTGACACAAGACACTAAAACACTGAGAAAAGTTAATACATCTTATTTCCCATTTAACCTGGTTTTCGAGCTATAACCAAGTGATTCCTCTAAATTGTTTGCTTACAAATCTCGACCTGTTGACTAGTTATGTTCTATGAGCTATTCCTGGTTATTCCAAACATCGGGTATAGGCCTATTTGAAGGAGTGCGCCAATCTACGATAAGACGACTGATAGCTTACATTCAGGCTGAAGGTGGCCATTTTGACCACAACCTATAATTTTAGTAATATTTATGACTATTTGTTGATAAAGAGAAATTTAAGATTAATAAACAAGGAAAGAAACTTTCCTTTTTATACACACTTCCTATAATGTTAAGCAGCTCCACATTACTGGAGTACAAATGACTATAGATCAGAAACAAGGTCAAATGAGACACATTTCTATATTAACGTTTTTAAATTGTTTTTGTGTCTCCTGCCAACAGCTGAATTGGGTCCCATATGCTATGATACATCTTGTATATTAATTCCAATATAAGTTAGGGATGGATGAGGAATGTTGAATTTGAAAGGGGTGTTTCCGAATTTGCTTGGAGGTATTCAGGAAGAATGGAAAACCATTTAGGTTTTTAAAAAATATCATAACATCCGATCGGTATTCGAACCTCCATCTCCCCGTCATCGGAAATCGGAGAGCTTTTTTTTTTAACTCAAAGGATTAATATCTATAAAAAGTGAATTTTGTAGATCATATGACTTGATGTATGAAAACGTTAAAGTAGACCTAGTAGCTTTTCAAGCTATTTTATAATGCCATTCATTTAGAAATTGGACTTTTAGCTTCTTTTAATTGGGGCAATTAACGGCAATCTTCTAAATCATATATCATAAAAGATTAAAAACTGAAATTGGGGCTTGCCTTTTGACAGTGATAAACTAACAGATGTATGATTGGTTGTATTGTGTGTCCTGAAGTTGAATTAGCTTGTAAGTCGTGTGTTGATATAATCAATCTGTTCAGTCATTGAACCTTCCGAAATCAGTACTTGTATTTACAATTCGGAATAAAATGATCACAATAAAACAAAATTCTGCTACAAAATTTAATATAATTTTTCGCCTTTAATTTAAATTTATATTTTCATGAAGGCTACAAACAAGGAAAAGACGAGGAATTTTTCGATTTCGGGGAAAACCGGGAAGTGTCATGGAATTTAATCGAAAATAGGGAAAGTCAAGGAATTTAAATATTTAACTAATTTTTCCCCTAAATTTTTAATCAAAACTAAGAGGTTTTGATTCTCACTGTTAACAAAAAGCATTGTCTCGATACTTTAAATCATGAACAAAAGGATCTTATAATAAATAATGTTGATGTTCACTATCCATTAATATTGTTTTTGGAAATGTAGGATCAATTCAATAAACTATTTAAAATTGCCACTCGCGAAGAAAAACTGTAAAAATTTTAAGCCTGGAATATTTAAATGCTGTCTGGGAGAATCAGGGAATTTTATGATTAGTCTTGTAGCCACCTGATTTGCTATTGTTTAAAACTATCTCATATAATATAGGTTGGAAAAAGATACTCTGATAATCCTTAGTTCTTATGAAGCGATAGATATATAATATATATTATATAATATTATAGATAGATAGATAGAGATGTAGATAATAATAGAAATTGATAGATGTAGATTAGATAGATATATGATAGATGTAGATAGATTATAGATAGATAGATAATAATAGATAGATAGATAGATAGAAGATATGATAGATTTAGATAGATGATAGAAGATAGATAGATAGATAGATAGATAGATAGATAGATAGAAGAAGAGAGAAGAGAGAGAGAGAGACTCTATTGATGTATTTGCTTCTACAGACTTCTCTCCCTTCCACTCTTTTTATTTTACAGCCCAACAACGTTTTACTCTCGCGAGTATTTATTTATAGAAAGATCGATTTTGGACGTCTTTTTTTTACTTTTAGCGAGACGCTTTTATTTTTGCAAGGAAGATTTTAATAAATTTTTTTTTTCCTACCCTCATCGATGGTCGCTTGGTCTAAGGCGTCACTCTCTCAATAGCCTGAACTGTCGATAGTGAGAATATCAAGGTTTGAATTTCGTTTGGGAATAAACTACTTACCGAAAGTTATTTTTCCTAATAGTTTTACAATTTCCGCGCATATGCGGGTATATTTCCTCTAAAGTTAACCTACCTATTTCCTAACATATTAGCATTTATAGTGCATATGTTAAAACCCCGAATGGGTTATTATTATTAAATTATTATTATTATTATTATATTATTATTATTTATTATGTGTAATGGTAGGGTGATTGTGAGATGAGATGGAGGACTTACAATTTAACGTGGGATCCGAACCACGGTGGAGGCCTGTCATTCCCCAACAGGTAATTAGATGTGGTGCTTAGAAAAATTGTTATTTTTTTTCATAGCATCTTACTACCCGTTTAGGCTATCAATATATTTACACTTATGGGTTTTAAAATAGGTAAGAAGAATTCTATATAAATGTATCTGCATTTAGGGAAAAACCAACAACTTCAGTATACCCTTCATGGATTCGAACTCTGACCTTCCCGTAGCCCAGAAAATCAGACTAGGTGAGCCGACATTTATTCTGTGAGGCCATTAGTGTAAATTTTAAGACTCAGGCTCTCATGTGTGTAAGAGTTTTTGTGATAGTTTCATTAACGCTTGTACTCCTCACTATAAGTATATATATGCATTAATACCAATATCATATTTTTTCACTGCGTCATATCACACGTATGTGCTATTTGCATTTAATTACGTTAATAGGGTAGAGATAAAGGTGGAATTTATGAGATTGTATCCACGCACCAATAACTTCTGCGCTATAAGCATATAATTATATACTTTTTAATTCAGGTATTTGTTAAATGAATTGATTCTTATTCTCTTTGGTGGAAAAAGATGTTTCTCTACTCTCAATCTTTCTGTAACAGTGTTCCTAGTTCCTGAGTAAGTAACAGTGTATATTATTTCATTTATGATCTTTGGTGTAATGTTTCTACAACAATGTAAATACCTATTATTTCGTTTCACTAATCTTACGAGTTTTTAGTAAATGTCTGTTTTAAGATAAAAGCGGGAGAAAGTCTGTACGGTGCACCATACCATTTTTTTTTCCACGTACCCTTGGCCTCAGCCGAAATGGTTTGAAGGGTTTCGTTAAAACTTGACATTTGAATGTTATTTGGTCTTGCCTCAATGTAATTAGTAATTGTGATTCTAGCTCCAAAATTAAGGGAAGTTTACCGATGACTGTTTTTGAAATTATTGAACATTTTCCGAAAAGGGCTTCAACGATTTTGTTCAAAATTGATATATTATGGTTGTTTTACATTGTAAATAACAGCGTGTACTTATTTTGTCTATAGATAACTTGATTTAATGATAGTTTACTGATTTTTGAAAACTAAAAAAATTTCAAAAATGGTCACAACAAATTTTTGTTCATTTATATTTGAAGAATGTTTCATATGATTATGTTTTTTTTCTGAGTAAAATTTTATTTAAGTAAGTTTACTGATAACCAGTTTTTAAAATTACCATCACAAACCATAATATACTAAGTTAGTTATTAAATACAATCGTGTCGTAACATTTATTTTTATTTTGTTTTCCAGCCTGCGCCGTGGTCCGGGGGCGAATGTTCAGGACAGCAGTGGATATTCGGCCCTCCATCATGCTGCCCTCAACGGACACAAGTAAGTTTTTTATACATTTTTTTTACTGTCGCGTCTTACTTTCTCCTTATGGGTTATACTCGTATGTTATTATTAAGCTAATGCGTTAGGTATGTTGAAGCTTTAATTTAGTGAAAGTGTATCTTCATTCGCGCGAAGGGAGATTAGAGAACCATTTAGGGAAATAAAAAAGCCACCCAGGATACTGCCAACTGAGATTCGAACCCCGATGTCCCAGTCATGGGCAGTCCAGTCTATTGTGATAGTGAAGTCTTAGCCCATTAGTCTCAACTCAAACTAAATGAAGAGCCGGATTGACCTGCCTCGGTGGCTTAGTTGGTTAACTCACCAGTCGTGTTGAGCTAGACTACCGAGGACGGGGAGATCGAGGTTCGAATCTCGTCGGGTGAACTAGTTTTTTCCCCAAAATGGTTTTCCACTCTCCTTCCACGCAAATGCGGGTTCACTTCCTCTAAACTCAACCTTCCCAATTCATAATCCATTAGTGTAATTAGTACTTAAGCGTATAATCCGAATGGGTAGTAAGACGCGGTGCTACATAAATAAATAAAAAATAAATAAAAATAACCGGATTCACAACTGAGGTATGTTGCGGGTCACAGCCAATAGAAACATGTTTGCTTGGATATATTTTAAAGTCTAGATTTTTTTTTCGACGCGGCTTGCTAACCGTCGGGACTATACACATTTTAATAACGCTAGTGGATTATATAAGTTTTGGTTTGAATTGAAGATCACATAAATTAAAAAAAAACACAAATAAATAATCAGGGTTAATTTATTCCACACTTGGATCCTCATTAACATTTAAAGAATGAATATTAATAATGAAAGTTGAGTTTTAGTGACAAGTGACACTTCACAAACCCTTTACCACGTGAACCTATCGCACGTCTGATCTAGTCGCTGGGTGATTGCGAGTGTCATCACGTGGCGACCGCAAAGTCTTGCCAAGCATGGTACTGAACAAAGAAGGGTCCGTCCATTCCCCTTGGCGATTACCCTTATTAGAAAGAAATCGACCGTGGTCGCTTTCACTGTCTTAAGAAATTGCAGCTCCTAACGGTGGGATCTTGTAGGAATTGTCCTGTTCGCAACTGATCGTTTTTTTTATTTAACGATCATATATCCTTAAAAAACACAGACACACACACACAATAGGTATTGTTACCCTGGTTTGAGAAAGTGAGAAAGATACGCGAAGCTCCTCCACAGTGAGCCATGAATGAAAAAAAAAAAAAAAAAAAAAATTAAATATATATAATGCTTCTATTTTAGAGAAAATATAACATTATTTGAAGTGAAGGGAATTTGGGAGACCGGTTAGGAAAAAGACCACCCTTTGTAAATCTGTTTGGAATTTTAACCCTGACCTCCCCGACACTGAAAAAAAAACTAAACAAGATATTTAATCCGCGTAGCCACCTATTCAAGTATATTCTAGCTATTTAATTATATTTATAATCGTTAATGTATATTTAAACTATTTGAAAATTGATATTTTGTGTGAGCATAAAATTGCAGGCCGGATAGTAATATAAAAGTATTGCAGATAAGCTGGTTGGGTGCCGTTGTACCGCCCTCCTTCTCCTCTAATGGACAAGGACAGGCGCACATATACATAAACTAAAGAGGGCCTTAAAAAAAAATAGCAAATGATTAATTGCAGAAGAGCAGTAGGACCACATAAATGCGAATAGGTCTTCAGTCTGACCTATACAACAATTTGCTGTCATGAAGCCTTCCCAACCATCACCCGTTATTTTGTACTATCAGTCAAGGGGGGAAAAGAGGCGAGAATCCTTAGAGTAAAGACAATGACTTTTTTACCTGCAATAGTAAATTAAAGATCGCATGTGAAGTAAATAAATATGTATTTGAAAAATATAACAATAGATATATATATATGAATATAGGTAACAATAAATAAAATATATATATATATTTATATAGATATATGAAGAACAGGGTTATGCCCATGATAATACTGTTGTACCGTTGCCATAACAACATTTGTTCTAACAATTATTTCCAAGATTAATATATAACTTCTCTATGGGTCTCCGCGGCAACCCTCAGTATAATGACAACAATAACTAGCTGCCACAGGCCAACAATCCGCGTTTCAAAATCGGATTGAATCATATGACTTAGAAAATTCAATTTAAAAACAACTATTTATGGCAACCAAAATCTATCTTTTAAAAGGAGATAGTAAATCATGGACTTAGCCATAAAAAATAAGTACAAACAATATTTAGCCTTAAGGGCTATAAACATTTCCCATATTATCCAGGCATTACGCCTTAAAAGATGTAAGATCAAAAAAATACAAAGAGATAATGTCCCTCATGGTTTTAATCATAATTTACCACGCCGGAAGGGCAAAAACTCCCAATAATACATTTAACCTGTAATAAAATATATTACGACACTTTGGGCTACGTAATTCATCATGTTTACAAAAAATAGTGATTTAACCCAAAATAACAGAAAGTAAGCCCACAATTAATTTTGTATATACCTTGGGAAAAAATCCCATCCTAGAGCAAGTGTCTAGCGACACGGTTGATTCAAGAAGTGAGTTTACAACACAAACAGAACCCGTATATAAACCGTTATTCTCTGAGGGGAGGGAACATAGGGGAAACAAAAGAACATCAAAGAACAATCACACGGAACAGAGGGAAGGGGTCGTAAGTCTCCAAAGGAAACAACTAGATCATTGGAGGGGCGCGTAGAACATCACGTGTCTATCACGAGGTTATTCCCATGATGCAACGGGCGACCTCACGCTCAATGTGCCACACCTTTCACTCGTTTAGTCTTTTTTTCCACTCGGTGCAGAACAAGTGCTCGCGAACAGGGATGTTGTTTAACGAGAGTCGAGACACACTAGCCGAGAAACGGGGCACTTCTTGGTGAGTACAATATTGTTTATTCTTCGGTGTTGTTGAAATAGTGTTCATTCGCCAGTATATCCTTCATGCTTGTAATGTTGATGTCTATCAACGTTACACCGTGAATTTACGAACCCTGGCCTCAGACCGTTTAACCACCGAAGTGGGTCGCAAATAATTTTAACCAGAATGGAACTGTACCTGATTTACAAACAATGTGGAATAACGTTAGGAAAAATAAATTTAGAAGATACAATGATTTTTATTGTTTTATGCATTGTCGAAAGTGAAAGTTTCAAATAGTTTTTTTTAAACATTTATTTGAGGTATCTAACGTGCACTTTCTGAACCAACTGATAATATTAGCTCACGGCTTATTATCTAACTCAAATCTAGAACAGACGCAACATCCAGTCCCCGGACGTTAACTTATCACTGTTAGAGGACAAACTCATACTTATATATTATATATATATATATATATATATATTTGCCATGCTGGGAATCGAACCCGGGACCCTTAACACACTAGACAGACGTGCTGCCGACTAAGCTAATATGTCGGTCTTTAATAGTCAGTAATTTGACGTGTTTATATATTAATATGTAATAATATAAGTAATTTTAATTGGAGATGGCAACATTAGTTCACTTTTGGGATTAGTTCAAAGTGAACAAAGTTAGAATATGCTGCCGATATTGTCGTTTCTAAAACATGTGATCGGGACCTGCTTTGATCAACAACAAAAAATTAGTAGATGTCCTCAAACTGTCAACTTCGGTGCCAATCTCAAATTTTAGGTGGATAGAAGGAGAGAATATGTGGGTGGGTATCAGCCCAAAGAACCACACTTCCCTTTTTTTACACCATTTAATGTTTCATATTTAAAGTGATAGTAAAAAAAAGTATCCTTTCCATGTAGTTTAGGTAGAATTTCATGATTTATAACTTTCTTTTTTCTAACTAGGTGAAATTAAAACGTCAGTTTTACTAGCTTCTTTGATCTCCATATTTAAGAAATCTAATAAATTAAAACTGTGTTGGGTTGTAATTTAATACGAGAAAAGACCACTAATTATACCTTGGGCTAGGTCCCAATGTTTGTTGTGGTGGTTTTAAAGAGAAGTGGTGCAGCTCCTACTGACCTGTGTGTTGTATATGTTTACATAGAAGTGGTGCAGCTCCTACTAACCTGTGTGTTGTATATGTTTACAGAGATGTGGTGCAGCTCCTACTGACCTGTGTGTTGTATAATTTCACAGAGAAGTGGTGCAGCTCCTACTAACCTGTGTGTTGTATAAATTTCACAGAGAAGTGGTGCAGCTCTACTAACCTGTGTGTTGTATATGTTTCACAGAGAAGTGGTGCAGCTCCTACTAACCTGTGTGTTGTATATGTTTACATAGAAGTGGTGCAGCTCCTACTAACCTGTGTGTTGTATATGTTTCACAGAGAAGTGGTGCAGCTCCTACTAACCTGTGTGTTGTATATGTTTCACAGAGAAGTGTGCAGCTCCT
This sequence comes from Timema cristinae, assembly GCA_039000515.1. NCBI lineage: Eukaryota > Metazoa > Arthropoda > Insecta > Phasmatodea > Timematidae > Timema > Timema cristinae. The sequence goes on from JBCFYV010000001.1 coordinate 27,349,315, forward strand.
ACTAACCTGTGTGTTGTATATGTTCTACAGAGAAGTGGTGCAGCTCTACTAACCTGTGTTTGTATATGTTTACATAGAAGTGGTGCAGCTCCTACTAACCTGTGTGTTGTATATGTTTCACAGAGAATGGTGCAGCTCCTACTGACCTTGTGTGTATATGTTTAATAGAAGTGGTGCAGCTCATCTAACCTGTGTGTTGTATATGTTTACAGAGAAGTGGTGCAGCTCCTACTGACCTGTGTGTTGTATATGTTTACATAGAAGTGGTGCATCTCCTACTAACCTGTGTGTTGTATATGTTTCACAGAGAAGTGGTGCAGCTCCTACTGACCTGTGGTTGTATATGTTTCACAGAGAAGTGGTGCAGCTCCTACTGACCTGTGTGTTGTATATGTTTCACAGAGAAGTGGTGCAGCTCTACTGACCTGTGTGTTGTATATGTTTACAAAGAAGTGGTGCAGCTCCTACTAAACCTTGTGTTGTATATGTTTCACAGAGAAGTGTGCAGCTCCTACTAGACCTGTGTGTTGTATATGTTTCACAGAGAAGTGGTGCAGCTCTACTGACCTGTGTGTTGTATATGTTTCACAGAGAAGTGTGCAGCTCCTACTACCTGTGTGTTATATATGTTTCACAGAGAAGTGGTGCAGCTCCTACTGACCTGTGTGTTGTATATGTTCACAGAGAAGTGGTGCAGCTCCTACTGACCTGTGTGTTGTATATGTTTTACAGAGAAGTGGTGCAGCTCCTACTGACCTGTGTGTTGTATATGTTTACATAGAAGTGGTGCAGCTCCTACTAACCTGTGTGTTGTATATGTTTCACAGAGAAGTGGTGCAGCTCCTACTGACCTGTGTGTTGTATATGTTTACAGAGAAGTGGTGCAGCTCCTACTAACCTGTGTGTTGTATATGTTTCACAGAGAAGTGGTGCAGCTCCTACTGACCTGTGTGTTGTATATGTTTCACAGAGAAGTGGTGCAGCTCCTACTACCTGTGTGTTGTATATGTTTCACAAGAAGTGGTGCAGCTCCTACTAACCTGTGTGTTGTATATGTTTCACAGAGAAGTGGTGCAGCTCCTACTGACCTGTGTTTGTATATGTTTTACAGAGAAGTGGTGCAGCTCCTACTAACCTGTGTGTTGTATATGTTTCACAGAGAAGTGGTGCAGCTCCTACTGACCTGTGTGTTGTATATGTTTCACAAGAAGTGGTGCATGCTCCTACTACCTGTGTGTTGTATATGTTTCACAGAGAAGTGGTGCAGCTCCTACTACCTGTGGTTGTATATGTTTCACAGAGAAGTGGTGCAGCTCCTACTAACCTGTGTGTTATATATGTTTCACAGAGAAGTGGTGCAGCTCCTACTAACCTGTGTGTTTATATGTTTCACAGAGAAGTGGTGCAGCTCCTACTACCTGTGTGTTGTATATGTTTTACAGAGAAGTGGTGCAGCTCCTACTAACCTGTGTGTTATATATGTTTCACAGAGAAGTGGTGCAGCTCCTACTAACCTGTGTGTTATATATGTTTTACAGAGAAGTGGTGCAGCTCCTACTAACCTGTGTGTTATATATGTTTTACAGAGAAGTGGTGCAGCTCCTACTAACCTGTGTGTTGTATATGTTTCACAGAGAAGTGGTGCAGCTCCTACTGACCTGTGTGTTGTATATGTTTCACAGAGAAGTGGTGCAGCTCCTACTAACTGTGTGTTGTATATGTTTCACAGAGAAGTGGTGCAGCTCCTACTAACCTGTGCGTTGTATATGTTTCACAGAGAAGTGGTGCAGCTCCTACTAACCTGTGCGTTGTATATGTTTCACAGAGAAGTGGTGCAGCTCCTACTAACCTGTGCGTTGTATATGTTTCACAGAGAAGTGGTGCAGCTCCTACATGACCTGTGTGTTGTATATGTTTCACTGAGAATGGTGCAGCTCCTACTAACCTGTGTGTTGTATATGTTTACATAGAAGTGGTGCAGCTCCTACTAACCTGTGTGTTGTATATGTTTCACAGAGAAGTGGTGCAGCTCCTACTGACCTGTGTGTTGTATATGTTTCACAGAGAAGTGGTGCAGCTCCTACTGACCTGTGTGTTGTATATGTTTTAAAGAGAAGTGGTGCAGCTCCTACTAACCTGTGTGTTGTATATGTTTCACAGAGAAGTGGTGCAGCTCCTACTGACCTGTGTGTTGTATATGTTTCACAGAGAAGTGGTGCAGCTCCTACTGACCTGTGCGTTGTATATGTTTCACAGAGAAGTGGTGCAGCTCCTACTGACCTGTGTGTTGTATATGTTTTAAAGAGAAGTGGTGCAGCTCCTACTGACCTGTGTGTTGTATATGTTTACAGAGAAGTGGTGCAGCTCCTACTGACCTGTGTGTTGTATATGTTTACAGAGAAGTGGTGCAGCTCCTACTGACCTGTGTGTTGTATATGTTTCACAGAGAAGTGGTGCAGCTCCTACTAACCTGTGTGTTGTATGTGGTTTACAGAGAAGTGGTGCAACTCCTACTGACCCACGAAGCTTCCACCAACATCGTCGACGTGAAGGGTTCGTCCCCCCTCCACCTCGCGGCATGGACCGGCAACGTAGACATCGTTCGTCTCCTGCTGTGCCATGGACCCTCTGTGCCAAATGTCAACCTCACAGTAAGTTCCTCACCGTAAGCTACTTGCGACATGGTCGCCGCAACATAAACGCTGTGACCAGGGTGCCAGAGCGTCGAGAAATATTATTTATATGGGAAACCCAAATACGCCCACGTTGGTGACCTGGTCGCTGCGACAAGGTCGCCAGAACGTTAAGCAATGTTTTCTCTAAGGAAGACCCAAAGTAGCTCGTGTTTGCGACTAGCTGTAATTGCGTTACAGTATGGCTACCCTCATTATATAACAAGGAATTGTGTGCTGTCGACCCGTTTGTGGGGACCAAGTCACAAGTACATATAAGAATAGCCCAAACCTTTGTTGGTGGGCAGCTCTGAGAGTTTAATATCTAAGAGTACGTATGCTCCCACTGATAACGCTTAGCTTATGTAGTTAATAAAGATTTAACCAGACCTCGCCTTGTGATGTTATTTTTGTATTACCTTGTTTTTTAAACAGTGAAATTGAGACCATTGGAACCATTTCTCAGTGCTTTAATAAAAATTACAACATTGAAATATAATTATTTTAATATGAAACAAAATACTAGACTGATCTCTCTGCCGTGAGTCAAGTGAAGAATTCAGAAATCCGCACTTTGATACATTAATAGTTCAATCGTAATATTATATCTAATTTCCTGGTCGTAAGATCATTGGCGGCGGTGACTTATTTTTGTAGAGGGGAGAGGGTAGTTTTTCTTAGCAAAAAAAAAGGGGGAGGGGGATATTTGTATGAATTGAACTAGTAAGCCAAAGAGGACCTCCGGGTAGGGGAGCCTTCCCAGGCAAATGTTGGGAAATTGGATGCCCTTACAAGATATATATAAAAAGATCCTCTTACTTCTATTCAAGATAATTGGAGTGGTCTTCACCTATACAATTTTTGAAATTTGGATGCCCCTTAACCCACATCGGTGAGCACATGGGTTAACACGTGACTCCTCGATCTAGACTAGATTTCCTTTTACGGGGACACAGAGGTTTGAATCTCCACCTACATGTGAGTTTGGGTACTTTTCTTTAAATAAATTAAATATTTATCAGAATTTCACTAGCATAATTAATGTATGCGTAAACCCGAACGTGTACAGCTACAGGGTGGTTGTAGAAGAGTGTGGGGGGTTAAATGAGTAATAATTTGACGCTGTTTAAGATGGGATGGAAAAGAACGCGAGAAAAAGCCAGTGTTTTTTTCAGTGTTTATAGCAACACATTTTTTTTTTGCCAAAAATAAAAAAGTATTGCTCCAGTACAAACATATAGTTTAATTTTTTTCACATAGTGACCTCAAAATATCTAGAATATCTGTCAAGGTTGTTCTATTTAATTCAATGACATTTTCTTTTCATTTAAAAATTCTGTTAGATAATGCCGCTATGTTCATGACAGATATTCAGGAACTGTTGATATCACCATGTGAATAAAATTAAACTATATGTTTTTACTGTAACAGTATTTTATCTATTTTGGCCAAAAAAAGGTTTTGCCATAAAACTGCAAAAACGCTGGTGTTTTCTCGCGTCCCCTTCCATCCCACCTTAATAAGGGACCACAATGAAAGGCATAACGTAAATTAAATTCACCATTGTTTACCTGCAATTAATAATAATACAACACTTTTAATAGATTAACAATCTCGTTAGGGAGAACTATTAATTGTTAAGTTATTTTTATAGCTGGTATTGATTGCAATATCACATCAAAAACTCCACCTAAGCATAAACAATTAAAATTAAATCCTGATATAAATCATTGAGATATTCCTAGATTTTGTTTATTAGTTAAATCATGACTGACAGATTACTGTATTGACGAATTATTTGGTTATTTTGTTTGTTTTTTCGCAAAACATTTTGTGAATACTTGTGTGAAGTTGAGTTTCCCAGGTTTAATTCCTGTCATGACCGAAATAATAATCATTGGTGAAATTGGGGTTTTCCCTTTAAAAGTGATGAATTAAGTTTAGGGGCATTAGCTGTTGTGTAACTTTTAGGGCGAAGTTAGTTTGTAAGTCATTTGTTGATATACTCATTCGTTTCAGAACTAATATCTTAGACCTACCCTAATAAAATATAAATAAATATTAATTTAAATTATATAATTCAATATTTTTATACACATTTATTTCTCTCACTAGCCGTCCTAGCTATTCGAATTTAATTATCTTACTGGGATGATTAAGTTATAAATGAGAGGAATTGTACCCTCATTTGCGTGGGAGGAGTGTTGTAAACTATTAAGGGAAACCCCACCTCTTAGTATACCCAGCCGTGATTGAACTCTGTCCTACCCATCATTGGCAAACTAAACTAGACGATGTTGATGTTTACTCCTCGTGCTCATTGATGCGGTAAACTTTTCTTTTAGTGACAACAAATTTCAAATTTGATAAATAATAGAGCAGTTTAACCGAAAGTTGTTTTCTTTTCATAGCTCACGTCTTACAAAAAGGCATTGGCCGCCTCTGTTCACAGCGCTCTTCGTCAATAAATGCCATTTGTTAAGTTACGTTTTTTAAAAATTAGTGTTTCAAAAGTGTTCTATGAGTAACCACATTTAGAAAAATCATTGTTAAAAATTGCTATTGGATTCACCTAAGTTATAAGAATCATTGGTTTAAAAATTCTCTTGATTCACTAAATTTAGAAAAACCAATGTTCATAAGTGCTCTTTGTTTTGATAAAATAATTTTAGGAAAAAATCAATGTACAAAAGTGTTCCATGATTTACCACATTTAGAAAATTCAATGTTAATAAGTTCTCTTTATTTCACCAAATTAAGAAAAATCAATGTGCAAAAAGCTCTCTTTGATTCTCCAAATTTAGAAAAATCAATTATCACTGCTTTTAGATTCACCAAATTTGAGAAAAATCAATGAGTGCGTCCTCTTTGGTAACTTATTCGTCCGTTTGATGTCCTCTCTTGGCCCTCGTCTTCTCTTTCAAAACCTTCCTCTATCCCTAAGTACGTGATTAAGAAAAGGTCACCCTCCATTTCCATCTCCTACCCCCTTCCCATCCTTTTCTTTCAGTAATCACCGTACACGGCTAGTCATCGCCGCCAGATGTTCTCGTCTTTTACCCCTCTCTCCATCCTTTCTCCAATGATCGACCCGATCAATCGGTCGCGTGAATAGCGAACGCGTCCTCCTCATATTCCTCAGACATTTAGCCCCTCTCTTCGGTCACCGCGACGGGCCTCAGGGTCTAATTAGTGTAAATGTTCTGCCTTAGTGTCACGCAAGGAGGAATGAAGAGGGGGGGGGGGGGAGGTTGTGAAGGGGGGGGGGAGGCGCGTGGAATGCAGTCTCTTGTCAAGTGGGCCGGTTTATATAGAGGGAGGGGTAAAGTCCCTTTTGACGGACTGGGAGCAGGGGTTGGGGGTGTGGCTGATGAGGGAGCGAGAGAAGATGACTTGCCGCTTTGAACTTAGCGTGAGGGGGCCCCGACACTGTACCCCAGTCAAAAATCCGGATAGTATGTACTTATACAACACACAAAACAAATTACTTATCTTCTTAAGTCAACAAGTCGAAGGTTGGTTTGATGTAATTTATATCCATCTAGAGCTGGTCACTCACTCAGACCTTCGGCTGGCTAGTACTGCCTGCACCATCTGGTAGAAATCACTTGTACTAGTAGAGTTCAGGAAGTGTGGTGGCTTCCCGTTGCCTTCCACACTGAATTTCTATGAGCTAGCGCTAAAGGGCCTACCATTTTTGCTGGGATAGGTATTTTCATATATACCTTCTGGGGTTATTTTACGTGTCACATGAGACCGACGGATTTATTTATCCTCCGAAGGAAGTTGTGCTACAGATTTGTATCGTTCAAGAACAATCTTGGGGTTGAACCCACGACATCGAGTCTTGAGGCGAGCACTTTATCCCAAGAGCACCGAAGTCGACAAAATCACATATGCACACATGTATTTACCTATGCACATAACATAATGAACTTCTTGAAAGTTATTACAAATGGTTTTGTCCGAATTGGATGATAACTGCTGCTACGGTACGAATCTGGATAGTCTGAGGTTTATTTTAACTATAACGTCTACCTACTAAACTATTAGTCCAGGGCTATGTTCTCAATATGGACAGCACTTTACTATTGTTAATGAAACGAACGTAGCTAAGGAACGGTTTATGATGAGCACTTATTAACCTAATTTCATTTTATCAAAAAATATCTATCTTATATTTAATACATTCTGATGTTTAATTGTATTTTAGGACTACTGTTTTTTGATTAGAAACTGAATGATCCTAAATAGGCTTAAATTTAACTTATCAATTTACTTTCTTATTTTTACTCAGAACTGTAATTTCACATAGCTTATGTGCAATAATTTTAACATATTACATATTAACTAAATGTTCATCTAATCATTATATTACAAATTCTAATCTAATATTTAATAAGGCCTATTTTGTTTTTAATGGATTACTGTAATTATCTCTTTCTCAATTATTATATGTAGTGATCTAATATTCTAACAAGCTCGTTCCTTACATAATATTCTCAATAGTAATCAGAGCTTGTTGAAACCATACCATCCAATATGTTATTACTGCTAGCTCCTCATTTGACCCATCATATACATATTCTGCTCTACATACCTCACGTGGTAATGTATTTCCGTCGATACCTGACCAAAGAGATTCCTGAGTGAAGTACAGTTCAACCTAACACTGCGTATCCTGACAACACTTTTAGTTAATGTTAAGTTCTTTGTGGATTGATTGTTGTGTATCATAGTATTAATCAGGACAAATGACCGTTAGCGAACCCACCGGCACGAGAGCGTACAAACTATTTCATAGTTCTCGAGAAATCCCGACACATTTTGGTATCTCTCAAGTTTTCTCCCCATAGTCCACCTGTGGCTCAGTCAAGACGGTTTTTTTATTCGTCAACAGACCAGGTCAATTGAGTGGCTCGTTTGTCAGTATTTGACTCTCCATAGGAAGGGAGGAGGGTGGGTGGTTTCTATTTGTACCGATAGCTGTTGAGTATAGTTTTCTAGTTTTATTTCACCACTGGAATTTATCGAATTATTGGTTGCATAATTGGTTTAGTAGGCAGACGCTCTCCAACCGTGAATTGGAAGATATTATTCGAACTAGTGATTATTATAAACAAATAATAATACTTCTCTCACCGCCCTGTTCCCCTAGATTAATATACAACACGCTAGCCCCCCCTTGCTATGCCCACCTTCCCTATTCTTCTTTTTTTTAGAATATAGGAAGCCCACTGTCAACCACCAACATGGATTGAAAGTCACTAAAATTTGGCATTATATAAATGTGTTTTATTAAATATATTTATTAAAAATCGTTCAAAAACTTTTAATAATGCTTCCTTATGAATTACTGAATAATTGATCTTTACATCATTAATTAAATGGACTAACAATTAAATATAATTGTAGTACTTTTATCTACGCCGTTTAGACAATATTAACTTCCAGTTTTCAAATAAAATACTTTCTTTGAAAATCAGACTGTACGTGATCGGGGATCTACAGTCAAATTTTCATTGGAAGATCCTTTCACAAATTAGAATCACATTTTCTTGCGGCCATTATTATTTTATTTTTCTTACAGTTATTTTAAATGTTTAGTTTATATCTATCAAAAGTAACAGTTGCAGATAACATGGCCTGACGTATGGATATGGAAAAGTAGATCTATTAACTTTTTCTAGCTGTCAAAAAATGCCTTTCCCATGAGAATAGGACTGCGTTTCTTATGGGAATAGCAGTTTTGAAGCTTAAAAACCATTAACTCAATCCACAGTGATTATCTTAGAATTTTCTATTATGACCCTCTTAAAAAATAATTGTGTTTGGGAAGCTGGCTATATCTATGTTTCTAATAATATATTTTAATCCCTGTGCTGTGACATTTCGTGTAAAACATCTTCGAAAATGAGCTAATTTAACTTATAAAAAATGATAAATCTAAAAATGTTGATACCTTTTAATTCCATTTTGGTAGGAAACTTATTTTGAAATAAGAAACTTCTTGAATAACGCAAGATATCTTGATGTCAGCAACGTTTTCCGGTGCTTTGGTGGGCGTATCTTTTAAGTTGGTTTGTAAGTTGTTTGTTGATACATTGCTTTGATTAGAAATTATAGTCTAAATACTTAAAATAAAATCTAATTCACGACATCACGCACAAACGATACGCTGATTTGGGTTGGAAGATCAGTAGAGTAAATTCAAATTTATTTATTTGCGACCAATATTGATGACAGTTTACTATTTTATTTGTGTTATTTTATAGGTATTGATAATATCTATCGAAAGTGACAACTGCAGATAACACGACTTGATGTATGAATATATTAAAATTGTTTTAGTAACTTTAGTAACTAACTTCTACTGTTCTTCCTACCAAAATTAACTTTTATATACTCTGTTATACTATTCAAGAATTACAATACCCACAATTTTTAAATTATTTATTGACATCTTCAAAGAAAAGGGTTTCTTTTTTATTAATTTTGTTTACAAATATTACTTCCATTTATTTCCATCGCATTAATTTTTTTACAGAACTCACAAAAGAACATTTGAATTTTCACATATTGATAAAATTTGTACATGAAATTACAACAAAATTTATCCGCCACTTTTATATTCATCCACATATAAAAAACACTATCAAAAACCAATTAATTTCACACACGTTTTTAGCACAAACTTGGTATGACTTCCTCGAAAATAAACTGAGCTCAATCTGTTAAAATAATGTTGTACTGTACTCTAAAGGTCAAGAAACAATTGACTAAAAGAAGTGTTGCCAACATGTGATGATTTAGCTATACAAACCGAGTGACCGCCGCATGTTGGCGAAGATAGTGCCAACATTTACGGATAGAGAATGTTGTGGTCAGCACAACGAATCCTCCGGCCGCTAATCTCAATTTTCTCGACAGGAGCCGCTACTTTTTCATTCAGTTAGCTCTTCATTTGACCTCACGAAGTTGAGTTGACTCCGTTATAGACCCACTGATTCATAGAAAAATCTGGAAGCGCTGGGAGTCGAATCCGTGATATCTGAATCTGTAGCCAGGAAATTTGACCACTAGATAACATAGGTGGTCAATCCTAATATTTTTTATTTATTTCCGCGTACCTTTTGAGGTTACACACATAGGTATATGACAATTATTCCAATGTGGTAGGGATGAGGAAGGCAGCATTTAAGAGGTAATCTAAAGACATTTGCGTGGAAAAAGAGTGGGAAACCATTTAAGAAAAAACACCCTCAATGGACCCGACTGAGATTCTAACCCCGATCTACCCGTCATCAGCATGCTAGTCTAACACGAGAGTGACGCCTTAGACCATTCGGCCACTGAATCGGATAAGCATATACCCGGTTTATGGTTGGTATGGTGGTGTTAAGGTCTTTTCCCCTGCTAGAACTCTACTACATATTAGGATTTTGATAGGAAAAAATAACTTTCAGGCCTTCCTTCCCACCATGGATCGGGTATAACTTAATAATTCAATAATACAAATACCTGACGTCAACATTTGGTGGAATGGAAGGGGACGCGTGAAAAGGTGAGTGTATGTTTGCGGTTTTTGTTTCAAAACTTTTTTTTTTGGCCAAAATAAATTACATATTTCTTCAGTATAAAAATAAAGTTTAGTTTTTTTTCACATTGTGATATCAACAGTTGTTGAATATCTATCAAGGGTGTCCTGGAATTCAATGACATTTTTTAAATTCATTTATAAAGTTTCTCTTCTATTGCCTCTATACCCATGACAATTATTTAACAACTGTTGATATCACCATGTGAAGAAAATTAAACTCCATGTTTCTACTGGAGCAATATTTCATTTATTCTGGACAAAACGTTTTGATATAAAAGCTGTAAAAACACTGGCCTTTTCGTGCGTCCCATTCTAACCTCACTTCAAGTGATATATTAAAAAAAAAACTGTATCCGATATGGAGTGGTTGATATTTCTGAAATCAACGTTAAAAAAAACTAACTTGGCTGTTAGTTTACTAACACAGAAAGCCATGCACACCAGTTTTATCCATTTAATCATCGAACCCCGGTCTTCTTAGCTTAGACTAAAACCCTACCAGCCATGCTAACGAGGGGGTAGGGCTTGGAGTGAGTTGGGGGGAGGGGAACACTACACCCTCATAATCTCCTCTTACCACGTGACCACTGGCCGAGGGATGGCAGGTCCGGATACCAGTGCGTTATGATGCGTCGTCTCCATGGCAACGATTGTCATAACGCCGCTCTCCCCCTGTACGTAGGCAGCTCGGCAGTACGCTGATGTATGAAGGATAGGTGGGCTTTGGAGGAGTAGGGAGGGGAGACCTCTAGCTACTTTTGCAGCGTCGTTTCCATATTTTTATTATTTTGACAGTGGTTGGCATATTCGGGATGTATTACAATGAGTATATATATGTGTGTGTGTGTGTGTCTAGCATCGTCCTGATGTATTTACCATCCATCCAGAGCAGTGCGCGCACTCATGTTCCTGCTGGTTAGTGCTGCCCGCACCATCTGGGATAGAGCACATGTGCTAACAGTGTGTTATTTCCCCCATAGCTTTCCGCACTAAATTCCACGAGTTAGCGATAAAGAGCCTATGAATTTGGCAGGAAAGGTATTTTCATATACCTTCCAGGGATATCTTATATGCTACAATTGATACGGAAATAGATTATCACTTTGTAAAAATCCGTTGACCTCTGCTGGGTTTGAACCAACTAACATACATACATACATACATACATACATACATACATACATACATACATACATACATACATACATACATACATACTACATACATACATACATACATACATACATACATACATACATACATACATACATACAACATACATACATACATACATACATACATACATACATACATACATTACATACATACATACATACATACATACATACATACATACATACATACATACATACATACATACATACATACATACATACATACATACATACATACATACATACATACATACATACATACTACATACATACATACATACATACATACATACATACATACATACATACATACATACATACATACATACATACATACATACATACATACATACATACATACATACATACATACATACATACATACATACATACATACATACATACATACATAACATACATACATACATACATACATACATACATACATACATACATACATACATACATACATACATACATACACACATACATACATACATACATACATACACACATACATACATACATACCATCATACATACATACATACATACATACATACATACATACATACATACATACATACATACATACATACATACATACATACATACATCATACATACATACATACATACATACATACATACATACATACATACTACATACATACATACATACATACTTACATACATAAATACATATCACTAATACATACATACTATACATCATCATACATACATACATACATACATACACTACATACATACATACATACATACATAAATAAATATAAATATATATAGTGTGTGTATGCTCAGAAGTTGGCTGGGTCGACCCAACCAAGGGCTTTGCCGGGTCGTGATTGATTTTTGAAAATTTGAAATCTACGCAATACGTGGGTCTGAGGTTTTTCTGGGTCGACGCGCCGCCGAAATTCAAAAAAATTTATTTATTTCGATTATATATATATATATATATATATATATCATATATATATATATATATATATATATATATATATTTGCCTCGTACCTTGAAAATCGGGACTGGGAGAGCCGAAAAAAAGACAGGGGAATTTAATATGTATGGGAAAAACTGGGAAAACACTGCGAATTTTGCAAATTCTAATTTAAATACTGAAATATTTCTGAATTTGATACAATATTTAACGAAATAATTAAATAGTAGATCTTTGGATAGAAAAAAAATATATAACTAGAGAATTATTCTCGATAGTTTGAATATGTCTTACGCCCCTTTGGAAGCTTAATCGACATGTTTCCCCATTGAGCCTATATCATCACGTTTTAATCATCAGTTGCATATCTCAACATTAGTCAGTTTGATGAAAAAATTAATCTTGTTCTTATACACTTCAATCAAGTTTTCTGGATTAAATGTGAACCCCTTCTGGATAACCTGGAAAATACAGTGAATTTTGTGGCAAAAAATGGTGTCAACGCTGATTTACAAAAATACAGGAAACTAATAGTTTGTGTGTGATACGATTACTTGTTTTTTATTTTATAAATGTGCAAATTTACATATAGAATGTTAATGTTCCTCTTTACCCTTCGTTGCCATGTTTGTATGTGTGATGTGTAGGAGCAAAAAAAAAAAAAAAAACTGACGAAAGAAAATTAAAGGAATATTCCGTTGTTTTGTGAAAAGTGTAAAAAAATAAAGAGGGGCGGTTTTGTTAAAAGTGGAATGAGAAAGATTTTTACTTTTTACAAAACGATGAAGACGTGATCATAATACAAATTTCTTTTTTTCTATATGAATTATGTTCTGTTCTTAATATATTCAGAGGGACGAAAACGTAACTAATATACTTCATGCTAAACAGAGTAAAAAAAAAACACACACACGCCAAAATGAGAAAGAGAAATAGTGGAGGGAACGTTTTTTAGAAGAAAGATACGTGAAGTTAGTTTTATTAGTTTTTGTAAGCATTTATTATTGTGTGAGCCTTCACACTTAACATCCGCGGCGTCGCTATATTCGTAATGCTTCAGGAAGAACCGTATGTTTGGGATGCAGGGAACGCGAGAAAAGGCTTGCAACTTTCATGGCAAAACATTTTGTTGACCAAAATAAAAAGATAAATAAATAATAATGCTTCAGTAGAAACATAGAATATAATTTTCTTCGTATGATGATATCAACATTTCTTGAATGCCTATTATAAACATAGTAGCATTAGATAACGTTTCTAAATGGAGAGAAAAAGTTGCCATTAAATTCCAGGACACTCTTGTAAAGAAAATTAAACTCTTATGTTTGTACTGAAGCAATATTTTATTTATATTGACCAAAAAATGTTTTTAATATGAAAACTACAAAAACCCTATTCTTGTCTCGCGTCCCTTACATCTCCATCTTAAAGAAGATATAAATAAAAGCAGAATGCCAACATTGGGGGGAAAAAAGTCACCATATTTATCTCAAATCCGTCAAGTTTTACACCACCTATAAAAAAAAGTGTAAAATTAAGAACGTATGGCTTTGCGCATTAAAATTACTTTTATTAATGTTCTTATCTGTAAGATAAGGCTCATTACAAAGGTTATCCGAAGATTGTGACTTTTCAAAACTGTTGGTTTATTTCTATTTTAGGTTCACATTAATGTCATTTTCTAACCTGACATCCGTGGTCACGTGGTCTCAGACGTTCCTTCAGAAGTTATTGCCATTTCAACTAATATGTTCTGCATCTATCCTTTTGAACAAATAATATTATTTATGAAATACCTGCGTTGGATCGTGGGAGAGTCTCCTCGCAAGAGATGTCAAGGAATTTTTCTAAACATTGAATCCTTCCTTAAGAAATTTCAAGGTCTTTACTTTCCAACACCCTTCGGGTAGAGAAAGTATTGTGATCGTTAAAAAATCGAGCTCGTGATTTTGATCAATGCCGACGTTTTATGACCTCCTGAACACGAAAAAGTGTTTTTTGCGATGCTGTCTGTTATTGGGACTAGAGCTAAAAGCCATTTTACTGATGGGCTAGAACTTGTTATTTAGAGTTTTCATAAGGTTCCTCAGAGGAGTTTTTAGAAATATCTAACCCTATAACTAAGGGTAGTTTACCTGAAAGTGACTAAAATATATATTTATCTAAGTTGGTTCTTAACGAGTTTGATTAAATATCGTATCTAGGCTCTGAAAACAAAATTGTAACGTGTATTTTACCGTGAAATGACTTTGAGGGTACCTTCCGGCAGCGGAAACTTAAAGTTTGATTTTATCTCCGCAACTATTTGAGATAATAATAATAATAATAATAATAATATTGCGCGACTGGCTACATAATACATAGCCCAGTAGTGGAAATAATTATTATCCAGTACTAATGTACCCTCGCCCAGGGGACACCCTATTGTACTAATCGTACATCCTTCCCATGGAGGTTCTTTCCGTGTCCCGATGAGATGAGATGATGGCGATTGTATGAGGGTGGGAAACCAGTGGAAACACAAAACCCAATTTAAGCCTAACTAACCAAACCATGGACGGTGACCGTTGGGGCAATTCTTTTTTCGGGAAAAATAGCTATTATGATACGTGCATTTGCACATTTGTCAGCATAAAGCCCTACTGAGTTGAAGGTGGCTGCGTTATCAGACATCTCGTGGTCTAAATTTATCACACAAATGTAGCTGATGATTTCCGCTCGACCATCACAGACTCTGTCTTAAGGGATGAGTGGTCGGTTCCCGTATAGCTCAGGGGTCAAAGAGTATTGGAGTACTAAGACAAAGGTCCCAGGTTCAATTTCCGTGTCCAGATGTCATTTTTCAATTTAAATATGTTTTTCTTGTGTTTGGGAAGGGTTAGGGGTTTTTCTTAGTTTAATTGAAATGGCAGAATAGTGGCGTTTACCAATTCGGCTGATTCCCAAACTTGAGTGTTTCTTTTATGTCGTTGATTATTCCCCACACCCTCCCTCCCTTCAAACATTTGGTGAGCTGTCATCATCCTCCATGCATTTTTATATCCCCTTGTTGTATGGATGGTTTAAGGACGGTTCGAAGGGGAGGGGAACTACCGGTGTGAGGGCAGTGGCGGTAATACACCATAGTCTGCATGGGGGCAGTGGCTCCGGCCGGAAAACTGGATTAGTCGACGGAGCGAAGTGCCGGAGCGAACCAGATTTCATTTCGCGACCCCCTTCTACCCCTTCCTCTCTCTTTCGCGTAATATTTCCACTCCGAAACACTCCTGCCTACTGAAGTTTTACTTTTGTTTCTAGTGTGTGTGTGTGTTAAAAAATGCAGGTTTTAAAAACTTCTGATGCTTCTATTAAATATAACCCTCACCGATGGTCACGTGGACTTAGGCGTCAGTCTCGTCAGTTCTAGTTTGTCAGTGATCGGAATGTCGGCGCTTGAATCCCGTCCATTTTTTTTCTACCAAATAGCTTCCCATTCAAATGCGGCTACATTTAATTTAAATTTAACCTCCCACGTCTTTAGTTTATTATTGTAGATATGAGGATATTCCGAACGTACAGTAAGACGTGGTACCCGCGTTGGTGGTGTAGTTAGCTAACGCTCTAGCTTCGTGCTGAGCTATACTGCCTGGGATGGGGAGATTTATGTTCGAATCTCGCTCGGGTGAACTTTTTTTTCTTCTAAATGGTGTTCCACTCCCCCTCCACGCAAATGCGGGCTCATCTCCTCTATATTCAATCTTCCCAATTTCTAACACACTAGCATAATCAGTACTTAAGCGTATAACCCTAACGGATAATAATATGTGGAACTAAGTATTAAGTAAGACGTGGAGCACTGGGCTTGAGGGGTGATGGAGGACGGGTGAAAGTGTTTTTTCAAAATTTGAATGTGACGTAGGCCTACATTTTTAATTTGATTATATAAGCACACGAATTATAAACTAACTTTAATCTAGAACAGACACAACACCCAGTTCCCAGTCTTTAATTCATCACTATGAAAGGGGAAACCCACATTTCCTCATCGACACACTTTTCAGCCATTTCTGGAATTTAATACTTGAATGAGTAATTTATTACTAGTAATGGTTTACAATAGCTAATGATTTTAGGGAACAGGATTAGGAAGGGCAACGTTGAATAAAACTTCACGAGTATCTGCCAGGGTCAAAACCGGGTCAAACTCATGCCTCAGTAGGAAGAAGCGCTGCCGATTAAGCTCATATGTCGAACTAAGATACGGACTTTATTTTTTTATCACCGCGTTTTACTACTTGTTCATGTTATACGCATGTCTGATAATTACTCTAATGGGGTAGGAATGAGAAAGGTAGCATTTTAAAGGTAATCTACTCGCATCTGCGTGGAGGGAGAGTGGGAAACCATTTAGGAAAAAACACCCTCAATATAGCTAACCAGGATTCGAATCCTGATCTTCCCTTCATCAACAGGCCAGTCTAACACGAGAGTGACGCCTTAGAGTTAGACTATTCGGCCACTGAAGATGGTTATAATACTATTTTGATAAAGGCTAACTCTTTCACTATACCGTTGAATGTATATCTACTATACTTTCTACGACTATACTTCCTAAACACATATATTGTATGCTTATATGATTCACAAAATAACATAACCTAGAACAAATCTCATGATAAAACACACCCAAACCAACTTTTAGAATGTTTATATTGATATAGATGGACGAATCTGCGCGCAATCAGTAAATACTTTCTTCTAACCGAGATCCGTCGAAAAATAATCAGGTAATTTTCGCTTCCCTCCATCCATTCTCGGAATCTGTCCAGTTACAGATTTACAACGCAGGATTATCGTTGATCCAGTTAGTTTTAACGGCTCTCCCCGCCTCAAAGCTGAGAAGAGAGATTCGTTGCGAAGACTTGTCTTCAATTGTTTTCATGCGATGTTTTGGACGTCGGCGATCGTAAGAGGATTACTTGATCCTGGGTTTATCTTGAAAAGAGTTAGGGGACTCAGGGGTTGGAAAGTAATCTTATTTCATGCTATTTAGATTTATTTTTTTCATTAATTTACAGCCCTGGCCATCAACTACTTTTAACTAATCCAAGGGAATATTCAGGTCATGCCACTGGGTCTTTCTTATATTGTTTAAATTGAATATAGAGGAAGATCACTGACAATTTCTGGAAACATGTTAGCCAACAATTTTATGGTTTGATTAAAAACAAAGCACATCTAGACTGTTCCACACCGCTCCGACAAGTATATCTAAAACGACACCGTCATTATTAGTCGGCTGTTAAAACACTACACCTACAATATTTATTTGTTTTGCATACAATGCTGCACTGCGTCACCCAGTAGTAGTTTTCATAGGTAGGGACTCTTAGCGGTCAAAATTGATAACATTTTACTATATTATAAGTGTTATTCTCGAGGTGTTGGTGATACACGTGACAGCTGCATAACATGATTTGACACGTCATGAATACATGAAATTATAACTGGTAAATTTTCCATCTGTCATATAAGGTCCTTCCCAAGAAAGTTGGAATTTACCATTGCACTACTTTCGTCATGTGGCTATCAGATCATTTCTTTCATCGTAGTGTAACTATCCGTTTTACGGTGGATGATAGTTCCTGTAATTACTACATTAACGAGGCACCGTGGGCGTTATATAGTCTGGATGAACCACGAGCTTTGATAGGCTTAAATCCCATAGATTGAGTGGTTCGTGGCGATGTAAGCTTATAGAGAGAGGTGTTCGAAAGACAACCCCTCTTTATTGACACTAAACATAAGTACTAGTCTATTATTATTATTATTATTATTATTATTTATTATTATTATTATTATTAGCTCCGCGTCTTACTACCCATTTGGGTTGTACGCACTTACGCTAATGTGTTAATGGTAGGGTGATTGTAAGATGAAATGGAGGACCTACAGTTATACGTGGGATCCGAACCATGGTGGAGGCCTGGAATTCCTCATATTCACAATATGTGATCAATACACGCCTTGTCAGGGTTTGGTAATCAGATACATCTGTGCTGGAACCGAGGATTGAACCCCGGACCCTCAGCACAGAAGTCTGACCCCTTACCCCTAGATCGCCAGGTCACCTACTAGTCTACTACACAAGTGGGCTACTCAGAATACGTTATCCTGTGATGCGGAAACGTCCACGATATTGAGGGACCTCGAGATCTGCCTCATCCGCTTTCTGCGTTCTACCCCGTGCGACGAAGCCGCGAGATAAAGATTTCTGTATCGAGACTCCTCTTAGATGATTTTTAACATACTCTCAGCTCTATCTGTGTTAGATCATTACTCCTGTTCAACCGGAATGAAGCTCCGCTCCTCCTTATTCTGAAGACAAATGATCAATTAACAAGGTTCCACAGTTTTTTACATGGTACTTGCTGATTCAGGCATTATCATCAATCAAGGTACATCGTGCGTATGATGCTCGCTCGGGAACAGGATATGATTTAATATTCTCAGCAGGATGGTAGCCATACACTGCTTTAATTCCAAAGAAACGTACAAGTGCGGAATAACACTTATAATATGTTCTTCCATAATGTTCTTATTGTTTGCAGACGAAGGAAAATGAGACTGCACTGCGTCGCCTAAGTACCATCATAACACTGTCGTCATCCGGTTTTCAGAACACCTCTGTGATCTTTTGTTCTTATTGTTTGCAGACGAAGGACAACGAGACGGCCCTCCACTGCGCCGCACAATACGGGCACACCGCCGTCGTCAGTCAATTGTTGGAACACTCTTGTGACCCCACCATCCGTAACAGCCGAGAAGAGACAGCCCTAGACCTCGCAGGACAATACGGCAGGTCAGTCAATAAAAATCTTTATACCTATAAACACAATTATTTCAAGTTTATGTAGAAGTAATCCAGCGCTAGTGCGATTAGATTTTTTTTTATTGATGCGTCTTACTACCTGTTCAAGCTGTCAAATATGATAATTATGTGTCACGTAATGTTTATTCCCGATTTAGTCGACACGCCGCTAAACGATGGTAATTACATTAACGACAAGATATGTTTTCGAATGACTAATTTAAATGGGAGTTGTTTTTGATCTGTCTAGTGTATAGTTGGACTGTCATAGGATCAGGAAAAAAACCACTTTATTTGGCAGATTAAATAGTTATTAGATTTACTTTCAGTTATAGGATCACTTTATCTACTTTTTTTAAAAAGCTGTAAGATAAAATTAATATAGTTTGAGACCTTTTATCAAAGTGAGTTTCTTTAAATTTATTTTTCATGTTCTCTGAAAGTATTTTTAACGGTGACCATACTTTTATATTCTCAACCTCCATTTTTTCCTAGTAATATAAAAAGATCAAAGTGGTTCTCAGATATATCTGGGGGTGAAATGTAGTAGGGGTTCTGCCATATAGAGGTTAGCAAAGCCCTCACACAGGTTATGTTAATGTGGGTATGTAGGGATAGCAAGAAAATAACATTGTTTTTGCAGTTTTTATAGCAAAACTTTGTGACCAAAATAAATAGAATGTTGCTTCAGTAGAAACATAGAGCTTAATTTTCTTCATATGGTGATACCAACATTTGTCGAATATCCGTCATGAGAATAGCGGCATTAGATGAGAAACTTTTTAAATGAAAAGAAAAAGTTGTCATTAAATTCTAGGACACTCTTAAACAGATATTCAAGAACTGTTGAGGACCCCTATCTCCCCACTTAATAGCAGTGACCCGCTTCGGTGGCCACGTGGTCTAACGCCCTACTCTTGTGTTGTACTAGGCTTCCAAAGACGGGGAGATCGAGGTTCAATCTTAGTCGGGTGCAGTGAGGGTGGTTTTACCTAAATGGTTTTCCACCCTCCACGCAAATACGGGTGCACTTCCTCTAAATTAAACCTTTCTCATCCATAACGCAGTAGTGTAATTAGTACATATGCATATACCCCGAATGGATGGTGCTAAAATAAATGGCATGGAACTCCACACGGACTTTCTCGCTCTATTGTTTGAAAATGGAGATATTCACTCAAAACTCGTAATATATGTGAGACAAAATAATATACACTAGCAAACCCAAGCATAAATTGCAATAAACTTACATACAACATTTTTTTGAGTTTAGGTTTTAAATTTCATAATTTTATTTTTAAAGAATGTCCTCATTTGTATGTTTGGACCAATAAAAATGATCGATTTTGGTGCGACATTTAATTTAAGGAAATGGGGACTCCAATTAATTTGTTCAAATAGCCTGTATGGTGGGATTTAAAGAGTTTAGACAAATTTCCTATATGTGTTAAACTAGCAAACCATTAAAACATAACCTAACAATGCTGGCGATACACTTTTTAACAAAACACACAATAAAATACAAATAAAAACGGGAAAGGTGAAAATAAATCCTTTACGCACATTTCTTTATAGAGACAAAGTCAAAATCTATGGTATACAATATCATAGGCACATGTTAATAATCCTTTCAAGTTCTCCCCACTTAATAAAAGTGAAACAAATTAATATAATAATTTATTTCCTGAGATCACTCATCACATAAAAATAAATTGCAGTTATTGTTTTATGAAGTTAAGCCAAACAATCTTTGTCATAAATCCTTGTATTCACCATCTTAAATTAAAACCAAAGGAAACACAGACGATAAGTTACATCTTAAGCTTGGTGCAGTACATTTCAGTAATTACTCATTACATTCAGGAGGCAAAATCTTCAGAATAAAATCATTATTCAGGATAAAATCCTCATCGTCATCTACTGTGAGTCCAACACAGTCCTCATGTACCAAAGTATTACAGGAACTATATTCTCGCTTGTTTGCAACACAATCTTCCTGACAGATACCACAGAGCCAGTTATCTTTTGTAGGACATTGGTCAGCATACAATGTGGATGGTTGAACCATGGTTGTAGAGTTATTTTGCTTCAGGGCTTTGTCACAATCTTTTCCAGAAATATTTATTTTCATGGTTTGAGCTCTCTATTTAACGGCCCTTTTTTTTATGGAAGACTGTGTTTAAGTTTGATGCAAGGTGTAGAAATAATTGATTGAAAGGTGACTTATTAAGTGTTGCCAATCTTTGTGAGAGAGGCATGTCATCGTCTGACTCATCTTGATGTGATACAAGACTTGATACGAATACTTCATTGGGTATCACAGCACTATTAAATGGCCAAATACTCTTTGCCCAAAAGCCAGTAGAAATGTTGATTAGTGTCATACATTTACTCCAGGCAGGAGTGAATATTCGAGAAAAGGTCTCCTTAGTAAGCCTACGGTCTGGCTCCGCAGGATGTTCATCCCAGAGCAAAAGAAGCTGATGGTCCCAGTAGTGCTCAAATTACCCGAATAGTGCCTTATCCAAGGGTTGCAGCTCGTGAGTCGTATTGGACGGCAAGCAAAACAAAGTGTGGGGCCAGGAACTTTAAATTGACCAAAATGGTCAATCCATTTCACATAAACTTCTGTTGTCATGCTGCCTTTTTTTGTGATTTCTACAACCAAGCCAGTGGGCAGTCCATATCTGAAACTTTGCCTGTACTTTACACCCTCGGATAAAACAATTGGTGGCTATACGTAACCCAGAGCACTTGTACATGCTATCACATTCACATTTTCCGCATGTTCTTGAGCTATAAGATACACTCGCTTGGTTCCTTTTTCTGCTAAAACCGACTCTTGATGATGTAACGTAAGCCTAACCCCTTTCTCATCCATGTTAAAAATGTTTTGTGGTCGGCTTTTTAAATCTAATGAAGCAAGAGTGTCGCCAAGCTTGGTGAAATAATCTTTTACAATCACACAATTCAGTTTTGAGCCCTAGCTGGATTTAATGATTGTGATTTCCTCCTGGAATGACCTGGATGATGGCTCATGAAGGCATGCTACCATTCACTACCTGCTAGCTGCTCTTATTATTTGAATATAGTGGAATGCCATGCTTTTCAACAAACTTGTGTACACACTGACGTAGAATTACTGTTGTAAGTGAGAATCCGATCTCAGAGAAACGTATTATTCTGTCTCTAAGTCACATTCATGTTCACTAGTTAGAATGCTTAGTGTACCCAACCTTCGTTCAGATGACCCCGATTTCAATTGATTCCTCAGAGTTCTGCGTGGGATACTAAATTTACTTTCTACGTACCTTTGCGATTTTCCCTGTCTGAATAACCTCAGGGCTTCTTCCATCATAGGTTGGTTCTACTTTGCTCTCAGACCTTCGCATTTTTTACCTGTGGTTTTCCAATACTGTGGAACCATAAGCAACTTGGTTTTACAAAACGAAATTTTCTACGCATGTTCCAAAGAGAAAAATATGGCTAGTGGTTACTGGAATAGGCATTGTCAGAGCGAGCAAGTTGCTGCTGTTGGAATCTAGCAAAACCACCTAAACTGTTTGGCGTAATTATGTTGAGAACGGTCAGTGAAAAAAAACTTTTTTGCTTATTAATTATAATTTTAATAAATTATCTAAATGTATTCTTTTTGTTTTGTAAATTCATGGCCATGACCTAAGAAATTGGGTTTTCACATTCTGCTAAAAGTTTCATTATTCTGTAAGAAGCCAATTATTTTCTATATTTTATACTCTCCAACTGTAGTTAGAGCCTCTCTGAGGGCTACCTATTCCTTTAATATTAGTGCCTGGGGAATAAAATAAAACTAGAATGAATTGGAGGCCAGCAGTCAAAACTTATTTGTCCTTTTGAGAATTAAAATCGGAAATGTTAGGAGTAATGTGCTCACCTGCCAATTCTTAGACACACGCTGTACTACTGAACACAATGGAGGCTACAAGTTTCCTACACCTGTGTTAGTTTCGTGACGGCCCGAATATCTACCAGGAAATTTGGCGGGTTATTGTAAAAAAAAAAAACACAGCTGGGCCTTATCTCCTGGTGCGCCTTATAAGCGCTTCCTAGCTTACTACAATTTTGCAATGATAAGTTGTTTAGTATCTCAAATATTTGTGGAGATACGGAAATTTCCGCTTCTGTAAAGTACCATAAAATTCACTTTTATAGGAAAATGGAAATAGCAATTTTATTTATAATCTTAATTAACGCATAGATACGAATTTTAATCAAAATCGTTAGAGCCGATTTTGAGAAAATCGAGTTTTTGCCTTCCACTTTTAATAATCTACTCTTAATTTTAGAGTTGAACAGACACACAAACAGACGGCAATGCAAAAACCTTTTTTTAGGGTTCGGGGAAGGGAGGGGGGTGTAGTGAGAACATCGACATCCATCAATATTTCGGGCTAGATTCTTTTTACAGTCGCAATACCTTACCTTTAGTGTTAGAAAAGTTTATATATATAATTGCATATAGCTTGAAGGTTATTGGTTTTTTTAAACTGTTTCAAATAAAAGATTTGTATTATAAATAATCTTGGATATTTGCAATGATAAGTAAGCTCATATCTCAAAAAGTTACGTAGATGTTATGATAAATAATAAGAATATACTTATCAGAGCGGAACCTTTAAAGTCATTTTGCTAAATATTGAGAGTAGCCATTTTGTTTAGAATATTTATAGATGTTTAAAAGTGAAATTTATTCAAAATCGTTAGAGCCGATTTTGAGAAAATCGACTTTTATCTCTTTTTGCCCTTAAGTAAACCACCCTTAGTTTTAGGGTTAGATATCCAATTCTAAAAAGCCCTCGGGGCAACGCTATAAAAACCCTAGATACCAAGTTTTAGCCCGATCGGTAATATAGTTTTAGGTTATAGTTGGAGGTACAGACAGACAGACGGACGGAAATTCAAAAACCACTTTTTCGGATTTGGGGGTGTCATGAAACTTCGACATTCATCAAAATCTCGAGTTCAATTTTTTGACGATCACAATACTTTCTCTACCTGTAAGATAGCGAGAAAGTAAAAAAACAAACAGTGATTTAACATTCTTATATCGAAAAGCCTTTTATACTTATAGTAGTAATATCATTAGTTCTTGAATATTATCTGTCATGGGATTAATGGCATTTGAACAAAACTTTTTTTAAATGAAGATAAAAAGTCAAGTCCAAATGCCACTATGGTTGTGATAAAATTTCAAGAACTGTTCAAATTAATATTGAAAATTAAATTACGCCTAGCTTTGAAGCGATATTTAATTTTTTACTTTCTCGCTATCTTACAGTTAAAGAAAGTATTGTGATCGTCAAAAGACTTGAACTCGAGATTTTGATGAATCTCGACGTTTCATGAGCCACCAAATCCGAAAAAGTTATTTTTGAATTTCCGTCTGTCTAGACCTTCAACTAGATTCTAAACTATTTTACCGATCGAGCTAAAACTTCATATCTAGGATTTTCATAGGGTTGCCCTGAGGGTTTTTGGAATTGGGTATCTAACCTTAAAATTAAGGATAGTTTACTGAAGGCCAAAAAAGAGACAAAGTAGATTTTCTCAAAATCGGCTCCAATAATTTTGATTAAATTTGATTTCAAAAAATTTATAAATATTCCAAACAAAATGGATATTCTTAATATTTAGGCAAAATGCTTTAAGGGCTCCGGTCAGATGGGTAAATTATATTTTTTTAATCATATCTCGGAAACTATTTGAGATATGAGATTACTTGTCATTACAAATATGTTGATCTATTTATAATACAAATATTTTATTTGAAGCATATTTTTATAAACCCAATAACTTTCAAGCTATACAAAAAAATATATATTTTTTTACTTTTCGAACACTAAAGGTCAAGTATTGCGACCGTAAAAAAAATCCTACGTGAAATATTGATGGATGTCGACTTCTCAAGACCTCCCGAACCCTAAAAAGTTTTCTTTGCAATGCCGTCTGTGTGTCTGTTTAAACTTAAAATTAAGAATAGTTTAATAAGAGGCGAAAAGAGAGAAAATATATTTTCTCAAAATTGGCTGTAACGTTTTTGATTAAAATTGGTATTTAGGCGTTGATTAAGATTATGAATAAACTTGCTATTTTCATTTTATCATGAAAATGACTTTTAGGGTACTTTACGGAAGCATAAATTGCCGTATCTCCGCAACTATTTGAGATACCAAATAACTTATCATTGCAAAATTGTAGTAATATTAAAATTAAAAACTTTTAGATGAAATATATTTTTATAAAACCAATAGTTTCTATGATATTGGCAAATGTATTAATATTATTATGCTGTGAGCTTTATTTGTAAATATATAATACTTGAGTTTTAACGCAATAATTCTCCAATGTCATAGAGTAATTAAATATAATTAAGTCTCTAAAAGTTTGTTGTTTTTACTTAAACCTCTTAGGAGAAATGTTTGTACAACAATGATCTATATCCATTTTAGACTCAATAGTCAATATTTACATTTTTTATTGGTCAAAATAATTATAAATGAGGAATTTAATAACAATGCGATGACATGAAGATGTGCAACACCTAATAAAATGTCGACACTTTTAACCGGAAGTCGAAATTTTAATACGAAGTGTTGACCCTTGTGGACTCAATATTGATCTTTTTTATCGGTCAAACATACAAATGAAGACATTAATTCTTTAAAAATAAAATTATAAAATTTAAAATCGGAACTAAAAAAATGTTTTACATAAATATAGTGCAATTTATGCTTGGGTTTGTTAGTGTATATTATTTCGTTTCACATATATTAAGAGTTTTGAGTAAATATCTCCATTTTTAAACAAAAGAGTGAGAAAGTCCGTGCGAAGTTCCATATAATTTTTTTCTTTTCCAAAAGGGGTGTTTTGTTAAAAAAATGGTAAGGACACGAACTTAAAACTTGCATTCTCTTCCAAGAATCTGTGACGGACGGATGGGTATATTGGCTCCTAGCGCTATTATTGAATCGCATCCACTGGTGATCCGAAGGGCTTAGCAGGTGTGCCTCAGGATTTATGGTGGGGTGGAGGGATAAAGAAAAATATAATAAAGAAATAAAAATTACTCTTTTTAAATACATAATCAACATTATTTTAAAAATTAAAAAAATATTAGATTTCAAACTATTTTAACCCGCTTCGCTGGCCGCATGGTTTAGGGCGTCACTCTTGCATTAGACTGAACTGCTGATCACAGGTAGATCGAGGTTCCTCATAATTCAACCTTCCTCATCCCTAACACATTAGCATAATTAGTACATGTGCATATAAGCTGAACCGGTAGGAAGACCGGCTACTAAAAAACTATTTAACTTTTAAAATACAATCTTGACACTTTTTTAATGTTAATAAATTCTCTCCTTTAAAAAGAATTGTTGGTGTTTCTTGAAAATTGTATCGCCGCGCTCAGCGTTGAGTGTTGAAAAAGTTTGAAAATCACTCTGCCATAGTGAAATATTGCATGGCACGCTTGATATCCTACAGGATAAACGATAGATACTACATTTTATCTTGGAGAAAGATGGTAAAGGATCAATTTGAAGAGAACACGGGCAATACCTGTTCAAGTTATACACATACATGATAATTACTTTAATAAGGCAAGGATGAGGAAGGACATTTTTAGAGGTAATCTACCAGCATTTTCTTGGAAGAAGAGTGAGAAACCGTTTAGGAAAAAAACACTCTCATTAGACCCGACCGGATTCGAATCTTGATCTCCCATCATCAGCAGACCTGTCGAACAATAGAGCTACATTATGACACTGAAGCGGGTTATTCGCTCTTGACCGTGTTGTTTGTTTGTTCTGCAGACTGGAGACGGTGGAGCTTTTGGTCAGGACTCACCCGGAGTTGTTGCAACCCTTCTCCAGGAGGGGCGCCCATGCCCTCTTGTTCCCGCACACCCCTCTCCACCTGGCCAGTAGGAACGGCCACAAGTGAGTACCAGACTCCCTCGGAGAATTTTCTTGTTTTCATACTTGCTCTCCCGTCGTGAACATTTACTATCTAGAGATATGAAGAATCTTGTTTTTTAATATGGGAATGTAGGCATTGCAAGAAAAAGTATATGTTTTTCAGTTATAAAAAATGTCCAAAATACAATTTTTTTTCCTGTAGAAATATATAGTTTAATTTTATTCACACGTTAATACCAACATTTGTTGAATATCTGTCATGAACATAGCGGCATTAGCTGAAAAACTTTTAATAAGTGAAGTGAAAAAGTTGTCATTAAATTCTGAGACATCCTTGACAGATAATCAACAATTATTGTTGATATCAACGTATTAATAAAATTAAACACTATGTTTCTACTGAAGAAATATTTTATTTATTTTGACCAAAAGATTGTTTTGATATTTAAAAAAAAGGAAAAACACTTACCTTTTCTCATGTTTCCTCGTCCATCTGAAGCTTCAATAAAAACACTTAAACGGATTCCATTCAAATTTGGTATTTAGATTTTATATACTCGTACCTCAAGGTAAAATTGTATTTTTTTATTTCAGTACAAAAGTTAGGGAAAGTTTGGAGAATATTGATTTTTGATAATTCAACTTTTGTTGTTGTTAATAATGAATATCTGACTAGTGTTTACATGAAGAGCAGGAAAACCACAAGAGTAAATCATGTGTGGGGGGGGGGGGTACTACACACCCTCCTCATAGTAAAGGGCAGACAGGAAACTCTCCCTCCCCCCCTACTTCTTCCACAAAATCACAATAGAGCTTAAATATAATTTAAAAAAATATTTAGTTTGACCAAGCATATTAAAGAGCACTGAATATGAGTCAATTAAATAGATTAAATTTTAGGGGTAAGCTTACGACTTTATTTTAAAAAGGTATTTCATTATGAACTTAAAAGTGCCCCTAAAATACCCATTTTGAAAAGAAACCTGACATAAATAATAATTATTGAAACATTATGTGGGTGCTCCGCCTCACCTTACTAGATCTCTGGGTGCACCCCAACCTTAGGTGTACTCAGCCAGGATTCGAACCTAGTCTTCCTAGGCACCAACAATTTAGCCTATTGTGAGACCTACGCCTTAGACCGTGGTACCACCAATTCGGGCAAGGATTAGTTCATTGCTGTTTCATCCACACCTGTGGACGCGTGTACAGAGGCGTCAGACTCGTCAAAGCCAAAGAAGATGGTCGGGTGTACAAGGGTGTATATTTTTCCTAAACGACCTGTGTACAAATTTATTTATTTATACTCTACAAATTTCAGCTCATAACCAGTCTTACAATTTGAGAATTACTTATGCTAATGTTATTCTAAATATTACAAGAGGTTGAGCATTACAAATATTGAGACTTGATATTAAAACTTAATTGTTAATAGCCTACTATTTTGATTATAGTTTTGTATAGACATGTGATTCTCCGTTTTATACATTTTGGTTTCACAGCAAATGATTCTTCCACCTTTTTCTGAAAGTATTAACAGGTTTTAAACCCTTAAAATCTGATAATATATCATTCCAAATGCAGGTATATATCTTTTAAAATGATACCGTCTTCTTCCTTAACTCGTTGATTTAAATATGTCAATGCTCCTGACAAAAAGTAAGGCGTGGGTCACAAAATACATCCTTGGTGCTAAAATGTTTCAAAAATAAAAATAAAATGTGTTTTATCGAGTTCCCCTTCCGAAAAGTTTTTGAGGTAATCACACGACCAAAGAATAATGAGTAGAGATGGATTGCCTTTCCAGTCAACTGATGTGCTGTGTTTTTTTTTAAATAAATAAATTGGCCAATACGAGGACATATTGTCGGAAGCAAAGAGGAAATAGGGTGGGGGAGAAAGAGGATGGCGGATCATGTATTGGCACGGCTGCGTCCCCATGAATTATAATGCGTGTATGCATGGTCATACGTCTCGCCCGAGGATTATACAAGGGGGTTTGAAAGGGGGAAGGGAGGTTTCCAATCACAACTTGACCAATGGCTCGTTCAACACATAACTCCCACCTCCCCACCCCTTCCTCACCACCCTTTTCATACCCGCCTGTTTCAATCCCGTTCAATCTGCGTGGTAGGCCTTGTGTATGTCGTGTTAGCCACGGTCGGACGAATCTTCCGATGAGCCCATGCGGATCGCGCGGATCCTTAACGGTGGACCGCGGAACACTCCCCCACCACCTCCCACCTTTCCACCTTGTATGTATGATGGGGATGTGACTGTTTAGGAGAGGAGACTTGAATATTGCCCCGGTGCAGGGGGAGTATATAGTCACGTGGGGCTTGCTTTTAGGGCCGTTTCTCTCTCTCTCAGTCCTTGTTTGGGGTGGGGGAGAGGTTGGTTATGTGTAGTTAGTTGTTACATGTGTGTATCCCAGGTTGGTGCAGTAGTGGCGCAAGTCATTTTGTGGTGTGGATAAATTAAGGGGTTGATTGCACACCCTTGTGGCTAGGGACGATTCTAAAGGGCGGTAACAGGTGGTGCCATGCGCCCCTGCCTCCCTTCCAACTCTTTTTTTTTTCAAGAAAATTATTTTATTTTGATGTTCTTAATTATGTCTCTGTATTAATTAAATGAAGAGTCATTTGGCTGTCATGAACATTGCAAGATATCTACCGCACATAGAGGTATGCAATTTTAAAATTAGTAGCTCCTGTGCACAAACATGCACACCTCGAAGCCGAATTAAAAGTTTTTATTAGATTTTTAAATGTACTAAAAACTGGGTCAGAAGAAATAAAATGAAGAGATTCTATTTTTATTTCTATTTGAAGCAAAGAAAAGCTTTTATCCGGGGTACTTTTGCTGATATTAAATAATCCCTTCCCTTTTAATTTTTTATTCAAAATTGTTTTATATGTGTGCGTAATGTATTTATGTTACAATATTCATTAAAAAAAAGTATAAATACATATAGATCCCAGACAAGTAGTAAAAAGCAGTGTATTTGTTTATAATAAATATTGTAATATACACACATTACACACACATATAAAATATTTTTGAATATATCTGTATACATGTAACATATACATACACACACACACACAGCGGGAATGGAGTGTTCATATAATTCAAAATTTGGTTGAACATGGTGTATTTATGTACCCCTTATTCCTGCATCACTTGACTTATTTCAAAAGTAAATGTTTGGGTACTGCCCTGCCTGCTGTGACACTACATCCAAGATCATTCCTGAGGGAATTGCAGGTTTTATGGAGATAAGCTTTATCTTCGTTATCTTTCTGTCAACTGTAGCCAAATCACCTCCTTTTCAGTTCTGGAGGTGGTGTGCTGGGGTAAGAAGAGAGCTACTGGCAACCTCGACTGACCAGCGTTGTGAAATTTGTATTATATTTGAGGGTGATTGACCACAAGAAAACGAGAAAATGCCGAATTTGTTACCCAATAGTAGGCATGCAGTTCCCTCAGCGATGATATTCAATGTTAGGGCACTCCGCCGCCTTGAAAACAAATCGGTTGGATATAAAAATGGGGAAGTTTTTCAAGTCAAAGAAAATTTAGTGATTTTTTGTGAAACGCTATTTGAATATACTCGTTGAGATTCGGACATCAGCCAATTACCCATTCTCCTTTAACTGTCTGTTATTCGAATACTGAAAGATTGGTTGATTGCCGCCATTCTCCTTTAACTGTCTGTTATTCGAATACTGAAATATTGGTTGATTGCCGCCATTCTCCTTTAACTGTCTGTTATTCGAATACTTAAATATTGGTTGATTGCCGCCATTCTCCTTTAACTGTCTGTTTTCGAATACTTAAAGATTGGTTGATTGCCGCCATTCTCCTTTAACTGTCTGTTATTCGAATACTAAATATTGGTTGATTGCCGCCATTCTCCTTTAACTGTCTGTTATTCGAATACTTAAAATTGGTTGATTGCCGCCATTCTCCTTTAACTGTCTGTTGTTCGAATACTTAAATATTGGTTGATTGCCGCCATTCTCCTTTAACTGTCTGTTATTCGAATACTGAAAGATTGGTTGATTGCCGCCATTCTCCTTAACTGTCTGTTATTCGAATACTGAAAATTGGTTGATTGCCGCCATTCTCCTTTAACTGTCTGTTTTCGAATACTTAAATATTGGTTGATTGCCGCCATTCTCCTTTACTGTCTGTTATTCGAATACTGAAAGATTGGTTGATTGCCGAGACTGAATATAAATAAGGCCCATAGGGTAAACTCACATTTCACTAACGATGAATTTTCGGCCATGTTAGGAAATTAACCATGGACCCTTAGCTCAGTAGGCAGGCACGCTACGACTTATCTAAGGTGTTGGTATGAATATCGACTACGCTATCTCTTCAATAGGATTCAGTATACGGCTTACCAAACACGCATTTACCTCCTTTCTTTTTTCTTGGTGCTTAGAAACTGTATATCATCTAATATGTTGGCAAGCAGGTGAATCTCGGTACTACGGGACCTACAGACAGTTAAAACGTTACTAAATGGGATTAGGAGACGAGAAAGGTAAAATTTGCAGGAATTGTACCCGCCTTTATGTGGAGAGATTGGATAACCGTTTGAGGAAAAAGAAAAACGCTTTTGTGTATACGTTCGATATTTCAAAATTGACCTTCTTGTAACCTGATAACCAGACAGTAAGAGATTGATGACTGCCTGCATATTATCTTGTGGGAGGAATACCCTAATGTTTACATTGTTTTGTTTTTTAAATCAGTATGTTCATAAATTTTTTAATTTTTTGCACCGCGTCTTACTACTCGTTAGGGTTATACGCTTAACTACTAATTACGTTTATATACAAATTACGCTAATAAGTTGGGGGTGAGGAAGGTTTAGTTTAGAAGAAGTGTGCCCACATTTTCTTGGAAGGAGAACGGAAAACCATTCAGGGAAAACCACCCTCAGTACACCCGTCCGATATTCGAACCTCGATATTCCTGTCATCGACAGTCTATAGTCTACTGAGATTGTGTTGCGCTAGACGATTCAACCACCGAAGCGGGTTTCAATGTTACTAACTATAAAAATATTATGGGCGTGTGAGTTGGGAAGGGAAGTAAATGCACCCGCATTAGTCTCACAAAGGGAAAGGAAATCTACAGTGCTAAATCACGTGTCCCCCCCGGGCCGAGATTCGAACCGTGGCCTGCCTTTCACGGGTAGTCAAGTCTTTGTGAGCTTTTTTTCTTCGCAGACCTCGTTACCAGTGGTCTGGTCTTTTTTTTTTCCTTTCTTTTCTTTAAAAAAAAACTACAACATACAACTGTGACACAGAATAGCATTTATTTGATCTATTGTATTACTTGCTATATAAACTGAAAACCGCAATTGTGATCACACAGTCTAGAGCGCCAGATTTGTATGTTTCTGATTTACTGATCAGTTGCGGCGGAGCCTTATTTCTTTGGGGGGCGGGGTTATTAGCTAATTTTCTGTGCATAAAGTTATATATCAACCAAAATATATTTTTTTCAAGTATAAAACAACTAACAAAAATAATTCAAATTTCGATTTGGCTTCGAGAATATATTTCATATATTCGGTTTGAGTTCGGCTTTAATTGAAAAAATGGGCTTCGTAAACCCTAGTGTAAGGCCATCAGTTTTATACACGAGAATATAAAAGGGAAGGGAAATAAATCTAGACGGGGGAGACATTTATTTCAGGTAGGAGAAAATGCCTTCTGACCGGGGGAGAGAGGAAGTTTCCTCTTTTTCTCTCCCCATATTCCTTTGACTTTAAGGAGGTCGGGGTTCGAATCCCGCCAAGTTTTACTGAGTTGATAGTTTCTCTCCCTCTTCTTTAAATTTCACCCTTCTCACCCCAAACCTATCAGTGCAGACATGCGAATAACCAGGACCTTATATATATATATATATATCACCGCGTCTTATACTCGTTCGGGTTATACGCCACGTATTAATTTGGTACCAGGGAGTCGAACAGATTTTTTTTCTGTTTTGGTTCTTGTTCTGGTTCTTCCAGTAAACATTTTAAGGTTCCTGTTGAAGGAAAATAATTAAAAGTTCCTTCTCTTTTTTTGGTTCTCAATTAGATTCCGGTTCTTTTAGTTTTTTATTTTAAAGTAATATTACAATTTAAAAAATTCGTAAATTTCAAAAATGCATTAAAAATAATTTACAATGAGTTATATACAAAAAAACTACAAAGCAACATCTTATTTTGACGAAAACAAAAGTCTTGAGAAAAGGAAAAATACAGTATTTTATAATAAGATGAAGTTAAAGAAAGAAGGGCATAAAATGGAATAAAAAATCATTTAAGAACCGATGAGAAATTTTATTAACCTAAACATAGTAGGTGACCTGGTGGTCTAGGGGTAAGGTGTCAGACTTCTGTGCTGACGGCCGGGGTTCAATCCTCGGTCCCGGCACAGATTTATCTGATTTCCAAACCCTTCCTACACCTCTGACAAGACATCTTGTGAATGTGTGGAGAGCCAGGCCACCACCGTGGTTCGGATTCCATGTTAAACTGTAGGTCCTCCATTTCATCTCACAATCACCCTGCCATTACACATTAGCGTAAGTGCGTATAACCCGAACGGGTAGTAAGACGCGGTGCTATAATAATAATAATAATAATAATAATTAACCTAAACATACATCGATTCCACTTCTGGTTTTGGTTCTTAGGCTATTTATTTTTGGTTTCCCTATCCGGTTCTGGTTGCTTAAAAATAACTACTGATAATTTCAGCTTTTGGTTCTGGTTTGACTCTCTGAAACAAACCACAGTGTTTAAAAGAAAAATAACAATAGGATCTGGCTAATTTGACATTGGTTAGTCTGAAAAATTAGATAATTTGAGCCCATCATGAATCCCCATAAGGTTACTATTTAAACCAATGGTAAAAAAACCTCATTTAATTCGAATTTCAGAAGGAAACATTTGGATAATTCGAAGCCAATTGTTAATTTTTTTTTTTTGAGTGTGTCCTCATTTTAAACCTAAATTAACGTTCTTTAATAATCACCCAATATTCAAATAATGTCAAATAACGATAAAGTTACTGACGCATAGTAAAAGAAAAGATTCATTGAATCCAAACCAGCCGTAAAATATAATATTTTTAATGCAATCAGTAAACTTGAGTTTGTTTATTGCATCAAGATAAACAAATTCCAGTTTTTTCCACCTTATGTCCTTTAAGTTTAAACACTGATTTAAATCGGCCATTTTCTTATGTTAATTTTTCCAAGTTTTTTTGTTGTTTGTGTTTAAATTGTTATTAGTTTTTAATATATTTGTATATTGTGTATGTTTTATTTGTAGCATATTTTTAGGTTATTGATTTATTGTGTACCGGCTGATTTTATACCTATAAAAATGGTTAGTTCGAATGTTAGATAGGCCTACTTCGAATTATTTTATATATTCCTTGGACTTGGAATTTAAAAGGTTCTTCTTTACTTATAAACGAGATAGTTCCCATGTTTGGGACGCTTACCTCATGCAACAGTGTTTTCAATATAGACGTTCCTCGTTTTAATCTCCGATTCGCCACCCCCACCCCATTTTTTCCCCCCTAAACATATATCCTGATTCGCGAATGTTATGTATATATACATATATACAAATCCGAGATTTTTTTTTTTTTCAAACCCGGACTGCGAGTTGCACCGCTGTGCACTTAATTTCCTCAGTAGACATGAAGCCTGTATGCATGCATGATGGTCCGTGACTGGACGCATGCATGCATGCATGCTCACATATATTATACCGCACCTAACTCAGCTTACGTACATAGAATATACTCATAGCAAACATACACGCGTGTATTGCTTGTGTGTGTCATCCCCCCCCCCCCCTCAAATCCCTCTTTGTCAATCCCCCCACCACTCATCTCTCTTGGAGGCATTGTGCATGGACGTTATATTTGGTTTATGACGTTTAGGACATTTACCTTTTACTTCAATATAGTTCCTGTTTTCCTTTCTGTATATTCACCAAATTATGAGACCTCGCTATTGTGTTTTGATAACTGTTAGGTCGTTTAAGATCCAATTGTATCGTCTACTTGTTCATTTCGGAAAATTTTGCCGCATATGTTACGATATTTGACCCGGTTTTCTTAAGAATAGACATATCTGACCGCTAAAAAAAATATTTAAAAAATACTAGATTAACATTTAGGGGTGTGGAAGTCCACTTTTTAATTCGAAGCGGACTCGAATCGAATATATGGAATATTCTCGAAGCCGAATCGAAGTTAGAATATTTTGTTTTATTTGTTTTAAGCTTGAAAAAAATATATTGTATATTAGGCCTACCTCATGCACTAAAATGAT
Organism: Timema cristinae; assembly: GCA_039000515.1. Taxonomy (NCBI): domain Eukaryota; kingdom Metazoa; phylum Arthropoda; class Insecta; order Phasmatodea; family Timematidae; genus Timema; species Timema cristinae. The sequence goes on from JBCFYV010000001.1 coordinate 27,384,894, forward strand.
TTCGCAAATGTTTTATTGTACAATTTTTTTAATTCTTCGAGTTAATCTGACTATCATAAAATTCAATTCAATTACTTCAGATTTTTCCCATATGAATATTAATTTGTAATGTACGAAACCTCTCAGAATGGCTACATTTTAACATAAAATATGGAGTATTTTAGCTATCATTATTTTTATCGACGAAGCTTCTAGGCCGGAATTTGTTTCGAAGCAAAGTCGAAGTCAACGTTGATGTTTCTTTTGAAGCTTCGCACAACTATGCCTTCATGTATTCATGCGTTAAGACACGTGATCTTCAACTGTCAGTTTTGATAGATATTATCAATACATATAAAATAACAGTAGCTATACACTAAAATGTTATTAATGTTGACAAATAATTATTTTTTTTCTAAAAGGTGTTCTAAATGTTCATTCGTAATACAATAAAGGTCTAAATTCCCAATGTTTTCAGGAAGAACCTTATCTGACAGCTAAAATAAACGACTATAGTATCTACTTTCAAGTAATCCACTTTGGTGGTCTAATGGGCTCTCAAGGAGTCACTCTTACCATAGACTAGCCTGCTGATGATCGGGAGATCGTGGTTCGATCCCATTCGGATGTACTGAAGGTGGTTTTTCCTAAATGGTTTCCCACGCTTTCTCTCCACGTGAATGCAAGTACCCATTGGCGTAGTTAGGTCATACGAGATAAACCGAACGGGTAGTAGTATGCGGTTTCATATATATAAAAATAAGTTTTTTTTAGCACCGTGACTTACTACCCGTTTGGGTTATACCCTTGTGTACTAATTACGCTAATGGTTTTAGGGATGAGGAAGGTTGTCGTATTTGTGTGGAGGGAGAGTGGAAACTCGTTTAGGTAAAAACCACCCTCAACACACCCGACCGGGATTTGAACCACGATATCTCTGTTATTGGTAGTCTAAGTCTACACGAGGTGACGCCTGCGACTACAGAAGCGGGTCTAAAGCCTTCCTACCGTTGTTATTTCTCAACATCTTACTGTGTTCTTTCTAAAACTTCTTACCCGTCTTCTTTATCAATAATTCTACCACGATTCCACTAGACGTCCCAGTTTGTGTCGTGTCGCGTTGCCAGGGTAAGTAAGCAGAGCTTGTTATAATTATATCTGTGACATGTTCTCCTTCGCTCCGTCCCCATTTGACCAAACAGACATAGGCTCTGCTCTGCACTCCTCACATGACGATGTATTTCTTATTATACCTGGCTAATGATTGTTCTAATGAGTGATAACGATGTTCAGTTACAGTTTGTACTGGCTGCTTACCATGAGTAAAGGGATGGTTCTATATTGTGTATAATATAATTTCATATCCGAGCTGCATGGCTAATATCGGGAAACAAAGTAGTTATTCTATTGTTTTGTGTGGTCGATCTTCTCTTGGATATAAAACAAGTTTCACAACACCCGCTTCGGTGGTCGCATGTTCTTAAGCGTCACTCTTTCAGTAGAATAGACTGCCGATGACTGGGAGATCTGGGTTCGAATTTCGATCGGGTGCACTGAGGGGAAGGGGTCCTTCCTAAATGTTTTTGCACTCTCCTTCCACGCAAATACGGGTCAACTTTATCTAAATATAGCCTTCCTCATCCCTAAAACCATTAGGTACATAAGCGTATAACCCGAACGGTTAGAAAGACGCGGTGCTAAAAAAAAGTTTCACAACGCTGCGCTGGTTCGTCGAGGTTGCGAAAAATTATCTATCGCTGTCGCCCGCCTAGGTGACGTAGTTAGCTAACGCGCTAGTTTCGTGTTGAGTTAGACTGTCGAGGACGGGGAGATCGAGGCTCGAATTCCGGTCGGATGAACTGGGAGTGGTTTTTCCTAAATGGTTTTCTACTCTTCCTCCACGCTAATGTGGGTTCATTTCCTCTATATTCAACCTTCCCAATTCCTAGTCCATTAACTTAATTAATACTCAAGAGTATAACCCGAACGGGTAGTAAGATGCGGTGATAAAAAAAATCGCTGGCAAGTCACCCAACTTAAAATACAATGATCCGTGTAGTTTCTGGAATTACTTTTCTATTGTTTAATCTTATACTCTTTTTTCCCCCTCACCTACAGCCACCCTTTTTTCATGTAATTAAAAAATAAGGGGGGATAAAACTACGAAACTTTTTCTCTAAGGGTAAAGAAGAAAGATTGCTGCTAGTTCTCAAATATCTAACATTTTCTCTTGTGAGATTATCAAAAAATTACTGTACTTGTTAGAGGAAGGCTAAATCTCGAGCCCTTTTTCATAAAGCCTAGACTCATAGCTCTGAAAATATGTTTAAAAAGTCGTTGACAATTAGCTGAGGTCACACTCTCACACATTATTTTTCTTCTATTAATAAAACTCAAAATGTAAGATTGTTAAGGAAAAATAGCCCTGGTGAATCTTTCGACTTTACTTTGACGTAATCGGTGACCTGACAGTCTAGCATATATAAAAGCAGATGATTATATGAAGCATATTTTGAAGTTATTGATATATTGTGTACAAGCTGCATAGATACTCATGAAAATGGTGAGTTAGAATTTTGGATATTTCGGATTTTTTTTAAGATATCCCTTGGACTTTGAATTTTTTTAAAATTAACAGTTTTTGAAAGCTAGGAGATTTGGCAACAGTTAACTGAGAGAGAGCGAAGATAAATATTTTCTCCGTAAGAGCTGGATTACACTCAGAGGTGATATTGGGTGTAGTTTATTTAGGACTGTAAATGACTGTATTTTCGAACATTCCAAACAAAGGTCCCAGTACATACCGCCAAGCCTTTGGGTAAGGGGTACGAGTGTTGAAGGGGGTGATAGAAGAGGGGAGAGGTGTAATACGCCAAACATAGATTGAATGTGCATTGGCAGGCTATTATTGGTAAACAACATGTGGCCTGCCAAAGAGAAGGCTTCTCTGTAACAACCACGGTCCACATATCCCGGCGGATGCTTTTACAAAGCCAGTGTGCTATATTTTCGTTTGTGTTTGGATCAAATGATGATCTCTGGAATGGGTGAATGTCCTTTCAACACGCGTGGGCTGCGCATTGTATGGGCTGTATGTGTGAGGTGATATGAAGGGGTAGGAGGGGGAGTTTATTTCCATGACGATGTGTTTGAAATTACACTTTTAAAAAAAATATCGCTTCATTGATCTGAAACTTTTTGATTTCCCTACCAAACTCTGTGGAAAAAAAACAACTACTGTTATTATTTATTGAATATATGACTGTGAGTACATATATGCTCTTTCGGAGCTATTTGATGAGAATGAGATCCGTTTCTGCTCTGTATATATGTGTATGTGTATCGATACTATGTTATTAAAGTTTGGATGTATGTAACATTGTATTTTTTTCTATCTATAGCAATTTTTTTTGTTTACTGTCCTGATGTATAATTTGTCTGCATGCGGCTGTTTTTAATAGCGTTCGGAGAAAATTATTTATCGCTATAATGGTCTTTTTTTTGTTAAATTTATCACGTTTTAAAAGCTATACGACGAAATTGTTACTGTCTTCTTTAGTAATCTTGAGCAATATTATCACTGGACTCTACATAATATTTCTTTCGATTTTTTTTATGCCTTCTCTTTTGAACAAAACTATATCTACTGAGGATGCATCTTCTGCATATAAAACACATATTGTACAACACATTGTTAGGTAATTCGCTTCAATCCTATTTTCTTTAGTAGTTACATATATCACAATCTAGCTTGATTTTATAATTGTATTTAATTCTAATAAATAATACACATATGTTTAATTGACGGAAACCTCATGTGAATCTCTAGTGGACAAAGACTTATTTTGATGTTAAAAATAAATAAGCCCACTTGCAAATATTTTGATCTAGGGAAATATACGTCTAATTGGGTAAATGAGGAATGACAAGTCTATTAAATTTTTTTTTTCATTTTTTTACCCATTATTTGAGGTATTTAACGTGCACTTCCTGAACTGACTGATTATATCAGTACACGGCTTATAAACAAACTTAAAATCTAGAACAGACGCGACATACAGCCCACGGCCGTTAATTCATCACTGTGAAAGGGTAAACCAACATTTCACCAATGATATATTTTTTGGCCATACCAGGTATTGAACCCGGGCCCCCCCAACTGAGTAGACAGGCACGCTACCGATTGAGTTGAGGTGCCGGACTAAGGACACGTCTTAAGTTTGTATGGAGAAGGACCAAAGTTATACGCAGAGGAATGTTGATGGGGATTCCCCCAATAGATACTAGTTTTGAAGTCCGCCAACAGGAAGCGTGTGTGTGTTGTGTATATATATATATTATATATATATATATATAAGAGAGAGAGAGAGAGAAAAAAAATTTGATTAAAAAAAATATATATATATCTTTTCTAATCAAATACCCGCCTCGGTGGCGTAGTTGGCTAACGCGCTTGTCGTGTTGAGCTCGACTGCTGAGGACGGGGAGATCGAGGTTCGAATCTCGGTCGGGTGAACTAGGTGTTTTTCCTAAATGGTTTTCCACTCTCCCTCCACGCAAATGCGGGTTCACTTCCTCTAATTCAACCTTCCCAATTCCTAAATCCATTAACGTAATTAGTATTTAAAGCGTATAACCCGAACGGGTAGTAAGACGCGGTGCTAAATATTATTTTAATCAAATTATTAAAACATATATATATATATATATATATAAATATATAATATATTTTTTTAAATCAAATTTCTCTTGAAGAAATTTACAGTTATTTTAAAACAAGCTATGGCTTTATGTTTTAATAATTATTTCAAGACACCAATAAATTACTTGTCTAAATATTGAGGAGGAATTCAAACAATACACTATTATTAAAACTTTTTTTTTTATGAAAGTAAGGGTTCAGCCCCCTTCCTCCAACATCCGAAACCCCCCCCTTCCCCGGTACGGCCCTAAAAATAAAATATATCTTCATATTTTGATGAAGAAAGTTACACATGCATGTTTTAGTAAGAAAGACATGTTTAGATATGTCACTGAAGAGAAATATTATCTAAACGTTTCATTGAAGATAAATATATTTAATTAAAGTGTCAATGAATATTTACATTTTTTAATGAAGACACACACACACACACATAATAAATATATATATTATAATATATTATATATATATTTCAATAAATTGTGACACATCTAATTTTTTTTTTAAATAATGAAAGACAAATCTAAACATTTCAGTGAAGAAATATGACCATCAGAAACTACTACAACTACTACTAGCTCTTTGATTGGTTGACCATTATTCATCCACCTGCGATGAACTTGCCATTAACGGCCAGATTCTTGCCTCTGGCAATATTGTCGTAACATTTTCCGCTGCGGTGTGTCGAAAGGGCGTGCGTTTTCTACATGTGTGCACATGTGCTCACACGTGTGTTATGTAGTCCCACGGGATTGGATGAGCCGAGCATTAGGATCTGGCGTGCGAGGAATCCCGCGGTGCCGAAAGGGGAAGAGGTTCATTCAATATTAACCGCCGCCGGGCGGATTTGAATCAAACAATCATGTTAGGCCCTGGTAGATTACGCACCATACCGCACAACATTGTACCTGTGAAGGTGTTATTTTATTACACCACGTCTTTCTACCCGTTCAGATTATACGCATATTTACTAATTGTGTTAGTATATTAGGGAATAGCAAGGCTGAGTTTAGAGGAAATGTACCCGAATTTGCTTATAGGAAGTGAGATAAACCATTTAGGGAAAACATCCCTATTACACCCGTCCGAGATTTGAACCCCGATCTTCTCGTCATTGGTATCCCAGTCTATTGCGAGAGCTACGCTGTGGCAGGACCATACCGACGTCTCATCATTCTCAATATATCTACAGTGTGTTTCAGCGCTCTCGGCCGTGGCAGGACCACACCGACGTCTCATTTTTCCCGATAGCCCATTTGAGAGGTCCGTGAACCGTAGTGGTGCTGCCAACTTCACGGACCTCTTTTGAAGTCGATAGCTTAAGCTGACGCTGTCCCTGTTTTCCCGCAGGACTGTGGTGGAGGTGCTCCTCTCTGCCGGCCTGGACGTGAACGTGCGGACTGGCGGCGGTACGGCGCTGCACGAGGCCGCCCTATGTGGCAAGGTGGAGGTGGTGAGGACGCTGCTGGATGCCGGCGTCGATCTTGGTGCCAGGGACGCTCAGAGGAACACCGTCATGGATCTCCTAGGCCAATTCCCCAAACACGTTACTCAGGACATCACCGACATTATCAAGAGTACGTAAGCCTATCTTTTGTTTCTCTGACTTTGACTTAAAACACACCTTTTTATTTTCGCCTATTTTACAAATCTTGTTTGTAATTAATTTGTTATTTGTCCTTGTTCTCAGACCACCGATGTGGTGCAGGTACTCCTCGAGGTGGTGTCGGTAGCTCTGGTAGCCGGGCAGCGGACCCTGAAGACCGTGATAGCGCCAGTCATCCCCCTTTGCCTCCCATCCCGGTGCCGGATGCGAGTGGGCTGGGTAGTCCTTATGAAAATGTTAGAGTGATCCCCAGGGCCGGCGTCGAGGAATGGAAGACTCTTCGCCCGGTACCTCCCCAACACAATGGGAGTTCTACCACAACTCCGGGGGCGAGAGGATGTCAGGGGCATCTATCGCGTCAGGGTGAGTACTGAGTACCTAAAAAGCTGTAGCACACTGAATCTTCTCTGTTCCACTCTGGCCATCTCCGCTAGGTTCAGTTGGCTCAGGCCAAGTTCACTCCAATCTGGCCATCTCCACTCAGCTCAGAGTCAAGCTCCCTTTAAATCTATGTCCACTCCCCTAAAACTATGTCCACTCCCTAAAACTATGTCCACTCCTCTAAAACTATGTCCACTCCCCTAAAACTATGTCCACTCCCCTCAAGCTATGTCCACTCCCCTAAAACTATGTCCACTCCCCTAAAACTATGTCCACTCCCCTAAAACTATGTCCACTCCCCTCAAGCTATGTCCACTTCCCTAAAACTATGTCCACTCCCCTAAAACTATGTCCATTCCCCCAAAACTATGTCCACTCCCCTAAAACTATGTCCACTCCCCTAAAACTATGTCCACTCCCCTAAACTATGTCCACTCCCCTAAAACTATGTCCACTCCCCTAAAACTATGTCCACTCCCTAAAACTATGTCCACTCCCCTAAAACTATGTCCACTCCTCTAAAACTATGTCCACTCCTCTAAAACTATGTCCACTCCTCTAAAACTATGTCCACTCCCCTAAAACTATGTCCACTCCCCTCAAGCTATGTTCACTCCCCTAAAACTATGTCCACTCCCTAAAACTATGTCCACTCCTCTAAAACTATGTCCACTCCCCTCAAGCTATGTTCACTCCCCTAAAACTATGTCCACTCCCCTCAAGCTATGTTCACTCCCCTAAAACTATGTCCACTCCCCTAAACTATGTTCACTCCTTAAAACTATGTCCACTCCCCTAAAACTATGTCCACTCCCCTAAAACTATGTCCACTCCCCTAAAACTATGTCCACTCTCTAAAACTATGTCCACTCCCCTAAAACTATGTTCCACTCCCCTAAAACTATGTCCACTCCCTCAAGCTATGTTCCACTCCCCTAAAACTATGTCCACTCCCCTAAAACTATGTCCACTCCCCTAAAACTATGTCCACTCCCCTCAAGCTATGTTCACTCCCCTAAAACTATGTCCACTCCCCTCAAGCTATGTTCACTCCCTCAAGCTATGTCACTCCCCTAAAACTATGTCCACTCCCCTAAAACTATGTCCACTCCCCTAAAACTATGTCCACTCCTCTAAAACTATGTCCACTCCCTAAAACTATGTCCACTCCCCTCAAGCTATGTCCATCCCCTAAAACTATGTCCACTCCCTCAAGCTATGTTCACTCCCCTAAAACTATGTCCACTCCCCTAAAACTATGTCCACTCCTCTAAAACTATGTCCACTCCCTCAAGCTATGTTCACTCCCCTAAAACTATGTCCACTCCCCTCAAGCTATGTTCACTCCCCTAAAACTATGTCCACTCCCCTCAAGCTATGTTCACTCCCTTAAAACTATGTCCACTCCCCTAAAACTATGTCCACTCCCCTAAAACTATGCCCACTCCCCTAAAACTATGTCCACTCTTCTAAAACTATGTCCACTCCCCTCAAGCTATGTTCACTCCCCTAAAACTATGTCCACTCCCCTAAAACTATGTCCACTCCCCTAAAACTATGTCCACTCCTCTAAAACTATGTCCACTCCCCTAAAACTATGTCCACTCCCCTCAAGCTATGTCCACTCCCTAAAACTATGTCCACTCCCTCAAGTTATACTTCAAAGAAACACATTCACAGTCTTGACAAAAAAAAAATACAATAGAAAAATTATTTCCAAATCACTTCCTTTCTAAAGGAGTTTACTGGATTTAAATCAAAGGAGTCTTACAAACACTTTTTAAATTAAAAATGCGAGTCAACATGAAACAGAAAGAATCCCTCTCTAGTTCCTCATAGTTCAAAGAACTGTTCAGAAAAACTTATCTTGGTTTATTTTATTCCCACAAGCTGTATTAATTTGTTGAATAAATTTGTGTTTGACTATGTAGCCTGCGTCATTCTGCTTCAGTAGCATCACTCACAGGTCTCGTTAGCGGGAGAATCTTAACAAAGTTCATTAATGGCAACCTCTTTCGAGTTAATTAAAATACCTCAAATTATTCACTCGACTTTTGAAAACATCTTTTGAATAATGTAGTGAGTTTTGAAATATATATATAAAAAAAGCATGTCTGCATAGTTTATAAGTGTAAACTACATCAACTTTTGGCAAGTATAAAAAAACTTCTCACAGCTATACTTTGGATGTTTATCTTGGTTAAAATCGTCTACAAAGCTTCAGGTTAATAATGGCTCGGGAATTTCATTTACAGATGGTATTTTGAACGACAGTATCATTTCAAAAAACCAAATGTCTATATTAATTTTTTTAAAGCATCACTGTACACTTTCCATTAATTTTTTTATTTTTTTATTTTTGAAATAAACAACGATAATGTAAACACTTATTATCATGTGTTTAGAAATAATTATTTCGAAAAGATTTTATGGGATAATACCTGTAAGTAAAAATTTAAATACAGTAAAATTTCACAAACTTGAACTATCAGCTCGAATTAAAGTTCACATTACTAGGGGGGGGGGGGTCAAAGAGTAAATAAAAGAATCACAGTACATCACATTATACATATATTCAATTCTTGGACAGTCACAAAACCAACTATTACTACCTCCATCACCAAATCTCAGATTAATTTACCTCCTTTATAGCACACAAATTATATTTATTATCATCATCAACAATGGCCGGGTCAGTTTAGTAAAATGCTTCAATTTTTTTCTCTTCTTCCACCATCCTTTCTCCTTTAATCACTTCCATTCTTCTCCTTTCACTCATACAATTTCTGCTATCTGCTCTGCCCATCTTTTTCTTGGTCTCCCCTGTGACCTTCTTTCCTTCGTACTTCATCTCCATCTCTCTCTGGTATTTTCGATTTTCCATCCTCATTACATGACCATGAAAAACAAATGCAATTTAAATTTGTATTTTTGGGCCTCTCGGTGAATCAAATCGATGAGTTTTAGATCATATGTCCAACATGCCACAGCTTAGTTAGTAAAGGTGTAATTACAACATAGCTTGGAAGGGCCAAATATATAGTCAAGATTTGAAGAACAACTGTTCTATCATTCGACCTGAATTGCTTTTTTGCATTGATTTAAAAAGGGAAACTGATTATAATCTTGCAGCTGCACGTCACAATAATTGTCAGCCATTTTATTTTTAATATTAATCCATGTCTTACAGTGCTTGCTTGAAGATTCTTTTTAATAACTTGTTTCGAATTTCTGTCATCCCCACGAGAACATTTGAGTTACATCTCAAAGTGTGCTGGTGCCTCACAAATCCTAATAAACATGTGTTTCATACACCCCCTATACCCATTTGATTCCACGTTGTAACTTTGAATGTGTGCCAGAGTAATATTATGTACTTTACATATATTTTTATTACTACCTGTTCGGACTTCATGCATATATACTAATTATTTAAATGTGTTATGGATGAGGAGGTTTGAATTAAATATAATGTACCCATGTGTGCATGAAAGGAGAATAGAAAACCATGTAGGAAAAATCACCCTCAGTACACCTGACCGGCATTGAACACTGATCTCCCCTTCATCGACAGTCCAGTATATTGCGAGTGTGGTGACCTGGTGGTCTAGGGTAAGGTGTCTGACTTTTGTGCTGGAGGTCCGGGGTTCAATCCTCGGTCCCGGCACATATTTATCTGATTGCCAAACCCTTCCTTCACCTCTGACAAGACGTGTATTAATCACAAGTTGTGACTGTGTGGAATGCCAGGCCTCCACCGTGGTTCGGATCTCTCGTTTAACTGTAGATCCTTCAATTCATCTCACAATCACTCTTACATTACACATTGGCGTAAGTGTTTATAACCCGAACGGGTAGTAAGACGTGGTACTACTACTACTACTACTACTACTAATAATAATAATAATAATAATAATAATAATAATAATAATAATAATAATAATAATAATATTGCGAGAGTGATTCCTTAAACCATGTGGCCATCGAAGCGTGTCTTTAAGTAGTTACAAGCGAGTATTCACACAAGGTATTTTGTAAGCAATTTTTTTGATACACTCTGTGTAATGCGTCAACTTTAACCAGAAAGAGCTCAATGTTAGCGTTCATCCTCATTAAATTAAAATATGATACGTCTGTAAGGCTTGGGTTGGAAAACTGTTCCTGTTGACTCGGGCCTCACTGTTTGCACTTGTTAAATTTCTTCATTTTTTTTCTGTTTGAAGAGCTCATTATAAACCGCTTGACAAGCAAACTTTGCTTTCTCCATTCATAGAATAGATTTGCACACCTTTCTTTTATAGCCTTTTAGAACAATCTAACATTTCACTCGTTTTTTTTTGTAAATTTGAACTAATATGGATTTGCTCTTAAAATACTTAAAATATAAAACATAAAAACTTTGATAAACATTTCATCACCGGAGAATGCAAGTGTTCTATGTCCAATTTTCCACTTTTGTGTAAAAGAGTATTAAAGTTTGACCATGTGTATAAAATCAATGTTATTAGATGACAACTCGAGTTTGTATCGTCTTAAGTAATTATATAGCCGTCTCAATTTCACCGCAGGTCAACCATGTCCATTCTTAACAGGCGTAAACAACAAATAGATCAAATTTAACATTTTTGGAGATAGAACACTTGCATTCTCGTGTGACAGTTTATATTCATTCCCATTGTGTTATAATCAGTAGGACTAACTTTAAAGCCTCTTACCAATCCTTAAAATTGGTTTGTTTATAAAACAATTATGTCGTGTTGAGCCCGATTGCTGAGGACGGGGAGATCGAGGTTCGAATCTTGGTCGGGTGAACTGGGGGTGGTTTTTCCTAAATGGTTTTCCACTCTCCCTCCACGCAAATGCGGGTTCACTTCCTTTAATTCAACCTTCCTAATTCCTAATCACTTAGTGTAATTAGTACTTAAGCGTATAACCCGAACGGGTAGTAAGACACGGTGATAAATAATAATAATAATAATATAAAACAATTACATTGCTAATACTAGTTTTTCTTCATGATCTAATAGGAAGTAAGCAACCTGCAAGACATTGATCATACAGTTGCAATAACTAAAATGTCCAAATATTTGTTTCAAATCCATAACCCTTAATTAACTCTTTTTTTATTCATAAGCTATGACTGTAATAAGAATCTATTAACTTTTATAGCTGTTGGATAAGTTTCTTCCTATAAAAATTGGACTCTTAAAAAATATCTAATCCAAAATTCCAGTTTCAAGATGCACATGTTTGTGCAAAGGGGCTACTAGTTTTAAAATTTCAGAGCTCTGTCTGTGATATCGCGCAATGCTCATGACAGGCAGACAAAACTCTTAATATTTATTAATATAGATTTAAAATATATATATCAAAATATTGACTAACAACATTATCACTTTTATAATCTTATGACAAGTGGAGTCACTTTGATATTTAATTATAAGGTCACGAAAATATCAAGAGAAATGGAAGAAAAGAAGAGATTACACTTTTGTATGCATTGATTAATGGGACTGTTGTCACAACTTTTTTATTTATTTAACTCTTTGTATTATCTTTATTGTTTATTTTTGCCCATTATTTTGGCACCCTATTATTAATAATATTTTGCATCACGCAGAGGTTGCGGTTTATTTATACTGTACAGATTACAACTGGGGCACATTAAACTCTCGGGCCGGTCCTGTCCTCTTTGTAAGTATAAAACAATAATGAGATAAATTTTTGATTTAAATATATTACTTTATTACACATTTGACATAATTTGACATAGTTTCTTATGTATTTAAAAAAAAAGTATATTTCAATTGTTCTATGCTTGAATGTTTTCCCAATTTCCACTTCTCGCCTTCCTATCTATTTCCCCTTATACACCCTCAAAACAACATTACCAAACATAAACAGAAAAAAACACACAAAACATATCTGATAACATTACATTTATTTAACTCACTTCAGTGGTATTATTGTTTAACGTGTCACTCTTGTGTAAAACTAGACTGCAGGTGTTGGTGAAATCCGGGTTCAAATCTCGGTCGGGTGTATTAGAGTAGGTTTCCCTAAATGGTTTTCTGTTTAGTTTGCGGTAACCCCCCACCCCCCTCCCCCTCGCCCTATATGGGTTATATTTTGTTAGAGGTAGCAGGATAATAAGAATTAATTTTTAAGGAAATTATCAGCAATTTTGTGAAAAGACCACATGTGTTTATTCTTCCCCCTTTCTAGGAGTACGGCTGATGGGGTGTTCTACCAGAGCCCTCCGGTACCTAAGGCCTTGTCGGATGGTAGTTACCTGTCTGAGGACCTGTCGCCATACCATCAGCACCATCACCACCATCACCACCATCACCACCCTCACCGGGATCCTGATCAGATGAGCGTGAGCTCCGCCACATCAAGCACGGGTGGTGTCTACATGCCCATGGTCGCAGGTCACGCGCACAGCCCGGGGTCAAATAGCAAAGTATCGGTGAGCACCTCATGGTTTCTATTTTACTTTCTTGTGTAGAGAAAGTATTGTCATAATGAACATTTCCTGCCCAGAAGTTATGATGGATTTTAACATTTTATGTCCCCCAAACTAATAAAAAAAGCGAGTTTTGCAATTCAGTCTGTCCCTCTCATTGTCTGGAACTTACTTTGCGTCTCTATTAGCTCATTTGTTGTTTCCAGCTGTTGGTGGTAATGTTAGGTAATTACAGCGAATGTTTGGATTGTTGCAGCCAACGCCGCCTAAGAAACCCCCCCGACGGAACCTCTCTGTGTCTCCCACACACCTGCAACCCACCATGACCATGTCGGCAGACGGAGGCTCCCTCTCTGGCTCTGGGGGTGGGGGCAGTAGTGCCTACGAGTACCTGTTCCTGGCGCGAAGTGGCGTCCGCAGCCAATGTGACCTGGAGGAGATGCAAGGGCATCCGGGCGCCGGACGCCGTGAGGCCCTTCTTCGTCAGGGTCGCAGCGTCGACCAGTACGTGGACATGAAGTTACGGCACAGCCTCCTTCACACGTCTGACTCCCCCCAGGGGTTCTCGATGCGGGGGCGAGGGGAAGAGTCTGACGAGAACAGGAAACCTCAACTAGTCAACGCCGGCCAGCACCAGCCGGTCGCCATAACCTCTATGTACGAGAATGTCCCGATAAGGACAACAAACCCACGCCGTAAATTACGAAGGCACTATACTACTGATCGCGCGTACGAGAACTACGAACCGATAGGGTACTCTTCCGAGGCTCCCGGGGCCGGGGGTAACTCGTCACTGTCGGCTTCTCCTTCGGTGACCGCCTCCGGGGGCGCAGCCTCTGAAGGCGAAAACCATCCTAAGTTTGTGTCGAGCGCGTACATCACCCTCAAGTCGTCACAGGAAAGCCTTCTGGAGGAAGGTTCGGGCACCGCGAGGAGGGGGTCCGCCGTGACGCCGACCGGTCGGAAGGGGGTGGCGGCCCCGTCTAGCCCCACCCACTATCAACAACCGCCAACGCCAGATCACCCACCGCCATCTGCACTCCAGGCGGAGAAGAGCATCCAGGACCGGATCCGACCGCTTAGCCAGGTGAGTCTTTGCGTGGTACACTTCGAGCATCAGATCTAGAATAACCTCTCAACGATGTCTGACCTAGTGCGGTTACAACATTTAGAAAACAAGTATCCTACGATTGAGCCACTCAGAAACCAAAATGATTGAATCCTCAAAACAAAATGTGGAGAAAATTGATGTTATTCATGATGTGAGCATATGAATGACATTCAGAAGCAATACACAGTGCTGCCATCTCTTGATGGAAGTTATGGAGTGGGTAATTTTGGTTTAAGAAAATTTTCTCATCAATCACGCACTTACTTGGGTACCAAATTCAAGAATTTTTTAAATAAATGGAATTGATCATTTTGGCTTCTGAGTATCTCAATTAGACTTGTTTCTTATGAAGATGTTGCCAAATTTTGTAAGCTGCAAAGTTGGTCAATATGACTATGACACCTCTCTTTTGCCGCCAGTAGGAATAACCTGGATGTTGATATTGTTAGAGACGAACACCGATGAACATGCAGCCCTATGTGCTACGCTCACAATAGACTGGTTTGCCATTGACAGGGGAGTCAAGGTTCAATACTGGTCGGGGTGGGTGGTCCATATGTAATTTATCACGCTGATTTTCACAATCCCCTCTCCATTCTAATGTGTTAGCGCTTACTCTAAAATGTTACTTTCTTTTCATTATTTTTAGGCTGTTAATAACTCATACTCTTAATGGACGGATAAATAAAGCTATAACTAAAGTACTCTCCCACTACAGACTCCTTACAACTCCCTAATGGATAAACCACGAACTCAAATATAAACACACACACACTCATACACACCCACAGACACATGTTTTATCCATCCAATAAAAAGAGCTTTCACCATTTACCATTGTAGTCATGGCATTTAAAAGTCTTTGCATATTATTTATTTTCCACCAAAGTCAATAATATCCGAAAAATAATTTAAGGAAATATAGTTCTTTTCTTACGTTCCATAATTTTTGTATCACCACGTCTTGCTTCTTGTATGAGCTTTAGTACTAATATACAACTTTGCTATAGATGAGGAAGGTTGAATTAAGTCAAAGTGTGTCCTCATTTTTATGGAAATAATTCAGAAACAATTTAGGAAAAAATCCCTCAATACACCCGATCAGGGTTGAAACCCTGATCTCCTCGTTACAGGCATTCCAGTCTCTTATGAGATTGACGGCCTAGACCATGCATCCACCAAAGCAGATCAAAGTTATTATATAGTTTTTTTTATACTTCATTTATCCGATTTACATTAGAGTTCTTATACCATGAATTATGGTTATTTTGAACCACTTTGAACTAAAATGGTAAACTCATGTACTGTCAATTGATATCTAGCTGTTTTTATGCAGATGAGTTATCACAATTACCATTTCATATTGAAAATAATCAAGTATTAAGTGCGTCAATAATTAAAGGTTATATTTTTCTCCGAAAAGTTAAACCTGTAAACATTCTATATGAAGAGTTAGTTTGATTACGTAGGAATATTATTGTATTTGAGTTAACCCACAGAGTCATAATTTTAGTTTGAACAAAAGAGACACTATTCTACATTACTCAATTATATATCTATTTTTTAAATAAGGTGAATTATATTTTTTTAGTCTATGAAAAAAACCACTCTTAGTATTTTTTTGATTAAAGTGTAATTAATTGAAGTGAACCTAACAATAATTCAGTGTTATTGAACCAAAAACATATTTTATGTGTTATTTAATGTATGTTTGTATGTATGGAGATATTCAATTTTATTTATAAAAGTCAAACTAAATAGCTTGTCAAATCCTGTGCCATGATGGACTTAAGTGTGCTTTTAACAAATGTTTTCAATTATTGTGTCATATAGCCTTATAGATGTTGCGTGATTGACTGTTAATATTTACCAACGTTCCTTACATGTGATTTATAAAGTTACTTTTGCTTGACACTTTGTCAGAAATCCTTGACCTGTATCTAGTTTGAATCTCGAATATGTACTTTAAATAAGCACATAGTGCAGGTGTCTGGGAATAGACTAGAAGTGATTGGTCTCACTTTGTGATAACCCAAATGTGTGGCACACCTTTAAATCTATACTAGGGGTGTGCGAAGCTTCGAAACTTCACTTGGCTTTGTAAAAATTAATAGCTTCAACCTCGCTTTAAAATAAAAATCCTGCTTTGACAATTACAGAGCTTCACCAAATAAAAACATTTACAGCATTTTTTAATTTTTTTTTATTATTAGCTATTATTTTATCATCATGAGATGTTATATGGGCTGCAAATTAATATTCATGTGAACAAAATTTAAAGTAATTGAATTCTAAGCTGTGATAATTAACTTTATCCAGTGAATTAAAACAAAATATTGCAAACAATTGTACATTAACATATTCCAAGTGATTTTTGTGCATAAAGTGATTAAGAAAAACTATAATATTTTGTTGTGCATAAAACAACTATCATAATTATTAAAACATTGATTTGGCTTCGCGAATGTTTAGTTTATTCATTTTTAGCTCACTTCGAATTGAAAAATTTGACTTTGCACACTCTTACTTCAAACTTTAGTAAACTTGTCTATAGGTTAGGGAGGGCCTATTGGCTTTTACGTTAATGTAGCCTCAAATTACTTCACTGCTGCATCATTTATTATTATTACTATGTCATGCTTGGTCTTTTAATTTTCTAATACTATTTATAGCCTGCCATCATTATTCTTTCATTGTAACTAGAGAAAAAGCCGTTTGGTTATTCAGTACTATGGTTTTGTCAGTTCTTCACTTAAAAACCAGAACTGATTTGAGCTATTAAAAAAGTCTGGTCTGTGTTCCTATTTATATAAATTGAATTAATAGTTTACAAAAAAAAAATATTGATTCTAATTTTCAAAAGTCTTGAGACCTTAACAAAGTCGATAGCGCAAATACCATTAAAATTAAGGGTCCTAGGTTTGATTTCTTGCATGGACAGAAAAAAATCATTAGTGAAATCGGATCTTTTTCCTTTACAGTGATCAATTAATGGTGTGACTTACTGTGTGTGTTATCTTGAATCTATTTTTTTTTATCACCGCATCTTACTACCTGTTCAGGATATACTCATATGTACTAATTATGCTAGTGAGCTAGAGATGGGGAAGGTTGAATTTAAAGAAAGTGTACCCACATGTGCATATAGGGAGAGTGAAAAACCATTTTGTGGAAAACACAGTACACCCTGCCGAGACTCGAACCCCAAACTCCCCGTCATCGGCAGTTCAGTTCTCTTGCGAGAGTGACTTCTTAGACAATGCTGGCACTGAAGTGGGTAACTAGAATTAAGTTAGTTTGTAAGCTATGTTCTAAAAGTGCATGTTAAATACCCCAAATAAAAAAAATCATCATCTCTTGGCTTTGTAGTTGATGAATTTTGTATATTTATGTTACACAATTTAAATAGCTTTGGATTGGTTTATATGGCTAAGAAAAGTTTCAAACCGAAAACCAAAATAATAGAGCATACTCAAAACAGTTTTGAACCAATCCTTTACTGGTTATAACAACAACAAATATGCAATGAATGCATCTAGACCATAATGTTAATTATTATTGCTACACTACTTAATATCCAAACCCTAGGCTTGAGCTTCATCTATTAGGGATGCCAAGGTTTCGAATCAGAGCCAAAAAAATTGAGGGTGGGCTTTTCACGTGTATTTTACTATCCTGTCTTTTAGCTAATGTAGGTGCTAGTTTAAAAAAAAAAGATGCTGACCTAATCTATCCTTTAGAAATTAAAAAGTCTAAACCCTAAAAAGTGGTGACTTTTCTGATTAGAATCCTTGCTATGTATGAAATTATAATACAGTAAACAAGTGAATATTCATCATTAGGTGTCGTCACAAACTGGAATACTTGTTCTTTTCAGTACTATATCCTTAACTTGAAAGTAATTTAAGTGATTTGGTATTCATTAAGTTATGAAATACTAGCATACTTTACCTAGGTAGTTTCCAACCTTTTGTAAGGTTTACTCGTATTTTAGTTTTTGAGACCATTTTAACCCCTTTGATAACCCACAAGCGCTCCATATCATATTTTTTTAGTAATTGCTTTCACTGAATCCTACTACTTGTCTGGGCTACACACATTTAATAACACTTATGGGATAGGTAGAATTTAAAGGAAATATACCCCTATTTGCATGGAGAGAGAGAGAGAAAAACCGTAAAGGAAAAATCATCCCAAGTGCCCTCAACCAGAACTTGAATTCTGACTTCATCATCGACATAACAAACGAGCTTGGCGCTTAAACCCACCTGACTGTTTTACTTATTTTAAAATGCTTATATGATGATTATACGAATGTGACCAAGCTGTCCTAAGTAGCAGTGCAACTCGACTAGACACGAGATGCTACAGCAAACTAAGTCAGCAAGCAACTGTCACAGTTGCTTAACCAAAAGGAACCTAAACAGTAATTTAACATTTTTTATCATTTTAACTGCTTACATTTTTATTTAATTTTTGTACCTTTCTATAATACTAATGAACATTTTCAAAAATAAACAAAGTGCTAGCCTCAACAAGCATTGGGACTCCACCCGAAACATACCCGAACCTCGAAGGGGGTTGCGACTGTTTTACTTTAATTGGATTTTACTACCTGCACGCACAAATATTAAACAAATTGCTAAAATAAATAATTATATACAGTTATTTAATGGTTATACAATTCATATTCAAGCATTTGATTATAATAAATCTTAGTAGAGCCAAACACAATACGTTATCTAAGGTTTGATATTATCTTCTTCCTCCTTGCATGCGCATAGACTTATTATTGGTATATGAGGCTAAAATATTTAATTTCAAGTCAAATTTTGCTAGTTATTTGAACTCTACTAAAAAAAATTCGCTAGTAAAATTCAAGTACTCAGAATTTTCAACTACCTCGGAAATTTCAAGTTTAATCAATTTAATTAAATTCAAAGATGATATTTCATAGCAAAAAAAAAAGTCTCCAAATATTTCCTTTTGTCTTATTAAAATAAATTAGCTTGTACAGATACATAACATTTGGTTAAAAGTTCAAATTATTTTGATTTTCCCAAAATTTTCATCCTTAAAAAAAAGTATTTACGTTTATGGGTTATAACTGGTTAGGCCCCCTATATTTCAAAAATTAAACTTGATAAAGTACAAACATTACTTTATTTTACTCAAATTTAAATAAAGTTCATTGTTTATTAAAATAATCTTTCACTTAATTAAATTCATTACTACAACTCATTAGGGAATTCTTTGTCTCCATAGATCTATGATACATTAGTTTTTCATTTTATTAAAATTTTCGTTCATAATAATTTTTGCATTTTATGTAATAGGTTGTAGGTTGTATTTTTGCTTAAATGTTAAGATTTGAATTACTTGAGCCGGCTTTAAACTTGGACAACTCATAAAATTTTTAATGCAGCTTTTCAATCTTATTTCAACCTTTACTTTATTATATTCATGATATTTTTGGGTACCTCTATTATTTTCATATAAGCAAATATAATTGTTTATTAAGGTTTTAAAGATTAAATAATGAAGCTTCAATTAATACATTTAAATTATTAATACATAAGTGAAAATATTTTGCTATGTTTTAATTTTAGAAATTTGAACTAATTATAATCCTTAGCACACATGCTTGATATTTATATTGAAGGTAATATGGATTAATAAATATTTGCACTAGTTTGATTAATTTAGCAACAAATATTAGAATTGTAGGCCTGACTCATACCTTAAGCTAGAAAGCTCTCCCCAATTATTTAGAAAAAATCTATATAGTCATGTATTATATTATCACTCAAATCAACTGTTCTTAAATAAACTATTTTTGATAGGAGATGCTTAACTATTTAATTAATTTCTATGAAACATTAATGCTTAAATCAATACCCTTAAATACAAGATGTATATAAGATGTGTGTGCATAGATGCTTCTACATATAATGGAGTTTTGTGAATTTTGGCAGTTTCCAAAATTATAATTACTAATGGTAATCCTGTTAGATATATTCCTGCATATTAAATGTTTCATATAGAATGTTTATAATGTATTTCTACTGAGCTTCACAGTTTACAGGGCCTCTTTAGAACATTATTTTATTAATCATCATAACACAATTTGAAATATTTGTTGATGACGTTAATTGTTATTGAATAATTTTCTTTGTGATATTTTGCTCTTGTTAATGCAAACAACATTATTAGGTATGACTAATGCAGCTTAATGTTTCTTCTTGATGCTTATTAAAATA
The DNA here is from genome assembly GCA_039000515.1 of Timema cristinae. Taxonomy (NCBI): domain Eukaryota; kingdom Metazoa; phylum Arthropoda; class Insecta; order Phasmatodea; family Timematidae; genus Timema; species Timema cristinae. The sequence continues at coordinate 27,405,399 of JBCFYV010000001.1, forward strand.
AACTTGAGATAGTACCAAACTTAAGTAATACAACTCAAACTATTCATCGAATCATAGTGTCCTTTTTTTTACATATTCTTCTTTCAAAAAAACACAATGATAGTAAGGCCAATGAAACCTTTGTACTATACTTTAAAAATACCACAAATTGAAAAATAGATATTTTAAAATGAAAAGATTTGTAAGCAGATCCCATTTGCTGTGTTGTCAAATAAAGAATAGAGTAAACCGCCCTTGATACTTTTCTTGTTGGAGCATAAACTTGTATCTAATTTCCCGGTTAATCTTTCATTAGATGGGTTCTTCCCAGTAATTTAACTAATGTGCTTGGCGGGTGGTAGTGTCCTGTCGTGGAGTGTTCTATGATAAGCAGAGCTTGTTAAAACTTTACCCGTGATATGTTTTCACCTACTTGGTTCTAATTCCACCAATAATATTGTTATTATTATTATTATTATTATTTAGCACCGGTCTTACTACCCATTCGGGTTATACGCACTTACGCTAATGTGTAATGGTAGGGTGATTGTGAGATGAAATGGAGGACCTACAGTTTAACGTGGAATCCGAACCACGGTGGAGGCCTGGCATTCCCCACATTCACAAGATGTCTTGTCAGAGGTGAAGGAAGGGTTTGGAAAACAGATAAATCTTGCCGGGACCGAGGATTGAACCCGGCCGCCAGCATAGAAGTCTGACACCTTACCCCTAGACCACCAGGTCACCAATAATATGTTGTATTTATACTACCAAGGGTATGTATTTGTGAATACCTGGCCAATGAGTGTTCTACTGAAAGACTAGGAACATATCGCAGCTACAGTTTACACCATCTCTGCTTACCTTGGCAACTCTCTTTGGCACTGGCTGGTTTTTAGCTCGCAGCTTGGAGGCAGTTAATTTGAAATTGGTCTCAGGAGGAGTGATGCATAGCTAGCCATATTAGACGTTCCCGTGGTGTGTGAACCATGCGTCTCTCAACTCGAAACTGGTTTTTTTTTTCACCCTTTCTTGTCAAGAAAGTGCCGCCAAGTGTATCTCTGTAAAAACAAACACACACGTAAACACGCAGGGAATATCCAAGTACTCTTAACGATCATGAAGAAGTCTTGTAGAGGTACCCAGTCGAGTGTTACATATATACTTACATGTGTCTGTCGGTTAGTATTGAGGGTGATGTGCGTTTTAACGCGACGCCAACCCAGCGTGCATGTCTTGGATTCCTTGAGCACACACAAGGTGGGGAGGGGGGGGGGGTTGCTCTTGATCTCTCGACTGTGCAGTTTGGTACACAGAAACGCCCTCTTCGCTTCTTGAATGTTAGAGTGGAGTAATTCAATTTCAGTCATCGTCGGATTATTTGGGGCGTGCTATGTTTCCCTTAAGGTGAGATAAGGGCAGTATTTTTGTAGTTTAATTTTGTGAGTGATGCGTAGGTTTGTCGGGATGAACACAAGAGCAAAAGTGAATGCGGTTGGCATGAGATATTTAAGAAAATGTATGTGGAAAAACTCTCATGGTCAGAGTCAGAATGAATGGGCTGAAGGAGTGCGATTTGAAAGGGAATCCAATAGGTCAATGTGAGAGGATGAGAGTGGATCGAGTGACGAAACAAATATATGAAGGTAAGTGTTGGATCAAAAGGAGACGTAAGTCTTGTAAGACGTGGCTAATGTTGAGACGAATGTGGGAAAAAGAGAAACATTAAAGAGTTTTAAGAATAAAAGAGCATGTATGGATGTTGTTGAAGCGAAGGGAGTTATGCAAGGATAGGAAGTGTTGAGAATGTTAGTGAGGATGGATTAAGTACGGAGTTGTTTTTAGAGCTATATTCACCGTTTTTCTTGCCTACCCCTTCCCACGATTCTTTCCACGTAAATGCAGGTATATTACCTCTAAATTCTTCCTTCCTCATCCCTACCCCATTTGAGTAATTATCATACATGCTTATAACCTGTACGCGTTGTTTATAATATTTTAACGAAATTTATTTTGGACCACAAAAAATAATAAAATAGCTATCATTTCAGTAGACAAACTTGGTTGAATTTTCTACACATAATAATCTCAATAGTTCTTGAGTGTTACTTGAGTAGGTGAGTAGTGGTTCCTGAAATTGGTGAAAACCTTTTCTCAGTATTTTAAAAGTATCTCTCATTAAATTTCATTAAAGTCAAATATATTTTTAAAAAGAGACAAAATGAGCTGTGGGGAAATTCATTTAGTTTGTCTGATAAAATACGTATTATTTTAAAACGTCTTATGCAAAACTCATATTTTTTTTACATAATACTGATTAGCAATATATAAATAATACATTTTTGGTATGATAATTTATCTCCTTGGATTAAATTCACAACAAAAAAGTATTACTTTTTTTACTAACACATGTTAGCGTCAGTGATATTATCATTTATATTAGTAGAACAAGAAAAGGAAGGTAAATTTGTAAGCAAATGTGTATCAGCATTTTTTTTTGATAAAATATTGAAAAGCACATTGTGGAAACAACTACCTCACTGTCATTAGAAGAGATTCGAACCCAGGCCTTATGACTGAGATTCAAGACTGGAAACTACTGAGCAGCACTTTTTTTTTATAATACCCAAGGTTTGACATAATTATTTAACTTTGTATGTTTATGTCTGAGTATTAATTATTACTTCACTGTGAATTCTTAAGGCATTTATCTATAAAAAAAATCAAAACTCTAAATACATTAAAAATGTGTCGTTTTTTAAATTGAGAGTCAGGGAACGGAAGAAAAGGTCTTTTTTTTTTTAAGTTTTTATATCCACACTTTTGTCAAAGAAAACAAATATTACTTCAGTAAAAACATAGAGTTTAATCTTCTTCAACACTCTTCGTTGGCCGCATGGTCTTACGCGCTACTCTCTCATTAGACTAGACTGCCAATGACGGAAAGATCGAGGTTCGAATCTCGGCGGGTGTACTGAGGGTAATTTTTTCCTAAATGTGTTTTCCATTTCTCCACGCAAATGCGGGTGTACCTATAAAAATAAACTTACCCACCCTAAAATATTAGCGTAGTTAGTAAATAAGTGTATAACCCAAACGGGTAGTAAGACGCGGTGCTAAAATAAAATCACATGGTGACCTCAACAGTTCTTGAATATCTTTCAAGTGTGTCATATAATTTCATAACCACTTTTTCCTCTCATTTAAAAAAGTTCATCACATAATGCCGCTATGCTCCTTGACAGATATTTAACAGCTGTTGACATCACTCTGTGAAGAAAATTAAGCTCTCTGTACTGAAACTACAGTAGCCCCATGGCTTCTTTGGTGCTGATTGACAGCTCACAGCTGACTTCTGACAGTCAACATTTAGGTATATACTTAAATTTTGACTGTCAGAGTGACAGCTGCTAAACACATGTTTTTGCAGATCATATGGTTCGGCGTAGGGATACATAATTTGGTCTGGTAACTTTTCAAAGCCGTCAGCTGTCACTCAGCACCAAAGAAGCCATGGGGCTACTGTATATTTTATTTATTTAGGCCAAAAAAAAGGTTTTGCCATAAAAACTTTGGCCTTTTTTTTTTGCGTTCCTTACACGCCCACCATAAGACACCTTAACATTTAGCTTGGATAGCATGAGTATTCAAGTTATCGAATATAAACGCCAAATATAAAAAAATCCTTTTGGACGATTGTTGTTTGGTAATTGTTTGGGCTTGTTACTTGTTAGTTTAAAGCATGACTCGTAAATTATGCATGCATTGGAAGATGATAACTCATACATAGTTTATTTGTTTTCATTGAAATGTTTACTATATTATCTAGAATTAGATATTAATAAGTTATAAAACACTGCCTGTATGATGTTAAATGTTACCAAATTGATTTGTATCCATTTATTATGTTTATCACTAAAAATATTGCATGGACTTAATATTGTATTGACTTTGTATTGTTTTAGTTTAAAAATTAAAATGTAATTAAATTGTGGTGGTTACAGTTCCAAATTAAAGCCATAATTATAATCGCGCTTTGACATACACTATTTTAATCAGTCAGTATTACACTAATTAACAATTTAACCTTTGTCTAATAAAACTCCAATTTTTTTTTTGTAATCACTAGTTTTATATAATAAAATATAGATTTTGTTTTCGCCGTGATTAAAAATTAAATTAAATTGTTAATTTCATAGCTCTTAAACAAATAAATGCCCCAATTAACGAATATAATACAATCGTGTTGTAAAATAATTAATTGATCAATGTAATTTATATGTTAAAATAATCACACAATTAAGTTTTTACAAAGGCTAGTAATTTTAATGTAATTTAATTTGTTTTACTAATATTAATTTATGTTCTAAATGTTTGTTTGTAATTCCTCAGACATACAGCTGATGTTTTCGTACAGAAATCACTACAAATCGTGTTAACGACCAACTAAAACACAAATTTGCAAAACAAATGGTGGTAACTTTTGCGGAATTTGGTCCTAATTTTCAACCATATATGAGCACAAACGCATGTAAAAAATATATATACACGTTTTCTTACACAGCAAATTCAAAAGTGATTTCCGTATATTTCATAAGATAAGAAAATGAAATGTCTATAAAAAAAATTTGAAGTATTTCTCGTTAATGTATCTTAGATATGTATTTATACATGGCAAGCATATAAAACACTAAACTTTTAATTCATACATACATAAACAATTTTGAAAAAAAAAATCTCATTTTTTTGGTAAGATTCTTCAAACAAGGTTGAAAATACTGACCATATTGTATTTTTCTTAATTTGTTGGCTATTTCTTGGTAACTACTATCATTATTTTAATATAAGTTTCTCCTTCTAATTAATTACGAAAACATCGCCCCGTGTATGGAACATTAGCAAAATAAATAATACCTTAAGGAATTAACTGACTGATTAAATTTCTTACACCAGTAGAATTTGGTTTTCACCATAGTCAATCGGGTTTTGAAGCATAGTGTGACACATTTTAACTGCGTATGTCACTTTGGTAATACATTTTTTTTTTCTAACAAAATCTAGACACCTTCACAGTTTTGTATGTGCTGCAATCTTCAAGTAACTACATGCAGCATGAATGCCTTGTAGGATTGCTTAAGGTGGGGTTGTAGTCATTGTTAGTTAAGGTAAGTAATTTTGCAGTTTTTATATATCAATCTGTTTGTTTGAAATAAATCAAATACTGCTCCACTAGAAACATATAATTAAATTTTCTTCACATGGTGATATCAACAGTTGTTGAATATCTGTCATGAACATAGCGGCATTAGATGAAAAACTTTTTAAATGTAGAGAAAAAGTTGTCATTAATTTCCAGGACACCCTTGATAGATATTCAACAACTGTTGATATTACCATACGAAGAAAATTAAACTATACGTTTCTAATGGAGAAATATTTTATTTCCTTTGAACAAAACATATTTTGATATAGAAACTGCAGAAATACCGCCCTTAACTCATATTCCTTATACTCTTACCTAATTTACCAGCTACCAGTAATTTAGTGACATTATCACAATTTTTTTTTTATCTCACGCATGAACGTCTATTGTTTATCAAGGAGTCTAGATTTTGATCAGAATGAAACGTACTTACCATGAAATTTAGAATTGTATTTGACGTGCTTTAAGTTATTGTTACTTAGGGCCATATATATAGTCGATATTCGGTCGTCAACCGATCCTCCATTCAACTTAAGACTGCTTGTTATTTCGTATACTAGGAAATCGGTTGACTCCCGAGACTAGACTATAAATACGGATCTTAGTTTCAAACTTGAAACATTTAATTTTTTAGTTTGAATCTGGCAACTGTTAACACTATACCTGTCCTAATTCTGTTACTGTAGATTTTGTATTCAAATATAGTAAAATGTGTTGTTTTTTTCACATTATAATCTGTATAGTTCTGTTTTTGTATTGTAAAGTAATCATAATTGTGGAGCTTAATTTGTTCATCTCATTTCAGCACAGTGCTTGATAATTTTTTATTAGATTTACCCTAATTAGATGAATTTTCACTTTAAACATTTAAAACAAAATATCAAACGCGTTTGCATTAATTAAATAGGAGTGTAGGAGACGTTAGAAAAGATAAGTATGTTTGCAATTTTGTTATAGCAAAAGATTTTTTGGCCTAAATAAATAAATAACTCAGTAGAAACATAAGAGTTTAACTTTCCTCACATGGTAACCTCAACAGTTGTTGAATATTTGTCGAGGGTGTCCTGGAATTTAATGACAACTTTTTCTCTTCATTTAAAATGTTTTTAATGTAATTTCGCTATGCTCATGGCAGATATTACACAACTGTTGATATAACCATGGGAAGAAAATCATACTCTGCTTTTACTGATGAAGTATTTGATTTATTTCGAACAAAAAATGTGTTGCTATAAAAACTGCAATACATTGACCTTTTATCGTGTACCCTACATCCTCATCTTAATTAATTACCTTAAACAAGACAATTCAGCCAAATGCACTGGAATTATTTTTAAGTGATTCAACCCCTACTACGGGGATTCATAAATGTAATATTTAAATTATCAAATTTTCCTCTATTTAATTCGAATAATTAAAGAATTTTCAAAAAATATATATTTATTCCATTTTTTACCGCTTTAAAGCATGTTTTTATTTTGTATGAAGGGAGCTTCTATGGTTATTTAAATAATATAACATCTTAGGCTCTGCTTATTATGATATTTTATTAACATAGGGTGGTCATAAATCTTAAAATTTAGAGAATCTGGTAAATCTTCTGACCAGTGTGTAGTCAAAATATTTTGAAGTAAAACTACAAATTCTATTTTTGCACATCCAGCGTATTGTAAATCATTGATATTTAACGACACTTATTTCTTGCTATACGTATTTATTTCACATTAAAATAACTTTTACAATTAATAAGTTGTCATCAACAACCAATGCTGTTTGTGCATAGGCCAAGATTATTGATGGCACCCTGAACCCTTAAGGATATTTAAGTATCTAGAACTTGATTTTGATTTTGAGCTGTAATTTGTTTTAGATCGTTAAATATTTCTTATATTTGATTCAGTTCAACATAATTACAGTACAAACTTTAAAACCAGATCCCAAACGCCAATTTAACACTAAACTGAATGCTATAATGAGTTCATTATATTATAAACAATAATTTAACATCTATTTTAGTTCCTAATTTTATTTATTTCCTTTTATGTTAATCATATTTCTAAGATTCGAACTTGTAAAATATTGGAGTCGACCCAACTATAGTATATTATACAAACGATTTTATTTTTCAAGTCCTTGAAGCGGAGGAAAGTAAAAATATGCATATACAAATATAATTCTTGTACCTAACAGATATATTTCATTTTGAAAAAATCTTGAAATCTCGAGCGATTCCTTAGCTACCAGAGAGTGACCACTCTTTAAAGAATACTGCATAATTAATTTACGTATTTATTGCTTGTTTGTCGTAAAAGGGTCATCTGAGAGGCGTCTTTAAGGACTCTTGCATGAGAACTTGGGGTTGGGGGATAGTCCTCAAGGATCAATCTCTACTTTCATAGGAAGGACCTTGTCTGACAGAAAAAGTTACTAGACATATGAAATAATACCTACTCTATAGCTTTAGGAACCAGAAAGTTTATTGCCGCACTTAACAAAATCACCCCCCCCCCCCCCCCCCATATTCCTATCTTGAGCTAGTTCTATCCAGTCAACCTCATTACACTATTCCTCTCTTGAGCTAGTTCCATCCAATCCACCTCATTATACCCTATTCCTCTCTTGAGCTAGTTCTATCCAGTCAACCTCATTACACCCTATTCTTCTCTTAAGCTAGTTCTATCCAGTCCAGCTCATTACACCCTATTTCTATCTTGAGCTAGCTCTATCCAGTCCACCTCATTACACCCTATTCCTCTCTTAATTATGTAGCCGGTGACCTGGTGGTCTAGGGGGTAAGGTGTCGGACTTCTGTGCTGGGGATCCGGGGTTCAATCCTCGGTCCCGGCACAGATTTATCTGATTTCAAACCTTCCGTCACCTATGACATGACTTTATTAATACACTTGTGAATGTGGGAATGCCAGGCCTCCACCGTGGTTCGGATCCCACGTTAGACTGTAGGTCCTCCATTTCATCACACAATCACCTTACACTTACACAGTGTATAACCCGAACGGTTAGTAAGATGCGGGGATACTAGTAGTAAATAATAATATTATAATAATATAATAATAATTATATTATTATTATATTATTATTTATTATGTAGCCTTCTCCTCTCACCAGTATCTTTTTTTTTTTTTACTATATATCATTATAAGCACCTTGTTTTCGAATAACCTTTTCTTTTTACTAAAGTTGTCGCCTTTTTTTCCATATCTTTTTTTTTTGTGGTACAGCCTGATTTTTAAAAATGTTTCTAGGCGTTGTCTTGTGCACGTATTAGTCATTAATTCATTATGATCATACCTGACAGGGCTAGTCTCCCATATGTCCAAAGTGTCCGGACTCTCAACTATTAACTTAAGATTCATTTATGACCGGCTGCAAAGAGGAGATTTATTCTTATAAACTAATTTTTCCGTTATATCTAGACCCGCTTCAGTGTATGAACGGCTTATGACGTCACTCTTGTGTTAAACTAGCCTGCTGGTGACGGGTAGATAAAGGTTTGAGTGTCGGTCAGGTCTAATAAGGGTGGTTTTCCCTAAATTGTTTTCTCACTCTTACTCCACACAAATGTTAGTAGACTATCTCTAAATATGCTTCCTTCCTCATTTCTACCTCATTATAGTAATTATTATATATATATATATATATATATATATATATAACCTGAACGGATAATAAGACGTGGTAATAAATATATGAAACCCTTATTATCATCCCTCCCTTGCCGTTTCAACTTGTTAACAACCCTTTAGTTAAGTGTAACAACTGTAAAAAAAACCAGACATGAGTCTTAAATAAGCACAATAACTGTATCACGATCAGTTTAACGTTCACTTAACGATCAATTTGACTTAAAGGTTCCCTTGTGTTTTTAAATGAAACCATTACGATTCAATTAACTTAACGTCCTCTTTAACTCAAGAGTTGTCCGAGCGTACCACGTGCTCTAACCAGCCAATCATGTCGCGAGACCACGTCTATTTAGTACTTCATTTGTTTATTTATTGTACTAAGATGATTGCAACCTAATATTAATATTAATATTAGCACCGCGTCTTACTACCCGTTTGGGTTGTACGCACTTTCGCTAATGTGTAATGGTAGGTGATTGTGAGATGAAATGAAGGACCTACAGTTTAACGTGGGATCCGAACTACAGGTGAGGCCTGGCATTCCAAAAAACTCTATTAATATGCCTAATCTTCCTGGGTACACAGGGAACTCTCGCGATAGCGGTGGAATTAGCTGTGTATTAGCTAGTATGCTAAACTCGTGATTTAAATGGGGGCGTTTCGACAATTAGTTGAGCCTCTCTTCTTTCCAACCTACCATACCATACCATCCACTTTCCGATTTCCTATTAGTAAAACTAGTTCATTTTATTTCTTTTTTTAAACATATTTGGATATAACCCGAACTGTTAGTAAGACGTGATGCAAAAAAAAAAATCTAGCGAACGTAATAATAATATATTGGTGACCTGGTGGTCTAGGGGTAAGGTGTCAGACTTCTGTTCTGGGGGTCCGGGGTTCAATCCTCGGTCCTGGCACAGATTTATCTGATTGCCAAACTCTTCCTTCACCTCTGACAAGACGTGTATTAATAACAACTTGGGAATGTGGGAATGCCAGGCGCCACACGTGGTTCGGATTCCAAGTTAAACTGTAGGTCCTCCATTTCATCTCACAATCACCCTACCATTACACATTAGCTTAAGTGCGTATAACCCGAACGGGTAGTAATACGCGGTGCTAATAATAATAATAATAATAATAATAATATATATATTGATGTAATTTTAAAATATTTGTTTGACTTAAAAGGTTAATTATATTACATTGCATAATGTGTGATATTTATAATATTTACTTTAAGGTATCATCTTTCAAGTTTTCAAGGTTGTTAAATTGAGACGCTCTTGTTAATTTTGTAATACATTATCACGTGGTTCTACCGCCTGTATTTTAGTCACCAGGTATTAATCAACAAGCCAGCCGTCAATAAGTGTACATACTTTCCGTTCGGTGTGTACGATATTTATTCTCTGACGTGGTATGTTTTTGTAGCATTCGTTTATCACTTTTGACTCACCGTCAATTTGGGCTGTCACAGTGTCAATCACGGAAATAAATGTGCGTCAGTAAATACATGAAACAGCGATCAAAGTGCAGCCGAATATATTATCTAGGTCCTAGTAGACAAGACGTCTGCCTCGTATTATTCACAAGCTTGGTACTAATTAATATCTGCCTCATATATTTTATCACTGTGCGTTACCACCCGTTAGGGCTATACGCTTATGTACTAATTACGCTAGTGTGTTAGGGATTAGGAAGATTTAATTCAGATGAAGGGCACCCGCATTTGACTGAAATTAGAATAGAAAACCACCCTCTGTGCACCCGACCAGGATTAAACCCCGATCTTCCCGTCTTCGGCAGTCTAGTCTATTGTGAGTGTAGTGCCTTATACCATGTGGCCACTGAAGTAGGTCTCTCATAATTCACAGCCCATCTACTAATATAAGTATTATGTTATTTAAAATCCAAGGGATAATATCTGCTTATTATGAATCACAATCCAGGGACTAATATATCTCTCTTGTTATTCACAATCCAGGCAGGTACTTATATATCTCCTGTTATTCACATTCCTTTGACTAATATCTTTCTCTTGTTAGTCACAATTCAAGGACTAATATATGCCTCTTACTATTCACAATTCAGGGACTAATATCCGCCTCTTATCAATCAAAATCCAGAAACTAATATCTGCCTCCTATTAATCACAATACAGAGGCTAATATATTAAACAGCTTTCATCTTGTTATTCACAACACTTTCCCTGGACCTATAATACCTTATTACTTCAGTGTTTATTTCACAATTCAGGGACTAATATCTGCTTTTTATTAGTCGCAATTCAATTACTAAAATTTGTCTCTTTATATCCACAATTCAGTGAGTAAAATGTGATTCCTATTATTCTCTATTCACAATTTATGAACTAGTTTGAAAAGTATTTCTTATAAATAATTGCTCAGAAAAATCACGAATGTTTATCAACATGTTATTGAAAAGTATTTAAATAAGTGTAATTAAAAGCTAGAATAACTTAAAAGTATTTTTAAAATCTTGGGTTCCTTATGGGTCACCACATTTATATGGACTCATTTGTAGATTCCTAAAGACGCCTCTGCTTTAGCTTAAAATGTATCCTTAGTAAATATGTATAAAATAATTGTTTTTATTATTTTAATTTATCGCCAAAATATTTTCCTAAATTTTCTATGATCATAAAATATTGTTACCAGATATTCAGTATTTATATCCAACTATGTATCTCAAAGTAATACATTATTTAAATATATATATTTTTGTTAAGTTTGTTTAAATTTTGTATTTTTACAACATGATGTATTTTTTTTTTGTCAAATGTTTTATCTTTGTATACTCTTTATATTTCTAGTTTAAATAAATGTATTTTTTGTTACTTTTCCTCCCTTTTTATTACACCTTAATTTTATTCCATTCATGATATTTTGTACCTTTCTTTGTGTTGATAGTAAAAGACAAATTGAAATTATTGATGGCCGGCAACAAATTTTATTAAACTAAATTTAAAGTACTTATATATATATAGTAATAATCTCAAATTTTAATAAAGCAGAGGTATCATAAGGAATATTTTAATTTTTTTTATCATAATATTATTTTTTAAATTTTAAAATCATAGCTATTCCTTTCCTTTATTTTATTTGTTTTTAAATTTCTAATAACAATTTCTTACCCATGTTCTAATTTTTACTTTATTTTTACAATATTATTCTTCATCTATATTGAATTAATTTTTTAACTTTAAAATTTCAGTTTAGCTCTTAATTTATTTTTAATCTGTCACTTTTTTAACCATACAATTTAATACCATTATCGGTCTTCAGTAATTTACACAATGGCATATTCTAAAAGTCAAAATGGAATTATAATATTTTTAATTAAAAAAAAAAACACTCCTATACACACTACTGATCCCCGAACTTATGTGTCATAATCCATTTTTTTAAACACTAGAATAAAAAAAAACTATAAAGTTTTCGAATTGTTGACCTCGGTGGTCTTAAGGTAAAGTGCTTGCCTCAAGACCCAATGTTCATGGGTTCATACCCAGCCGGAGTTGATGGATTTTTCATAAGCGATAAAAATCAGTAGCACAACTTCCTGCGGGGGGGAAGTAACACAGTCGGTCCTATGTCGATTGTGGCAAGTAAAAGAACCCTGGAAGGTATGTGAAAAACACCTTTACCAACAAAATTGATAGGCTCTTTCACACTCGCTCATAGAAATTATCGTATGCTGATATAATAATTCTGTTCAGAAACTGCACATATCTCAAATAAATAAAATAAAGTTCTTGAATCAAGACATACTAAATAGATTAACTTAATATTTTGACGTAAACTATACTAACTTTTGAAGACTTTGTTTTCAAATGTACGATGAGCAACGAGTCTAATCTGATGATCCATGATTGATTATATGTGTGCCTTTTGTATGGCCACTGAACACACTGAATCAATAGAACCAGTAGCTTTGCGTTTAGATGCATACATACATACATACATACATACTTCCTTACATACATGCATGCATACATACATACATACATACATACATACATACATACATACATACACACACATACATACATACATACATACATACATACATACATACATACATACATACATACATACATACATACATACATACATACATACACACACAGACACACATACATACATACATACATACATAATCACGCCGTTCCCTTACATGGTAGGCAATAAACCATGCATATAGGCCTAGCTCAAAAAACAACCACTCCGCACTTAATCCACCCTCACTAACTTTCTCCAAACTTCCCTATCCTTGTATACTCTCTTCAGTTCAACAACATCCATACACCTAGTCATACATGCTCTTTTATTATTAACATTATTTAATGTTTCTCTTTTTCAGACATTTGTCTACAATATTTAGCTACTTCTTACATGGCCTAACCTTCCTTTTTAACCACACACTCTCCCTTCATATAATTGCTTCGTCAGTCGATCCACATTCATACTCTCAACATGCCCAAACCACCGTAAGACGCTTCTTTCACATTTACGTATTGGATTACCTTTCAAACCGCACTCCTTCAGTTTAATTACATACTATTAAGTATAAAAACAATATGGTTAGTAGAAACGTAATAGAAATATTGTGATATATTTAACGTGCACCAACTGATTATGTTAAATTATATCAGAAACCCGCTTCAGTAGCCTAATGTTCACTATTGTTAGACTTGCCTGCTGAAGACTGGGAGATTGAGGTTCGAATCCCGGTTGAGGTTGGTTTTTCTTAAATGGTTTCCCTCTCTTCTTCCACGTAAATGCAGGTAGATCACCTCTAGAATGATTCCTTCCCCATTCCTACCAAATTAGGGTAGCTATCATACATGCGAATAACATGAACAAATACTGAGAATCAGTTATTTAAAAAAATATCTAGCTTTAATTTGAAACATGACCTCTTAAACACAAGTAAAATAGACCAGAAGAACCCGATGTTTAATCCACGCGTCCATCGATGTCGGTCCCCAGGTCTATCAGTTATTTTTACTTTCTCGTTTTGAATTCCCGTCTGTATGTACCTCCGACTAGAGCCTAAGCTATTTTACCGATCGGACTAAAACTTGGTCTCTAGGGTTTTCATAGAGTTGCCCCAAGGGATTTTTGGAATTGGATATCTAACCCTAAAATTAAGGGTAGTTTACTGAAAGGCAAAAAGAGAAAAAGTATATTTTCTCAAAATCGGTTATAACGATTTTGATGATTATTTGTATCTTAGGCGTTGATTAAGATTATAAATAAACTTGCTATTTTCATTTTATCAGGAAAATGTATTTTAGGGTACTCTACGGAAGCAGAAATTTCCGTATTTACACAACTATTTGAGATACTAAATAACTTATCATTGCAAAATTGTAGTACTATTAAAAATTAAAATCTTATAGATGAAATATATTTTTATAAAACCAACAGTTTCTGAGATATTGTCAAATATATTAATACAATTTTGTGAGCTTTATTGGTAAAGATATACCACTTAAGTTTTAACGCAATAATTCTCTAATGCCATAAAGTAATTAAATATGTCTCTCAAAAAGTTTATTATTTTCCCTTGAACCTCTTAGGGTACGGCCAGACTGAGCGCGCGAGCGAGCGAGCGAGCGACTAAAATATAAAATAGAACACATTGGTTGTAATGGGGGGTGGCCACACTGGAGCGAGCGAGCGCGCGCTCGACCCGGTACAGTCTAGTTTACAGGCGCTAGGCAATATTATTGTATGTTGGTTCATTGAGTGCTGGGGAAACTTCTCATTTTGACATATTTGATCTTTTTTCTATCAGTGATAGGTTTAACACACTTGCTATTAATGGCCCGGTGACTTGGCGGTCTAGGGGTAAGGTGTCAGACTTCTGTGCTGGCGGCCGGGGTTCAATCCTCGGTCCCGGCACAGATTTATCTGATTACCAAACCCTTCCTTCCCCTCTGGCAAGACATCTTGTGAATGTGGAGAAAGCCAGGCCTCCACCGTGGTTCGGATTCCACGTTAAACTGTAGGTCCTTCATTTCATCTCACAATCACCCTACCATTACACATTAGCGTAAGTGCATATAACCCGAACGGGAAGTAAGATGCGGTGCTAATAATAATAATAATAATAATAATAATAATAATAATAATAATAATAATGGCCTAATTTAATTGGTAAGACCATAAATAATATAATGTATATATGTAAACCCGATATGTTAAAATACTTCAATATTATAATCAAAGTAGGCCTTTACAAATAAGAATCACCATTAGTTTGGAGAGAGTATGAAAAAACCACAACAATAAATAAGTTTTAAAAATCACCTTCAGTTCACTGAGCCAAGATTCGAACCTTTGCCTCCTAGTCAAAAGCTATCGAGTGAAACGCACCATTCCGCCACTGGTGCGGCAAATCTGATTTTAAAACACTTCAGTTCAGTGCCATACGCATTTCTCAATTTATTAATTGGATGCACTTCTACTTTTTTCTTTTTTATAAATACACAATATTTTCTGTAAGAATTTTCGAAGAGCAGAGATGTACTAAGTGTGTTTGACAGATACATCTTCTCTAACTAGGGGGTGGGGGGTGATCTAGTGGTCTAGGGGTAAGGTGTCAGACTTCTGTGCTGGCAGCCGGGGTTCAATCCTCGGTCCCGGCACAGATTTATCTTATTTCCAAACCCTTCCTTCACCTCTGACAAGACATCTTGTGAATGTGGGGAATGCCAGGCCGCCACCGTGGTTCGGATTCCACGTTAAACTGTAGGTCCTTCATTTCATCTCACAATAACCCTACCATTACACATTAGCGTAAGTGCGTATAACCCGAACGGGTAGTAAGACGCGGTGCTAATAATAATCTAACTAGGGTCCGCTAATTACGCGCTCGCTCGCGCGCTCGCCAGTTTGGCCACCCAGTCGCTTGCGCGCTCGCTCGCTCGCACGCTTGGCAGTCTGGCCGAACCCTTAGGAGAAATGTTTGTACAACAATGATCTATATCCATTTTAGACTCAATAGTCAATATTTACATTTTTTATTGGTCAAAATTTATAATTGAGGAATTTAATAGCATGAAGATTTGCAAAACCTGATAAAATGTCTAAAATTTTAACTGGAAGTTGAAATTTTAATACGAAGTGTTGACCCTTGTGGACCCAATATTGATCTTTTTTTATCGGTTCAAACATACAAATGAGGACATTAATTTTTAAAAATAAAATTATAAAATTTAAAACTGGGACTAGAAAAAAAAAGTTTTACATAAATATAGTGCAATTTATGCTTAGGTTTGCTAGTGTATATTATTTCGTTTCACATATATTACAAGTATTGAGTAAATATCTCAATTTTTAAACTATAGAGCGAGAAAGTCCGTGCGGAGCTGTGTAACGTTTATTTACTCTGTATTTAAAATGTTAATGTATGTTAAAAATTGTTTAAAATTGATATTTTAACATGTTAACGTTGGTTCACGAAATACTCGAAGCAGTATTTTTTAAATTTTGTAAATAAAAATGAGCAAAGTCAAGTATTTAATGTATATATATATATATATATATATATATATATATATATATATATATATATATATATACACATTAAATACTTGACTATTTATATATACATTAAATACTTGACTTTGCTAATTTTTATTTACAAAATTTAAAAATATTGCTTCGAGTACATATACATATTATGTAGAGAGAGAGAAATAGAGAGTTTAAAATAGCTCTAAGAGTTTTTTGTTTCAAAATTATTTACCCAATAAAATTAAACTTTTGTTTTATGGGTGCTTACGATTGCAGTCCGGATAGTAATATAAACGTATTGCAGATAATTTGGCCGGTCAGATATGTCTCGCGGGCCGTTAGTTTGCGAGTCTTGCATTATACCATAGTATGCGATGAAACAGGTCCATCACGAGCCGATAACCGGCTATTGCCTCTCCTTCCCCCCATTTATTTTTAACACTGTCAATCTCATTAAGGGTGACTAGTAATGGACGTTGTGAAATGAGCGTGGAGTATTGATGCGATGATGAAGTCGGGTTAGCCCTAGAGAAAACTCCTCACGCATTGCTGCAGCCTCCAGTACAATTCCCACGTGACGTACCGATGGTGAGAATTCCCGGCGAAATTTCTGGATTGAAACAAGAATGTCCCACAGGAGTATTCCCCTCGATATCCGGTTTTGGTATAACTCTAAGAATTAGAATAGCCAAAGCTTGTAACTAGCCTATATATTTATAATATTACCACTAATAATTTATTTAATGGCAAGAACATTTTTTCACATTCTTACTCGATTAAACTCTAGAATATGGAACTCTTTTTTTTTTGTGACATCTGGTCTTACTACCAGTCCACATACACTCATAAGGAAGTTTTTTTAAAAGAAATGTACCATAATTTACGAGAAAGAATAGTGGAGAAAAATCAATTTGAAGGCACCTCTCATGGTACACATGACTGGAATTCGAACCCTGACCTCACAGTCAAAGTCCAAAAAGACCAGATGACATTTAGTCCTAGTGTCTAACGTTGTGGTTATACAAATAGTAAGTGGTGTGTGTGTGTGTATGTATGTGTATATTATATATACATACACAGAGAGAGAGAGAGAGAGATTTGAATGGATGGACAGAGAGAGAGAAGGGTGGCATAACGTGACTAACAAGATACTTTATACTAGTCCCTGGATATATGTATATTATCATGTTTAAATTTCATAGAAAATACATTATTATATTTTTACTTTCTCATATAAAGAGAATGTATTTTAATCATGAAAATAATCGAACTCAATATTATGATTAATCTTTACGTTTCTGTGAAAACGAACACAAAAAAGTAGATTCTACAATTTTATCTGCCCCGGCCAAGGATCCGAAACGGTTGATGGATTTTGTTCAAATTTGATTTCTATATATTATACGGTTATATATTCTCAGGATTTTTATATTTATTTTGATCCTAACCCTCAAATTAAGGATAATTTACTGTTGAGTGATTTTTTTTATTCTAATTTTTTTTTAAATTGCTCTAAATATCTTGTTCAAAATGCGCATCTGGAGATTGTGTGGTATGGCAACAATTTTACTGGTTTTTGGGGTAAAAACTAATTTATGGGTGGCTAACTCATAACTGATTTTTCAAAATCTTGAAGTTTTTTATATTGCCCTAATGATTTGGTTTCAAATTGGTATACTGTGTTTGACATGACAAATAACACTTTATAATGATTATTGGGGTAAATATTTGTTTAAGGGTGAATTACTGATGACTAATTTTTGTTTTTACTATTTAAAACACTTTTAATGTTTGTTTAAAATACATATGTGGGTTCGATTAATCTCCCAAATAACATTGTATATCTTGTTTTTGGGATATTTCCCAAAGACTGGTTTTTGTAAAATTTGAAATTTTAAAAATATTTATACCGATTTTGTTAAAAATAGATTTGGGGGATTATTTTAAGTGTTAATGAATAATATATCTTAATTTTTCTAAAATAAATTAATTCAAGGGTAGCTTACTCATGACAAATTATTAAAATATGAAATTTTTCGAAATTGGTCTTAAAAATTGAGTTCAAAATGTATACTTGAGAATAGTTTTTCTTGATAAATAAGAATGTGTTTTTATTTTTACAAATAAATTATTTTGGGTGGTTCACATTTTTTTTTAACTTTGTAATTTGTTTAGAAAAAATTCAGTAATTTCGTTTAAACATTATAAATAAAGAGTTTTTATTTTTACTAACAAGATGCTGTGTTTGTTTTTGCGAGTAAAACTTATTTAAGGGTAGTTTACTAAAAACTATTTTTGGAAATTGCCTTAAGGTGGGAATGTAGGGGACGCGAAAAAAGATAAAATGTTTTTGCAGTTCTTTACATTTTGTAAAATACATCAAATACTTCTCCATTACATTTCATCCCACCTCATTACAGCCTATCACTATTTTGAGATAGTTCTATTCAGTCCATCTCATTACACGTATTCCTATCTTAAGATATTCTATCCATTCCATCTCATTACACTTTCATCCATGTCCTTCTAATGTTATCCCCCCATGTTCGTCCAGGTCTTCCCAATGGTCTTTTCTCATTGAGTTTATCAGTCAATATCCCGAACAAGATTCTATATTCTCCCATTTACGTTGCACGTCCTGCCCACCGTAATTTACGAGACTTAAATATCCTAACAATATCTTGTGATTTATACAGTATATGTAACTCATCATTATGTAATCTTATCCTCATCTCAGTAGCCTAACCCTTTTTTGGATCAAACAAGCACCTTGTTTTCGAACACCCTAAATTGGTTTCTGTCATAAAAGTTAAGAGAACACGCTTCACACACACATATAAAAAACTTGTACAATTATTGTTATCATCTACTAGAGAACCGCCTCGGTGGCGTAGTTGGCTAACGCACTAGACGTGTTGAGCTGGACTGCTGAGGACGGGGAGATCGTGGTTCGAATCTCGGTCGGGTGAACTGGGGTGGTTTTTCCTAAATGGTTTTCCACTTTCCCTCCACGCAAATGCGGGTTCACTTCCTCTAATTCAACCTCCCCAGTTCCTAGTCCATTAGCGTGATTAGTACTTAAAGCGTATAACCCGAACGGGTAGTAAGACGTGGTGCTAATATTATTATTATTATATTATCGACTAGACACCGGAACATTTAACCATCTCACTAAATCAACGGCAGAGGATCTATTTTGATTTGGGAGAAATGATCAATCCCAGCCGGGTGCATTCTTGTTTTCATTAACGGCCTTACATCATATTTTCAGGTGAATATTGGGACATCTATTATTCTCCCTGTCTCATCTGTGTTTTCAAAACAGCCAGCACACGTTTCGGATAGTTCAAACGGACAAGACAGTTTAAAGTTTATTTAGTTCCATATTCTTAAATTTTTCTTTATCAGAGATAAAAAATACAAAAAACGCGGGGTTCCTTTACTTCCTGTGAACTCGTGGCACCCCAAGAAAATGGTTGCTCGAAAAAACTCTAATCTTTAGATTTCCAAAACTATATTAACTCTCTCTCTTGCCGTATGTGAATTCGAAGGATTTAAAAGTAACGCTAATTATTACATCATACTTTTTGTATGTGTGGATATGGATAACAGTAAATGACTAATAATATCTGTCGCTCTAGCAATCGTGTTATGCCGTGCATCCATTCCAATTTGTCGTCGGGTAAATCAGGTATGTATCATAATTAGTGAGTGTTGTGTATGTGTTTTCCATTTAGAAACTAGGTGGAGAGGGGTTTTGGGAAGGATTGGTTGTGCCCGTTTTCCGTTTTGGTGACGTCATGCGAGAAATGTGGTTACGATGTAGCGAGAGCCGAGCATTTGAAAATATTGTGTGTGTGTCTGTCTGTCTCTCTTCTAACTCACCTTTACCACTCGTGTCGACGAATGGGTGATTTTTTTTTTTTAGTTGGGAAGGGAATGGTGGGTGAAAGGAGAGGGATGGATGGGGATGCGAACCCCGGAATTCGCATGACTTGATCTACAATATGTTAACATCGCATTACAACCCTCCCTCCCCTTCCACCGCCGTGCGTCATGTCGTCGAGTTCAGGGTCACTCAGGTAGATGCACATCGAATAAGCTTTGAAACGTTACTGGGAACATGTCTCTTTTCATATTATATATCCAGGGAAATGTGATGTTCACTTTGTTCAGGGGGGAGGAGATAGGGAGAAAACATGATGTTTTGTTGGGTATCTTGTGGGGGTGTAGGTGGGTGGATGTGTTAAGGTAGTGGAGAAAGAATCGCATGTTGTAAGCTTTATATTGGATTTTTTTTCTCTCTACCCCCTTCCCTCCCCCCTCTTCCCCTTTTCGTCTTACACTTTTGAAATGACACTTTTTCTCTCTCTCTCTCTTTTTTTTTATTAAAGTGGTGTTTTGAGTGATCATAGAGACTGATATTGGGTTTTGATACTTTTATAATACTCTCTTTGATTCGTGAAGGTATGAATGATGAACAGTAATATAACTTTTTTTTTCAACCTCACTCCTTTCCCCCTTTCTCTTTTTGAAGTATCACTCTTGATTTGATTTTGATTTCATCCATGAATATTCCGTTTGGAAAAGAAGGGGTGGGGGTAATTTTCGAAGGCAGTGATTATTAACCTGGGGGCTGCGAATGGTTTCTTGGAGATCTTTAAATGTTAATTTAAAATGTTATTTGTTTATTACTGAAGTTAGTTATCTTAAATTTAACGTTTTGTAAGAAAACATTTGATGATCGTCAGCATGTAAGTACAGTAGTCTTTTGATTTTCCGGGATAATGAATGGGAGGGGAAGCACGGATAATATAAATCACTGATAGTACAAATAATCCCCATTTATCTACTACCGCCATTCATAATTTGCTGCCCTTTTTTTCTACTTATCTATGTGGAAAGGGAAAAAACCAAGCAGCGAAATCGACTCCGACTCGACTCCTGCACGCGAATAGCATTAAGTAATAAAATAGAAACAAGAAAAGACAAATTAGGGAAAGTGTTCAACAGTAGAGGTCCCATTAAATTAATTTAAACAAGTTAATTTCTGTTTTTTTTATTTGTTTGTTACTACACACTGTAAATAAAGCCACTATTTTATAATACATCTAAATGATTAATATGTTAATAAAAAACTAGGGGTCCGTGAAAATATTTTAGGATATTTAGGAGGTCGCGAGCAATAAAAGGTGGATAACCACTGTTCTAAAGTATCTACCATTTGGACAAAATAACTGTAAGCTTCCAAGATTTTGTTTTGTGGGGTAAGGGAGTGTGTTGAAAGACTGGGAGGGGGTTGAACCAATAGCGTACCTAAAGGTTAACAAGCGGGGTATATGAATGACCCACACCCCTCCCTCCCAAATATCACAAATAATTTTGATAAAAATTTTAATCATAGGAAGCAGAACTAAATTGCTGTCCTTAAGCTACCGTGATAGACGATACCTTAGCTTAGTAGATAGCATGTCCCGGGTTCGATTCTTGGCATGGTAGAAAAATGTATCTTTGGTGAAAACGGGCTTACCCTTTCACAGTGATGAACCAATGGACGAGGACAGGATGTGTGCCTGACCTAGTCTTAAGTTAGATTATAAGGCATATCAAGCTACGACAGGTCTTAGAAACCGGTAGTGAAAAATATATTCCTTGAATAAAAAACTGACTCAAGCCACGGGCTGGAAACAATGATGGATGTAAATAAAAAAGTAAAAGGTTACCATGATAGAAACTTCAAATATCTTTTAGGGGTATTTAAAACTATCCGATGGTTAAGAGGGCTGTGGCCCTAAAACCGCCCTTCCTCCCCCCTCTCTCCGACCAAATTGTAATCCTGCTACAGCCTTGTTTGAATGCCTCTTCCAAAAGTGAATACCTAGGTACGCCACTGGGTTTAACACACTCGTTTAGTTTGGTTCTCTCTCACGTCCAAGGAAATTGTAATCAAATGTTTTCTCGAGTCTAATAAATTGCTCGAATCCATTATTTTACAAATTTCTAATCTTTATTTTACCTCAGAAGACCCATACCGGTGGTCTAACGGTCTAAGACGTGCCTATCGCAATAGTGTGTATCTCCGGCTACTGAGAGGACTTCAACATGTGTTTATATCAGTGTTGTTTTTACCAATCCACTCACCTTTAACCTGTAATAGTTTGATAAGCCCATTACCGGTAATTTAAATTACGAGAAAATTATTGAACCGATTTTAACAAACGCTCACTCATTATAAAAGTTAATGAATGAATCATGCTGTCGTCCAAAATAGTTGCTTTGCATGGAAACTCGATTTGCCTAGCGAATTTTGTTGTATGCGCGGTGGATCATCTGTACAATGATACTGATACTAATAATATTGCGCGTCTAGGGCACTAGCCAGTGTGTACCGTATTGCCCAGGAGACGCCCAATGCACTTATCGTACAACCTTTCCGTGGAGGCTCTTTTCATGATCCGTTGAGATGAGGTGATGGTGATAGCGAGTATAAGGGTGTGGAACCAGTGGAAACACAACCTAACTTAAAGACTAATCAACCAAACCCTGATGATCATTGGGATAGTCCCCTTTCGGGGAAAACATTCCCAAGGTACCAGCCGGGAATCGAACCTGTGAGGTCAGGTGCACTGACCACTACACAATTCTTACGAAAGTGGTGTGTTACAACAAATAGATAATAGAGCTGAGAGAAAGGTCGTTTATAAATTTTTCATCGTAGTGTGAAGAGGAAAAAATATACGTTTTGCTTCAAATTCCACCTTAAACTCAACATATATGAACATATGATTGTCTTTGATAAAAGCCTAATCCTCCAACTAGTAAGTCTAGCGAGGCTTCATTCTATAGAAATTTCCCGATAAAAAGGGTTTGATACATTTTAGCGTAATAATCTGAAACCATAGCTGCAACGATCCACCATTAGACTAATATATATTTTTAACCTTGGGGTAAAGTCACCTTTTATTGGTCAAGTTAGGAACGAAAGGTAACGTAGAAGTTATTAAGCATCTAGTGGAGGGGTTTATGATGTGGTCACTCTAGGCAAACATCTACATGCGTAGCTCGTAGTACGCCTGTACGCGTCATGCGTGCATGCTTGATGCTCCCTAGTGGTCCGGTGTTGGTGGTACAACAATCCTGCAGGATTACATACTGTAATCCCTTACCCTCTCCCTTCTCATCCCTATGTCACCCAAACAGGTCATCACGCTGTTGTGAATCCGTAATCTCTTCCAATCTTGAACGGGGAGAGGACCGACGGATGGACGAACACGGGAAACTGAGATCGATGGCCTCACTTCTTGTTGATAATGTATACTGTGTGTGTCTGTTGCGCGTCCATTTAGGACTGCTCACGTCCTTCCCGGTGTGGTGATTTATTTCTCGACCACATCGGGTCCTTTTTCTGATGCAGTAGTGTTCTTTCCTCTGTTGCTCGCGTCCTTCCCCGGTGTGGTGATTTATTTCTCGACCACATCAGGTCCTTTTTCTGATGCAGTAGTGTTCTTTTCCTCTGTTGCTCGCGTCCTTCCCCGGTGTGGTGATGTATTTCTCGGTTACTCGGGTCCTTTGATTCAGTAGTGTCCTTGTCTTTTATCGCTCACGTCCCTATATTATGGCTTCACAACCTTTGATCACTTTTGTTCGGATCCTTTTCCAGTTACGACGCGCGGTTTTTACCACTGCTGTTGATCTTTGTTTTAATTTCTTTGGTTTTTCTCTTCTTTTTTTTCTATTCGATGGGGGTACGTCATTTCTTTATTACTGCTCACTTCTTTTATCGATCATCCATCATTTTCCTTTTTATTCTCACACTCTTGTCAGGGTTGTGTCCTTTCTCTCAAATTTAGCCTTATTCTTGTCCGCTTATCTTAAATACTCGCGTCGGTAACTGAATGTCATATCTTTAATATATAACCCCTATAAAAATATCTTTTGTTGGGTTAAACATTCGATGGGAATGTATAATTTTTGATGTGAGAATCTGAAGTGAAGCCCCCCACAAAAAAAAAAAAAACTTAAATACTGCGAATTTTATTTGTATAAGGTTTAAATAGGAGGCCTTTTCATCGAAGAAAAAGCGAACAAAATAGCTAAAATCGCTGATTATAAAACATAGCATAACTTTGCCTCTCTATCTTCCCTAAAACATTAGAAGGCTCATTGGCATGACTTTACACTAATCGATTTTAATAAAACTGGACTCTCATAGCTCTATGCTACTCTCTAAAGTGTGTGAAAAAAAAAATGGGGATTCGTTTTGGAAAACTTGGAAAACAAATTACATTTCTTACTAATAAAATAGTGGTAACACTTTTTCATACGCTTGGGTAATGTATAACCTCTTTTGTCTGATTTCTGTCAGATAAGTAGGCTAGCTATCACATTTTCTTCTTGGAGAAGACATCATTTATCCTAGATTTAATTCTATATGAAAAATAATACTTGAAAACTTATTAAAGGTTTATCAAGTCGACACTTTATATTAGCAACACTCTAAAGTGAAATTGCTGTAAAATAAAAGGGTAAGCTTAGAGCAAAATAAAATTGCTCTAAATATCTAAATAAACGCAAGATCAAACTATATTATTTTGGATGTTTAAAAAAAATTGATATTCACGAAATTTGTCAAAAAGTAATACTTTCAGATTATTGATTGGATTTATGATAGCTTGTGAGTTGCTTAAGTGACTTTTTTTAACTGGGTCTCTTACTGCGATTCCACTTAAAGTAGGGTAGAAGAGGACGCAAGAAAGGGCGAGGTTTTTTTTTTTTGCATTTTATAGCAAAACATTTTGTTGGCCAAATTAAATAAAATATCATATAATGTTGTCTGCATGTACACTCCTATTTTCATAGGAAGGACCTTTTAGGGATTACAAACACATTTTGCGAAGAACATAGATAACTTTTACTAAATTATTAAACCCTAGTGTTTTTTATTTGTTTTTAGCATCACGTCTTACTACCCGTTCGAGTTATACCCATATGTACTAATTACGCTAATGAGTTAGGGACAAGAATGCTTGAATTCAGAGCAAGTGCGCTCACATTTGTGTGGAGGGAGAGTTTAAAACCACTTGACCGAGATTATAACCCCGATTTGCCTATCATCGACATTATATTATATTGTGATATTGATGATTATTAGTGCTATTTGATAGTTATTGTTGATATCAAATTGACAGCTGTTGATTACGTGAACTGACGAATGAATGTGTAGAAGTAGAACTACTCTAGTAACATTTTTATCTGGTAGATAAAGCCTATTCTTTATAAAAAAAAACTGAATAGAAGTTAATTTTGTCTGAAATTGACGCCTAGCTTCTATTCCTGGATTGGTCAGGGAGCGTCGCAATGGGATGTCTGTCTATAACTTGGCGAACATCGCAGGAAAATGACGCAATCACTTTAGAAAATTGCTGTGTGTATATATAAAAGGGTTCTTAACCAGTAGTTTCCTACCAGTGTCAAACGCATTAGATATTAGAGCGCAGAGCTTGAATTAATGAAATGTTTAAAAAGTGTTTTATTTTCATAATGATGTTGTCATAAGGTCTCAAATCTGGGATGGTCACTTGGTTTGAAGCTTCTTGGGTTGCAATGAAATCTATTGAATAATACTTAACACTGCGACTTACTACCCGTTCGGTTTTACTCTTAAGTGCTAATTATGCTAATAGGTTAGGAATTGGGTAAGTTGAATATAGAAAAATGAACCCTCATTTGCTTGGAGGGAGAGTAGAAAACTTTTAGAAAACCACAAAAGTTCACCGAGAGAGATTTGAACCTCGATCTCCCGTCCTTGGAGTCTAGCTCAACACGAAACTAGTGCTTTAACTAACTACGCCACCGATGTGGGTGAATGTATTGAAAATAACAAAGATGTTGAGGTTAGAATCTCGTATGAGGGCTCTATTGGTTGGTTTTCCACACTTTATTAATCACTGCGGGTATTTCCCATTTCATATCAAGCTAATGCTGGTGCACTACTCTCTCCATTCTACACCTCAGATAATATATAGCGAAATAAGTTTAAAATACTCTCTTGTTAGACTGGCTTGCTAATGATAGAGAGTCTGGATTGAATTCTTTGGGTCTACTAAGGCTGGCCGTTTTTTTTTCCTAAATGAGTTTTCCTCTCCAACCAAGCAAATGCGTGTAGACTACCTCTAAATACTTCCTTCCTCATTCTACCCAATTAGAGTAATTTCTAATAAAGCGTTAAAAATACACTTACTATAACAATGGAATGATATTTAAAAAATTTAAAATCAATGTCCCGCATGGTCTAACGGCCAATCTCACGGTAGACTAGACTTCCGATGATGAAGAGATCGAGGTTCATATCTCGGTCGGGTGTACTGAGTTTTTTTTTTACCAAAATGGTTTCCCACTCTCCTTTCAAGCAAATACGGGTACTCTTCCTCTAAAGCTATTCTTCCTAATCCCTAAAACCATCAGCACAATTAGTACATAAACGTATAACCCGAACGGGTAGTAACTCGTGGTGCTAAAAAAAAAATCAATGTTTCCACCGGTAGACACCTGAGCAAAGGAGTTGGTTTCGTATTGTTTGCTAATGATGGTGATATCGGGGTTCGAATTCCATCAAGATATGCTGATTTTTTTCTCCCTAAATTGTTTCGCACTCTACCTATATGCAAATGTCGGTATACACACTTTAAACTTTAGCTTCCTCTTTTCCACCCGAATGGTTTAAATATGTAGAAACCCTTAATGGGTAGTAAGACATGGAACACGGGGGAGGGGTGAAACAGGTGCTCATGTTATGTCAGTATTAATTATTCATACGGTCAACACATGAATAATTATTTACAACTTAATTTAGTGGTAAGTGATGATAAGGGTCAATTAATGGAAACTCGCTTGCATTAGCATGGAGAGGGGACAGGAAAACCCACCCTTAATGCACCCGACCCGGATTCAAACTTTTACCTCCACTTAGAGGAAACATATTTAGGACTGCATATTAATGTAAGATTATCAGTTGGACAGACAGATACCAAATGAAGAAGTTCTGAGGAGAGTGGGTGAGAAGAGAACCATTTTGGATGCGCTTATTCGGTGCAAAGTAAACTGGATCAGACACATCCTTAGGAGGAACTGTCTTATGCATGACGTCATAGAAGGAAAGATTGAGGGAGATAGGAGCTTAGAAAGAAGGAGGATTCAATATTGGATTACTTGAAGGAAAGAAGAACATTCTGGGAGCTGAAGAAGGAGGCAGAGGAAGGTTGCATTGGCGGTCTAAGTTCATTGAGAAAATAATTGACCTGTCGTAAGACAGAACACATAATAATACGTACTAGGGAAAAAGGTGGAAAGTCACATTACACACATTTTAAAGGACAACTTTTTTTAATTTCAAATCTCATAAGGACAACAGCAATTTTTTTTACTAATTTAAATATGACAAAGAGACCTCATTTAACCATAAACTAAAATAAATTAGGTATCTTGATTGTTCAACAGAAGGCAGAACTAACACATTATATTGAGTTAAATTGAAACTTTCCCCCTTTTTCCCCTGTACCCATTATATATTATCAATATTCGGGCGTCAGCCAAACCCTCATTAGACCCGACTTGCTTGTTGCTTGTACCTGGGAGTTCGGTTGACTCCGGAGACCAGAATCATTTAGAGGAAAAAAAGTACGCTTAGTAGACCCGACCGAAATTGGAACCCCGATCTACCCGTAATCAGCAGTCCAGTCGAGAGCTACGCCTTGGACCATTCGGCCACTGAAGTGGGTAACTGACGTTATTAAATGTTCATAATATTGGGGTAAAATATTTAATGAGAGCTCCAGTATGTAATTTTATTGGTGCAAGGGCTTCTTCGGTCTAAAACGTTTGGTAATTCCTGCCTTATAAGTTAACCGCTTTGGCATCGGCATGGGTCTATCCAACGACTTCTTTATACCCAAGACTGTACAGGTGCGTTAAAGGACAGTGTTTAATTAGAACTGAGAGTACATTGTAATCGTTATTCCAGTCTGATACGTTCCGGAATCTCCCGTTCCTCAGTCAACGTCAAACTGGGGAGTGAGCCAATAGAATTCTGGTACGGGGATAGTTGTAGTGGCGTGGAGTTCATTGGAGCGTCCTTGTGCTCTTCCCTTAACAGCTCTCTTAACCTGAGTGTAACCTGTCAACAAGTCAGGTGGAATCCTTAACTACCTCCTATCTCTCCTTCCTTCGCGTATCTCAAGCCCTTTAACACGCACAAACACTTGAAGGAGTTAATATTTCGTAACCCGACACTTGGTGAACTTTCAGTGGCAGGATGGGATATGCTCTAGTTGGTTTTGATTCTGATCCTGGAATCCTCTCTATCGTTCTCTCCCCTCTCTCCTCTCCACGATGTGGATTCCCCGTCTTTAAGGACAGGTACCCAATCTGGAGCCCGCGAACCATCCACGAATTGAAAAAGACCAACTTTTGTTTATCATCACTTATCACTTTCTTCAGGTTATATGCATAAATGATAATTACTCTGATGGGGTAGGGATGAGGAAGGAAGCATTAAAGAGGTAATCAACCCGCATTTTCATAGAAGGAGCGTATAAAACAGTTTAGTAAAAAAAAAATCCACCCCCAGTAGAACAGACTAAGAGTCGAACCCCTATCTCCCCGTCATCAGTGGACCAGTCTAACACTACATAACTATCTTATTAATACAATTTTAATTTACTACCCACGTTTGGGGTCATATGATTGAAGGTTTCGGGCTTGCAATAAACTGGGTTGCCTGTGCTGGGGTTTTCGAAGCTCATATCGCATTCGGATGCCCTGGAGGGTGTTTACACATATAATTAATTACTTGGGGTTTTCCCACTCCCTATCCACCGCTAATGTTGGTTCATTTCTTCTAAGCTGCCATCCTAATCCTTATTCCTTAGATTAAGTTGATAATCACCACACCCGCTTAGGTGGTCGATTGGTCTAAGGTGTTACTCTCGCAAAAGACGGATTTCCGATGATGGGGATATTGAGGTTAAAATCCCGGTCAGGTGTACAGGGGGCCCACTTTTGGTTATCTACTCCACCTCCATGCAAATGTTGGTACAATTTATCTAAACTCAACTTTAGTCATCCCCAACACATTAGCGTAATTAGTACAGTAAATATTTATACAACCCAACCGGATAATAAGACGCAGTGACAAAAAAAAAATATGGAAAGAAGATAATCACCCACCGAGTTGAACGTTCTAATAACTAAAACTTTTTTCTTAATTTTTTCAATTCCTATCCCCATGAACCAAGCCGTAACATAACTTAACTACATCCAATATCATCGATGAGGGAACTGCAGGTCTAAGGGTTCGGCCAAACTGGCGTTGACGTGGAGGCAAAGGTTCTAATCTTGGCTCAGTGAGCTGAGGATGGTTTTTAACAAGTGATTTATTGTTGTGGTCTTCCCATCCTCTATCCGCGCTAATGGTGATTCTTATTTGTAAATACCTACTTTGATTATAATATTTAAGTATTTTGACATATCGGTCATATATATGTATGGTTTATGATCTTACAAATTAAATTAGGCCATTAGTAGCAAGTGTAATAAACCTTTCGATAGTTATAAAAAAGTCAAATATCATGTCAAATTGATAAATTTTCCTAGCACTCAATGAACCAACAAACAATAATATTGCCTAGCTCCTGTAAACTAGACTGTACCGGCTCGAGCGCGTGCGCTTGAAAAATAGAACCCGTTCTATCTAAAGCGCGCGCACTCGCTCGCTCGCCCATTCTGGCCTTACCCTTATGGAATAAAAGCTTTATCTTCGTTCTCTCTATCGGTTAACTGTTGTCAAATCTCCTCGCTCTCATTCATGTCTTAAGGTGGTGTACGAGATTAAGAAGGAGCAATTGGCAACCTCGACTAACCAGAATTGCTAAACTATTCTTATATTTGAGGGGAGATTGACCATACTAAAACGAGAGAAAAACAACGCTTTCTCTCAATAGTAATCATGCGGTTACCTCAGCGATGATATCCAGTGTAGTGACAGATCGACGTCCTGTGTGACGCGCTATATTTCTAATATTTAGATGTTTTCTACTGAATGAAATAAGCCTCTCTGCGTGCCCCTATTTTACTGTCTTCTAATGGGATTGGTTGTCAATTTGGGGACACCTGCGTTCGATTTGAAATATGTCATGATTTGTAATTGTGTTATTTTGTTCGCAGACAATGGTATCGTCATTAGTTTGTTAATCAGCTTTAATTTGTTTTGTCTCCCCATTATAGTTGCATAATGACGAAGGATGATTCTATTACTGTCCATTACAATCCCAATTTTTGTTTTGGTTCATTACTGATAAATCGTATATTTCCATTAATTTCAAATTGATGTGGGCATGAAATTAAAATATATTTTTCTCTTTCCTCTTCATTAATATATATATTTTTATAACGATGACTATTAAAAAGAAAATATCATCTATATTTAGCCTACAGTCTATTGGTACAATCTGCACTATGAATTTATATTTTGTCTGAAAGGTTTAATTCTAAATTATTCTGTTTGATTTTAAAAATCTATATAATGTGCAATTTTTAAAAATGACCTTATAATATCAGCACACAACTTACAAATTAACTTAATTCTAGGACAAACACATCACTCCCAGCTATAAATTAACTGTAAATGCAGTGGCCCAAATTGTATGAGTTAAGATTTTTCGGCTCTGTGAGGAATCGATCTTGGAACCCTTAGTTGGGGAGGCGGATGAGCTACTTACTGAGCTAAGAGATATGACTTTAAAGTTTAAAGTATAGGAGACACGATAAAAAGTAATTGTTTTGCCGTTTTTAGATCAAAACATCCTTTTGGTCAAAATAAATCAAATATTTCTCCAATAGAAACATAAGAGTTTAATTTTCTTCCTTGGTGCTATCAACAGTTGTTGAATATCTATCATGAGCATAGCGGCATTAGATGAGAAACTTTTTAAATTAAGAGAATTAGTTGTAATTAAATTCCATTATACCCTTGACAGGTATCCAACAAAACTGTTGATTCGAGCATGAGAATAAATTAAACTCTATGTTTCCGCTTGAGCAAGGATTTATTTATTTTGGCTAAAAACTGCAAAAACACTCACATTTTCTCGCGTCCCCATCTTCATCCCCACCTTCAGACTTAGACCCTTCGGTCATCAAAACGGATGTTTGCGTCGTATAACGAATTGATACACAAATAATACAATTATTTTAGGCATCTATTGGATTAGAATTAAATTCATTAAAATTTTAATCACTTGACCACGAGGGGACAAGCTGATGTATATTTTAGATTAAAAACTTCCACTTGACCATAGTTGTCACTCTATTTAACGATCCTATCCAAAACACGTTGCGGTGTTTGAACGGTCTAAGGTGACACTCTTGAAATAAGCTAAACCGCTGAAAACGGGGAGATAAGGGTTTGAAACTTGGATGAACTTACCAAAGGGATTTTTCTTAAGTGGTTTACCAATCTTCCCCCACGGAAATGTGGATACACTTAATTTAAATTCAATCTTTTTCATCCCTAACACATTAGCTTAGTACAATGCGTATAGTCTGATCCGATAGCTATAAATGCTGATGAGAGGAAAACCTGTAAAATGGAGGAGAAGTGGGTGAAGGCAGCGCTCTAGAAAAGGTCTTTGCAGTTGACCTCACCTTTTCCCTGAACCCGCAGTGCGAGCTAGTCATAATTTTATTTGGCTGGTTCCTGTGGTATTTAAATGCCAGGAGCCGGGGGAACCTGCATCAGACCTCGTCTATATCTTCATGGTACAGGGTCCATTCTTTCATCGCTCCTTCGAGCTGCCAGTTGTCAGTGCGCTGTCCGACATTCTTTTTGTTGAAACGTTTTTCTGCCTCCGGCTTAGAATGATTTCAGTCATAGATGGAAACTCGCCTTTCTATCGTAGAAGTTAACTCGTTATAAATTAAATAGTCTCATAAACATAGCTGTGAATTTCAAAGTTGTATATGATTAGGATTTAATTGTGATGTGTGTTTAAAAGCTGGTTACAGTAACTGAGATTGTCAGACTTTCTACTAAACTATAAACTTACTTTCGTGTGCTACGCCGAATAAGACTTTCTTTCATTAGTAGATTTTACTAGTTTACTGAGGCCCAGTGAGGTGATGATCGTAGAATGATTTGGTATAAATCCACAGTGATCTTTAAATGCACGATGGTCCTTTCGCGAATGGCCTACATTTGGATAGAACTATTGACGAGCAGTTTCATCTTCTGCTGAAGACCTAAATGCTAATAGATCTATACCAAATATTCTTTGCTCCTTTCGGAGGTGTTGAAACATAAGAGCTTGCGATATAGCCAAACCTTGTTATTAGAATAAACACCCGACAAGCGCCTTCTTGACTGGTTTTTAAATACTTTCTTAGTGAGACGTATGCTTGATTAATAATATATTATCCTTTTGAAAGTGTAAGAATCATCCCACGGCATTTAATCTTTCATCTAGAGACCAGATTTCCAATTAAAAGATAATATCGTAGTCCCTGGGATAACATATTATTTCGAGAGGTTCAACGATTTTCGGTGGAGGTGGGGATTAACACAAAGTGTATAGTAACCAAGCTGGCATCCTGCCCCTAAACCATCTCCCTCTACCGCTTCAAGTGCACTTTGACCTTTTTCCCCGCCGCGTGTCCTTTCTGTCGACGATGTTGGTGCCGCGGTTGTCGTGCTCGGAGCTACTGTCTCTGCTGTGCCTGACTCACGTGACCCCTCCTCCTGTCCCGCAGGAGTACAAGCGCCGTTCCAAGGATATGGAGACGGAGACCGAGGATGACCTGCTGCTATTCCCTGGATCCTTGGACGCCGCCTCCAGTGGGAGTCTCTCCAGCAGCGTCTCGCTGTCGGACAAGAGCGTCTCCACCGATAATAACGTGGAGGAGTTCCTCGGAGACGTTCCCTTCGCAGGTCAGTCAACTGAAACCATCAATATGTGTAGTACTAGTGAGACACTAACTCTATATAGGCTGTAGAAAGAGCATAATGAGCTTTAGTTGGATTCTGGCAGGAAAGAAGTTTTAACAATTTCAAACGCATATGTTAACTATATTTGGAAGAAGCTACAGGAAAGAATAATAGAAACATATAAAAGGTACGAACACAATGTCGCTTTTACAGTTAAAAGAAGAACACAGTTCACACTCTACATTGTTGACAATGGACAAAGAGGTAATGGCTGCCTCTTGAAGAAAATCTATCGTCACCATCCAATCCCCCGACATAGGTTTCATTCTATCGGAACTCATCAGGGAGGAGTGTGAAACGCGAAACGCAACTTTCTTATTCTTTTCATTGTAAAAGTCATATTGTGTTTATACCTTTTAAATGTTTCTATCCACCTTTCCTGTATCTTCTTCCAAATATAATATAATTACCTCATAAAGCGAAAAGAGGTTTTCCTAATATAAATCTATTATAAACACATATTTTTGTGTTCAATATTGATAACATTTTACTAAGTATTGAAACTATCAAAAGTGCAACAGCTTAAGATCACATGAGTTGACGTAATAATATCTAAAAGTAGTCTTAGTAACTTTTGTAGCTGTCAGATACAGGTTTTCCTACCAGGTTTCTAGTATACAATCTTCAAGATAACACTCGAATGAATTAACTTAGCAATAAAAAAATAAACGGCCTCCAATCAGATTGAGAATATAGTATAGGGAAAAAATAAATAGCAAAGTTATTTAACATCGAACAAATGTAGTTTACTACTATACATATATTTTATTAGCTAGTCTGACGTCATTGTTGTTCGTTTGTAGGAGTAGTAATAGTAAGGAAGAAAATGATTTAAGTTCAGTTTACCTGCTTCAGTGGCCGAATGGTCTAGGGTTTTCCAATCTGCGCTTCGCCATAGTTATCTCAGGCTCTGTGAGTCAATTATATTATATTTCTTTATTTGTTCTTTTCATTATAAAATAGTATCATAAATTAGGTTTTCCAATTTTTCCAAATTTGAATAAAGGACATTTGCCAAAGGCTTAGCCAGAACGTGTGATGTTTTCCGTTTGTTTTATTCTTTCAGATCTGCAAAATTTAACTCTCTCTTTTGAATGCTCATAATATTAAATTAGAATATTTTATGAGAGCTTTAGCATTTTTGTTTATGCGAGGCCCCTTTGGCTTAAACATTTGGGAACTCCTGATCTAAGGCCTCACTCTCGCTCTGTCCTATTGATGACGGGGAGATAGGGGTTCAAATCCCTGTCGGGCTTGGTTAATGCTCGGCTTAAATCATTGCAAAAGATGCGTCGCGTCCTACTACCTGTCCAGGCGATCCGCATTTCTATACTTATGGGGGTATGGATAAGAAGATTAGAATTAAGAGAAAATGAATCCACGTTTTCTTGGAGGGAGAATGGAAATTGTTTTGGGAAAAACTACCTAGGCGCAACCAGCCAAAGTACAAAAACAGATGACTGCACATAATCTCCTAAAATTCCGCTTTGAATTTTAAGTTTAAGTATCTCCTGTAATTTCTCTTTGGATTTCAAGTTGAAATTTCTCCCGTATATTCTCTTTGGATTTCAAGTTGAAATATCTCCCGTAATTTCTCTTTGGATTTCAATTTGAAATTTCTCCCGTAATTTCTCTTTGGATTTCAAGTTGAAATATCTCCTGTAATTTCTCTTTGGTTTCAAGTTGAAATATCTCTTGTAATTTCTCTTTGGATTTTAAGTTGATATTTTACCTTGTTTATCAAGTTAGACAGAAAACAATTAAAATCATTTTCAATAGTACTCGTACATTATATTCATAGATAATAACCGTTGTGCACGTGGTTTAACACGTCTTTTACGCAACATATTAAAAATATATATATACATATTAAAAATACGCCTACTATGCACACCTTCAGGTTTCCTTAAGTACGTACGCTATATTTTTAGGTTTCTTCGTTAACATGCATTACAGTGCACACACATGGCCAAACGGACATTTTATTGTGTTTATATAATGACGATTTCGTCCAAAATATTCATCGACTATTCTTTATTTTACTGGCCTTTGCTTGCCATCAAAATACTGATTAGTTATCAATTTAAAATATAGTTTTAAAAAAAACGGGTAGGATCTGTTTACTTATTCTAAAAACAATAATTATAAAATCCACACTATTGATTTGATTTTCGATCAAAATCTAAGTATCGTTGCGCTGAACTCTCGCACCACACGACGTCATCCGACGCTGGTTGAACCATGAAGCGGTTCTGGCTGTTGGTTGGTCGACTGTGCGTGGCAACCCAGGCGTGACATCATCATCTTCTGCACTGGGTCCTCGTGTGGTTTCTTCTTGGTCTGGTCCCATCCATGTGTGTACGTCTGTGGCTCAGGATGATGACGCCAGTATGCGGTCGTGTGCCAAACGAGAACGTGGTGTCCGGTGGGTTTCTCGATCGGTTACTTCTGCTTGGACGTCTCTCGCCTATCGACACGCGGCCATCGTCAAAGTCACATTTAACATTCTTTGAGAAAAAAAAAAGAGGGGGTGGGGGGTTGAATAAATTTATGTTAACTCTTCTGGGTTTAAGTCTGGCTCGATCTTAACAGTGGGGCTAATGTGTCTTCTTCATTACCGCTGTGTTCTGGTTCCTTCCATTTTTCTTGTCCGTTGTTATCGAAAGAGTTCGGAAAAGTGCTAAGTGTTTTGGAGACACACTCAAATCATCGCGTAGAGAGCTTGACCAGAAAAAAAAAGTGGTCGTTATGATCGTGTGTTTGTTTTTCTCATTGAAGTGTTTGGTTTAAGTGTTAACTTGTCGGCCACTTAGTCTTGCGAGTGTTTTACGGTTGTTTCTGTTCGGAATTTGAACTTGAAACCTTTTTTTGGGGGAAGGGGGGGGGGGGCAGGGGTGAGTTTCTTCATTGGGCTCTAGAGGAGAACTGAAGAAACGACTTATCTTTCTCGATGGAAGTATGTAGTCCAGGTAATATTCGTTATATTATAATTAATTTAAAAAAACGTATCGATAATAGCTTTTTTTCAAAAGATTATATTTTAAGAAATAATCTTACAAACCAGTTTACAGTCCGATTTGCATAGGAATCGCCTTCAATAAAATACAAACTTGTTTGCGTTTAACAATGAACATGGTTTACAATTTCTGTGCTATGCTATAGGTATTGATATTTATTAAAAGTGGGAGCTGCACATCACGTGACTTGACGTTATGAACATGTGAAAGAAGATTTACCATATTTTCTAGCTGTCAGATAAAATTCTTGCTATGAAAATTGGACTGTATCCAAGGCCTTGAGCTATATATATAATTACTAAAATAATCGTGATTTAAAAACTAATTAATAAATACTCTTAATGATCGCTATCAAGAGGATTCACATTACATGTATTACAAATAAATATGATTATATTATAGATACGTATAAAATACTATATAATAAAACCATCGATATATATAAACCATATTGCTGTTGCTATTATTATTATTAGCACCGCGTCTTACTAGCCGTTCGGGTTATACGCACTTACGTTAATGTGTAAAGGTATGGTGACTGTGAGATGAAATGGAGGACCTACAGTTTAACGTGGGATCCGAACCACGGTGGAGGCCTGACACTCCACACATTCACAAGCTGTGCTTAATACACGTCTTGCCAGAGGTAAAGTAAGGGTTTAGCAATCAGATAAATCTGTGGTGGGACCTAGGATTGAACCCCGAATCTCCAACACAGAAGTCTGACACCTTACCCCTAGACCACCAGGTCACCGCTGTCACTCTTAAAATCATTTAAGGTAAAGCAGGGGCGTGGCCCGGATTCTTTTTTTGTGAGGGTAGAGGGAGGGGATGAAATAACATTTTAACAAAGAGATATTAACATATTATAGGTTTTTATTGTACATAAGAATTTTAAGACAAGTGTGGAGCCCGCCCCAGAAGACTGCTGCCGACTGGAGTGTATTCACAATTTATTATTTCATTTAATGTTCTATGGAAGGGGGGAATTTCAGGAGTGGGATTGGAGGAGGGGGAATACATACCGATATAACCTGACTAATCCCTGAGGTACAGTTAGATTCATATAAGAAGTAATTTATTGGTCACGGTTATTAAAGTTATTAAAAACTATTTTTATATTTTAATAGCTATGTGATCTGCAAGTGCCATTTTTAATGGATAATATCAATACATGCTTATAGTCCGAACAGTTAGTAAGACCATGTGATTAAAAAAAAATCAATATCTAAGTGAAACTAATTTGTTTGTTTTTCCTAATGTTTTCATCCTACCAAATCTTACTACTCGTTATATTATGTTCTTTGTTAAAACGGAAAGTAACCTACTGTCAAATCATTAGATTTTTTTTTACTGTATGAAGAGGGTAAATATAAACCTACATATTAATTAGGTTGAATAATATTTTAGTATACATGGTGTCTGCCATGAAACTCCACTTTACTGAACTATATGTGCTTAAAATATTGAAGTTTTGTGGTAGACACCCTGTATATTATAGTAAACGTAAATGTGAGTAATGCCAATTTAGGATATATTTGGAATCCAAACGAATTTTTTCTTATGTTGTGTGTGTGTGTATATATATATATATATATATATATATATATATATATATATATATATATATATATATATATATATAAAATGTATATATTGCTCTCTCTCTCTCTCTCTAAGTGTTGGTGGTTAATGCACTTTCTCTAAAACTTTATTTTCCTTACTTCTTCCCAATGAATGAGAATATTGCTATAAAGTTACAAGTTGGGCGAGTAGTAAGGCGAAGGAACAACAACAAAAAGTCACGTTCGTGTCGTCTCTACTTGTCGGTAAAGTTTGTCCAAATCTGACAACTTGTTGTTTTCTCCCACGGCTCGCTGTGTACGGAAAGTCCAATTCTCGACAATGAAAGCTGGTACAGGGCAACAGCTGTCTCTTGATGTGTGACCTCTTGCAACTATTTGAGGTCAGTGACAGTCTCCAGACACGATAAATTATTATGTCATGTTTTAAAGAACATCTTTTTTATTTCTTCCTGAGGCTCAATTTTGGATTCTTCAAACTTGACTAAATAATAACATGAATAATAGCCCTTTTCAGTGGCTAAATTGTCTAAGGGGGTCCCTCTCGTGTTAGACTGGCCTGCTGATGTTGGAGGAGATCGGAGCTCGAATCCCGATGGGACCTACTAAGGGTGGGTTTTACTAAATGGTTGGTGGATTACTTCTAAAATGCATATTTCCTCATCACTATCCAAATATGCGTATGCGTTTAAATTGAACCGGTAGTAAGATGCGGTGATAAAAATATAAAATAAGAAATATTACGTTTATTACAAGGGCTCTCACTGACTTAGGGTACGGCCAGACTGAGCGCGCGAGCGACTAAAATATAAAATAGAACACATTGATTGTAATGGGGGGTGGCCACACTGGAGCGAGCGAGCGCGCGAGCGACTGAGCGCGCACGCTTGAAAGATAGAACTGGTTCTATTTTTCAAGCGCGCGCGCTCGACCCGGTACAGTCTAGTTTCCAGGCGCTAGGAAATATTATTGTATGTTGGTTCATTGAGTGCTAGGGAAACTTCTTATTTTGACATGATATTTGACTTTTTTCTATCAGTGATAGGTTTAACACACTTTCTATTAATGGCCTAATTTAATTGGTAAGACCATAAATAATATAATGTATATATGTAAACCCGATATGTTAAAATACTTCAATATTATAATCAAAGTAGGCCTTTACAAATAAGAATCACCATTAGTTTGGAGAAAGTAGGAAAAAACCACAACAATAAATAAGTTTTAAAAATCACCTTCAGTTCACTGAGCCAAGATTCGAACCTTTGCCTCCTAGTCAAAAGCTATCGAGTGCAACGCACCATTCCGCCACTGGTGCTGCTAATCTGATTTTAAAACACTTCAGTACAGTACCATACACATTTCTCAATTTATCAATTGGATGCACTCCTACTTTTTTCTTTTTTATATTATTATTATTAGCACCGCGTCTTACTACCCGTTCGGGTTATACGCACTTACGTTAATGTGTAATGGTAGGGTGATTGTGAGATGAAATGGAGGACCTACAGTTTAACGTGGAATCCGAACCACGGTGGAGGCCTGGCATTCCCCACATTCACAAGATGTCTTGTCAGAGGTGAAGGAAGGGTTTGTAAATCAGATAAAACTGTGCCGGGACCGAGGATTGAACCCCGGCCGCCAGCATAGAAGTCTGACACCTTACCCCTAGACCACCAGGTCACCCTTCTTTTTTATAAATACACAATATTTTCTGTAAAAATTTTCGAGGAACAGAGATGTACCAAGTGTCTTTGACAGAGACATTTTCTCTGATGAACTAGGGTCTGCTAATTACGCGCTCGCGCGCTCGCTCGCCAGTTTGGCCACCCAGTCGCTTGCGCGCTCGCTCGCTCGCACGCTTGTCAGTCTGGCCGAACCATTACTCTAAGGATTAGATATGAAAAGGCTATCTTAAGGGAGAGGTGCGCCCGCATTAGTGAGGAAAGAGGATGGGAAAACCTTAGTGATAATTTTCGCGAGGCGAAAACCAACCTTAATGCACCAGGTCAAGATTCGAACCTCGACCTCTTATCGAAGGATCTTCCAATAACCACGGGAACGCAATTTTCTTGATTGTTTGATGCTCTCCCGCTCAGTTTAACACCCAAATAAGCTTTTATCCTGACCCCTCCCCTTTATCCCATCCCTCCTCCAACCTATGTTTGGTAACTTTTCACATAAATAGTGAATGTCATTATTCCACAAGGAAGCTTTTGTGACACTAAAAGAGGGACTTAGAATTAATACAACTCAGAATCGGAAAATATTTATAATTATTTGTCCCTACTAACGACGGAAACACGAAAAAAAAAAATTATCATCGAAGTAAACGAACGCTTGTAAAATTTAATGTAGGCCTACATGCCCAGCGAACCCCACAAGATGGAAATAATCATTAATTACGCATATAAGCCGAATCAAGTATAATTTTATTTCAGTCACCAATGCATGCGGTGCCCGATGGCTCATTGTTAGTTGGCTATATCCACACGTCCATCACAGATTCTGCCTTACAGTAGTTTCACACCTTGCGGTTTACCGAGACGTTTTTCTTATGTGGTTTTCAGGGGCGTATGCAACGATATGCGTGTGTTCTCACTATACGGTAAAACCCAATGCGGTAAAGAAAACAGAATAGTTTATATTTACTGCCGTGTGTTGTCACTGGAAACTGTATGCGGCGTATGGTAACAAAAACCGAAACGGTCACAGTGGCTATAGTATATAAACGAAAGAATTCACACAGCTAGGCTTTTTATACCGTCCGCCACCCGCGCGCCGTATGCGGTGAAAGGGGGTAGGTCGGGCAGTCGCTGCACTTGCTTAGGCGTGTTGTGTACTCCCCCCCCCTCCCCCCCTCATGTAGACAATGGAGCTCACCTGCCCTCCTTCTCAACAACGAAACGAGGTTTTATGGATGACCCCTAAGTCCCTGGTAATACAGTTTCTCCCGATCTTGATTGCCTAAAATAAGATAGCTGGAGTCAAAGACTATTTATGAAAAGCTTTACACAGTGGTATAATTTGAATATAATACAGAGAAACTACTTTGTAATAAGATTAATTTATTTTTTTGCATAAATTTATGTAAAATACAGTATACATTAGTACTTTGCCTCTTCATTTAATAAAATGTATTAAATTAGTTCATTACCCTAAGCAAATCACTAATTTAAACTCGTCCCAAATAAATTGTAAAAACAAACTATTGGTTATCAAACTCTGGTCCGCTTGATAAACACGTACACTTTGTTCACCCTGAAATGTGGACGTCTTAACTTCCCGTCTTACACTATGGTCCTATCATATAACCTGTGCCATAGAAGAAGGATATAAGTCAAGCTTGTTACCTTTAATGGTAAATGAAGTGTTCATTCCTAGAATTTACGTTTTCGGCATGGGAACAGTAGGTAGTGTGTATATATATCGAGTAGCCCGCCATTTTGAATTGTTTGCTACACTAGTCTACATAAACGCCCCCTTAAGCTCGGGTGGAAGGGGACGCGGGGATAGGGCGGTGTCTTTGAAGTGTTTTTAACAAAATATATTTCACCGTATTTTTAAAAATAGAGTGAAATTTAAAGATAATCATATTAAAATGAAAAAAAACTATTAAACTTACGGTATCTCAATTTTTGCTGGGTTAATTTTTAGCACCGCGGGTTATACGCTTATGTATTAATTACGCTGATGAGTTTAAGGATTAGGAAGGTTGTATTTAAAGGAAGTGTACTCACATCTGCGTTTAGATAAAGTGGGATTCGAACCCTGTTCTCCCTGAAATCAAATGTTTAGTCTAATGGTAGAGTAGTGCCTTAGACCATGCGGTCACCGAAGCAGGTAATTTTGTTTATTGTAAAGTGATAAAATGAAGATGTCACTAATGATTGATATTATCAGTACCTATAAAATAACACTAGGTAACAAATAATAAAGTAAAACGCTATCAATATTGACCATAACAAAAGGTTTGTCTTTTTGGAAACTGTTCTTTCTATTAAAATTAGACTGTAGCTATGTTCAGATTTTGCACAGGCTTACTTTACTAATTTTGCTGACAAAGATCTTGACACTTGGTTTTTCCAGGTATTTGCTGACGTATATACTTCCTTGTTGAATCAAGCGCGTGTGACATGTCCAAAATAAATTATAGTCTTGTTGCATTTTATAGAATATAAAAATATACTTAATGTTGCCAACATTGAAAAATGTTCTCTATATTTATAATAAAATTGTCGAAATTGATTTAATCCGTCAAGTGACATTTAAATAAAACTTGCCTGGGCGTATAAATGCATTACCCTTTTAGTGAACTGAACACGCTTGTAAATGCTCAAAATATCTACGGTTACCTAAAATTTAATAATTTGTTCCATATCCTCTAGAACACATTTGTATGTTGGTGCGACTGAGTTTTGAAGGGGGTCATGATAGATTCTATTTATTCCTTACCTTAAAGTTAATTTGTTGTTTGGAAGGGTATAGAAATAGAAAAGGTAGCTGCTTTAGAGATATGTCTTAATTAACAAATTAACTACCCGTTTCGGTGGCCGAATGGTCTAAGCTCTTAGGAGTCACTCTTGCAATATATTCTAATCCCACTCTCCCTCCACATAAATGCGGGTATACTTAATATAATTCAACCTTAATAATCCTTAACCCATTATCATTATTACTTCATAGTCATATAACCCGAACGGGAAGTAAGACGGGGCGCTAAAAAATGATACAAAAAAGACGGGCTTATTATTTGGGCTGATGACTTATTGGTATAGCCTATTATTCATTCAATGGATCTAATAACTTTATGACCCGTCTCGGTGGCGTAGTTAGCTAACGAGCCAGCCGTGTTAAACTAGACCACCAAGGATGGGGAGATCGAGGTTTGAATCTCGCTCGGGTGAACTGGGGGTGGTTTTTCCTAAATGATTTTTCACTCTCCCTCCACGCAAGTGCGGGTTCATTTCCTCTAAATTCAACCTTCCCAATTCCTAAATCCATTAGTGTAATTATTACTTAAGCGTATAACCCGAACGGGTTTTAAGACGTGGTGCTAAATAAATAAAAATAGTTTTATGAACTGTCAGATAAGTGTTTGTTGGTGGTGATTCCACCTTAATTGTAAATAGTATACTTATGTGACCTATTGTTAAGAATTGAACGTAAATACCTCTTAGTATTGAACATGTAGTAAGTATTATATTGAGATTAGACTAGCTAGGTACGGTTTTGTGGTTCCCTAGTTCAAATACCGACCCGATACCTCACGCGAACACAGATTAGAAATGTATTTTTATAAAGCCATTCTATTCGAAGGTGTCTGATGTATCTTTATTGGCTGGAAAGGAAATACGATTTAAAATGTGGACAGTGCTCATTCCTTGACGTACTTTAGTATTTTAATGTTGCTGAACCCATTGAGGGGAAGGGGGGGCGCTTTAATTGAACCCCCACCTCTCACAACTATTTATTATGACAGGAAATGGAAGATGCGTGCCTAAACAATCCACACAACAGGGGTAGCCATCACATAGCTACGTTAAGGTGTAAGTGCAGTGAACGCGAGTTAAGGGCAATATTTGTGCAGTTTCAATATCAAAACATTTGTTTGGTCAAAAGAAATGAAATAATTACTTCTCCGGTAAAAACATAGCGTTTAATTTTCTTCCCATGATGACCTTGACAGTTGTTGAATATCTGTCAAGGGTGTCCTGGAATTTAATGACAACTTTTTCTCTTCATTTAAAAGGTTTCTCATCTAATGCCGCTATGCTCATGAAAGATATTTAACAACTGTTGATATCACCAAGTGAAGAAAATGAAACTATGTTTCTATTGGAGCAATATCTAATTTATTTTGGTCAAAAAAAATTTTTTTCTATAAAAACTGCAAAAACATTTTCCTTGACTCGCGTCCCCTACACTACCACCTTTATCCTAGAACTGCTGTTGTGCTAAGTAATTTTGTGCCTCTATCGCAGGGAAGGCACATCCCAAGCCTCAACAGACTCCTCGGAGGTCCACGTGGGGTACCAATGCTCCTAACACCCCTGACGTGAACGGGTCGTCGCGACACGTTCTCACGCGTTGCTGCCGTCACTCGAATCGTTTTGTCTCAGTCGTATTACATTGTTTTCTGTATGTGTGTGTTTTTGTGATGCGCGATAGGACAATGTCAGATTTGTCATTGGTACAATAGACCTGCGCTGATTCATCTCAAGAACATGTTTATTTTATTGACACAGCGTCTTAAGACCCTTTCGGATTATACGCTTATCTTGTATAACCATATTTTGTTACGAAGCCCATTCTGGAAGGCCTTATTTCATATAAGAATCCTACTGTAGAGTGGTATTTTGGTAGTATTAAAGGCCTTCTCAACTTACTTCCAA
The DNA here is from genome assembly GCA_039000515.1 of Timema cristinae. Taxonomy (NCBI): domain Eukaryota; kingdom Metazoa; phylum Arthropoda; class Insecta; order Phasmatodea; family Timematidae; genus Timema; species Timema cristinae. The sequence continues at coordinate 27,449,805 of JBCFYV010000001.1, forward strand.
CTCCCGATCTGGTAGGTCTTTTATCCTACCAAAATACTACTCTTCAGTAGGATTCTTGTTCGAAATAGGCCATCCACCTTCTCATCCCAAACACAGCGTAATTAATTCCCTCTGACTTTGGTAGGAAGCCCGTTCTAAAACACCTGATTTTGAACAGAAATTCTACTGTATTCAGATCCTATCTGGAATTCGAACCCTGATCAACCCGTCATGGGCCAAATAGGACTGACATTGAAATTTGAGCCGCGTATTTATAATATATCTTGGACAAATTCTAGTAGAAGACGGATATAGGATTTCTATAGTTTTATAAGACCGAATAATTGTATGGTGGGGATGTATGAAACGCAAGTTAAGGCCAGTCTTTTTGCAATTATTACATCAAAACCCTTTTTTGAAAACATAAATGAAATATCGCTTCAATTTAAACATAGAGGGGAGTTTAATTTTCTTCACGTGATATCAACAGTTGTCGAATATCTTTAACTAGCATAGCGGCATTAGATGAGGAACTTTTTAAATGAAGAGAAAATTTCATTAAATTACAGGACACCATTTACAGATATTCAACAACAGTTGATACCACAGTGTGAATAAACATAAACTCTATATTTCTACTGGAGAATTATTTGATTTATTTTGACTAAAAAAAAGTTTTGATTTAAAATTTAAAAATACATTCCTTATTTCGCCTTCCCTACACCTAATATATTTTACATTATAAGTCAGTTTCCTAAATGAAAAAGTAGATAATCGTTTGTACCCTTTTTTTTCTATGAATGAAGTAATTCTTTGAAGCCTATGATAACAGTGCCCACTTTTTGCTTTTATTTTGTTTGATATTTTCTTATCAGTTTAGGGGTGACCTGGCGGTCTAGGAGTAAGGTGTCAGACTTCTGTGCTGGCAACCGGGGTTCAATCCTCGGTCCCGGCAAAGATTTATCTGATTTCCAAACCCTTCCTTCACCTCTGACAAGACTTCTTGTGAATGTGGGGAATGCCAGGTCTCCACCGTGGTTCGGATTCCACGTTAAACTGTAGGTCCTTCATTTCATCTCACAATCACCCTACCATTACACATTAGCGTAAGTGCGTATAACCCGAACGGGTAGTAAGACGCGGTGCTAATAATAATAATAATAATAATAATAATAATAATAATAATAATAATAATCTTATCAGTGTTTTGACGTGGTCGTTGGATGCTCGTGCAGTTTCTCAAGCTAAATACATGTCTACATACATATTTTTTTGCGCCGCGTCTTACTACCCGTCCGGGATATCCGCATTTAGTTATACATATGGTATAGTTATGCTAGAATTTAGAGGAAATGTAGCCACATCATCTTAGAGTTAGAGAGCGGAAAACAATTTATTAACAAATACCCTCAGTGCTGACGTCCAGGATCCAAGCCCCGACCTCCCCGACCCGACAAACCTGACTAGATGACCACTGTGTATATGATAACGAATGGAATATTCTTGAACCTTGTTCATAGTATTGACTGACAAACCCAATGCATAGAGAGAGACCATTGGGAAAACCTAGACTCAGATAGGGTAACATTAGAATTTACCTTAAAGATATAGGATGTAATGAGGTGGACTGGATAGAGCTAGCTCAAGATAGAGCTAGGGTGTAATGAGGTGGACTAGATAGAGCTAGGATATAATGAGGTGGACTAGATAGAACTAGCTCAAGATAAGAATAGGGTGTAATGAGATGGACTGGATAGAACCATCTAAAGATAGGGGTAGGATATAATGAGGTGGACTGAATAGAACTAGCTCCAAGATAAGGATATGGTGTAATGAGGTGGACTGGATAGAACTAGCTCAAGATAAGTATAGGTGGCGTACTTTTGTAAGTGTGACAAACTTTCGAGTTCCTAATGAAGTAGAGTTAGAACATGATTAGGTATTAAGGATTTTGTAGTACTTACTATTTATTTGTTTTTATATTATGTGTAAAGCGTTGCACTAATAAAAATAAGAACAACTATAAGTGAGCTCTTTCAATAAATTCACCTACTATCCGCATCGATGGAGACAATAACAAGTTTTTTTCATAAATGGTTTTACATTCTTATTCCAAAAAAATACGGGTACATATCCTTTTAATTATAGCGCCTTCGTCCCTGCACCATTTGTGTGAATATACGGGAAGCCCGGACGTGTAGTAAAATGATGTTCTCATTCCCCCCCCAAAAAAAATCACCTGTAATTTTGGATCTTTGGATTTGTATTGTCTTAAGATACTTTCTTTAACAATATTTTTTTCAAACTCACTCACTGGAAAACTATATATACCTTCCTCCTCTTCCTCCATTTTTATAACAATTGTTGTTGGTTGATAAGTGTGACCTTGGGCTTAATATGAACTGAGATTGTCGTCTTCAAGCTTTCATCGCCTTGTGGAGCGAAGAAACCACATACATCCCTTTGTCACTAAAGTCGAGATTCGCAATAAGTTGTTATGTAAACAGAACCTTACCGACACCTTCGATATTACTCATTTTTGAACTTGTGGCTAAGAAGACCAAGGATGTTTTCTCTCTCACCTCTTCTGTCAGAAGTGTTTCGAGAAGAGACGGGTGTGGTTTGATTGTCAAGTGAGAATGTCGAGTCTTGTTTATTGGACTAGCAGCTAAAGATAGGTGCGGGTGCATTATTGCACGTCATACACTTCCGTTCTTATCCCCCTTTCGTTCAACCACCCCATTTTCTCTTTTCCTCTGCCTTAGTTCTTCTTTAATGGTGTTATAGATATGCAGTCGTGCGGTTTATTGTGACTTGCGTGGTTGAAGCTGGTCGCGTGTGGTTTTCTTTTAATTGGGCGTGGGTTGTGACTGGTGATGTGATATTTGATGCACAACTCTTCGTCGAGATTAATTAGAGACACTTAGCAGTGACCGTCCCATGGAATGTACAGTACGTAAACAATTATGTTTATAACACCAGACGTGTCCGCTACAGTTTTATAGGTTTTTTTTAAAATTAAGCTTTTTACTTTCTCTTGACTTCTCGGAGAGAGAAGTATTGTGATCGTAAAAAAATAGAACTGGAGATTTTGATAAATTTTTACGTATGACCCCTTGAAACAAAAAAAGTGATCTTCGCGATGTCATTTATTTGTATCTTAGGTTTTCAAAAGGTTTCTCGTAGTTTTTTTTAAAAATTAGATATCTAATTCTAAAATTAAGGGTAGTTTACTGAAGGGCAAAAAGATAAAAAAAAACCTTTTTTACAAATCCACTTTAGCGATTTTGATTAAATTTTATATCTAGATATTGTTTAATATTATTAATAAAATGACTATATGCTCATTTTCACATGAAAATTACTACATCAGCAGACATTTCCAATCTTTATCATATCCCTGCAACTATTTCCAATACGAAGTAGCTTATCGTTGATAAAGTTGTTGTAATTCTAAAAATTAAGATTTTTTTACTTGAACAATATTTTTAAAAAAAACCATAGTTTCTGCGTTATGTACAAATTTAATATATATTTCTTATATATATCTTTAAATATTGAAATTGATTGTTAGGCTTTTTGGTGGACATAAATGTTCCTTTTTTCTCACTATTTCTCCAGTAATGTATATTATTTCGTTTCACAAATATTGAGTTTTTATTAAATATCCTTAATTAAGATAAAAGAGTAAGAAAGTATGTGCAATTTATTTAGTATATTTGGTGACTTTTTTTTAAAAAAAAACGATGGCTCTTCAGGGATAATAAACCATCTTGAAACACTTTGTTTTGACATCAAGTGTCAAAGTTATCTAGATAAATTAAAGAAGAAAATCAATAATATTTTTACATTTTTTAAAAATTTGCTCGTCTCACACGAGGTATTTTTACGACTTACTCAAAAGGCTAGGTATGGGGACAAAATAGGCTAAGAACAATGGTTTCGTTGACCTCGCTGGTATCAGGGTAAAGGGCTTGCTTCAGGACCCGATGTTCGTTGGTTCAAACCCAGCCATGTTCGACAGATATTTCTTGATCGATAAAAAAAAATCTGCAGCACAACTTCCTTCGGAGGGTAAGTAGAGCCATCGGTTCCATGTCGATTGTGGCATGTAAAAGAACCCTGGAAGGTATGTGAAAATACCTTTCCAGGCAAAATTGGTAGGCCCTTTCGCTCTCGCTCATAGAAATTCTCGTGTGCTGATATAATAGTCGTCTCAGAAAGTGCACATTAAACCTGAAAAAAAAACCTGTGGTTTCATAGACCAAGTCTTTAGAGGTAAAGCTTGAAAACATTTGACCATGGTGTTAAGTTAGGGGCCTACTGTTATTTTATAAGTATTGATAATATTCATCAAAACTAACAGTAGTAGGTAGATAAGATGATTTGAAGTATGAATAAGTGAAAGTAGATCTCGTAACTTTTCTTAATATCGGATAAGATTATTTCTATATAAAACCGACTGTACTTTACCTGACTTGTTTAATTTCTGTGAATTATTTTTTCCTACTTCACTATATTTATAGATTGTATGTTAGTTTACTAGTTATCATATAAAGTTCTCTTTTAGTTTAGTGACGTAAATAATTATTATTACAATAATTAGGATACATATAAGTACTGATTGTGGTGGGATGTTAGTTCTAGTACAGGCCTATAACGCGTGAGAGAGTGTGCATTAAGAGAGCGTAGTATCTTTGTAGAACATGAAGATGAAGACCAAGCACGTTTTCAATTAATCGCCCTTCCCTTCTATTTTCCACCACAAACTTCCAAATTGAAATCCTAACTCGTTGTTTTAAGGTTCACCGTGCAATACAGCTCACATACGTAGAGCGTGAATGAAACAAACGCCAGCTTTCTCTAACCAGGAGGATTATCGTCATTGCTTAGTTGAGCCACGATCACTGGCCAGGAGGATTATCGTCATTGCTTAGTTGAGCCACGATCACTGGCCAGGAGGATTATCGTCATTGCTTAGTTGAGCCACGATCACTGACCAGGAGGATTATCGTCATTGCTTAGTTGAGCCACGATCACTGGCCAGGAGGATTATCGTCATTGCTTAGTTGAGCCACGATCACTGGCCAGGAGGATTATCGTCATTGCTTAGTTGAGCCACGATCACTGGCCAGGAGGATTATCGTCATAGCTTAGTTGAACCACGATCACTGACCAGGAGGATTATCGTCATTGCTTAGTTGAGCCACGATCACTGACCAGGAGGATTATCGTCATTGCTTAGTTGAACCACGATCACTGACCAGGAGGATTATCGTCATAGCTTAGTTGGGCGACGATCACTGACCAGGAGGATTATCGTCATAGCTTAGTTGGGCCACTATCACTAACCAGGAGGATTATCGTCATAACTTAGTTGGGCGACGATCATTGACCAGGAGGATTATCGTCATAGCTTAATTGGGCGACGATCACTGACCAGGAGGATTATCGTCATAACTTAGTTGGGCGACGATCACTGGCCAGGAGGATTATCGTCATTGCTTAGTTGAGCCACGATCACTGACCAGGAGGATTATCGTCATAGTTTAGTTGGGCGACGATCACTGACCTGGAATATTATAACAGATAATACACCTGTGGGTGGATATGAATTCTGACCCACCAATCTTTTTACCTTATATTAAGTTAGGCTTGTTTAGGTTGGGTTAGGTTAGGCTAGGTTAGATTAGCAAATTGTTGTGTCTTACTATCCATCATTTGCTCTTTTTCGTCCAACTTGAGAAAACATTTATAACCATCCTAAATGGAGCGTCACAACAGTCGGGGCCGAGTTAGTACATCAGTACGCCTTGTTTACAATTTTCAAGTAGTAGTTCGTGGCCCAACTGTAATGTGGGATTAACGATACCCTTTTAAACGTAAGTCATAACAGATATACGTGGCTCAACTACAATACCCCCGCAGGGCTAACCTTAGAGGTGTTGGGGGCAAACGTGGAAGGGTACCCCTTGCCTCCACTTTTCAAGGGCCCCCAACTGTCCAAAAAACTATTTTTTTTACAGCAGAAAGTATTGTCTTGATTACAACACACATGCTTAAAAATACTTTTTTTCTGTGTTAACTAATTTACCTTTATTCTAAAGATAAGAGTGTGTAGCTTAATAGTGAGAGGTGCGTAAAACGCTAGCATGTAGTAAGACGCATTGCTAAAATAGTTAAATAATGGAAGGAAACGTTTAAATTTTGGTTGATGTACTGTTTTACTACCATGAAGGGTAAGCAAGCTCAGCTTGAAAGGTCACGCTATGTTGAAACTTGTAAGATAAGGTCATTGTGTATCAGTCAGGTAAAACTGCTGTCTTTCAAGGTGAACGAACTGTACTTTGGTAGAAATAACTTATATATATATATATATATATATATATATATATATATATATATATATATATATATATATATATTATTGGCGTTCAATAATTATAGTATAGTTGGTATTATATTATTAGTGTAATTTGTTCTGGCGTCCGCCCACAATCGAGCCATACCGTCCGAGTGGCCGTCGTCTGTTGGCGATGGTATTACCAACTTATACAGATTAAGGGCGCCATGTGGTCAGCCCAACGAACCCTCTGGCCATTAATTTCAGTTTTATAGACCGGAACTGCTATTTTCTCGTTCAAGTAGCTCTTAATTTGTCCTCACGAGGCTGAGTTGACCATCTTCCAGACCCACTGCTTCACAGACAATCTGTATGGAACCCGGGACCTCTCTATCTGTAGCCAGGGACTCTGACCAATAGACCAAATAGTTGGTAATTTTTTATATGAATCTAAAATATAATATTTGAGGTATTTAACGTGCACTTTCTGAACTAATTGATTATATCAGCACATAGCTTATTTACTAACTTTAATCTATAACTAACACAACACCCATCCTCCGACCGTTAACTCATCACGGTGAAATGGGAAACCCACATTTTACCAACTAACAACTAACATTGTTCTGACATGCCGGGAATTGATCCCTGGGGACCTTAAACTTGTTTGGGTGACACACTACCGGTCTCGTACTTAGTATGTTATAGATAGGCTTAGTATACTATCTATCAATTCAAAAGTGAGAGCTTAAAATCATAGTTTGACGTATGGATATATTAATGTAGTTTTAGTGTAGATATGGTCATTACTACTAGAATTCTACCATGGTTTGATTTTTTATATAAATATAAGCTCAGAAATTAAGTGTTTTAATTGCCCCAGAGACCCCTACCCTCCACCCCATAAAATACCTTGAGCTACCCTGAAACAGGTGCTATACTGAGTCTAAATGTATCAGGACGTTGTTGGTTTTTTTTAGCGCTAGTCTCGTCTCACCTTGTCTTGTATGCGTAATAGTTGTTGTCGGTGACGGTTACAGTGCGATATGTTCTGTGAACCGTGCTGATGGGGGGGAAGAGACAATGGTCGTTAAGGTGCGTGTGAACTTGAAGGTAGCCCTGTGGTACAGTGTCCGGTGAATACATTGGCTTGCGGACTGGTGTCAGTACAATCAAGTGCTACCTACTATTAGGACGCTATAGGGTCCACGTCCGTAGTTTTTGTCTAGTAAAAGTGGTTTGGAGTGTAATATTAGGGCGGTTTCATTTAATGACTCATCACGTAAAGGAGACCTTTGATGAGGGCTGAAGACTATCTCTAAGGTCGTTGTTTTGGACGAGTAAAAGTGGTTTGGAGTGTTTAATATTAAGGTGGTTTCATTTAATGACTCATTACGTAAAGGAGACCTTTGATGGTGGCTGAAGACTAGCTCTAAGGTCGTTGTTTTGGACGAGTAAAAGTGGTTTGGAGTGTTTAATATTAAGGTGGTTTCATTTAATGACTCATTACGTAAAGGAGACCTTTGATGGTGGCTGAAGACTAGCTCTAAGGTCGTTGTTTTGGACGAGTAAAAGTGGTTTGGACTGTTTAATATTAAGGTGGTTTCATTTAATGACTTATCACCTAAAGAGGACTTTTGATGGTGGATGAAAGCTAGCTCTACGTTCATAGTTTTGGTCGAGTACAGGTGGTTTGGACTGTTTAATATTAAGGTGGTTTCATTTAATGACTTATCACCTAAAGAGGACTTTTGATGGTGGATGAAAGCTAGCTCTACGTTCATAGTTTTGGTCGAGTACAGGTGGTTTGGACTGTTTAATATTAAGGTGGTTTCATTTAATGACTTATCACCTAAAGAGGACTTTTGATGGTGGATGAAAGCTAGCTCTACGTTCATAGTTTTGGTCGAGTACAGGTGGTTTGGACTGTTTAATATTAAGGTGGTTTCATTTAATGACTTATCACCTAAAGAGGACTTTTGATGGTGGATGAAAGCTAGCTCTACGTTCATAGTTTTGGTCGAGTACAGGTGGTTTGGACTGTTTAATATTAAGGTGGTTTCATTTAATGACTTATCACCTAAAGAGGACTTTTGATGGTGGATGAAAGCTAGCTCTACGTTCATAGTTTTGGTCGAGTACAGGTGGTTTGGACTGTTTAATATTAAGGTGGTTTCATTTAATGACTTATCACCTAAATAAGACCTTTGATGGTGGCTGAAGACTATTTATACACCCGTAGTTTTTCATCGAGTAAAAGTGGTTTGAAGTGCTCTAATTTCATCACCTTAGAGAAAACCTCTGACATCAGCTGAAGGTTAGCTCCCACCTCCTTAGTTTTGACCGAGCTAGAATGACTTTGTATTGAATGGTATTAAGGCTGTTCCATTTTATGGAGGATCTCCTAAAAGAAGACCTCTGATGTCGACGGAAGGTACGTGGCTTTAATATGATTGAGAAGGTAAAATATATTTTACTTTTGACACCATTCTAATAAGAATATCTCAAAAAATTAAATGTCTTTTGAGTTTACCTTTGAATAATTTATTTCATAAACGACAATGAATCCAACTTTCGATTGGGTTAAGTGAAAAGGATAGCGTTCAGGTCGATAGTATAAAACCGTTTTACCTTTATTTAAATTAACATTTTAAAATAGTTTAGTTTTTCTGTCTTTGTTCCAATGAATGATTAAGAGAGCAACTATGTTTAACAGTACAAAAGAAATAAGCATTCACTTTGTTATCTGCTTAGTGTTTGTTATTCATTAGTGAGGTCGTCAATGTTTGGCTATTAATTATGACGTCGTTTAGTTATCTATAATGGCATTGGGTCCACGTTTTTTCCTTCCTAGAACTTTAGTTCATTCACTGAAGTAGACCTGATATATCTAATGAAAAATACGTTGTTTTCTTGTAATGGATTAAAAAAGATATGGTCAGATTTATTATGATTTATTCGTGTAACATAAATATTGTAACTTTATAGGTTTGTACCGATTAAAATTTTTTGAATGCGTTTTAACATCCCTCAAGTGAAATGCTTGTTGTTTTTTAATCGACCCAATTTGGTCCCATCAATTAATTAATAATATTTATTAAGACTGTTATTATGATCTGACACAATTGTGCATGAGTTTTAACTTTATGGCCTTGAACTAACATAAAATCGGGATCATCAGCTGATCTCTGTTTACAATTGATAAACATAGTGTCCGATTCAATTTCTTGGATATGAATTTCATAATAACCATCCTTGTGATTTTATTTGAGCTTCCAATGTGTTATTTACGAACGTACACATTTATTAGACAGCATATGAGGTCATAACATCCGATCACATTGCTAGGAATGTTACGGTTTGGGCAATAGAAAAAAATCACTAAACAAATAAGACTAACATTTGATTTAGATCAAATAGAAGAAATCACTACTCAACGTCTTACAATTGATTTAGGTCAAGTAGTAGAAATCACTACACAAATAAGACTTAATTAAGTTATTTAGATCAAATCAGGGTGTACTTAGCTAGTAATTTGAAAAATCTAATCACGGGTCTTTTTTCAAATTCAATCAAGATGAGCAGACTTAAATGATGGTCCAAATTAGCCCCTCTCAATTTAGGAAAAAAATTGCCATTAATAGGATCCATCTGGCACCGAACATATATTCTGTTCACGATTGGTTTTCTACCTGGATGACAGTTCGAAAATCATATGTTTAGGTTTTGGGTTGCCAACACTTGAAAAAAAATCACAGTTCGTTATAAATGTAAAGATCTTTAATTATCTGTTATATATTACATTTAAAATAACGTAAACTTAAGTTTTCTCATACTATTTTTTTTTTAATAATTTCTTTTTATCCAAATCGAAACAATATTTTAAACATAATTAAAAGTACTTATTTTTCGTTTTGGAACGTTATTAATTTTGTGTAATATAGTGCACACATCAATATCTTTTAATACAGGCATCGTATTTACTTGGAAAAGAGAAAATTGTTGTCTTTTTTTTACATACAATAAATGATTTTATGATTATTTTATCGTATTTTGAAATATTTAACTGAATAAAATATTTTCATCAACTGTGTGTCTGCATTATTGTAAAAAACTTGGTTACCTTTATGTTCAATCATATGGTTTAGATTCGTCAGTCGTCACTTTGAAGCTATGTTCGTTAGAAGTTTTTGTGAAAGTGGTGTTAATATTTTTTTAAAGGGGATGAAACTATAAATAAACTTTGTGTCCGACTTCAAATAAATATATAAATAATATTGTCCTAAATACTGTGGTTAGCTATCACATTAATATATTACCATCTGTTTTCATTAGTCATCCAAAGTGATAGATGTCAGCTGTTGGCGTAGTGATATATTAGGGATTACTTCTAGTAACATTTCGAGCTATCATCCAGGTAAACTTAGCTCGTGAATGACTTATATACGTCATTCTTGCCCTGTTTGGTTTGCTGGCTATGGAGATATCAGGGTTTGAATCCTGGCTGGTAGTATTAGCAACTAGAATATAAATATATTTCCTCTAAAAATCTTTCTTCCTCATTCCTATTACCATGATTGTAATTAAATGTGGCCAGTCTCCAGTAATTAGACGATTCCAAAAATTGATCTAATAGAAATTTATAACCGAACAATTAAGGCGTCTCTAGTTTGAAGGTGTTCTGGGAATGGTTTCCCCATTTTAACTTCTCGCTAATGTGGATGCATTTCCATTGTTAACCTCTTTCCCTCTTATCTTCTAGATTAATTTTATTTAGTTGTACATTTAATATTAAGCCTATTAACACTTAAGGCTAAATCTAAAGGATAGAGGTTTTGAAATTTATTTCAGAGGAAATGTAGCAGCATTGGTGTGGAGAGATGATGAAAAAATGAATCATATGACGTGTAAAAATAACCTGGGTAAGACTGCATGCAGCCTCGTTTGGTAGAGAAGCTCATTGCGAGTCTAACGCCTTAGATCACACGACCACATCTGTTGGAAAGTTACGTTACCGTCTACCCTGAAAAGTCTTACCTTGATGGATTATGCTATGAACCTTTCGTTTAAGTCACTTCATAGTGTAGACATGCAAGATAAGCTAGGCCGTAGCCAGCCAATAATCTCGGGGAAAGAGTGCGGGGGTTAGTGAGCACATCCCCCAATTGCCGGATATTAGAAAAAATTATGAATGATAAACAGTTCTATAAGCTATCTGAAGGTTTTTTTTTTACAGTAACATAACCCCTAACTGCCAGAAAGCTAGAAATCTATATATTTAAACAACTCTAGAAGCTTTTTTTTATATTATTATTTAGCACCGCGTCTTACTACCCGTTCGGGTTATACGCTTAAGTACTAATTACACTAATGGATTAAGAATTGGGAAGGTTGAATTAAAGGAAGTGAACCTGCATTTGCGTGGAGGGAGAATGGAAAACCATTTAGGAAAAACCACCCCCAGTTCACCCGACCGAGATTCGAACCTCGATCTCCCTGTCCTCAGCAGTCGGGCTCAACACGACAAGCGCGTTAGCCAACTACGCCACAGAGGCGGGTCTTTAGAAGCTATCTGAAGTGATTTTTATGGCAACATAACACCATAACTGCCGAAGGCTCAAACAAATTCTAAATATTAAAACACTTCTAGAAGTTCTCTAAAGTTCTTTTTATGGTAACGCAGCCCTCAATTTGTACTTATACCTTAATTTTGATATTGTTAGAACCCTATATAAAGCCATATATATTTCGTTAATAGAATTTGTTGGGGAGGGGAGGGGGAGAACACTCCCTCCTTCCCCCCCGCCCGACTACGTCCATGAAGTTAAGCTTGCTATCTTTCAGGGTAAATGAAGCATGCAAACAATCACATAAAAATAGAAGAAAATAGTTTGTTGACGCCATAAATATATAAACTGTATTAGGATTCTTGTAGTAAGAAACATTAAAAAATTACAAACTTTGCTGTTAACATTTTACTTTGTTATTTTTTTTAGCACCGCGTCTTACTACTTGTTTAGGTTATACGTATACATAATGATTACTCTAATGTAGTAGGGATGAGGAAGGAAGCATTTTAGAGTTAATCTACTCGCATTTGCATGAAGGAAAGTGGGAAACCATTTGAGGAAAAACTACCTTTACTAGAACTGACCGGGATTTGAACTCTGATCTCCTAGTCTTCAGCAGTCTGGTCTAACACGAGGGTGATGTCTTAAACTATTCGGACATTGAATTGGGTTACTTTATTATTAAAATTATTATTTGTATTGATACCAGGGCCTATATTAGCAAAAGTGACAGCTGTAGTTCACATGAACTGACTTAAAAATCTGTGAAAAATATTTCGGTCAATTAAGTAACTGTCAAAAAAAGTTTTTTTCTTATCTAAAATCAGATTGTTTTCTTCCCGTAAAATGACCCGTTTCCCCCGAAAGTTGAAATCCTTGAAATATGAGACTACGACAGTAGGTACCCCCTGTTTATGACGTCATACCTCATTGTTTGCTCGTAATATGCTCTACCACGATGGCGTCAGCTGCCCAGTAAGTTACACTCGTAAGGAAATATTTTATGGGGCTATCATAATGTTTGGTCATATGTAGGTGGACAAACTTGAACCTCACGCTGACCCGCCCCTTTAAAATCGTTATCACGTCCGTAATTTTATAGCACAAAAGCTGAATTCTGGATACATGTGAGCACAAAAGCTGAATTCCGGATACATGTGAGCACAAAAGCTGAATTCTGGATACATGTGAGCACAAAAGCTGAATTCTGGATACATGTGAGCACAAAGCTGAATTCTGGATACATGTGAGCACAAAAGCTGAATTCCGGATACATGTGAGCACAAAGCTGAATTCTGGATACATGTGAGCACAAAAGCTGAATTCTGGATACATGTGAGCACAAAAGCTGAATTCGGATACATGTGAGCACAAAAGATGCACAGAAAAAATGGCATAGTCAGAATTACAATTAGTTATTTGAGAAAATGTGGCGGACCAGCTTGAAATCAAGTTGGCCTGCCACATTAAAATTGTTAAGCACGGGCGTATCTAAGGCGTCACTCTCGTGTTAGACTGTCGTGATGAAGATAAGATAGAGGTTCGAATCCTGGTTGTATCTATTCAAGGTGTGTTTGCCTATAATAGCTTTCTACTCTAATTCCGCGCAAATGAGGGTAGATTTCCTCTAAAATGCGTTCTTCCTCATCCTCCCTCGATTATAGTAATTATAATGATATGGGTATAACCTGAACAGGTAATAAGACGAGGTGATTTAAAAAAAAAAACACGGGTGTAATTTGACATTACAAACGTTAAATTTCGGGCACACGTGAGAACAAACGTAGAACATTCGGCAATATAAATTTAAATCTATTTGGGGAATATGGTGGGCCAACTACACTGGCTATCAACTTTACTATTAGGAAACAGCGTTGTCATTTTCTCGTCTTTTGTGTGATCAGTCTCCCTTCAATTATAGGACAAGTTTCGCAACGCTGGTTAGTTGAGGTTGCCAATAGCTCCTTCTTACCCCATCAAACTACCTTCAGACACAACTGAGAGCGAGGAGTTTTGGCAACAGTTAACTGAGAGAGAGCATAAATAAATCTTTTATCCACAAGACCAGTAGTTCCCTCAGCAATGATATTGAGTGTAGATGGCCGATCTCCCCGTCATTGGCTGTCTAGCCCAACACTAGAGTGGCACGTTAGACCATACGGACACTGAAGTGGGTTGTGTCAATGTTACTTGCACCGCTGGTCGCGTGGTCTAAATCGTTAAACTCGCAACCCGTTTGCCAGTAGCAAGGAAGTCCCCCAGCTTCGGTGGCTTCATGGCCCAAGGCGTCTCTCTTGCAATAGACTGGACTGTCTATGACGGAGTGATTGTGTGTACTACGGGTGTTTTTCTCATAAGTATTCCCCCCCCCCCCCTCTTCTTCCAAGCAATGCGGGTACACTTCATATAAATCAAATTAAAATTCAGGGAATTTCATCAAATTTTGGGAATTTTCACATATTCATTAAAAGTATATGCAACTTTTATTTTTATTAGTATGTATCTCGGACTAGAGCCAAACCATTTTACCGATTGGTCTAAAACTTGTTATCTAGTGTTTAGATAAGGTTTCCCCTGAGGAAGTTTTTGGAATTAGGCCCTAGATATACAACCCTAAAATTAAGGGAAAAAAGAGTAAAAAATTTATATTTCTTTGAAATCCAATGATTTTGATTTAATTTCGTATACAGTCACTATTTAAAATTACAAACAAAATGGCAAATATTATTTTTCACCGAAAATTACTTTAAGGGTACTTTAGATAGGCGGAAATTTCCACTTTAGATAATATATTTGCATCCATTTGAAATACGAAATAACAGATTGTTGTGTAGATATACTAATGTTAAAAATACAAATCTTTTGGGTTGAAATATATATATTTTTCAAACCAAATATATCAACCAAGCTATAACGAAAATATATTTTTTAAATTTTGGTCTAGGAAATAGATATTTTGTTTTTGGTGGACAGAGATGTTTCTCTTTTTCTCACTATGTTTTTGCAACAGTATTTATTAATTCAATTATACTCTTTTGTAAGATATTGATATATGTTTTAATCGTGTTTCTGCAACAATGTATATTATTTCGTTTCACGCACCTTACTAGATTGAATTAAATATCTCCATTTTTAGGTAAAGGAACGAGAAATTCTGTGCGTTGGGCCAGTACCATTTATTTATAAGTACTGTAGCTGAGTTAATGAATTCAAATATTTAGGAACAATTTTAACTAACTGGGAAGACCCAGACGCAGATGGGAGGATAATATTAGAATGGACCTGAAAGAGATAGGGTGTAATGAGATAGACTGGATAGAATTAGTTCAAGATAAGGGTTGGTGGCGTACTTTTATGAGTGCAGTAATGAACTTTCAAGTTCCTAATGACATAGATAGAGTAAGTGGTTGCGTGAATTTGTAAACCAAATTGCTAACGAGTAAGGGGCGGGTCAACGCCAAACTGACGCCCCCCTCCCCCTTAAAGAATGCCTTGGCTATCTGCAGGAGTAAGGTTACAAACCAGATTACACGCCCGCCAGACCATGAAGCGAGAGTGCATTGCACCACGAGTTGAGCTAGTTCTATGGAGAAGGCTCATGTTCAATTTGATAAGATACAGATTATCATCACTTGGGAGCTAGTCCACATGTTATTGTGAATTATGTCGACCCCGGTGGTCTCGGGGTAAAATGCTCGCCTCAGGTCCCGGTTTTCGTAGGTTCATAACCAGCCGAGGTCAACGAATGTTTATTGAAAGAAGAATTACCTCAACGATCACCAGGGTTTGGTCAATTAGTCTTAAGTTAGGTTGTAGTTGATTTCACTGGTCCCCCACACCCTCATACTCTTTATCACCATTATCTCTTATCATAGAGACATGGAAAGAGCCTCCATGGAAAGGATGTACGATTTGTTCATTTGAGCATCCCCTGTGCAATGGTACATTAGTAATGGCTAAACTTTTCATTAGTGGACTACATTACTGGACTACAAATGATGTAGCCCAGACGCACAATATACTATTATACTATCTATGAATGATTACTATTGGGAAGCAGCGTTGTCAGTTTTCACACTCTCTTGTTCTCAAGTGGTCAATCTTCCCTTAAACATAAGACAAATCTTGCAACACTGGTTCGTCGATGTTGCCATTTGCTCTTTCTTACCCCATAACACCACCTTCTTACATAACTGAGAGCGAGGAGATTTGGCAACAGTTAACTGATAGATAGCGAAGATAAACCTTTTCTCCATAAGACATGGAGGTTTCTTGGAGGTGATATTCAGTGTAGATAACTCTCCCGCCATTTCTCACACATATTGTTATCCTCGTAATGAGGTTTATGGTAATTTATGGTGTCCCGGTGCTAACAATACATATCATGTGAGACAGTTGTTGCCTTTCTTAATTGAAGCGGATGTAGATTGTTTAGAAAAGCGATGCAGTCCTTTCCCCCCTCCTTTTTTTTTTTTGTATGTGTTTGTGTTTATCCTGCTTGTCCTACGTGCTTAGTTCTAAAACTTCTGCAAGGGTGCTTTCCCCCTAAAATAGGGTTATCTAATTTCAATAAGGATCGACGGATAAAAGAAGAGACGCACGCACTCTATCAAACCGATTTGTACATGGCAGGGCCGTATTCGAACTCTGATGTAAAGGTTTTATTTATCAACGCGTGTCTGGGTTATATCATTCGTAGCCCAGTAGTGGAAAGGTTAGCCAGTACTAATGTCCTGTAGCCCAAGGGACGCCCGAATGTACCAATCGTGCATCCTTTCCGTTGAGACTCTTTCCATGAGATGAGTTGATGGTGATAATAAGTATGAGGGTGGGGAACCGGCCGAAACTCTTAAATCTAGCTTAATATCCTGGTGGCCGTTGGGGTAGTTCCACTTTCGGGGAAAATACCCATGGTACCAGACGGGAATCGAACCTGGAGCCGGGTGACCTGGTGGTCTAGGGGTAAGGTGTCAGACTTCTATGCTGGCGGCCGGGGTTCAATCCTCGGTCCCGGCACAGATTTATCTGATTACCAAACCCTTCCTTCACCTCTGACAAGATATCTTGTGAATGTGGGGAATGCCAGGCCTCCACCGTGGTTCGGATTCCACGTTAAACTGTAGGTCCTCCATTTCATCTCACAATCACCCTACCATTACACATTAGCGTAAGTGCGTATAACCCGAACGGGTAGTAAGACGCGGTGCTAATAATAATAATAATAATAAACCTGGAGCCCTTAGGTGGGTGATCATTTACCAAAGGGCCGGTTATTGACAGGTTTAAATTTTAATAAACGTGGTCCTGTATACTCAGCTAAGAGTCCCGTGTTTGATTTCTGGCATGACTGAGACAAGTATCACTGGTGAAATGTTGGTTTCCCCTTTCACAGTAATGAATTAATAGCCAGGATCTGGGTATGGTGTCCCTTCTAGATTTAATTTAGTTAATAAGTCGTGTGTTGATATAACCAGTCGGTGCACTTTTTAATACCCCAAATAAATATTTGTTAAAAAATAAGTGGTGTTTAAGGTAAAAAAAACAACACTTATAGGTAGTTTACTGATGACCAATTTTTCAAAAACTTGAAATATTTTACAAATGGCTCTAACGATTTTGTTTAAAATGTATATCTGGGGAGTGTTTGACATTTACGTAAATAAATAAAGCGGTATACTTGTTTTATTGGGGAGAATTCAGTTTCGGGTGGTTTAATAATGATTGATTTTTTTGGTGTGTGTATATTTAAAAAATGGCTTTAACGATTTGTTTCAAAATTTGTATTGGAGACTATTTTACAGTATCATCAATAATGTATCTTTATCTATCTAAATTATATTAATTTAAAAGTAGTTTGGCTACGACAAATTGTAAAAATAAATTTAAAAAATTAAACTTTAAAATTTAATTCGAAATGAGAATATGGGATTAGCTTTTCATGATAAAAAAGAATGGATACGTTTTTATTTTTTCAAATAAATAATTTTTAGGGTGGCTTACATGTAATTTATTTTTGAAAATTTAAATGTTGTTAGTTATAATTAGAACAATTTAGTTTAAAATATATAATATAAAGAGTGATTATTGTGATTAACAAGATGATGGGTTTGTTTTTATAAGGAAAATATACTTAAAGGTGGTCTACTAAAAACCTATTTTTGAAGTTTCTCATTGAAGCCATAAAACACAATATGAGAAAGTTTGTGCGATTGTTTCGTACCATTTATTTTCTGCTGTGTGTCCAGTAGCTCATCTGTACAACCATCCTTTGCTTACATCACCCTAGAAACCTTGATTTGTGTATTACTTTATATCTGTAGACAAAATATCAATCAAAAGTGACAGCTGCAGATCACTACTTTTAATTATTATCATCATCATCATCATCATCATTAAAAAGAAGATGTATCTGACAGAGAAAAAAGAATTATTAGATTAAATTTCAAGTACTTATTCAAAGCGGTGTTGTATGTAAAAATGTCACCCCGTCTTTCAACCAGTTCAGGCTATACTTATATACTATAATTATTCTGATGGGGTAGGGATGAGGAAGGAAGCATTTTAGAAGTAATGGATCCAAATTTGCTTGAAAGGAGAGTTGGAAACTATTTTTAAGTAAAAATCACCCTCAGTAGACTATGATTCGAACCCTGATATTCTCGTCGTCATCATCAGGTCGGTCTAACACGAGCGTGACGCCCTAGATGGATCGGCCACCGAAGCGAAGTCTTTACGTAAGATAATTGAGGGGTATGGATCGCCTTACCCGTATTTCTTCTGGCATATAGTAGACTGCTTGGCAACCGTTACCGTGAAGTTATTCGAAGAAACCGATCAACAAACTGTTAGGTAGAGCACACGGTGGTCTGTAACCGTCATTTATTACATAGTTTCATGTGTGGTGGTGCCCCGTTTGCTTAGTCACCGTCCCATACACACACACGCACACACACACACACACACACACGTCGTGATCATGACGAGTCACAATAGAATTAGGTAGCTCAGGAGATTATTACCCTCCCGCCAGATTGGGTAGGGCCGTGATGGGTATGTTTTCGGTGTAAACGTGACTGGAAGAATGTTTTTGTATATAGGATGTGGTGTGTTTCGACGGAAGGGGGGAGGTTACTTCGTTTTTACCGGACATTTTGAGAGGCGAGATAACATTACTAGGCTCATAAATAAAATGTTTAGATTTTTAATAGCGCCTTTCAATATTTGGTATTTACATCAATTTTATACCTTTTTTTAATTGCTAAGGGTCTTACTAACCGTCCAGTCTAACCGCATTTAACTACACTAGTGTGGAAGGTCTAATTTAAAGGAGACTTACTTATATCTGCTTGGTGACCTGATGGTCTAGGTGTAAGGTGTCGGACTTCTGTGTTAGGGGTCTGGGGTTCAATCCTCGGTCCCGGCACAGATTTATCTGATTGCCAAACCCTTTCTTCACCTCTGACAAGACGTGTATTAATCACAACTTGTGAATTTGGGGAATGCCAGGCCTCCACCGTGGTTCGGATTCCACGTTTAACTGTAGGTACTCCATTTCATCTCACAATCACCCTTCCATTACACATTAGCGTAAGTGTGTATAACCCGAACGGATAGTAAGACGTGGTGCTAAAAATAATAATAATAATAATAATAATAATAATAATATAACTTCTTGAAAGGAAAGTGGAAAATTTTATTTTATTTACTTTAAGTATTAAACGTACATTTTTTAAACCTACTGATTATATCATCACACGAGTTAAATCTAGGACAGATGCAACATCCAGCCCTCGGCCGTTAATTCATCACTGTGAAAGGGGAAATCAGTATTTCACCAATAATACATTTTTCGGTCATACCTAGAATTGTATTCGGAACTCCGAACACAGCCATGCTACTAAGTACAGGTGTAGAACTAGAGTGGTAAACTATGTAGGTTAAAAACATTTTTGGGCACACTCAATCGAGATTCAAACCCCGGCCCGCCCTTCACCGGAAAACCAGACTAAACGAGTTTGACGTTTATTCTTCGTCTCCCCACTGATATGGATTAAACATTTTAAGCACCATGATTACTAAACGGTTTGATATTTCAGGTAATACTGACCAAATTGTTTATTTATTTTTAAATTTAGTCACCGTCTTTGAAAAGTTTATCTTCAATTTGTTTTATAATTCTAGGATTCTCAACTTATATATTAACATGGTTAGCCCATTCATTACCTTTAATTTCTCAGAAAATCTTTGCAGTTTTTAGTTATATATATTTTACTTCTTAAAATTTACTGGGAAACTTATAATAAACTGAATGAAGTCATAAATACTATTCGTGATAAAAGACAAACGAACTTTATTTATGATTCTGATAGTAATAATATTATTGAGTGTCTGGGTTACATCAATTTGTAGCCCAGTTTGTGGAAATATAAGCAAGTACTACTGTACCATCCAAGGGGACGCCCGAATGTATTAGTCGAACATCCTTTCCTTGGAGGCTCTTATCATGTCTCGCTCAGATGAGGGGATGGTGATAGCGAGTATGAGGACGTGGAACCACTGACAACCTAACTTAAGCCTAATTAATCAAATCCTGGTGATAGTTGGGCTAATTCCTCTTTCGGGAAAAATATCCAAGGTACCAGCCGGGAATCGAATCTGGGAATCCTAAGCTCGTAGCCAGGTGCACTGTAGACTACCTATTTTATTTCGTTTCGTCCTATGCTTCAAGTTTCAGAGTTTAAGGGGTTAACTGGATAAGGGAAAGTAGGGGGTAACATAGGGAGGGAGGTATAAAAAAAATTCGGGACGTAGACATTCAAAAGTTTGGACATTATATTAATATTTTCACTTTCACGCACCCGTAGATCTACCGTTGTGTTTGCTTTTATGTGCAGCTAACACTCCCCCTTTTTCCACTACCCTGCTCCCTTTACCCCCTTCTCTCACCCCCATCACCCCTTTAACTCCACATACTCCCATCGTGGACCGTACATTGCCCTCTCTTTCGCGTTTGTCGACGTGATTAAAATTACAAATTTTAATCCACACTCCCACTCTGACGTTTTTCTCTATCCCTCTCTGTTCCCCGTAACATTCCCCCCCCCCTCCCCGTAGGAACAACTCTATAACAATTAGGCCTAGGTCCTAGGTTGAAAGTGCTATTCAAACGAACCGGGGGGCTCGATCTTCCCCCTCCAACTTCCCCCCCCCCCTTTCCCTTTATACACCATCATTCATTCTACCTTGGTCCTCTCAGCTTACCTTTGGTACCCTAAATACGACGATGCATAAGAATGTGTAAGCACGCATCGATGATCACATGGTCTAAGGCGTAAAGCTTGCAATAAGCCTGACTGACCTGCGACGGGGAAGTCGAGGTTTGAGTCTTGGTTGGACGTGCTAGTTGTGGCGGGGGAGGGGAGGTTTGGTCCATGTTATTTATCATTGGATTCTTGTCATACCTTTTACAGAGTGATATCAAAATGTACACTGCCTGAACCAACTATTATACGACTTACATACTAACTTAAGATACAAACAGACCCAATACCTGGTTTTTTGGCCCTGAATTAATCAGTTTGTTGGGCAGACCTCAATATTTCACCAATAATACATTTTTTGGCCTTGCCGAACGAAGTAGCTATTACGAAACATAGGACACTTTTCACACGGTCATTGTTTTCATGTTTATTTGGAGAATAGTTAATATAACTAACAAAAGTTAAATTTACAGTTTTAAACAATCCGTCACATTTCTAATTTTATTCTACTTTTGTATGGAAAACAGGGATATTACTATTCAATTTGGTAATGTAAGAAAAACTGTGTCTATTTTAAATATGCGTGTGTAACTAAACATCTCTGAGAACTTTAAACTTTACTGCTACCAAATTTTAAATTACACACAAGTTTCCATAATAGTAACGTGTTTTGCTAGCTTAGTCCAAATTTAATGGGAAGCGCCTAAACTGACATCTATAGAGCTACTATAGCTACTTTCATGTGTTCATACATCAAGCCATGTGATCTGCAACTGTCACGTTCGATGGATATTATAAATACCTATAAAATAACATTAATAATATGGTAAAATGTTATCAATTTTGGCCACAACAAAGAGATCATGTATTTTAAATTTGACTGTAATTTCCATAGGAGTTGGTCATAGACACGGTAACAGTTTATTTTGTCACCGCTTCTTACTACCCGTTCTAGCTATTCGCATATGTCCGAGTAATAACTATGATAATGTGTTAGGGACGAAGAGTGTTGCATTTATATGAATTTTTACTCGCATTTACGTGGAGGGAGAGTGTAAAAACTATTTAAGAAAAAAAAACCACCCTCAGTACACCGGGATTCGAACCCTGATTACCCCGCTATCGGCAGTATATGGTCTATTGTGAGAGCAGCGCCTTAGATCATGCAGTAACCGAAGCGGGTACAATAACAGTTTACTTGCACTTATTTAATTACGGAAATATCGGCTGTGTGTACGTTGCAATTAGAGCTTCTTTTTTTTTTGCGTGCCCTCGGCCTTCACGGTCAGTTCTTGAATTAACTCTGTAAGAACTGTAACTAACATAATATGTCCTTGTTGGACATGTAAATGCACTCAAGCTAGTGCAGTGCAGGATGTCCGTTGGGTAAATATGCTCTCCCGGTTAATCAACTCCGGTCTTTCCAACCGCACGTTTATACCGCCCCTCCAACCCCCCTTCCTCCCTTTCCTATCTCCTCCGACTTCCTGTCATTGAATAAGGCTCGCAGGACAACACTACATGGGTGTTATACCGATAACTCTCTGACGTCATAGTATCGGTATCGAGACGAGACCACGTGGTGTAGTGGTCAGTTCACCTGGCTATGAGTCTCTAAGGGTCCCGGGTTCGTTTTACGGTTGATAATTCCTGCGTATTTTTCCCAAAAGGGGAGTTATCCCAACAGTCACCAGGGTTTTATTAGTTAGGCTTATGTTAGGTTTAAGTGTTTCCACTGGTTCCACACCCTCATATTCACTATCGCCATCCTCTCTCGCCTCATCGAGACATGGAAAGAGCCTCCACGGAAAGGATGTACGATTAGTCTCCTGGGCAACGGTACATCAGTACTGGATAATCTTTCCACTACTGGACTACGAGTGATGTACTCTAGACGCACAATAATACTATTTGCATTATTTAATTAACTTTCTAGATGAAAGTAGTATTCTTTGCTTTTTTTTTTCTTTTTTCTATAACCGTTGATTCGATTCACTGTAGAAAAAAAAACTCACTTTACTTTTCAAATTACATACCATGAGACAGCTACGCTGGGCATAGCATTAAAAAATTTTTTTGTCGTTCCAGCCAGTAAAAAAAAAAAAGTCAGGAGTCGTGTTGCCCGCCAGTCCAGGTTGAAATATGACATCAGTGCCTGTGTGTGTGTTTTCAGAATAACTAATTAATATGAAGGATGTTTGGCCAAAAGCAGAGCATAACGCTAGAGGACTTACCCATGGTCGCACACACCTTCTGCCGTGTAAAACACCGCGGTTTGGTACGGATGGTGACCACTTTTAAAATACAAAAGAGGAGGAGGAGGAGGGAATGTTGTATGTGTTGAAAATAAAAAAGTTTTTTTTTTTATTAATATTATTATGTGTATGTTGTCCTGCCTGCTTTTTAATTTTGCAACAGAAAGAAGAGTCACTCACAGAACTACCGGTGGGCAGTCTAAATGAATATTCTGGCTACGTTTTTCACATTACAGCGAGTCGTCCTTGTTACTTTAACGTCCCCACCTACCCCCGCTATTTTTTTTTAGGAACCCTGAGGGTTTTTTTTTTTGTAAAAGGGGGGAGGGTGGAGAAAGGTGACGGATGTTTGTTTTTAGTTTTGATATCCCACTATATGAAGGTACTATCTCTTTTTAAAAAGAATGAAGCTACTCTTTGTTTATTTTTTAAAGTTATTTTGTTATTTACTATCTGCGGCATTTGACAGTTTTTGGTGTTAAGCATTTAGCATATCATATATATAAAGTTTATTCGGTTTTTTTTAAATCTCACTGTGTACCGTAATTCAAAACCATTCTTTAATCTTGGTTAGTTCATAATACAGTTTTACAAAACGAATTGAGTTGGGCTTACATCACAGGAAGAACTGTATCTGACATTTAAAATAGTTACTAAAACTACTTTTATATGTATTATTTAGGAGCCAGATAGTGTAAATAATTAAATAATACTTTTGAGTTCGAAGGTGGTTTACTAGATACAAAGTTTTATAGAAAAATATGTATTAACTTGAAAATTTTAATTTAATTTTATGAAAATCCCTTCTGTACAGAAATTCGATAAAATTATTGACATAGCTTTTGACAAATAGAAATATTCATGATAACTATACTTACTTACTTACCTACTTGCTGACTTACTTACTCTATGGCATTATGAACTAGGAACAGTGTTACAGAAAAACGAAAAAAGAGAAACATCTTTGTCTACCAAAGAGCATAAGAATCAAATTCATTCAACAAAGACCTGAATTAAAAAAGTATATTTATATATACTTCAGGTATTAGTTAAATTAATTTGATATATATATATACTTTTTAATTCAAGTCTTTGTTAAATGACTTATATATATATATATATATATATATATATATATATATATATAAATTCAGGTATTTGTTAAATGACTTTTATATATATATACTTTTTAATTCAGGTATTTGTTAAATGAATTTGATATATATATATATATATACTTTTTAATTCAGGTCTTTGTTAAATGACATATATATATATACTTTTTAATTAAGGTATTTGTTAAATGACTTATATATACATACTTTTTAATTCAGGTCTTTGTTAAATGGCTTATATATATATATATATATATATATATATATATATATATATATATATATATATATATATATATAATATATACTTTTTAATTAAGGTATTTGTTAAATGAATTTTTTTATATATATATATATATATATATATATATATATATTTTAATATCAGGTCTTTGTTAAATTGTTGATGTATTTTAACATCTTTTTATATTATTTGATAACTTTTAATTTTTATCTCTCATCCTTTGCTAACGCAGCACCCCAACAATGGTTAAATCAAAATCCCTAAGGCAACTGTAAGTAAACAACTATACGCACTAATAAAAATGAATGTATCGCTTCCTATCGCTAAACAACGTTTTGAATAAACTCTAATAATTGTGAAACCAAAAGTGCCTTTTTATTGCAAAAACCAACAGGTTATGGGCCCAGGCACGTAACGACATTAGTGCGTGATTGATTTTGTTAAAATAAATTCACTTGGTGCGATATTTTTGGAGAAAATCCGACGAGACATTTTGAGGTTAGGACGACGCTGCCACGCTCACAATGGACTCGACGAAGATTATCAACGTTGGACTTCTGGAAGGAAAAGGAAACTGGAATACATGGCGATATAAACTGAGCATTTGTTTACGAGGTATCCCCGGAGCGACAGACGTAATTGAAGGCAGGTTAGTCAAACCAAGGGCGTTGTCAGATGAAGCGACCGCGGCACAAAGAGCGGAGTACCAGACATCGCTCGACGCTTTTAATAAGGCAGACAGCCATGCGTTGATCGTTTTAACCGCAAATATGACGGAAGAGACACTTCAGAAAATAATGCGTCTCAAGTCAGCCCGGGAGGTGTGGCTCGAACTGCACAAACTCTTCGACGGCGTCTCCGAAGACAAGGTTTACAATTTATGCCTTAAGTTCTTTAGTTATGAAAAAGCCGTTGAAGATGATATCGCTACGCATGTCTCAAAATTAAAGAATTTGTGGAGCGAACTAAAGCAGGAAATGAGTAACGACGCCGAGCTAACCTCAAATTTGCCAGATTTATTTATGATCTGTAAAATTTTAGGTACGTTGCCTGAAGATTACTTTTCATTCAAGTCGAGCTGGATGCTGATGTCAAAAGCTGACAGGACAATCGACAATTTGACGAACCAGCTGTGTGCCTACGAGAATGCACTGAAAGGCAAACAAGAGTCATCTCAACAAGAAGCCCTCTATGTTAATTCGTCAAAGCAGCCAAACAACTCGCACAAGAATCAGCAAAAGGGTGACAAAAAGAAATTTTGCACCTACTGCAAGAAGAAAAATCACCTAGCAAAGGTATGCAGGAAGCGAATCGCGGATGAAGCACTTGGCAACAAAGCCAGCAACTCGGAAAATCCGGAAAAGGGTGCAAATATGATCCTGACTACGGTAGCCTCGACTGTGATGAACTTGGGGTGCAACTCCAAGTTCTGGTATGTAGATAATGGAGCAACAAGTCATGTTTCTAATAACAAAAATATTTTTAGGACGTTCGAGTCTTTTTCTACAAACCACACAGTGATCACAGCGAATGGCGTGAAGGTTGCGGCTATTGGTAAAGGCGACATTGACATCGAAGCAGAAGTCAACGGCAAGATGCACAAGCTCACGTTGGCTGATGTATGTGTGTTCCCGGGATCCAGAGAAATCTATTCTCAGTCCTTGCAGCGCAGGATAAGAACAAGGAAAGCAGGTTCATCTCGTCTCCAGAGGTTTGCAACTTCATCGTCAACGGCGAAGTGAAACTGACTGGAGTTCGTGAGCGGTTTGGTGGACTCTACAGGCTGAATGTGAAGAACGTGAACGACATTCCATCCAATGAAGTCAACGCAACAGAAGCAAACAATCTTCTCCAACTTTACCATGAACGATTCGGACATCAGAACAAGCGACACGTGAAATCCCTTCTGGACAAGCTGGGAATTCATGTCAACTTGGACAGTGAACTTTGTGAAGGCTGCGTCTATGGCAAAGCTCATCGTCTGCCTTTCGGTACGAGGTCTAAGACAACGGAACCGGGAGAGCGGATCCACACAGATGTTTGCGGTCCATTCAAAGAGTCCATGTCAGGATACTTGTACTTCGTCCTCTTCAAGGATGACTACACAAAGTTCAGGACCATCTACTTTTTGAAAGAGAAGTCCGAAGTTGCAGAGAAGTTGGCTCAATTCGTTGCGGAAGTCAAGACTCTTGGACACAACATCAAAGAGCTGCTAAGCGACGGTGGCAAGGAATTCGACAACAAGCATGTCAGAAAAATCCTACAAAAGGAAGGAATTGTTCAACGCATTACGATGCCCTACACTCCAGAGCAGAATGGCTCCAGTGAAAGAGAGAACCGCACCGTGGTTGAAACTGCTCGAGCAATGATGTATGCTCATGGAAAGCTGCCTCAGATGCTTTGGGCCGAGATGATCAACACAGCAGCCTATGTTCTCAACAGGACAGGACCTTCCCGAGTTGATGGAAAATCTCCTACGAGTTGTGGCATGGCAGTAAACCAGGTCTGAAACATCTTCGGGTGATCGGATCTACCTGCTATCCACACATTCCAAAACAACAAAGGAAGAAGATGGATCCAAAAGCAATCAAAGGAATTCTCATCGGATACGACAAAGACGACGGCTACAGGATCTTCTGTGAAGAGGAAGGAAGACTCATCAGATCAAGAGATGTCATCTTCGAGGAAAAGGTGCTAGAGCATAAAATCGACAACTATCTTCCGGAAAGTCTCGACTCTGCTGCTGAACCAGTGGATTCAACTTCTGAAGAAAGTCAAGAAGATGATGACAAAACGCAAAGCGAAGAAAATGATGATGAATTCTGGGATATGAGTACTGTTGATGAAGAAGAAGGTCTAGATGAACAAGTTCCAGATAGTGCTCCAAGTCCAGATGAAGAAGCCATCGTCAAGCGCCTTCGTAATCGTTCGTCGCTCAAACCTCCAGAGAAATATCAGGACTTCGTGATGCTTCTCTCTAGCCCTCTTCAGGAACCTGGATCCTACAAAGAAGCCATGCGATCGGATCAGCAAGATCGTTGGAAAGAAGCTATGAGTCGTGAGATGAAAGCTCTTGAAGAGAACAAGACTTGGGAACTGGTTGATCTACCCCCAGGAAAAAGAGCAATCTCGAATAAATGGGTCTACCGGATCAAAACCAACGCCGATGGATCGATTGATAAATACAAAGCCAGACTGGTCATCAAAGGCTTTTCACAGCGGAAAGGAGTGGACTACGATCAAACCTTCAGTCCAGTTGCAAGAACATCAACTATAAGAACTTTACTCAGTGTTGCTGCCAACGAGAAGATGAGACTAGCACAAATTGACGTCTCAACAGCATTCCTCTATGGTGACCTCCAGGAAACCATCTACATGCAGCAACCTGAAGGACATAGTGATGGATCCAACCGGGTTTGCTGCCTGAAGAAAAGCTTATATGGACTGAAGCAAGCTCCTCGATGCTGGAACAAAAAGTTCAGCAACTACATCGTCAGCTTGGGATTCAAGCGAAGTAAAGCGGATCCCTGTCTGTTCGTGAGACAAAAAGGACAGAAGAAGATGTTTTTCGTTCTTTACGTTGACGACGGACTGATTGCAGCTGAAGATGAGCAAGAACTTCAGAAGTTCATCAACGATCTGAAAAAGGAGTTCAAAATCACCTCCATGCCGGCGTCTTATTTTCTAGGATTGGAAATCAGCCGAGAAAAGGACGGATCAATTAGTGTGAGCCAGAAACACTACACGGAGACCATACTCGAGAGATTTGAAATGACCAACTGCAAAACTGTATCTACTCCAATTATCAAGGACAACGATGCAGAAGAAAGTCCTCCAAATCCTGACTTCCCCTACAGACAAGCTGTTGGAGCACTTATGTTCTTGATGTGCGGCACACGACCAGACATCGCATATGCTGTCAGCGTGGTGTCCAGAAACCTCGAAAATCCAACCAACCGTGATGTTCAGAAAGTAAAAAGGATTCTGCGGTATCTGAGAGGAACGACAGACTACGGACTGATCTACAAATCCAACCTGGAAAAAGGTGTATTTGATTGTTTCAGCGATGCAGATCATGGTGGCTGCCTAACTACAGGACGCTCTACCTCAGGAGTGCTCTGCCGGTACTCTGGGGCACCTATTTCGTGGATGAGTCAGCGACAAGCCTCTGTTGCCATATCCACAACCGAAGCTGAAATCGTAGCTGCCAGTGAAGCTGCGAGAGAGATGCTGTGGACCAAGCGGCTTCTGAGCGAACTTGGCCATCTGAAGTCGACACCTACTCTGCAAGTTGACAACGAAGCAGCCATCCGGCTTGCACAAAATCCAGAGTTTCATCGAAGAACAAAACACATTCGGATCAGACACTTCTTTGTTCGCGAATTGGTCACCGATGGAGAAATCAACATTTTAAAAGTTGACACTCAAAATCAGCTCGCGGACATTTTTACAAAACCATTGTTTTCAGTTCATTTTAAATTTTTATGTAACAAAATGGGAGTTTACAAGTTATAAAATAAGGGAGAGTGTTGATGTATTTTAACATCTTTTTATATTATTTGATAACTTTTAATTTTTATCTCTCATCCTTTGCTAACGCAGCACCCCAACAATGGTTAAATCAAAATCCCTAAGGCAACTGTAAGTAAACAACTATACGCACTAATAAAAATGAATGTATCGCTTCCTATCGCTAAACAACGTTTTGAATAAACTCTAATAATTGTGAAACCAAAAGTGCCTTTTTATTGCAAAAACCAACATAAATGACTTAAATATATATATATACTTTTTAATTCAGGTATTTGTTAAATGAATTTGATATATATATATATATATATATATATATACTTTTTAATTCGGGTGTTTGTTAAATGACTTACACACATATATATACTTTTTAATTCAGGTATTTGTTAAATAAATTTGATATATATATATATATATATATATATATACTTTTTAATTCAGGTCTTTGTTAAATGACTTATATATATATATATATATATATATATATATATATATATATATATATATATATATATATACTCTTTAATTCAGGTATTTGTTAAATGACTTATATATATATATATATATATATACTTTTTAATTCAGGTCTTTGTTAAATGAATTTGATATATATATATACTTTTTAATTCAGGTATTTGTTAAATGAATTTGATATATATAAATACTTTTTAATTCAGGTCTTTGTTAAATGACTTTGATATATATATATATATATATATATATATATATATATATATATATATATATATATATACTTTTTAATTCAGGTCTTTGTTAAATGACTTGTATATATATATACTTTTTAATTCAGGTATTTGTTAAATGAATTTGATATATATATATATATACTTTTTAATTCAGGTCTTTGTTAAATGACTTATATATATATATATATATATATATATATATATATATATATACTTTTTAATTCAGGTATTTGTTAAATGAATTTGATTCTTATACTCTTTGGTAGAGAAAGATGTTTCTCTTTTCTCAATTATTTTCTGTAACAGTGTTGCTAGTTCATAATGCCATAGAGTAAGTAAGTAAACAGAAATAACTTACCACCGTAAAGTTGTAGTAATATTTAAGATAATTTTATTTAAAATATATATTTAGAAAACCAATCATTTCTGAGCTATAAGCAAATATATATACATATATGCTTATAGCTCAGAAATTATTGGTTTTCTAAATATATATTTTAAATAAAATTATCTTAAATAGTATTACAACTTTACGGTGGTAAGTCATTTATTATTTCAAATAGTTTCGAAGAAATTATGAAAATTTGACAATTTTCCTTATGTAAAGTATCCTCAAAGCCATATTCATAATAAAATGAGAATTAATATCTTGTTTATAATCATAAACAATATCTAGATACAAAATTTAATCAAAATCGTTAGAGCATATTTCGAGAAAATCGATATTTTCTCTTTTTGCCCTTCAGTAAACTACCCTTAATTGTAAGGTCAGATGATTAATTCCAAAAATCCCTTGGGGGACCCCATATACCAATTTTAGCCCAATCGCTAAAGTAGTTCCGCCTCTAGCTTGGGGTACAGACAGAACTATGGCATTGTGAAAACAATTTTTTTGTTTCAGGGGTCATGAAACGTCAATTTTTATCAAAACCTTGAGTTTGATTTTTTTTTTACGATCATAAAACTTTTTCTCTGATGTGTCGAGAGAAAGTAATAAAAGGACTTCAAGTTTTAAAAAAACCTACAAATTTAAACAAAAACTCGTAATGAATATACATGACTAAATAAAACTTTCACATAAATGCTTAAAATGTATTCAAAAATTCCCAACTATGACTCAAAAATGCCAATGACCTATAAATTACTCAAACCAAGAAAGTATGATCTTAAAATCTTAACTGAGAAAAAAAGGCCATGCTGGCCATGTTTATAGTGTCAGTAATACCAAACTCCCCCGCCTCGGCGGCCGCATGATATAAGGCGCTATTCTCGCAATAAATTAGACTGCTGAAGATGAGAAGATTTGGGTTCGATCCCGGTCGTATGAATTGAGGGTGGTTTTCCCCAAATGGTTTTCCACCTTTACTCCACGCAAGTGTGTGTGCACTTCCTCTTAATTAAACCTTCCTAATCCCTAATACATTAGTGTAATTAGTACATAGAAGTACAACCCGAACGGTTAGTAAGACGTGGTGCAAAAAAAAAAAAAATCATAGATCGCCCGGTTTAGTCATCATCAGTTTCATAATAGTCTGGATTGCCAGATTCGACTCTCGGTCAGTCCAGTCTTTACGCGTTAATGCGTATGCATTTCCTCTTCACTGCCTTCTTCATCCTCACTTCTTAAATTTAGCCTTTAGTAGCCATAAAACTATAAGGGTGCCAAAATTTAAAAAAAATTAAATACTATTGTAAGAATATTTACGTTAGCAAATCATTCTAAATTCTACAAACTTTTTTTTTTAGAAAAATTCGGCCAAAGCTAACTTCTAAATATTTAAATTAAGAAACTAGGATTTTTTTTTTAATTTACACTTGCTAAATAGTTATTTTTAAATAATAACGTATTTATGCTTGACTTAACTGACCCGGGATTTCATTAGTAAAATTGTCTCTACTTGAATATATTAAAATTTCTATAAAACAAATAATCATGTAACTTACTGCAACGTTCCTCAGTACTACACTTCTTCCAACTTAATTAATCATCGGGGCAGGAGTTTGGTGGGTAGCGGTATTTTCTGCCGGCATGTTGGCACACACACACACAACCTGTGCGCAGGAGAGTGCTTGCTACTCACTGCCTGTCCAAATAGCGTGCATTTTAATTAAAAGCCTCTTAAATTAGTCAGCGCTGGAAAAGTTGTACGGCAAAATAAATAAAAGCTGCGGCGTTGTAGGTTTGGGTGGAGGAGGGTGAAGGGGTGGGGGAGGGAGGTGTAATCGGTGATGCGTGAACGAAGCAAGGACCCCGAGCGTGTAGACGCAGGTGCTTATTTCCGCACGCGAAAAGAGAGAAAGGCGCGTCTACAGCTCTCATCCAAATGTTTGCCCCTCCCACAGGATTGATTTTTCAAATTTTAAAAATATATATTTTTTGGTCTTCTTTTGTATAAAGGCAGAAAAAACCCTTATTTTTTACAGGAAACCCCACATATTTGATTGATAATTTAACGGCGTTGCCTACTTGGAGATTCCGAAGCTATTTTGCAAAATGGGTTGCAGCTTAACATTAAGTTTAAGATGATTTATTAAATAAATAGTTTACAAAAAAACTACTTCAAGATAAAAATAATAATTTTATGACCTTTAGAATTATCTAAGAATTTATGGTTTTTGTTTAAACGTTATAGCTTTAAAATTCGCTGAATAAAACTAAAACGTAAATACATCTAGCCAGATGGGAAATCCTATATTGATTTGTCGTTACGTCACAGGTAGGCAATGTTTATTTTTTTATGAACCCGTTATAGCCGGAAAACTCGATGAGTAAAATGGAAATTTATTAACATGCAAATCTTATCTGGATTTTCTGCTACGTTCACACGGTCCAATACCTTATCTCAGTCGGTATCGTGTCTCTCTACTGAGTTAAGGTTTCTGGGTTCGATTCCCAACATGTTCGAGAAATTTATAATTGGGAAAGTGTGGGTTTACCCCTTAAAACAGTGATGTATTAACAGCTGGGGATGGATGTTGTGTCTGTTCTAAATATAAGTTAGTTTAAAAGTCATGTGCTGATACAAGAAGTATTTTCAGAAAGTGCAGGTTAAATACCTCAAATAAAAATAAAAAAAAAGCGCTGCGTCACTGCACTGGCGAGCTCGTGGACTATTTTATTAATTTTTCAACGCGTCTTAGTACCTGTTTGGGTTCTCATACTAGTGGATATTAGGTTGGGAAAGGTATTAGTCTAAATCAAATGAATCCGTATTTACTTGGATGGGATTGAGGAACCAGAACTTAGGCTATTTGGTTTATTCACTAAAATGGCGCGTAGGAATCTTCCTGCCAGGAAATAGATAAAAAAAAGTCCTTTGAAGCATATATATGTCTATCTAGAGTAAGAAAAAAAATACTTATTTTGAAATACAAGTCAATGCTGTCCAAGTGCAAATATAAGCGAAAGTGTTTATACTCGTTAGCAGAAGAAGGGAAGTGCTAACAGCAGATAGGCCTGCACAAAGACTTCACATGGTGAACTTAACATTTTCTTCCTTCTCTTTATATTTCCTACAATGGCGTCTGTTACGGTGGTATAGTAGTGGAAGCGAAATATGATCGGTGTTTTTGCGGATTTTTTTTTTTTTGTCAAATTAAATCAAATATTTATTCACTAGAAACATTTAGTTTAATTTCCATCACATGGTTGTATCAACTGTTGTTGAATATCTGTCAAGGTGGACCTATAATTTAATGATAACTTTTTCTCTTCATTTAAAATGTTTCTTATCTAATACCGCTATGCTCAGAATCAACAAGTGATGATATCACCGTGTAAAGAAAATTTAGCTGTATGTTTCTACTGGAGCAATATTTGGTCTATTTTGACCCCCCCAAAAATAGTTTTTTTTATAAAAACTGAAAAAATGCTTACCTTTTCTCTCAACCCCTACACTCCCACCAAAATGTAACCCACTTCGAAAAATAACTACAAATTCACAAAGTAGTCAACTTTCTAAACAGAAAGTTTTGCAATTAGGTGCATGTAAATAGTTTGTAGTTTTAGATTATTGCTAACAACAAGTTCATATTGTTTTTCCAGTTCCCATCAGCAACGCTTTAAAGTGTGTTTTTTAATTAGTTATATGCACAGTGAAGGTTACTTGTATACCTAAAACTAACAGGAAGTTTATGTCAATAAACATTTTAACTACCTTCACATTGAAATGTACGCCAGATTTAATATTTATTTTTCGTGACGTACGAAAACATTTTCCATCCATTACTCTATTATTCATTAGCAAACACTAAACAACACAAAGAGGGAGAAAGGCTTTTGCACTGGAAAATAATTTACTGGTGTTGTTTTAAGATCTTTATGGTTCGGTTATAAAACATTTCACGTTGACGTTATAAAGTAAATTTGTATAACTTTTTTTTAATAGCATACTAAAACAAAATGATTGTTTACACTACTGGTAGCTTTGTGTTGATCTCGTAGTTGTGAAACAGTGAAAATATTGTTATTTTAAATATGTTTTTTCGTAATTTTAGGTGTTGCAATAGAGATATTGCTTCCAATAGTGATTTTTTTTCCAATAAATGTATTAATGATTGTCAGTGAGGTGCTATTTAGCGTTCGATTATAACTGTAGAAGCCGATAAATCCACACGTCCATAATAGACTCTGCCTTGAATTTTAAGTGTAGAATAACCCTAAATCTGAAACGACTCCTGAATAGCTCAATTGTGCACCAAGTCAAAGGCCAAAGGTTCGATTCCCGTTTTTAGACGTCATTTTAAAACTATATTTAATTTAATTCTTGCAACTAAATTTTAAAATAAAATCTTAATTTGTTTAGCACCACGTCCTACTAATACTATGTTCAAGCTATACGCAAATATAATAATTGCGCTAATGAGCTAGGGATAAGAAAAATTGAATTAATACGAAGTGTACCCTCATTCGCATGGGGGTTAGAGTGATAAAACATGCTGTAAAAACCAACCTCACTACACCCGACCGGGATTTGATCCTCGAACCCACTGTCATCGGCAGTCTAGTATATTACGAGAGTGACGCCTTTGGGCTTAGTTCGTTTGACCGCCAAAGCGTGTGTCTTGCAAATTCATCGACTATAAATAAATAAATAGTTTCTACAAGGTAGTTGTGTGGTTTTTGTTCCAGGTCTGTTCAAGGGGTCGACATCCCAGGGTCAGGACGGGCCCCGCGCCGAGCGGCCCAAGACGCTGCGCCGCCTCAGGAACGTGTACGAGGGTGGTGGCGGTGGTGGTGGTGGCGGTGGCGTGGGGTTGACTGAGGACGGCGAAGAAGTGGTCTGCAAGAGGCCAGGTCGAGGGGGTGGCTGCCCAGGTGTGTCTGGAGGAGCCGGGGACAAGTCGTTGTCCATCCTCAGCCCTTTCGACGAGCAGGAAGAATGGGCCAAGATCTCCGAGATCATGGCTTCGTTCGGTTCCGGACTAGCTCGGGATTCCGTGTTCGTCAGCGAGTTGGAGAAGGAATTCCAGTCCCGTATGGGTAAGGACCTGTCACTGGTATTTTATTAATATAGGCTAATTACTCTGTATCCGTAACGTTCTTAGTTCGTAAGAAATATATTCCATTGTAAGGCCCCGTGTTCTGACTCAGTATACGTAACGTCTCTAGTCCATAAGAGATCGACTATATATTAAAGCTCCGGGTTCTGACTCAGTATACGTAACGTCTCTAGTCCATAAGAGATCGACTTTATTGTAAAGCTCCGTGTTTTGACTCAGTATACGTAACGTCTCTACCCCATAAGAGATCGACTTTATTGTAAAGCTCCGTGTTTTGACTCAGTATACGTAACGTCTCTACCCCATAAGAGATCGACTTTATTGTAAAGCTCCGTGTTTTGACTCAGTATACGTAACGTCTCTACCCCATAAGAGATCGACTTTATTGTAAAGCTCCGTGTTTTGACTCAGTATACGTAACGTCTCTACCCCATAAGAGATCGACTTTATTGTAAAGCTCCGTGTTTTGACTCAGTATACGTAACGTCTCTAGTCCATAAGAGATCGACTCTATTGTAAAGCTCCGTGTTTTGACTCAGTATACGTAACGTCTCTACCCCATAAGAGATCGACTTTATTGTAAAGCTCCGTGTTTTGACTCAGTATAACGTAACGTCTCTAGTCCATAAGAGATCGACTCTATTGTAAAGCTCCGTGTTTTGACTCAGTATACGTAACGTCTCTACCCCATAAGAGATCGACTTTATTGTAAAGCTCCGTGTTTTGACTCAGTATACGTAACGTCTCTACCCCATAAGAGATCGACTTTATTGTAAAGCTCCGTGTTTTGACTCAGTATACGTAACGTCTCTACCCCATAAGAGATCGACTTTATTGTAAAGCTCCGTGTTTTGACTCAGTATACGTAACGTCTCTACCCCATAAGAGATCGACTTTATTGTAAAGCTCCGTGTTTTGACTCAGTATACGTAACGTCTCTAGTCCATAAGAGATCGACTCTATTGTAAAGCTCCGTGTTTTGACTCAGTATACGTAACGTCTCTACCCCATAAGAGATCGACTTTATTGTAAAGCTCCGTGTTTTGACTCAGTATACGTAACGTCTCTACCCCATAAGAGATCGACTTTATTGTAAAGCTCCGTGTTTTGACTCAGTATACGTAACGTCTCTACCCCATAAGAGATCGACTTTATTGTAAAGCTCCGTGTTTTGACTCAGTATACGTAACGTCTCTACCCCATAAGAGATCGACTTTATTGTAAAGCTCCGTGTTTTGACTCAGTATACGTAACGTCTCTACCCCATAAGAGATCGACTTTATTGTAAAGCTCCGTGTTTTGACTCAGTATACGTAACGTCTCTACCCCATAAGAGATCGACTTTATTGTAAAGCTCCGTGTTTTGACTCAGTATACGTAACGTCTCTAGTCCATAAGAGATCGACTCTATTGTAAAGCTCCGTGTTTTGACTCAGTATACGTAACGTCTCTAGTCCATAAGAGATCGACTTTATTGTAAAGCTTCGTGTTTTGACTCTCTATACGTAACGTCCATAGTCCGTAAGAGATAGACTTTATTGTAAAGCCCCGTGTTCTAAATCCGTATCCGTAACGTCCATAGTCCGTAAGAGAATACCCTATTTTAAAGCCCCGTGTTCTGACTCTATATCCGTAACGTCCATATTCCGTAAGAAATCAACTGCATCTTATTTTATTTATTTAAGGTATTTAAAATACACTTTATGAACCGACTGATTATATCAGCACACGAGAGTTTCTATGCGTGATAGCGAAAGGGTCTATCAATTTTACCGAGAAAAATATTTTGACATACCTTCCAGGGTTCTTTCAAATGCCACAATCGACATGGAACCGACGGCTCTACTTACCCTCCGAAGGAAGTTGTGCTAATAGAAACACATTTTTTGCGGCCAAAATTGATATTATTTTATTATTGTTATTTCATAATTGTTTTTAATGTATATCACAAGTGAAAGTTGCATATCAAATAACTCGGTGTATTAATACGTGAAAGTAGATCTAGTCAGTTTTTTAGCTGTCGTATAAAGGCTCTTATGAAAAGTGGACTGTACTAACCACTGACATCAAACAGATGAAATTTATATGAAGATTTACTTACCGGTCACTCTGGCTCATTGGGGATTATCAATTAAGTAGGGGGTGTAGCGGACAAGAGAAATGATCAGTGTTTTTGCATTTTGTAAATCAAAACTTTTTTTTTTGGTCAAGATAAATCAAATATTGCTTCAGTACAAATATAGAGTTTAATTTTCTCCCATGATTACCCCAACAGTTGTTGAATATCTGTCAAGGGTGTCCTGGAATTTAATGACAACTTTTTCTCTTCATTTAAAATGTTTCTCATCAAATGCCGCTATGATCATTACAACTGTTGATATCACCATGTGAAGAAAACTAAAATCTTTGTTTCTACTGGAGAAATATTTAATTAATTTTTGACAAAAACTGTTGCTATATAAACTGCAAAAACACTGGTCTTGTCTCAACTACCCTACATCCCCACCTTCAATGAGATAATGTTTAATAACTAGCGTTTACTCTTCTTTTTTTTAAATTCAAACCTTTAATATCTTGCTAACAAATTCATTTCCACAGTGGTAGCCGTTGACGGGTAGGTCGGGATATTGAATCTCTGTTGGTCGCATCCAAGTGAAATTTGCTCATCTGACGTGTCGCTGTGATTTTTCAAATCTATATTCTGTGGGTGCATTTTCTATAAATTTGGCCTCTTCGATTTTTTTTCCCCCTTTGTGTAAAACATATAGCTTAAAAAAATCTAAATGTATTCTTCCTGCATTTATACACTCATTTCGAAGTATACTTTATAGTTACTTACTCTATGCTATTAGGAACTCGAAAGTGCATTGCTGCACTTACAAAAGTAGGCCACCCCGTCCTAGTTACATCCAGTTCACATCATCACACTCTATCCATATCTGGAGCAAGTTCAATCCATTTCCCCTCATTACACATTATATTTTTTCATTTCCATTCAAATGTTATCCTCTAATCTGCGACCAGGTCTTCCCATTGATCGCTTCCCATTAGAGTTTGTTTAATACATAAAATAAATTAATCACTGTAAATAAAATTATATAATTTCCAGAATTGGTTTTTGTGCGTGCGCCCTTTTATCATAATATTAAATGTATACCATAGTTAAATTTGTACAACTAAAACTTCTTTTCCAGTATTTACGTACTTTTCTCACATATCTCTTACATTTATAACTCGTTTCATTCTTTATTTTATAAGTCATTCACGAGCTAAGTTTACCTGGATGACAGCTCGAAATGTTACTAGAAGTAATCCCTAATATATCACAAAGCCAACAGCTGACATAGATCACTTTGGATGACTGTAATAAAAACGGGTGGTGATATATTAATGTGATAGTTAACCACAGTAATTTAGGCCAATATTATTTATATATTTATTTGAGGTCGGACACAAAGCTTATTTATAGTTTTATTCCCCTTAAAAAATATACTAACATCACTTTCACAAAAACTTCTAACAAACATAGCTTCAAAATGGCGACTGACGAATCTAAACTATATGATTGAACATATCGGTAAACAAGTTTTTTACAATGATGCAGACACGCAGTTGATGAAAATATATTATTCAGTTCAATATTTCAAAATACGATAAAATAATCATAAAATCATTTATTGTATGTAAAAAATGACAACAATTTTCGCTTTTTCAAGTAAATACGATGCCTTTATTAAAAGGTATACATGTGTGCACTATATTACACAAAATCAGTAACATTCCAAAACGTAAAATAAGTACTTTTAATTATGTTTAAAATATTGTTTAGAGTTGGATAAAAATAAATTATTTAAAAAAATGAAATAGTATGAGAAAACTTAAGTTTACGTTCTTTTAAATGTAATATATAACAGGTAATTAAAGATCTTTACATTTATAACAAAACTGTGATCTCTTACATATGTTGGGCAACCCAAAACCTAAACATATGATTTTCGAACTGTTATCCAGGTAAAAACCTATCGTGAACAGAATATATTTTGACTCACCTTGTAATTTCCCTAATTTTGAAGTAGTTTCGTAAAAAAAAGGCGGTCTTAAAAAGTTTTGAACTATCACCCTCACTCCTATCCACCTCGAGATAAATAATCTTCTTGGCTGGTTTCTTTCTGTGCCCCCCCCCCCCCCTTCTTCTAACCATTCCCCTCCTTTAAAAAAAACAACCCCGTACTTGCACAAGATTTTAATTAAAATGTTTAAGTCCCTTCTTTTACAAGGCAAGTCAGAGTTTGTACTCTACGCGGTAGGGTGTAACCCTTGACCTCTCAACAAAGTAGTACTCTCATTAGAACCACGATCCAAAACTCTCACTAATGACTCGGTAGGGTTTTGGAAAGGGATGGGGGTGGGGGTGGGGTGGTTACAAGGGAGGTCACGATGGAAATAACATATTGTTCAGGCAACTTCTCTTCCCCCCCCCCCCCAAGAAATCAATATAAAACAATTTTTATGTGTGTGTGTGTGTGTGTATCTAATACGTATTATGGAATAGTATTTGAAGTAAATTAATCGTCCACTTAATCCGGATAGGGTGAATTAATGATTTTAATGGGTTAGATTGAAATGGGGCTTCCAGTAATTGCTGCACATGTAATTTATCTGCATCGACCAGTCACGTTTGTACTAGGTACTTTCATTATTATTCTGCGGTTCTTATTGTGTCTACTAGACTCAGTGAATTTTTCTAAATGCTCATGAATATATATATTTTTTGAACGAGCAAATAACTATCCTTATACAAATGGTGTACACTACACACGTATAACGCGTCATTTTTGTATTAGGCTGAATTGTCGGTGACGGGGATAGATCTGGTCGGGTTTATTAAGGTTGTTTTATTATTTTCCAAATGAGTTTTCTCTCTCCCTTAACGCAAATGCTAGCACATTGCCTTTAAAATTCTACTTTTCTCATCCCCGTGTCACTAACATAACTAACGTGGTGATTTAGGGAACGCGAGAAAAGATTAATGTTTTTGCACTTTTTAACGAAACATATTTTTGCCAAAATAAATCAAATATTGCTCCATTAGAAACATAAGAGTTTAATTTTCTTCACACGATGATATCAATGGTTGTTGAATATCTGTCGTGCAAAATAGAAAAAAGTTGACATTAAATTCCCAGGACACCCTTGAGAGATATACAACAATTGTTTATATCACCATGTGAAGAAAATTAAACTCCATGTTTGCACTGGAGAATTATTTGATTTATTTATTTATTTTCACCAATATAAAAATTGCAAAATCACTTACTTTAATTCGCGTTCCCTATATTCTCACCTTAATGTAGGTGTACAATGCAAACGGATACCAATGCGCAGTGGGGGGAAAATAATCAACTTTACGTTAAGTCATTTATAATTGAAAAAAATTACACCTTGTCCAAGTGATTTTTGTCCAGGCTATATGTCATACTACAAGTAATGTATCTTTTTTTTTCAATGGGCATGTGTGGGGAAACCATTTAGGTAAAAATACTTCATACACTCAGCTGGAGAGTGTTCCAACCCTGACATTTCTTCTAAGACGACCAGGTACGATATGTGTTTAACTCCCTAGACTATTCGACCACAGCTGTACCTGTACCCTTATTTTCGTAGGAAGCACGTCTGCGAGGCCTTATTTTGAACCCGGTAGCGAGGTTTAGTTTTATCACGCATACCTCCCCTGGCACTTAAAAAACATTTCACCCTCTTTACCTCCCCCTCCTTCCCCTACACTTATGCCTCATGCTATCATTGCATTTCATTGTTAAAAAAACTTCCACTTTTTTTAAATGTAGAGAGTTGTATTATTTACTTTATTTTATACATAGATATTGTTTTAATATAAACGTTTAAATATGAAATGAATGTTTTAAAATATTTTTCATAAGAATATAGTAAAAGCTGATTTTTATTTTTGGTTATAAATATTGCCTGAAACTTTTAGATAATGCGTATCTAAACATTAGTTCAAGATAATATCACAGAATTTGCAGGATCTCA
Organism: Timema cristinae; assembly: GCA_039000515.1. Lineage (NCBI taxonomy): Eukaryota > Metazoa > Arthropoda > Insecta > Phasmatodea > Timematidae > Timema > Timema cristinae. The sequence continues at coordinate 27,491,361 of JBCFYV010000001.1, forward strand.
GAAATAAAGTGCTGATTGAAAAACGTCGATCCACGTATACTGTCCTCATTGTGATGAGATTAATTTGTTCCTTTCATATTTTTCTAATTTCTTCTAAAAAATATCATCCCTACAGATACGTCTTAACATTGCGCCCCCAAATCCCTCTCACCCGCCTCTGTGGCGTAGTTGGCTAACGCGCTAGTCGTGTTGAGCTCGACTGCTGAGGACGGGGAGATCGAGGTTCGATTCTCGGTCGGGTGAACTGGGGGTGGTTTTTCCTAATGGTTTTCCACTCTCCCTCCACGTAAATGCGGGTTCACATCCTCTAATCCAACCTACTCAATTCCTAATCCATTAGCGTAATTAGTACTTAAAGCGTATAGTCTGAACAGGTAGTAAGACGTGGTGCTAAATATTAATAATAATAATAATAATAATAAATCCCTCTCCAAACCCCCTTCTCCTCCCAACCCGTAGTCTGTGTGATGCAGGACCGTAGCTCCGCGACTGTTTGTACCAGAATGTTACTGTATAGTAAGATTAAAAAAAAGGCTTTCCGGGACGTAGTAGTGAATCCGTTCTTGAAAGGTTTATATCCTACCAAAATACTAGTGCACAAGTAGGATTTTAAAATGAAACATGGCCTGCCAGAACGGACTTTCGAACAAGATCTGGCTCTAGAAAGTATTATTGAATGGCTGTGATAGCATAAAGGAGTGGAGAGCAATCTTAGGTACGGGACGAAACTGGAAATATCAGTGGATTTATAATTAATGACAAAATCTAAGGTCCTGGTTTGGATTTCTGTATCAACTTATAATATTTAATTTTGATACATACAAATGTGTGTATGTGATTGAGTTATTCAAAACATCAATATTATATAATCGTAAGAATGTGTCGACTATTTTATCACTATGTTGTTGTTTTTTATTATTATTTAGCACCGTGTTTTAACTACCCGTTCGGGTTATACGCTTATGCACTAACTTACGCTATTTTTTTAGGAATTGGGAAGGTTGAATTCAGAGGAAGTGAACCCGTATTTGCGTGGAGGGCAGAGTGGAAAACCGCTCAAGAAAAAACACCCCTAGTTCACACGACCTATATTCGATCCTCGATCTCCCCGTCCTCGGCAGTCTAGCTCAACACGAAACTAGTGCGTTAGCTAACTACGCCACCGATACGATTATTACTATGTTGATTATTTAATCGGAAGTTAAGTCGAATATTACGCCAACCATACCACCAAATTAAACCTTTCCTAAAAAAATGTATTTAACATTTTTTATAACACTTATTATATGTTTTTTTAGACAGTATTGCTTTGATATAAATTCCTTTTAACTGATGACTGATTTTTAAAAATTTGAATATTTTATAAAATGGCGTTAACGATTGATTTCATATTTGTTTTTCTAAAAAAAACTATTTATAATAGTTTATTGATGCCTGAATTTTGTAAGAATTGAATTTCAATGAAAACTGCTCTAATGATTTTGTTAAGAATTGGTATAGGGAAACTATTTTACATGATCAATAACAGCCTATTTGTTTCTAAATTAAATTAATTTAAGGGTACTAGTTTACATATGGCAAATCATAGAAAATTTAAAAAAAAAATTGAAATTGGTCCTAGAAGATTGAGTTCTAAAAAGCTAGCTTAGTTTTTTTCATGTTAAATAAGATTTCGGTTTTGATATTTACAAATGAAAAATAACTGAACAATTTAGTTTAGAATTCATTTTTAAGTGTGTTTATTGTGATTAACAAAATTATATTGTGGTTTTTATTAATAAAACTTAGCTAAGTGTAGTTTACTGAAAACCTCTTTTTGAACATTTTTGTAATACACATTATGGAAAAACTATGCTATTTGTGTTGTTCCTTTTATTTTTTAATATATTAGATATAGTTTAATAATAGTATAAGTATCCTTACGCATGTACTTTTGTTTCAGTCTTGACCCATTCCAGCAGCAATAGTCCTATAGTGGGTTCATCTGTAGGACAGTGGTTGGCATCGCTGGGCCTTGGCAGAATATGAATCTCTTTTTCACAACAATGGCTTTGACGACCTGGATTTTATAGTACGTGGCTATTTATGCACATTTATCAAATAAATTATGTAATGAGCTTAATTTTATAAATATATAATGTGGAGAATAATGCATCATTCTTAAGTATATTTATCAAGTTTTGGTTCCAGAAGTGGGATCAAATTTTTTCATTGTATTATATTAGCAGGTTTTTTTTTTTTTTTTTTTTTATCTCCTACTTTAGGTGAGTCCTTTGTCTTGACAAGTATTTTTGAGACGTTGGGACTTAAGACAATGACCACCCAGTTTAATTTACTACACATATTAATCTCAACAGTCCTTAAATATTGTTTTTATGAAAATAGTGGAATCTGACCAGAAAATTTTTAACTAAGAGAAAAGGTTATTGTCAAATTCAGCGATGTACATTATAAATATTCAAGAACTGTTGAGCGTACTGTTTGTAGAAAATTAAACTAAACGTACATATCCCCTGAAGCAAAAATAATTACCTTGACTCGAGTTCCTATCCATCTCATCCCTAATAAGCGGACCGTTTCTAAAAATAAAAATAATGACCCAATTCTACCCACCTGGTTCAAGAGAGGCTACAAAAATGTTCTCTTGTTTCCTTTTCAGAACGGAGTAATCGAAGCACAGGACCTGAAAGACATGGGCCTAAACAGTGACAGTGACATTAACGCCATCCTGGGGGCCGCCCAATCCCTCCCTTGCAAGGTCAACAACAACCTCGCCGCCAACAAAAATAACAATAACTCTATGGACGCCGTTTCTACGGCAGACGGAAGCGTCGCCGTCAGTCCAGTAGAGACGTGGCTGAAGAGCATCCACCTGGACTGTTACGTCGATACCTTCCACAAACACCTGTACAAGGACATGGAACGTGTGAGGAGGATCTGGGAGGTGGAGCTGACGGCGGTCCTGGAGATACACAAGGCGGGGCACAGGAGGAGGATTCTCACCTCCGTCAGTGGGCATCAGCAGCCAGGGCCGAACCTAGAGGACATCAACGCTGACCTCAACCAGTTGGTGAGTTATTGCCACTCATCGTTAAGGACACCTTCTTCTCTCTAATCGTGCTTTCACTAAACATATGAAAGCACACAAAAAAATAGTTTGATGATCAAAGCAATAATTCATAAGTATTTTTAAGTTCACGAAATAAAATTATTACTTTGAAATAGTTTATGTCAGGCCTGGATTTAAGGGAGGTGATAAGGGCTAACGGCAGTCTTCGGTGACCGCATGGTCTAAAGCGTCAGTCACTCTTGCAATCGGCTAGACGGTCGATGACGTGAAAATCGGTGTTAGAATCTGGTCAGGGTGGTTTAACCTTTATAATCCCTAACACATTCGAGTAATTAGTACATATGCTTATAATAATCTAAACAGGTAGTAAAACACGTTGCCAAAAATAAATTAAAAATACAGTGACTAAAACACACAAACTGCTGATATAATAAAAAAATCTTCTATGGCTTTTATATTAAATCATGTTAAGATCTTACACAATATATGATTACGATATCAATTTTTATTTATTTATATAAAAAACACTACATACTTATTAATGGCACATGAAGCAAGCAATTGTTTAAAACTATGATTTTAAAAAAACGCCTATTTCACGGAGAATATAAGGTTACATATAGAATTATAAATCTAATGTATTGTTAGACAATATTTTTTACTTATTTAAATAATAGCTTGAGCTTTTAACATTTAGTTCTTGTAAAAAAAAAAAATGATATGGAACTCCGCACGGACTTTCTCGCTCTATTGTTTGAAAATGGAGATATTTACTTAAAACTCGTAATATATGTGAGACAAAATAATTTACACTAGCAAACCCAAGATAAGTTGGTCTATACTTATGTAAAACTTTTTTTTTATCCCGGTTTAAAATTTTAAAATTTTGTTTTAAAAAAATTAATGTCCTCATTTGTATGTTTGGACTGATAAAAAAGATCAATTTGGGTCCACAAGGGTCAACACTTCGTATTAAAATTTCAACTTACATTTAAAATTTTCGACATTTTATTAGGTGTTGCAAATCTCATGCCATCGCATTGCTATTAAATTCCTCATTTATAAATTTTTACCAATAAAATATTTAAATATTGACTATTTATCGACTATTTATACAACCTTAAGTGCCATATTTACAGTCTTGACCATGGAGTCGACCTATCTCCAGTGTATGAATTACAAGCAGCTCATTTATGATGGGAGTTCAGCTAATATCCTAATCTCAACTATATATACAACTATAAGGGCCATTTTATAGTCTAGTCTCTGGAGTCAACCAATTTCCCGGTTTACTAATAGCAAGCAGTTCAGGTCAAATAGGGTATTGTCTGACATAAAAATATCGACTATATATACGGCCCTAGTAGCCATATTTATATTTTAGTGTCTCTGGATAGAGCCAATCTCTCGGTATACAATTAAAAACAGGTCCAGGCCGAATGAGTTGTACCCAAATTTGCGTGAAGAGAAGAGAGAGAGAGAAAAGATCACCCTCAGTAGAGCCAGCCAGGATTTGACCTGACTTCCCAGTCAACGGAAAACTAGATCATCAAGATTTGAACGTTTGTATGCGTGATATTATTATTATTATTATTATTATTATTATTAATTATTATTATTAGCACCGCGTCTTACTACCCGTTCGGGTGTAATGCCCTTACGCTAATATGTAGTGGTAGGTGATTGTGAGATGAAATGGAGGACCTACAGTTTAACGTGGAATCCGAACCACGGTGGAGGCCTGGCATTCCCCACATTCACAAGATGTCTTGTCAGAGGTGAAGGAAGGGTTTGGTAATCAGATAAATCTGTGCCGGGACCGAGGATTGAACCCCGGACCACAGCACAGAGGTTGACACCTTACTCCTAGACCACCAGGTCACCTGTATGTGTGATAGCCGAAGAGGGTCTGATTACTGTTATTTATGAGATTATAGTTTAGATCAGAGACCGGCAGCTGGCCTATCTCGTGGTAATGTTCAGTCGATCGCGTAATAAAACTACATGGTTATTAAAAATTGAGCTTTGTGCGTTCTAAACTCGAAAATATATCAAGTACTCTCAACCCAACCCGCTTCGGTGGTCGCATGGTATAACGCGCTACTCTCACAGGGGACTAGCCTGCCGATGACAGGGAAATAGAGGTTAGAATCTCGGTATATAAGTATATCAAGGCCCAAAGAGCTTGACGATCTCTGGTTTAGTGAACTATTAATCAAATTACCTTGGCTTCTATTCACCCATATAATGACAAAAATCTGTTCCGACCAGAATTTAAACCACAGTCTATTAGATATAGAAGTTTTTCACCAAAGTATTACGCCCCAACGCTCTCGATTACGGCCAAAATTCTACAAAATTTGCTTTAAAATAGCCCTAAGCTATTTTTATTCAACTTTAATTTTACCGTGTATCTTAGTATTAGTAGCAGTGAGTTAATCTCTTATCTTCGTGGCCGATAGGTTAACGTGGCAGACAGAGAACAAGTATATTGGGGCCTTGTTCAATTCCGAGTCGTACCAAAATTTGATAAGAATTTATGTATTATTTTATAAGCTAGTGAATATACGTTATTTTTCGTAACTGGCCAACATTTCAGGTGAAAAAAGAGATATTTATTATGACAATCTAGCGATGCAATTAAGGAACTATTTCTAAAATTAAATTATATGTTTACCACAAATGTTATTTATATAAAAAACAGTCATATTTATAGCTGTAGATGTCTTTGGGCTGTTAAAAAAACTGGAGGTCCTAATAATAAACCAATATTTTTATTTTAAACAATTCAACAATATTTTGATGAATCTTGACGTTTCATGACCCCCCAAATCCAAAAAACAGATTTTTGACTTTCCGTGTGTCTGTCTGTACCTCCAACTAGAGCCTAAACTATTTTACCGATTGGGCTAAAACTTGGTATCTAGGGTTTTCATAGGGTTGCGCCGAGGGACTTTTGGAATTGGATACCTAACCCTAAAATTAAGGGTAGTTTACTGAAGGGCAAAAAGAGAAAAAGTCGATTTTCTCAAAATCGGCTCTAACAATTTTGATTACATTTCATTTATAAACATTTACACATATTCCAAACAAAATGGCTACTTTCAATATTTCGGCATAATGACTTTAAGGGCTCTGGTCTGATGCGTAATATTTTTTTATATATATAATATCTTCTAAACTATTAGAGATATGAAATTACTTATCGTTACAAATATGTAGGTCTCTTTATAATACAAATTTTTTATAAGAAGCAAATTTTTATAAAACCAATAACTTTCAAGCTATACGTAAATATATATATTAATTTTTCGAACACAAAAGGTAAAAGTATTGCAACCGCAAAAGAAAATCTAACCTGAAATGTTGATGGATGTCGACGTCTTAAGACCCCCCGAATCCTAAAAAGTGGTCATTGCAATGCTGTGTGTCTGTTTAGACTTAAAATTAAGAGTAATTTAATAAAGGGTGAAAAGATTTTAAAAAAAATCAATTTTCTCAAACACGGCGCTAAAAATTTTGATTAAAATTCGTATCTATGGGTTGATTAAGATTATAAATAAACTGGCTACTTGCATTTTCCCATGAAAATTACTTTTAGGGTACTTTAAAGAAGCAGAAACTTCAGTATCTCTGCAACTATTTGAGATACTAAATAACTTATCATTGCAAAATTGTAGCTCTATTAAAAATGAAAAACTTTTATATGAAATCTATTTTTATAAAACCAACAGTTTCTGAGATATTGGCAAATATATTAATACAATTTTGTGAGGTTTAGTTGTAAAGCTATACTATTTAAGTTTTAACGCAATTATTATCCAATGCCATAGAGTAATTAAATATTAGTACGTCTCTAAAAGTTTATGTGGTTTTTCCTCTAACCTCTTAAGAGAAATGTTTGTACAACAATGATATATATCCATTTTAGACTCAATAGTCAATATTGATGTCAATCACTCTCCCACTCAACCTGAACTGATTGTTATTCGTAAACTGGGAGAGTTTTTGACTCCAGAGACTAGACTATAAATATGGCTATTAGGACCGTATACTGGTAGATTGGTCGACTCCAAAGAATAGACTTTAAATACGGGCCTAATCACCCCTCCACAAAAAAAATCACAATATCTAGATTAAGACGGCGTTTAATTGGGTTTCCTCCGATGCCGACAGAACTTTGACGTTCTGCAAAGACAAGATGTGGCTCCCAGCTACCTCCTGGTGGTCCCAGATACGGACAAGCTCTTGTTGGCGTGGGAGAAGGGTTTCTAGTGCGGTAGACCAGAGACGATATGTCGCTTGGATGACGTGTGTTAGCTAGTCCTGTCAGCCACAGGGTATCTAGTCCCCCCCCCCACCCCCTTGATCATCAGACTATCAATAGCAGGACCGGCCTCATTATCAATTACAAGTGTTGCGGACACGGGCCTAATTGTGTTATCGTTATATTATCACGTGTGACCGGTCATAGGGGGGACCAGTACTGATCAATATGGGAGCCACAGCCTCCTTCTCCGATATACTCATCCCCATCCCTCCTTCAACCACCCCTACCACCGATATATATATATATATATATCACACATACACAGATTCACGATTGAGTTGCATTTGGAAGCCATCGAGCTACTGCACGGAATATTACCAATGCGATCTTGTCTTCCAGAACTCCAGGCATTTAGGCCAATAAGATGAAGTTTTGTCAGGGTAATAAGATATTGTTTGGACTGCACAAGGTTCCTCATTGGAACAATCAAATAAAGCCTCTTCTCTACACTCACATTTCCGTCAATCCCCGGCCAAACGAGTGTTCTATTGGGTCATAGAACCATTCATAGATACCGTTTAAATTAACTCTGCTTAGCCTGGCAACACTCCGCGTCACTCCACTAAGTAGTAAGGATACATTTTGACGTCCTACACCTTATCTTTGTCGGTAGCGTGTCTGTATATTGAGCTAAGGGTCCCATGTTCGATTCATGGCATGGCCGAAAAGATGTATCATGGTGAACCTCGGGTTTCCCCTTTCATGGTAATAAATTAATTGATAGTTGCTGGATGTTGTGTCTGTTCTAAATTTAAGTTAGTTTATAAGTTGTGTGTTGATATAATCAGTCGGTTCTGAAAATGCAGGTTAAATACCTCAAATAAATCGAAATAAATGCAAAACTATACAATTTGAGCCTTAAACAAATTGCCCCTCACAAAAACTAAACGTTATATTTAAGGATTTTTGGTTCGAGTCTTTTCTACACTTAAAATGTATCACCTCAAAAATTAGGCTTGGCTCCTTTTTACAAAGTTTTGGATCGGTGGTCAGGACAAGTTGAGTAGAGCCTCTTTCGATTAAATCAGGATAAATTTTCAAAAGTTATCACTCAGCAATTTAAAGTGTATAAAGGAATCATCTAAAGTCAATTTTTGTAACATTTCAGGAGAAAGAAGATAAGACAATCTTATTTATTCATCATTTATTAGGCTTGCTTCATATTTCTTTTTTTAGAGGTCTCGTGGCTCAGGGATATATCCAGTGGGTTAAGAATACCCCCCCTTTTTTTTTAACCTATATTTGTTTTAGTGAGGATTTACTCGCATCTAGATCTCGATTCCCTTGTCCAGGTGTCATTTTTCAATTTTCAGACTATATTTTTATACTTAGTTTCTTTCTTCACCCACCGATTAAATTGTTTGTCAACACCAGGGATCAGACTAAGGTCCTCTAGACCAGTGGTGTTCAACCTGTGGTACGCATAACTCAGGGGTATGTGATGACATCCAAGGGGGTACTTAAAATTAAAAAATATATATAGCCATTCCTCATTTAAAACATTTATTTTAATAAATTATTTGTTATGTATTTTATTTTGTTTATTTTAGATAAATATTATAGAATATGTATAACTTACATTAGCACCAACAACTTTGGGGTACAAATTTGAATATAAATTACATCCAGGGGTCTAGGTTCTAGGATGATGGGCAGGTTCTTCTGTACTCGCCATTAACTAAAGTCCGTTCAGCGTAGGAATTGTTTTCTGAAAGGCCTTTTTCCCTACCAGAAATCTATTATGTAGTAGGATATTGGTAGGAAAAAAGATCGTTCAGAGAGTAATTCCTACCGTGAATGGAGTATACGATGAAAATAAGAAACCAAAGAGTTATTGGTTTAAGCCTTATTTAGTTTGTTCTACCATATTCACAAGCATTTCCAACTATTTGGCTATTGTAACTCTGAACCACTACTATACCCCAATTATCATATGTTTGGACACATAAAATAACATCAAATCTTTTTCTTCTTTTACTATATCTTACCCGGCACATGCAAGGTCGACGTTTTTATTATATGTCCAGTCACAAGAATTTGTCGTATTTGTTTTGGTGGACCTTTTTTTACAGCCCATTTTATTTCCTGACGTTAACCCCCGACACTTTCCCGAGAGAAACGGAGTGAGTTCTACGAGCGAGCGTGAAAAATCATACCAAATTTGGCCGGAAAGTTTCTTTTCACCTACCTTCTACGGATCTTTTACATGCTACAATCGACATGGGACCGCCTCTCCTGCTTTACTTTACCTTTGAAGGAAGTTGTGCTAAGAACTTCGTCTCTCAAGAAAAAAATCCGTTGTCCTCGGATTGGGTTTTGAAGCTACGAGCATCGGATCCCGAGGAGAGCACTTTTACTCTAAGCTCACCGAGGTCAACTATAAGATGACACTAATTATTTTAGTCAAATTTCTAATCATAAAAAAATATAGGAATGCTAAATCTCCGTATGAAATGTCACGACTGTGTTTCGAACCTGTAGAGGCCCTCGTAGTTCCCCCTTTTCTTCTCCTTCCTCGCTAGGGGGTCTCAAGAAAGGCCAATGTTAATTGACGGTAACATCCTAACACCCTCGACCACGCGTGTTTTAAGACCTGTTACACACGGAAGACATGCGTCATTTTCGTTGTCACGCGTGTTTTGCTATTACCATGTTCACACAAGCGACCTGCGCCCTTTGACTTCGCGTCCGGAGCATTTCACACTAACACCCCTGGGTCTATCTTGGACGTTGACACACAAGTAGCACAATGACGTACTGACAGAATGCTGAACGACGTCACCGGAGCGTCCCACAGAAACCAACGTCCCTTATTTTGACGCGTCACTGACGCAAACTTGATGCCGGACCTAGCTTGCCGTGAGAATTCATTTATTCATATCAATGTAATGCTGGGACGTGGCGTCAACTTGGCTTCACAGGACCCCGACCACAAAAAAAAAATGACGCACGTCGCCCGTGTGCATCGGTCCTTTAAGGCGACGCCGCGCTGACGGTGACACCGGTTGCCTAACGCTCCCACGGGACGTACCAGACCTGCGGGTGGAGAAAGAATAGGAGGGGGTGGGGGTGGGGTGGTTTGAGATGAGATGCCCGCAGGAAATCCGGGGTCGTTCCGTGCTCGTTCGTTGAGCTGAACCGCGCTAACCTGGACCCACTGGCCATGCACGAGTTAGTAGAATGATACATAGGCCCTACCTCTCTCTACATCCTTCTCCCTCTCCCTCTCTCTCTCTCTATGAAGCTCTCATTGACAACTGTAGCGGACACACAATCCCTTGCCTCTAATTATGTTATCGTTATAGTTATGACGTCTGACTTCGCCTGCAGGGCCGTTCACGTAACGGGTCGGTTGCCTTTTGGTGAGAGGGAGGTGAGGAGGGTTGAGGCACACGAAGGGGATGTTAGCGGTAATTATAATTAGGCCCTTCCCTTTCCCCGTATAGAAGAGGTGAGGTTCACGACAGAGTTTTTGTTCGTTAGGTGGTAGGCAGGTGTGCGACAGGGTGTGGATGAGAACATTGCGCGTAGTCTATCTACCTGGGCGACATTTTAGCAGCTGCTGATAATTATTACGCTTATCTCGCCAGCCTTGTAGTCACACTACTTTTGTACAGAGATATATAGCTTTTTTTATTATTAATATTACTGAGCATAGTTTTTTTTATTAAATTCTAAAATTTATTCTAAATGGGTATTCAAGAAAATGTAGGTTACTAGTTTAATTTTTCATTTAATTTAGTTGAGTTATTTAGAGCGCATTTTTTGAACCGATTGATTATTTCATCACACGACCTTTAATTGACTTAAATCTAGAACAGACACAACATCCAGGCCACAGCCGTTAATTTATCACTGTGAAAGGGGAAACCCACATTTCACCAATAATTTCGGCCATGTCAGGAAACGAGCCTTGTACCCTTAGCTCACTCGGCACACACTCTACCGACTGAGTTAAGGTGGTGGACAAAATGTACTACTAGAAGGGAGCTAGTAGCTCTATGAACATTAGACCTCGTTCTCTCCATGTTATTATCGTTACTATAGTCTTACTATTAGTCCTCTGAACAGTAGATATCGCTCTCTCCATTTAAGAAATACTAATTACAGCACGTTAAGAATTATATTAATCTTTCTATCCTGCCCCCCCCCCCCTCGCCCCCCAACCTACCCCCATTTATTTGAGGTATTTAACGTGCACTTTTTGAACCAGCTGAGTACATCAGCACACGAGAATTTCTATAAGTGAGAATGAAAGGACCTGCTAAATTTTCCGGGAAAACTATTTTCACATACCTTTCTGGGTCTTCTAGATGAAATAATTGACATGGGACCTTTCTTCCCTCCCCCTTCGAGGGAAGTTGTGTCACGGTTTTTTATTGCTCAAGAAAAATCCATCGACCCCGGCTGGGTTTGAACCCACGAACGTTGGGTCCTGATGTGAGCACTTTACCTCAAGATCTGAGGTCGACTATGTCATGCTCTTATCCTTACTACAATCTTAACATTTCTCTTTGGATTTCAAGTTGAGATATTTCTTATAGTTTCTCCTCGGATTTGAAGTTTTATTTTTCCTTGGTAATAAAACCATACAGCAAGCAAATTACTACTATATTCTATAGTATATTATATTAATAGAGCAAATTCCTTTTTCACATGGTTTAAGACGTCTGTCTTGCAATATGTATAAAAAAAGTTCTTTGTGTTATCACTTCGATAGCTTAGAATTTAAACTCGAATCACTTAAGATGAGCTATTATTCTAAAAGTTTTTGAGTGGCCACCATATTGAAACAGATAACTACATTGACAAATCATGTACATAGGCCTACATAAGTTATTTCGGCCTATGTCACAGACAAGGTTTCCTTATTTGAGGTCTTAAGTTCAAAGGATATCCCTGCCAAATCTCGTTAAAACCAGGGCTGCGGAGTCCTTAGACTAAGGGCCAGTTTCATAGTCAAATTTAGTACGCCTCAAGTGCGGCGCTACAATAAGTACATGACGACACCTACCTAAACCAGAATGGAATGGGCCGTTCTCGCATAGGAAACTGGCCCATTCCATTCTGGTTTAGGTAGGTGTCGTCATGTACTTAGTGTAGCGCCGCACTTGAGGCGTACTAAATTTGACTATGAAACTGGCCCTAAATCTTCGACTCCGACTCTTCTACTTTTTCTACTTTCCGACTCAAACTCGACTCCTTTATTAATGGCAAATTTATATTAATAATAAGTAATTAAAAACTTATCAAAATAATTTTAACATGGTACATTTGTTATAACTATAGGATGTATATTAAAATACTAAAATGGTACACAGGGCATTTCATCCCCAACACTTGAGAATCATCAGGCTACTTGGGTAATAGAACATAAAAACAATATATTTAGTTTACTACAATTTATGAACAAAAAAACGAAATTCCTATGAGTCGGAGTCTATACCTTTCTACCGACTCGGACGACAAATCCGACTTCACCCAAAATTGCTTCAGACTCCGACTCCAACTCCACAACCCTGGTTAAAACTGGTACACCTTTAAAAATACAACTGTCCATAAAAAGTTTGAAAAGGCCTACTAAGTCGTGGGTGTTTTTTATATTGGTTTTCAGTACTTGAAGGACCATATTTAAATGCTACAATTGTTTCGAATGTATGTGACTTAAACAAATATGACATGATTTCGTATTTTACAATGTAAATACTTAAATTTGGAAGATAAAAATATTGGCAATTTTATCATAACTATCACAACTTAATTTGTCTTCATAAAATCTACATCCAGTAGTTGAAGATGTTGATTGTAAATAGTTACAGCATTGTGTTGTCGACCACTGTTTTAAAATCCTGTCGTTAAAAGAGGTCATGTTTTGCCCGCAGCTGAAGGAAAACCGTTTTAAGCGATCACAATGTATTATTTTGTCCAGACATCCAGTAGCTGCAGGAGGACAGTTTTAATTGAGTACAACTTTTTGTTTTCTCTATACATATAGTAGCCGAAGAAGAACACGTTTAATCACTTACAACTTCTTGTTTTGTCCATACAGCCACTAGCTGAAGTATAACACATTTAACCACTTACAGCATCTGGTTTTGTCCAGACATCCACTAGCTGAAGGAGAATATGTTTAATCATTTACAACTTCTTATTTTCTCCAAACATCTAGTAGCTGAAGGAAAACACGTTTAATTACTTACAACTTCTTGTTTTGTCCAGACATCCACTAACTGCAGGAGGACAGTTTTAAACAATTACAACTTGTTGTTTTCTCCAGACATCCAGTAGCTGCAGGAGTACAGTTTTAATCAATTACAACGTATTGTTTTCTCCATACATGCAGCAGTTGAAGGACGGCTCTAATCAATCACAACTTGTTTTGCCCACAGAAGAGCAACATCCAGCAGCTGAAGGAGGAGATAAGAGAGAAGTTGCCGGCGACTAACACTGGGACGCTGAGGCACAGCCACAAAAAGTCCCGCCCCCCTCCCCCACCCGTCGTCGCACCTTCGACTAATGGGTCAGCGGTCGACCTTGAAATCAGGGAGCCCTCGGAGTTGCTTGTGGGCGTCCCCGCCACCCTCACGACTCAGTGGAGGCATCGTCCTCACGCACTCGTCACCGGAATAGTCACCTATGTTGCCAACGTAAGTAAATATTCTCACTATCGGGAATCACACATTGGCGTCCTCGCTATTGCATATTTGTCAACTTTGATATGATAACCCTTGAAGTAAATACATGTATTAATTTTTATTTTATTTTTATTCGAGAAATTGCTATTGAAATAAATTTAAGTCTTAAATTGTGTTTTCTCTTTGAGTATTTTTGACATTTGAACGTTTTGGGCAGATTTTAGGTTTATAAACTTTTCATTTAAAAAAAAATTAGTTGTATCACATATATATATTAAATTTGTTCACTTCTCTATACAGTAATGTAAACCTTTTAGTAATGAGTTTAGAGTTTTTCTTTAGTATTTCTGCATCTTTAGGAAAAACATTTTAATTTATCAACAGATTAATTTTAATTTGAAACGAATTATATTTGTTCTATACGGTGCGTGTTTGCAGAACGAATCATATGTGGTGTTTTAGGGAGAAAATCACATCTTTACCACACCTCATTTAAGTTAATATAACGTGATACTGCTCGGATGGTCTAGGAGCTAGGTCGATACGTCGTGTGGGGGTTGTAACAAATGTCAATTTATAACAATTATTTTTTAGCACCACGTCCTACTATCCGTTCGGGTTATACGCATGTTTACTGGTTACGCTAATATTTTAGGGACAGGAAAATCTTAATTTAGAGGAAATGTACCCGCACTTTCATGGAGGGAGACTAGAAAACTATTTAGGAAAAAAAACACCCTCAGTGCACTTGACCGGGATCGAACCCTGATCTCCCCGTTTTTGTCAGTCTAGTCTATTGCGAAAGTAGAACCATAGACCATGCAGACACTGGAGTGGGTTGGAACAAATTAACTATCTTGCTCTTCTTCAGTTATTATTAGTTATTATATATTATTATTATTATTACCGCGTCTTACTACCCGTTCGAGTTACACGCACTTACGCTATGTGTAATGATAGGGTGATTGTGAGATGAAATGGAAGACCTACAGTTCAACGTGGAATCCGAACCACGTTGGAGGTCTGGCATTCCCCACATTCACAAGTTGTGATTAATACACTTCTTGTCAGAGGTGAAGGAAGGGTTTGGCAATCAGATAAATTCGTGCTGGGACCGAGGATTGAACTCGGACACCCAGCACAGAAGTTTGACGCCTTACCTCTAGACCACCAGGTCACCTCTTCTTCAGTTGCCGGGGAGAAATGTGCTTTATTTTAAGTTTAATAATCCTAGTTGTATTCGAAACATTGTCATTTGAAAGTATTTTAATTTGATTCGAAACATTTTCATTATAAGATAATCAATTAGAAATATTTAGATTTTAAAATACTCTATTTGAAACATTTTTTTTTTTTATTTGATTCGAAATAGTTTATTTTCAAAAAAAATCACTTGGAAACATTTTGACTATAAAATAATATTCGAATTCTACTCGAAACATTTTTTATTATATATTCCATTCAGAATTGATTCGAGTTAGTGAGCAAAAAGATTGTATTGTAGTGAAATTTCCTGCATCCTTTGCAGTACCTGGGTTCCACCGTGGTTAAGGAACTCCGCGGGACAGAGTCGACCAAGAAGTCGATCCAGAAGCTGAAGAGGTCAACCCGAGAGTCCAAAAGCACGCCGGACATCGTTCTGGCAATCTCCTACCGTGGCGTGCAGTTCCTTAACACACTCACTCAGGTACGTAAATGTGCTCCAAATTTTTAATTTAAAAAAACATATATGTAATTCGATCCTTCACGCACCCTCTCCAACATTTTGTTAAAATTATGATTTTTATTCCTAAATGAGATTTATTTATAATTGAAAAAAATAAACACTTAAATTTATTAGGAAACTTATTAACTGAAAAATGTGTGTATAGGCTTATCATAAAATATAATTTAAAACACACACACATATATATATATTATAAAACTTTAATATATATTTAAAACGAATAATTAAATATAAAATATAATAACAACTATTTGAAGTAATTGAACAATGGAAAACGAAACTACAATATATGAGATACTAGCAGAGTTTGCTCCACGCTCTGGAATCTCAAACAAGAGGCCGGATTTCTGCCCTACAGACAAAATCTTGTTCATTTTCTCTTCTCCCTTGAGTGTCTTTTACCTAGCTCTAATCTGTTGATAATCCTTTATTTAAAGGTCTCACTAGTATAATAAAAAGCTGTTTATTTTTTCATTTACCTCCAGGAGTTGGTGTGCGAACACGAGATCCGCAACATCCACTGCGCTTGCCAGGACGCGGATGACCTCACACACTTTGCCTACATCACCAAAGACCACACCAGCAAAAGCCACTACTGCCACGTGTTCTGTGTTCAGACGATGGTGAGTTCCTCTACTACCCTACTTCTTCTACAGCTAATCTAATAATCAATTATCCTAGTTCTTAAGTTATTTCTTATATGACTATCCAATCCTTCAATCTATTTCTTGTTTGACTATCCTAGTTCTCAAGCTAATTTTTGTACGACTCTCCTATTCCTTGATCTATTTCTTGAACGATTATCCTGGTTTCTCAATTTATTTCTTGTATGACTATCCTAGTTCTCAAGGTATTATTTGTACGACTAACCTATTTCGCGATCTATTTATTGTACGACTATCCTAGTTCTAGTACGACTATCGGTGACCTAGCGGTCTAGAGGTAAGGTCTCGGACTTCTTTGTTTGGGGTCTGGGGTTCAATCCTCTGTCCCGGCGCAGATTTATCTGATTACCAAACCCTTCCTTCACCTCTGACAAGACTTTCACAACTTGTGAATGTATGGAATGCCAGGCCTCCACCGTGGTTCAGATCCCACGTTAAACTGTAGGTCCTCCATTTCATCTCACAATCACCTTACCATTACACATTAGCGTAGGTGCGTATAACCCAAACGGGTAGTAAGACGTGGTGCTAATAATAATAGTATGACTCTTAGTTCTCAAGCTATTTCTTATATGACTATCCTAGTTCTTGAGCTATTTCTTATATTATCTGCCAAATCGATGGTTCTGCATCTCTAACACACATTTTTATCTCTTTTTTTACTCTATAGAAAGTAGGACTGGATATAGATTAATTTTATAGTAGAGGCTCATCTGGGACTTTGAAACAAATCTGTCAAAATGGTGCTGTGTTCAATAAGTGGATATCGATCAACGTGAAGTCCATTAATATAAGTGAGATTCGGATGACAACAAATCCCCCCTGTTCAACTAAACTGCTTTGTTATTTTGTATACTGATAGAGTGGTTGACTCCCAAGACTAGACAATATACAGTCAATTCAGTATAGGAGTGGTGGTAACTGACAGCTAGAAAAGGTTAAATATATATTCATTCGCCAAGCCGTACTGATCTGCATGACCATATGTTGAGCTCTTTGTCACTTTTGGCAATCAAAACATTCACAACAAACACTTATTTTTCTTTCAAGCGTTTATACCTAACTGAAATACAAGTTTAAGAAAATAGCCTTTTATATGTTTCTTTTTTTTCTGAAGCTGACGTTTGTAGTTCACTTAAAGTCTGTTCACTGTAGGAATAGTTTTCTAAAAGGTCCTTTTCCCTACAAGAAATATATTATATAGTAGGATATTGGTAGGAAAAAAGACCTTTCAGAGAGAAATTCCTACCGAGAATGGAAAATAAAAATTCTTTACAAATGAGAGCTTTTAAAAGGCTGCCTTTTATCCATAAATTATGATAGCGAAATGGATTAAATTAGGGTGGTTAATGACGTCATACACATTGTATTCCATTGTGTTCATGCATGTGTGTTTACAAAATAAAAACGTTTTATTTTGAAACTAATATTTTGTATGGCTCTTATTCTAAGTTATAAAAGAATAGTTTTGTTTATAAGATGATACAAGTATAAATATACTATTTACTGTAGTATTCCGCGACTATAATGTCTCTTATTGCCACAGCCTAGAAACAAGAAACTAAAAAGCTTTATTAGTATTGTTCGTTCTTTCAAAAAGTTATGAAAAAGCCAATCAAACAGTAGTTCTTAGGTAAGTATTATTATAAGGGTTTGATAACACTTTTGATTGATAATATGGGATTACTAATAAAACAATAACTATTCCCACAAAGCTTAACACTAGTTACTTCAAGCCAATGTTTGCAATAAAAATATTTTGCTAGTTGTCTTTTACCACCACTCCCCCTGGGTAGACGTCATAAGGTCCGATTGTGTAACTCAGTGGTTCCCAACAAACATTAAGGTGGCCATGGACCACTTAGTTGAAAATTGAATACAGCGCGGACCACCTTCCTCCACTTCTTCCCCCGGTCAACAACCTTCCCCTGGCATAGGAACTTCAGGCAACTAAGTTAACATATTATTATTATATATTAGTATTACTAAAAATCACAAGTTCTTACAATTCTTTTTCCATAAGAAAATATGAAAAACATGTTAAAATGTTAGATAAAATAAAAAGTAAAATTAACTCTCTGTATTTCTTAAGATTTTCAGTGTGATTTTTGATCTTGGAATTTGTTTCGCCAATTGAGAAATTCTTGGGGGTTTATTTTACTCTTGCTCAAAGCTAATCTCATGTCATTTATTGCGTCCAGCCGATTTCTTTGCTTGTTTCTAGTTAAAAGTAAAGTAGAGAATCCTTGTTCACACAAAAAGGTTGTTGAAAACACCATCAGATACCGTAAAGCGACACGCCGAATATTTGGGTAAGATGTCTCCTTCTTACACAACTCTTCCATGTTCACACCAGATTCAAATTAGTCCCTGAAGCTACTATCGTTTTGAAGTTCAATCACTTCTTCTAAGATTTCATCAGGAAGGTCCTTGGTCTTGACAATGAAAGGATTTTAAATTAGTTCCTTAATTAAGTCACTTTCATTTTTGACATATTCTGGAAAATAACGTGTAAATTCGTCCTTGAGTATTTGTAAGTGACGCAACACGTAATGTTGGACCTCATCTGTGACGGTAGCGTAGTTTTGATCGTCAACAAGGGCTTTCAACGTCGAAATGCTGAATAGTTTTTCTCTTGAACTTTGTCAATCCACAAATCAATTTTGCAAAAAAAATGCGTGAAGTTTGTTTTCAAACACAAAAATGTGGTCGACACCTTCCAACTTTTCATTTCCAGAACCCTGTAGCTGCAAATTTATGTGATTAAAAAGGGAGAAGATATCCACGAGATACGTCAGTTGTATCTCAAATTTTGCTTGTTTTTGGGTGGACACTTTGACTCGCGGACCTCTCCCGAGGCTATTGCGGACTACTGGAGGTCCGCGGAACACCGGTTGAGAACCACTGGTGTAACTAGTTACAAAGTGGTGACCTGGCGGTCTAGGGGTAAGGTGTCGGTGCTGGTGTCCGGGTTCAATCCTCTGTCCCGGCACAAATTTATCTGATTACCAAACCCTTCCTTCACCTCTGACAAGACATTTGGTGAATGTGGGAATGCCAGGCCTCCACCGTGGTTCGGATTCCACGTTAAACTGTAGGTCCTCCATTTCATCTCACAATCACCCTACCATTACACATTAGTGTAAGTGCGTATAACCCGAACGGGTAGTAAGACGCGGTGCTAATAATAATAATAATAATAATAATAATAATAATAGTTACAAAGTCTTGGTGGCTTGCCTATACTTCAGATGAACAAACCTATAAATCATTGATTGAGGCTCTAGCCATTTAAGTTAACTTAAAGGTGACCTGGTGGTCTAGGGGTAAGGTGTCAGACTTCTGTGCTGGCGGCCGGGGTTCGATCCTCGGTCCCGGCAAAGATTTATCTGATTACCAAACCCTTCCTTCACCTCTGACAAGACTTCTTGGTAATGTGAGGAATGCCAAGCCTCCACCGTGGTTCGGATTCCACGTTAAACTGTAGGTTCTTCATTTCATCTCACTATCACCCTACCATTACACATTAGCGTAAGTGCGTATAACCCGAACGGGTAGTAAGACGCGGTGCTAATAATAATAATAAGTTAACTTAATGCCATGAGCAAGCTAACCCCTCCCAACTGTGGGAACACCGGCATAATTCTATCGACCCGCTAAATTGTGCCAACTAGTTATTTTATAGTTCAATTCAAGGCCTTTTCATTGCATTATTTGTCCTGGTTCTACCACCCCGCATAGGTGTGAACATATACAAAGGAGTAAATATAGTCTAGTCTGGTTTGCCGATGGTGGGAAACTCAAGGTTTGATTCTCAGTGAGGTGTGTTGACATATATTTTCTTTCAATGGTATCCCAGTCTCACGGCATGCAAATACTGTTACTTCTTTTTTATATTTAAATAAATTACACCTTATCGTCCCTAACCTATCCATGTAAATAAACGGATAGCCCAGCCAAACGCGCAAAAAGACGTGATGCACACGTAAAACACTCACTGAGAGGGAAATCTTTTGAAACCCAGGTTCTTAGGCACCAAAAAAGGGTTAATATATTGTGAGAGGAAAATTTTCCGAAACCCAGTTTTTGAAGCGCCAAATAAAGTATCTAAGTTAATTATTTCATAAAACGGTAGAAACCTAGTTGGTTTATAACGTTCCTGGGTGGAACTGTCTGGCAGTAGAACAAAGATAGAAGGAGGAAAATAAAAAGGCCAATATCTTTTTTTTTTTGGACTCCCTATGATCAAATTACGTCATTCGCTTCACAAAGATCCATTTACTCACTTATACCGGTTACCTTTTGTTTCCCGGGCATTTAGGTATTGATGATCACCCGTCATAGCGCCGAGTTGGGGTTGGAAGCTCATTGGGTTTTTAGACGTTCTTGCCCTCGGGGCGATTGCCCTGGCTCAGACAGGACAAGAGACTTCCCCTCTCTGCCTTGGAGGTGTTACTCGTGTGAGGGGAGTTCCTCTCAACCCCCCCCCCCCTTACCCTCAAATGGTCACACACTAAGCTGTTAGTAGCTAGTACCTTCCGGGAAAGCTGGTCAGGCTCCATCCACAAGGTTCCCGTTGGGCAGCAAAGTTTAAAAGCCCTTCTTAGTGCGATTCCTAAGGCTAGACTCCTGATCTCCTACGAGGATCCAAATGGGGTGACATAGGTTAAAGCCTTCTTCAGGGCGATTCCTAGGTTGTATCTTACCTCCCTGACGCGAGAGTTCAGCACAAACGGAAAGAGGAGTCGACTTCTTCCGGCCAAGGTGGGGTTTCTTCCAGCTGTCCGGTGATGACTGGGATCTATGGTGGGTATGGGAGCATTGATTACTAAATTACTCGCTGCGCATGTAATGTGCATGACTATGCTCGTAGGACACAACCATGATGGGTTGGATGAGCTTTGTAAGCGATGTTTATTCCCCACACAAGCGGATGCCGAACCCTGACACAGCAGCTGAGTTTCTATTTTTAAAAGTCTTTGACTTATATAAGGTGTCAGACTAGTGACATAGCGGTTCCTTTATTAATGATCAACCAAAATATATGGATTTCTAGACTTTTTCAAGTAGAACATTTCAGCTATTAAACTACGTTTACATGTCCTTATATGTATAAGATCAAATAAAATAGTTTTGAATTCATTCCCGTGAACGCTAAACAATATTAAATGTTTTGTAAATATGTAACCTGAGCGTAATATATGATTACGCTCCTCTCATAGTGAGTTCAGTTTCCGCGCAAAAGGCACCTCCCTCTAGTTGGTCGCAGAAATTAAATCCTATTTTGAACAGACCAAAGATAGGAGATATAATTGTGCTGTTGCTTATTTCTTACACGGGATATTTTGAAACTCGGGATTCCTCTATGATTTTCAAACTTAGCGAGATGCTTCATGGGGAGAATTTGAGCTTCAGAAAAACGACAACGAATATTTCATTCCCTAGGAAATGTCAAACCCCTATTTATTTATTTGAATACTTATAAGCTCGGTAACGGTTTGAAACAACCACAAAATGGTTCATTATTTCTGATATCCGGTGAATATAGCAAAATAATTATGTTAACAGGTTTCAGGCCAATTTGAGAAGAGATCCGTTGGTTGTCTTTATGATTAGGGAAACAATTTACAGAAGGTGACAAATCTTTCTCAAGGTTGATTTATATATGTCGCAGTTACTTTTGGTGATCAAAACATGGTTGCTACAGATAGGAAAAACTTGGAAAAGTTAGAGAAGTTTTTGATGTCCAGAAAATATCAGGGAATTTAACAAAAGTGAGAGCTTTAAATAGTTTCTTGGTGTTAACAAAATGCATGCCTGTATGGCAGTCTTAACATGGGATGGTTGTACAGGATTTGTTTTATAACAAATTTACACACACAAAAAATACCTAAAAAATTAAATACGGTACGTGAAAGTATATGTGTGTGCGCGCGCGCACGTGTGTGTGTGTGTGTGTGTGTGTGTGTGTGTGTGTGTGTGTGTGTGTGTGTGTGTGTGTGTGTGGTAGTAGCTCTATTAGATTTAACACGCTAATGAGAAAGGATGCAGACTATTTATAAATGTCTGTTGCAGGTGTTCAGACACTCTCTCTAGGGGTGTAATCATATTCATTCTATGATATCATATTTGCAATCATTATAGTTACCATAACATAGTTATTTCATAGTTATTGGATTCTGGTTAATAGCTAAATGGGTGAGTGTTTCGTGTTTATTACCCAATAGACACCTTAGGTTCCGATCGTTTAAACATAAATTATGTGCACCTTGCTTACCTAGAAAATTAGTATGCTTAACCTGTCTGTTTCCACCATGGTGCATTTTATATGATAGGGCTATAGTGGGACTCTTTTAAGGTAAGATTGCAAGCTTTCACCGTAAACGGATTGTACTTTAGAGATCTTCCTTCTCTTTTTATTTAATTACGTCTATAAAGTCCTTTAACAGAAATCGAATCTATGAACCTTAGTTTGTCATACGAGAATGGTAACAAAGAAGAAATCATACTGTTACGTTGAAAGCTTCCATTCTTTAACTCTCTTAACTTAAACTCAAATTCTCCAATGCACCCAACTTTTCACACTCATCCCTTAACCCCAAATGATTCGATACACCCACCTCTTCATCGAACTCCCTTGACCCAAATTCTTCAACGGAAACCAACCCCATCCTTCTCACCTGAACCTCAAACGTTTCGACGCATATCCCCCCCCCCCTCTTAACTCTACTCTACTTTGACGCACAAACCCCTTCACCCTTATCACCAAACTCTTCAATGCACCCACTCCTTCACCCTCATCCCTTAACTCCAAACGTTTCGACGCAGCCACTCCTTCACTCTCATTCCTTAACCTACATTGCTTCAGTGCACCCACACCTTCATCGAACCCCTTAACTCTAAATGCTTCAACTGAAACGAATCCCTTCATTCTCCTCGCTTAACCCCAAACTTTGACGTCATTATCTAATGTCTCCCTTGCAGGACCAGGCCACGGAGGTGATCATGACGCTAGGCCAAGCCTTCGAGGTGGCCTACCAGATGGCTTTGAGAGAGCAGTTCTCGACGGCATCGCCGCTCCCTCGGGGAGGCCACACGCGTTCTCAGTCCGCTAACATCCTCGCCACGCCACCCGTCTCCACCCACACTCCCGTCAACCATACCCGCTCCCTCTCGGTCAACGAGGTTAAGGTGAATGGTCAGCAGGTCAAGGAGATGTCGCAAACCTCCGAAGAACAACAGCCGATGACTTCACCGTTGCAGACACCAAAAATTAATGCACCAATCGTACAAACGGAAGAGTTATAAGAAAAAGGTTTTACGTTCTTGCTGGTATTAGGAGACCAATTTTGTTATTTCTGAATAACTTGGGCCTTAGACTTTGGGGTTCAGAATTTGGTGTTTCTTATTTTTCTGAGAATTAATGTGTTATTCCTGACTATCGCTACTAAGTCCTCCTGACTCAACACATTTTTTGTTTGTTTTTTTGCATAGATGTAGTGGATGTGTTTGTAATAACAATTTTCGATAGCTTTTGTTGACAGCTATGTAAAAAAAAAGTCGCAAACAAAAGGTTAAATCTGAGTAACTGATGTAACTATTTGAAAGTGTCATAGAAAAGTTTTAGATGATAAAGTTGACATTTTTTTTTGTCAGATTTTACATTCAGCATGGATGGAATGGAATAAAAGGTTGACTCGTCCAAATATCCTAGAGCCAGAAGCAGTAGATAGATTGTGCTCACAATATTCTGATATTATTCTCCAGCAAAGTATGTGGTTGTTTTAAGAGCCCGTCTCAAAAACAATTAACCAGGAAATTAGATGCAAACAAGATTAGGCTTGAACCAGAAAATGTATTGAAGTGGAATTTTCTGGATTATTTATTTGGTAATAGCAAAATCGGGGTCAGTATAATAGTTTTTCACTATAAAATAATGTTTTGTTGTTGTGTTGAAGACAATATAAATGGTAACACAGTTTTACTAGTCTCATTTCCCTTATTTAAAAAAAAAAATAGAATACCTAAAACCACACCACTGTGGGATGCTTGGTTGAAACTGTATTACTTATCTAAGCTTAATACTATTTGTGGGCTCTTAAACGACCATCTGCCAGCCGATTAAACAAGATATTGAATACACAATTATGTTAAAATCAAATATACCAACAAAGTGTGGTTTTATGCATTATTCACTTGACAGCAGTGCATTGGAATATTAAAAAAAAAAATCAATTTGGTTTTAATATTTTTTAATTTGGTAAAATTATTTTTCTCGCTGATTTTAAATTCTAGTGATGAATCCAAGTTAACACACTCTAATGTGACATCTGGTTCAAGTGGTATTACTTACCCTCATTATCCATGGGTGGAATGGGCTCTTAAGACAAAAATAAATCTTGATATTTTTTATTCCTAGAGTTCTGATACGCCATTCTATTAAGCTGTTGGCAGCTGCATGGTATTACCATGTGTTGATTCTGTGATGGATGTTTCAGCATGTTCATATTTTTTGGTATATTTAATTTCGGTCTAGTAGTTACCTTTATACTGTTAAAGTAATACATTTAGTTTGTCATTTACTGGATTTAGTTGCATATTCTACTTATAATATTATCTTGTGATTGTGGGGAATGCCAGGCCTCCACCGTGGTTCGGATTCCACGTTAAACTGTAGGTCCTTCATTTCATCTCATAATCACCCTACCATTACACATTAGCGTAAGAGCGTATAACCCGAACGGGTAGTAAGACGCGGTGCTAATAATAATAATAATAATAATAATAATAATAATAATAATAATAATAATAATACTTATAATAAGTATTCTTACCAAAATTTTTCTTTCGCTTTCAACATTTTCGTGGATGGCTTGATATACCATCTTCCTTTGAAGAAGTTGTTTATAAACAATAAACTATATTTGAATAAGTTTTTATTATAACATTTCAAATATTTTCTCAATTTCTAAATACTTTAAATCTTTTTAATGATGTCAAACCTAAAATATTAGGAATTATCATTAGTGCAATCATTCCAAATAATATAAAACAGTTTTCCTACAAATTAATTAAACTTTAAATTCTAAATTAAATATAATTAGCTATACGTTAAACAAACAACGAGTGCAATCAGTGAAATGTCAACCAAGGTAAGCAGAGTTTGTCTAAACCATACCTGTGATATGTTCTCATTACGAAGTAGAATACTCATTGGTCAAATATCAACAGAAAGACATTAACATGTGAGGTATGTAAAGCAGAGCTTATCTATGGTGAGGGGGGAAAGAATATGTACAGTTATAAAATGCTCTACCTACCCTGAAAACACTAAAAGACATGACACTGAGTGCAATGCATATTCACTTGTAATAAGGGTAATTTTGTTGTCTAAAAAATGGAGAAGTTTTGTATATTTAACTACTATTGAAGTTAATTGATTTATTTTAATTTTACTAATAAGGCCTACTACCTACATACATTTAATATAGTTACATTAATGTGTGTATAATTTATTCCAACTATGTTTTTCTTTTAATGCACAGTATAACAGGACATAGCTACTATATCAAATCTTAGATCAATATTTTGAAACCTTCTGTTTGTATGCAAGAATATCACAAGTAAAAATAGTATCAATTGAATTTGTACCTATTCACAAACAAAATATTTAGTAAAATTGGAATATAAACAACTTAATTATTTTTACTATAACTTCTCTTCTTAGGATTTTTTTTTACTTCAAACTATTTGACTGAACCTAACAAAAATTATTAAGGCATTTCCCTCACACTTTTCAAATTTTTGTTTGTGTGTAATCCAAATAGCTACTAAGACGCGGTAAGAATTTTTTTGTTCATATTTCAAAACAATAAAGTGATAAATTCTAGTGCCATTATTTTTTGAAATATACTGTTAGTTCTCTTCTTTTATTCTCACATTTTATTTTTTTGTACTTTTGACTGTAGCTCTGAATTATTTTGCGTTTGATCAGTAGGTAAACAAATATATTGGTTTTTAAATGCCTGAATTGTTTTCATTTTACTGGTCGATGAATTCGTTTTTCTGCTTGTATTGTGTAGAACCTATACAATTTAGATACATTTATATTTTAGTTTATTTTTTGTTCTGTTATTGTTATTGTTGTTGATTTATGTTTACATTTTATAAATATATGTTTTAAAACAAATAGTAGTTTAATCGGTTTATTACCCACTCATAATGTATGCTCCAATCTATTTTTTATATATTTATTTGTCGATATTCTTTTCTTTTTGCATGTCAATTTGTTGGGGTGTTTAGGGATATATTAAACATGTAAAAAAAGTCATAATAAAAGGTATTTTTAATGACTAAATCATAATGAATCTAAGTAATCGACATCAACTATACAATTTTAATTGGATTACCTGAACTATAGCGTTTCCTCTTATTTTTCCAAAATTCCTCTTTTAAAACGAATTTCTTTAAAAAAGTCAATTTGCCCTCTTTTTGTTCCTAAAATATGAAACTTCAATTTAATTTTAAACCTCTTAGCTCAAATTTTAATCTTAATCTGAATATTTAAAAACACGATAAACTTAACAGTTCTAACTTTTCCATATTAGTTTGATTTTGTTTCCTTCAATTTGGATTATGTTCATGGTAAGTGGTAAACTAACTGTTTTGGGGCTGGTTGTTGGGTTGGTTTTTTTGGGGGGGGTAGGGGGGGTGACCTAGCGGTCCAGGGGTAAGGTGTCGGACTTCTGTGCTGGGGGTCAAGGGTTCAATCCTCGAAGGAAAGTGGAGGGCAATAGGAATGAAGTTTGAGAGGAGCAAGTTAGCTGTCTCGAGGAGAAACGAGATTAGTAATGAAGTTTTCTGGGAAAGAGTAGGAGTACAGGGAGTACATGAGATAGTAGAGGAAGCAAGACTGAGATGGTACGGGCGTGTGATAAGGATGGAAAACCAAGGATGCCAAAGAAAATGTTGGAAATCAAGGATATAGGAAAAATACCGCAAGGGAAACCAGGAAAGATATGGGAGGAGCAGTTAACAGAAAGTGTACAAGTGAGAGGAGAAGCAAGGAAGAATTGTGGAAGGAGAGAGGAAAATGGAGGCATTTTACTAAACTGACCCGTCCACAGGCTAGAAACAGTTGTTGTTGATGATGATAATGATGAGATATCTTCCGATTCTGAGTTGTATTAAATCTGAGTCCCTCTTTTAGTGTCACAAAAGCTCTCTATGGAATAATGACACACATTTGAGTTTAAAATTTACATAACACATATTGGAGGAATAGGAGAGGTCAGGATAAAGTTCTACTTAGTGTTATATGAAGGCGGTAGGATCAAAAAAGATGAGAAAAAAAAAATCACTTGGTTTATGGATGACCTCTAAAGCGAAAAAACTAACACGTGCTTATTGCACTTAGTAAACATGATTTTTTCTTGTAATTTCCCTAATCTCAATAGACTAAGAGCAATTTGTTGATGTGGCTGTTATCAGTCCTACCCCTCTCCCCCAACTCTAAGGGTATCGCCAATAACCTCGGGAAGAAGATAGTCTCAAGGGTTGCCAAACATTGCTGTCTAGTGGTTGGGGAGGGGGGGGATACTACAATGCCAATGAAGGGTTGCTCAAGATTCGAATTTTTTTCAAAAATGTTTTCACTCTACCTTCACGCAAATGTGGCGTATACTTCCTCGACCCTAAAAACATTAGCGTCACTGGCGTATAACCTGAACGGGTAGTAAAACGCTATGTTATCAAAAAATTTCTCAAGTAGATACTCTCACCCTTTTTATAACTTGCATAGGTCTACAATAAAAATAAGTTCGCATACAAATAATGCAATATATTACAAGTGAAATAAACAATATAACTTTTATTCCAAAAAAAGTATATATTTTTAAAATAAATTTTGGATCGTGGGGTTTTTTCCGGTATGGACAGTAAAAATGATGTTTAGTTACTCTTAGCTTTTAGCCTGAAACATTGTTTTGTGTATTGTGTGTGCGTTACTTTATTATATGTATTGTTTAATGGATATTGACATCTATAAAAAGTTAAATTTGCAAATCAGGTGACTTGACCTATGAAATTATAATATTTTTAGTAACTTTTATGGCTGTCCAGAAATTACCTTTCTAACGAAATCGGACTGTACACACATGCACAGAAGAAAGGTAAGAAAAATGTTCGCGTTTTGCCTAATTAATATCAATGTTACTCATAACTGTTTTAATAGTAAATTATTTGTATTAATAGCTTTAACATCACCTGCTTAGGTGGCCGCATAGTCTCAGGTGGTTGTATTAAACCGAGGATACTTGAATACATGTTAGGTGGTAAGTAAAATATGAATATATATAATATTTCATGATACCGTGAATAATCCAGTTCATATTTAGTGTCAGCTACAAGAAACCCGGACGTAAGGTCATACGGTTTGGGAGCATAATTTTCTCTCTTTTAGATGTATTATTATTACTACTATTATTTAGCACCGCGTCTTACTACCCGTACGGGTTATACGCTTTAAGTACTAATTACGCTAATGTATTATTAATTGGGAAGGTTGAATTAGAGGAAGTGAACCCGCATTTCCGTGAAGGGAGAGTGGAAAACCATTTAAGGAAAAACTACCCCCAGTTCACCCGACCGAGATTCGAACCTCAATCTCCCCATCCTCAGCGGTCGAGCTCAACACGACTATCCGTTAGCCAACTACGCCACCGAGGCGGGTTTTTAGATGTTAATGATAAAAAATATATAGCTTGCATTATGGACCAACAATTTAGTGGGTGCAGACTCAAAGATAAATTATATCTGGGGGTACGCGAATAAAAAAAAGGTTGAATAGCACTGGACTAAAGCATCACTCTCGTAATAATCTAGATTATCGATTACAGGGATATCGGGGTTAGAATCACGGTCGGATGAACTGAGGATGGTTTTCCCTAAATTATTTTCCTCTCTCCCTTTACGCAAATGTGGGTACACTTCCTCTTAATTAACATTCTTCAAACCCTAGCCCATTTGCAAAATTATTACATATACATATATATAACCTGAACAGGTAGTAAGACAAGGTGCTAAACAAAACTTTAACATCAAATTTATTATTTATTTAATCTAATGGTTAAGGATGAGGAAGGTACTACAGAAGAAGGGTAGACCTACCCATATTGGTATGTAAAGGTGATAAAATTCCATGTTCAAATGACACATCCAAGCTTAACCAAGATTCGAACCCAGATCTCCTCGTCACTGACAACGCTGTAATTTACCAGCCTCCCCCGTTAGACCACTTGATCACGGTGCGGAATACCCCCTCAAAAATGTATTGGTTCGGATTCGCATTAATTTAATTTAAGTTTCCATGTGGGACAGAAGCATGTGCAATTAGAAGTGCGTGTTTTTTTTTTAGCACAGAGTTTTACTTCCCGTTCGGGCTATTCATCTATTTACTTTTTTATCTAATGGGAAGAGTAGGGTTAAATTTGGAGAAATATTGGGAAACCATTTTAGAAAAACCATCCTCAGTAAGCCCTCCACCCGACCGGGGTTTGAACCTCGATATTCCCCGTCATCATTCTAGTCTATTGTTAGAGTGACGTCTTGGTCCATTCGGCCACTGAGGTGGGTCAATTTGGAGTTGATTATAAATTTGTCCCCAGGTGAAGCGACCCTTAAGATGGTTTACATGTGCGTGGAAAATAGAGGAAAAACTTGTGTAATTTTTTTTGTTCCTGAAAAAATTGGTAAAAACAAAACAATTCATAAATAAAATATATATATATATATATATATATATAATTTAAACTTCTGGGCCTTTGAATAGAAGAAAAACTAAATACACTCAAATTTGAACTGAAGATTTTTCTCACAAACCAGGTAAAACCTATTGTTTTCCCCGCCTCTATCCATTGAATGTGTGTGCACTTTCTTGAACAGTTAGTTTACTCATACACACATTATTATATTGGTTATTTGTCATATAGTAATCATTTATAATCTTAGTTTCACGTTCAATAATAATCACGGTTAAAGCACCAAACACCATGTAAGCCTGCACCGAAACACAACATTACTGATAAAGACTTTCAGGTACGTTTCAAACAAATATGTTTTCTCTTTCCTAGAGGCCATTACACTGAATACTATCTCTGAGAGAACTGCAGGTTTTATGGAGGAAGCTTTATCTTAGCTCTTTTTCAGCTAACGTTGATAAATCTCCTCACTCTCAATTATACCCTGAAGTGGTGTGTTGGGTAAGAAGGACTACCCTGCAAACTGATCAAATTATCCCGACTTGCAATTAGTATTATCTGAAGGTGGTGTTTGGGTTAAGAAGGATCTACTGGCAACATCAACTAAGCAGCGTTGCGAATCTTGTCTTATATTTAAAGGAAGATTGACCACACTAAAACAAGAGAATGACAACGCTGCTCCTCAATAGTAACCATGCATTTCTCTCAAGATGATATCCAGTATAGTTCACATTCCCGAATAATTTCAGTTGGGAAATTTCTTGGTGCTTAGCTCACGGGCTATGTTTATATTTAAGAATAATGCTACATCTGGAACCTTGATTTTGGCTATCAGCAGCTTATTTAAATAAAAAATATAACGTATTAAGGATGAGTAAAGTTACTAAGAGTAAGTTCACCAGTAGGGTGTGCAAAACTTCGACTTGGCTTCGAAACAAACATTATATTCTACTTCGCTTCGAAACAAATTCTAAAATCCTCCACACCCATTAGCTTCATCCCTTTTTTGGCCCAAATATCTTTCCAAGCACCTATAAAAATCCAAAAGAACAAAACTTATAACAAGACAACTTTTTCTTGTTTTATTTTAAATATTTCGAGATGTGTAATATTTTTAATTTCTTTTTAATCTCGAGCATAAGATATCTTATAAAACCTTGCAGGCGTTGTTCATGACTATTATTATAGCCACCATAAAATTATTGGCTTTCTCGTGCAATTGGGATGAGACTTATGACAT
The DNA here is from genome assembly GCA_039000515.1 of Timema cristinae. Taxonomy (NCBI): domain Eukaryota; kingdom Metazoa; phylum Arthropoda; class Insecta; order Phasmatodea; family Timematidae; genus Timema; species Timema cristinae. The sequence continues at coordinate 27,522,784 of JBCFYV010000001.1, forward strand.
TATATAATTTGGAAACTCGTGAAACTGAGATACCATATTAATTTTAATATTTTGTGAAAAAAAAATGCTTACCTTTTTTTTTAGATTATTTTGCTTTCGCTAGATGCATCAGTGAATGTTATATCATATGGCATGGTAAAATCATATAAATAGCTTTGTTAATTTTAAGCTTTAAAATGGTAACCCCACTGGGTAGAAAAAGGACAACGCTTACGGGAAACCAATGGGTTAGAAAGAGATGGTGAGTGCCCATAACAGCCTGTATTGCATTGTTTAAGAGTAGAACCAGCATATAGCTAAGTGAGGTGTTATCCGTGGTATGAGGTGGGAATCTTAAAAACAGTTTAAAAAGTGTGTGAGAAATAATTTTATTAATAGATTTGTTCTAAATAATTCATTATTACAAGTACAGACTAATTTCGTACAAAAAACATTCAACCATTTTGTTTGGAGACAAACAAATATTTACACTTAGCTCAATTTTAGTAAAGCGGTGTTGTCATATTTACAAATCTAGGATCTAGTTAAAACTAATAGAAAAAAAGAATGATAATACGAAGACTTGTAAACGTCATACTCTCCTAAACTCTTCCAATTTGGGTCGTGTATATATATACATAGCCAATAAATATTATCTGACAGTTTTTTGCTAATTTAAGGAATCCAATCATTACTATTAATTAATCATTTGTGTGTTTCAATGTTTAACTTAAAATCTTGTGATAAATAGCTCATATTTGAGAATATGGTGGTTGTAAAAGAATCCAATATTCAACAGAAGCTTCATGTATATTTACAATTATTGTTAAAAACTTTTCGTCATTGTTTTACGTTTATCATTGAATAAGAATGATTAATTTATTTTTGTAGTATTTTATTTAGAGAATTAATAGCTAGTTTTTTTTGTTTGTTTTTTTGCATTTACATAAATTTCACCTCTTTAATTATATATATATATTTTTTTTAGGGGAATGCGGGGAGTAGATAAGAGATTAGCTACTGGATAAAATAATAGCTTCACCGAAAGTTTTTTGTGGATTTCATATTATTTTTCAAAACAAAATATAAATTTAGTGGTCAAAATTCCTGGCTACAGATTCAGAGGTCTCGGCTTCGATCTCCGGCACCTCCAGAATTTTTCTGTAAAGCATTGATTCTGGAACGAGGTCAAACTCATCCTGTTAGGACAAGTGAGGAGCTACTTGAATAAATAAGTAACAGCTCAAGTTTAGAAAACTGAGATTAATGGCCCGTTTGTTGTGCTGACATATGACACACTCTATCCGCCAATGTTGGCACTATCATCGCTGATGGTGGCGGATACTCGGTTGGTATAGCTCGATTGCGGGTTCACGCCATGAATTGTTTTATATTATATATATGTAATAATATATATTTACATATAATTTCTATAAGTAAGTCCAATGATTTCATAATGATGGTTGTATGAAAAATAAACACCAAGTGTATGGTTTTGACAAAATTAAAAACCGTAAAGGTTTAAAAACGACTACTTTTGCTAAAACTATGAAACTTTAGCTGTTATAGCTTAGTCGATGTTTGTGGTCTCCATAAACATTCAAATAATAACTTAAAATTACTATAATTTTTTTATATATAAAAACTGGTAATGTATACGTTGTAAATAAACTAAAAGTTTAAAAAAAAATGTTAATATAAACATTAAAAAATTTTTTTTTTTTTAATGGACGTAGTTATGTGCTTTGCTTAAAACAGATGTGTCCTATTTTTCCAGTTTTAATGTTAAATAGTCATAGACATAATCCGAATATGTTGTGTGTTTACCAAAGAAAACACATGTTAAACATCCAATATCAGAAATTGTTTGGAAAATAAATAAAACTTTACAGAGAACCAAATAATAATAAAATACTTTATGAATGTTTGCGTTGGCCTCAATGTACAAATATAATGTAAAAACCATATCTGGTGACGTCATACATCACAAGTCATTAGTCCTACATACAAGTATTCCTATGCATCAATTGTAATGTGACCCCCTCATACGTTTGTAAAAAATGTGTTTTTCGAGTAATTACGCTTTTAGAAAGTATTATTAAAAAAAAGAATAATTGGTTATGTGCATTGACTGTGTCATAATGCATACTAGATTTGTTTATTTTTTAGTGGCGATTCTATGTCAAATAAAATTAACCATGGGATTTTTTTTTTAAAGTGCAGGAATACTTGGACATTTAAAACTAATTATTTAGGACATGATATAATGATTCTTGTCGCCTATTTAATATGAATACTATAGTTAGGATTTTCTTACTATTCGTCATTGAACTATGAATTGAAATGATTGTAAATAGAAAATTAGAAAAATAAATGTGCATTTTTAGGGCTTTTTACTTTTTAGAAAAGGTGATAAAAATAACATTTTCAAGACATGAAGTTGAATATGATATGTATTTAATAGATTACTTGAATATTAACATAAAAAATTGTGCATGTGTTAAGTAGATCGCCTCGGTCAGTGATAAAATATCAACCGCTGTCAGGCCACACTGCTAAAAATACAATAGTCTGTGTCGTTTTATGGAACTACTTCTATATTCTGGCCAAGATTATACTCCCTTTTACGCCTAACCCACAACCACCATTTGTCATGTCAGTAGGAAAGAGTGGAAAAAAGCATACACATTTTCTTAGATCATGATAAAGCTCGCTGATAGTTCTCAAATATCTTAAAAATTTTCTGTTGTAAACCTATAAAAAAAATTATTATATTTGATAGAGGAAGTCCCTGTCTCATGGCTACGCAAATATGCTTAAAGTGTCGTTGAAAATGAACTAATTTTCTATTTTCACGCTCTTTTATATTAATAAAATTTAAATTATAGGGTTGTTTAGAGAAAAGAGCCCTGTTGGTATATCTTTTGACTTTATTTAGGCGTGAACCATATTTTGAAATAACGCATCGTAGAATTAATTTTGTCTGCACGGCAATTTATCGCTCACCGAGGTGGTCCTCCTTCAGTAATTTAATTTAAATTATACTCATTTTGATGTTTTTATATGTATTAAACTTTTGTTTTCATCAGTGAACACAATCATGTTTAGTTGGATGTTTACATCCATAGCATTTTTTTAAAAGTACATCTTATTCCAATAGGTCTACTAATATTTTAAACATTATCTGAATTTGGACCTTTTGACGAATATTTTATAAATTCAAACATTTAAAAAATGCATTATGGGCCTAAATTTTTCTTCCAAAATATTCGATACGCCTTTATTTTATAAGAATACCCCTTATATTTGTCAATGAATAATTTGCGTGTCGATATTTGCCTAAAAGATGATTTTATATTATTTGGCCAATAAATAATAAACATAAAAGGTGAAATACTCTGAAAGAACCAGTCAAAAATGTGTGTACATTATTTGTATCACTATTCTTCAATACACTTAATTATATCTGGTTTTCAAGATTTAAAACAAAGACTTAAGAACCATCGGCTGTTCTGAAAATGGGACGGATACAAATTTTAGTCAGTTTTTGTGACCAAGAGTTTACAAAAATAATATCAAATATGGTGTTACTTTAAATGTGATTTTATTTTTTACAATCAATTTCCAACACGTAAAACTTCGTTTACATATCGTTTGTTTCCTAATAATGATGAGTATTATAAGTATAACTAAGTTTTAAGTAAAATATAAAATGATAAATGTAAAACATATTATTTTCCCCCCCAACTGATTTGGTTCAGTAAATAGATGCATTTACCCCTTGTACGCATTGATCAAATTTTGAAAATAATTTGAGCACGTGTTCCTAATTAAATTCTCAAATCATCTCGATTAATGCCCACTATAAATATGTCCAGTGTATTCTTCGCGTATAAACTGTCTACGGTTTAAGAGGTAAGTGGCAGCTAGGAAAAGTTAACATGTTTCCATTCGACAAACCGAGGCCGCGTTTAGGAGGGGGCAAAGTGGGCAACTGTCCCGGGCCTCACATTCCAGGGGGCCACATTTCCCCCCAAAAATTATTAAATTAAATTACAGTTTTTATTCTAAGTTTTGCATCAAATAGTGTACAGATAATTAACAGCAATAAGTATTAGCTTAGTGATGGGATTCCATTCCAGATTTCTGAAAACTCTAACTTTATGTAATTTACGATTTAAGTTATTCGAGTAATATGCTGTAATACGGTAGAATACGCCACCATTGAGCTACCGCTGTCAGTCCACAGAAAACTAACAGTGCAATGGTGCAAATAGGAATTATTTACTTTTGTAAGCTTAATTTGTTTGCATTTAATAAAGTTCAGTCATTTAATGAGTTGATCACTATTCCATAAAATATGAGAAGTTTTTAAGTAACATAAGTACTGAGTACATATCAATGTATTATAACTAACGGTTTAGTGCTAAAATTTAAAAACTTCCGTGCAAAATATGTGTGGGGGTGGCCTCTCCTTTTCAAGCCACTGCGCCAAACCACATGAACTGCCAGACAATATGTTGGGTGTTTGTCACTTTCGGCTGTCAAAACTTTCACTATAAACAATTTGTTTATAATTACTTCTTACGGCAATTTTGACATTATTTAAACATGAAAGTATGAAAATAACCTTTTGGGTTTTGTTTTTTTCAAGAGGCGTTTGTGATTCACTTTAAAAATACTTTTCAAAAGAGATTTTCTAGAATGATGCGCACTCTACATAAATAAAGATGGCGGACCAGCCAAATCAAGGGTGCCTTCGGTTGTTTACAAAGCCAGTTATATAAAACAGTTTATTTATTTGGTGGATAGTTATAAGAAGATACAAGTGTAAATATAACAATGTTTAATTCATTATTTCATTTTCTATAATATATCTTGTTGCCACAACCACAAAACTAAAAACATAATAGTTTTATTAGTATTGTTTGTTCTTTCAATGAGTTGCGAAAACGCCAATTATACAGTAATCCTTAGGGAAGTATTTTTATAATAATTTGATAACACTTTTTTCTTATGATAAGTTATTAGTATGCAAATAATAATTATTTCCGAGCTGTTTGCAATACATAACTTCCTGATAGCTATCAATAATTACATATCCTATCGTAGATAGAGTATACAGTACAGTTGTATTTGTGATTCCCGTAAAACTGGAAAAAGGAAGACGCATTTCGTGTGCTTTGTTTTAGGGTTTTATTGGACTGGACTAGTAAACTGCTCCCTCCCTTCGCAATCTCTTTAGTCAACCCTCCATGAAATAATTTATTGGACGAATATGTCCAATGGCTTTTAAATAACAAGTTCGAAAGTTACCATCTGCCAAGACTTGCTTGCCTTTGTAACAACCCGTGAACCACTATTGGAATATAGTGTTTTTGTAACTAGACCAAGAAGCTTTTAAAAAACAGTACTAATAAATGTAAAAAATATCCATAAAACGATGATAGTTTCAATAAATAAATAAAACCGTACATAACCAAATACATTTATTTGGTAAATATTCTGAGAATATTTGTAATTTTCAAATCGTATCGTTACTTTTATATGAAGGTTAAGTTTATCCAACCCAAGGTGTTATCACACATATCTTTACAGCAACCTAACTCAGCATTTCATAGTTAAGAATCAAATAGCCAAAGCTATTATTTATGCTTTTTAGTGAGGAATTCTCCATCTAGATATCATATTCTGAAAATTGAGAAATTCTATTGCCGTGTCCAGGTGTCATTTTTCAATTTTCAGAATTTCATAGTTAGCTAACAGTCAATGCAATTACTACACTAGGACAAAGTTAATCCGAACTAATTGGGGTCGAAGCTTACTCGGACTAGCGATAATTCGGATTAACAGAGGGAATAAAGGGGTACAGAGTTTTCACGAATTTTAAATTACAGTTGAATAAGTTTAATCAAATTTTCATTTATTTAACTGATATATAACAAGTAATATGTACTGTAATTATTTTCAGTTATAGGAAAACACATTGTCTTGACTACAAAATGTAAATATTAACCATTTATCATCGGATATCATTATTTCTTACAATTCCCTTTTAACTTTCGGTTTGTTACCCAATAAAATGTATTTCATTTTACATAATTTTTTCCCCCGTGTTTTGAAAAGTGTGTTTGGAATACCGTGGCTCGGTCGATATAACGGGTTTTTATTGTAATACTAATAACAATAAAGTGATTAATTGGATTATCAATTCAAAGTTTATAAACACAACTTAATTTTTTTATAATAAATTTAATATTGACTATTATTAAAACTAAAAATATATTAAAATATGTCAATTTAGTTGCAACTCATATTTAAAAATAATCACCTGTGAAGATAGTCAGTAATGTTAGCTATATTTATTTCAGTCTTGTTTATTTTTAATTTTTTTTTCTCTGGTCACTTTCAAATCACTGCACGGTGGTCATCCAAAGTTAATAAGGGATAATTTTTTATTTTATATTTTTACAATGAAAAAATATCGTTTTAACAATCCTTATGACGTAATAATTCAATATTTGTGATATTTTTTTAAGTTAAAAAACTGTGACAGACATGGAAAATAAATAATTTCAAACTTCCGAAAAAAATCTCTTATTTATTAAAAAAAAAAAAGTATTAAACATTTTAAACCAATTTTTTTAATCAACAATAACACCATATTGAAATGTCGTGGCCCACACGTTGAGAGATATGCTGTAGACCGGGGTCACCAAACGGTCGATCGCGAGCTACCAGTGGCGCGCAGTGGCATTTTAAGTAGTTCGCACGAAAAATCTAATTTATGCTTTCTAAAGTAACTTATAGTTGAAAAGCGTTGATTCAGGTTTAGGATTTGGCCTCCTGTCTTGAAGGTAAGGTAACCAGTTCTTGTTCGTGTTTCATTAATGGTTAAGACATTGCTCAGTTTTACCAGCTTATATGAGTTATCAATTTAAACTAAAGTTGAATAAAACCATAGAGAAGTAGTCTCACAGAGTAAAATATTGGTAATTACATTCGAACAGGGATGAAAACGTCTTACTACCCGTTCGAGTTATACGATTATGGTTTTAGATATTAAGAAAGTTTTATTTCGAGGAATTGAACCCGAATTTAGGTAGAGGTAGAGTTGAAAACCATTTTGAATAAACCACCCTCATTACACCCGACCGAGATTCGAACCTTGATCTCGTCATTGGCTATCTATTATTCTGCGAGAGTGGCACGTTAGACTATGCGGCCAAAGAAGCGGGTAATACTAGTCTTCTCATTAAGTAACACACTACGTTTTTTTTATCATTTTGTTTGACTAGCTCATTTTAGAAAGAGATTTACAAATAATTATATATCATTTCCATTAGAATAACGAATACAAGAAACAAAGCCCACCCCCGAACAAAAATGTGATGGCAAAGCTTCTCTACAAGTTATAAAAATATAAAATACGCGATGTAACACATTTTTAAAATGGGTAGCTCGTGAAATAAATTGACATTTTGAAAATGGCTCCCATACTCAATGAGTTTGGCGATCCCTGTAATAGACTTTTAACCATGTATTTACTCATCAAAATGCAATGCAATACAATTCAAAATTGTTGAACTACTACGGGTGAAGATGCTTAAAGGATTTAGATTTACGGTCACCTTAAAACAACATAGTATTCCTCTATTATGTCTTACTTCCAAACAAATTGTCTTGTTCCTTAGAAATGAAGCCTAATTTTTTTATACTAAAGGCATAATCATATGTTACTTTAAATCTTAATATGTAAATTAACTTTGCATTGTTATAATATCTAAGATACTAAAGTTTTCCAAATACTACACTGATAGGTTTAAAGTTTTTATTTATATAAGGGTTTAGAACCATAAAAAATGATCAATTCCCTTATAAATATTTCGTATTAATATTTTCGCATAATATAATATAATATAATATATAATTTGAAACATGCAGAGTTAACATAATCTTCTGTAATTTGTACTACATTAAGAACTATTTTTAAATCTTTACATTGACAATACAAAACTAGATTGTCATCAGACGTGAATATTCTAAGTAATGGTAGACAGGATTTTTTCATTAATGTGTAAATCTGAAGATCTTATAGCGCTTCTAACAAACTACTAACAAATTATATTAATATGGCTGGCTTTACCGGTATATTTGCTGGTTCAAAAGTATTTCATTTAACTTATTTGTACTTTTGCAATCATTATGAGTTGCTTTTAAGTGTTCTAGCTATTAATATTTGCCTAGTATATAGTTTTATCTGAACAGACTGTCCAATGAAGGCTGATAATATAGTGGAGGGATTATTTTGGAGTGTAATTTAAAGAAACTGCGATTGAAATGTTAATATAATGTTCCGCTGAAGAGTTGTATAGATTTAAATTGGCATAGCACACAAAAAAAAGTGTAATAAGTCCTAAAATAATATTGATATAAATAATTTTTTGTAGTTGTCAATAATTGTATGTTTTTTTTTTTAGCTATCACACACACAAAAAGAGTTTTAAGTCATTTTAATTATTTTGTACAATATGTTAATACTTTTTGTCAATATCGTGTTGATGTTTAGGCGAAATGTGATTGTTGTTCATGTTTAATTGAATTTCATATAGAGTTCTTTAAAAATTAAAATACTTGGTAATATTGTGTTTGGTTTTTCTTTTCCTTTCCAATAGTTAAATATAAGAGCTAAGTGTGGATTTTATTTAAATAGGTGTTTATCAAAGTGTAGTACGTAGTGGCCTATAAAGTGATACGCAGGATCACAGAAAGTTTAGTAATAATATTATTTTTTTATCGCCGCGTCTTACTACCTGTTCAGGTTATAAGCTTAAATAACTACTCAAAATAGAATAGAGATGAGGAAGGAAGCATATCAGAGGTAATATACCCTCATTTGCGTGAAAGGAGAGTGAATAACTATTTAATTTAGTTTTGTTTATTATATATTTGGGTGACCTGGTGGTCTAGGGGTAAGGTGTCGGACTTCTGTGCTGGGGTCCGGGGTTCAATCCTCGGTTCCGGCACAAATTTATCTGATTACCAAACCCTTTCTTCAACTTTGACAAGACAACTTGTGAATATGTGGGATGACAGGCCTCCACCGTGGTTCGGATTCCACGTTAAACTGTAGGTCCTCCATTTCATCTCACAATCACCCTACCATTACACATTAGCGTAAGTGCGTATAACCCGAACTGGTAGTAATACGTGGTGCTAATAATAATAATATTATATAATTAGTGCTAATTTATAGGTATTGATAATCCATCAAAAGTGACAGCTTTACATGACTTTGACGTATGAATACGTGAAGGTATATCTAATAACTTTTTTTAGAGGTCATTTAAGGCTCTTCGTATGAAAATTAGACTGTAGGCTGGACGTTACCTTCACCCCTCATCCTTCTCTCATTTCTACTTGTATGCTCCTCTTCTCCCTCTACCCTTACACCCTCTGCTTAGTTCTCTGACAGGAAGTACACAGCCTACCCCTCAAAGTGCGCAATGAAGCGAACCAGCCAGTTGCGATCCTGATTGCTACGATCACTGCCATACACACACACATGTGTGCACGCACACACGCAATTAGATGGTTAATTATAGAAGATCTCCCCCTCTTCTGTGTGTAACATCGTCCCCTCCTCATATATGTCATTCCTCCCCTTCCGTTTCCATTTCCTTCTTACACATTCTGGTTTCATTGACTTTTAGTTCAACCTTGTAACACTTTCCTATGCACTTTTATTAGTTATATCTATAGATGGAAAGTTCGAATTCTCGATACATCGAATACTTAAGGTCCTATGGTATTCGAGAGACTCGAGATTCATAAAAATATTTTTAAAAAAAATTATCTTGAATATAATTATGAAGACCTTTGACTGCGAATAACAATTTTAAACAATTGGTAAAATGACTTATATAGACTAGTGTAGTTGGAGGAATAAACAAAATCACCAAGAAAAATAACCAAAATGTATTTACTATAAAAGTGGTATATTTGTTGTTATATCCTAATAGCCATTACAAAACATATATAATTGATCAATTACACCAAAATTCAAACAACTCTTTTTTTAAATTAAATTTTAAATATTTTCATTTTGCAACTTAACATTTTTAAGGATTAGAATTTGGATTTTATATTAGAAACAAAATTTAAGATTTGGTTTCAAGAAATATATTATTAGACTCATCTCTAGTTCTATCACTTTTTATTGTCAAGCTCTTGATCGTTCTATTTCGATAAGTTTATCGTCCTTATATTTAAAAGAGGGTTTCAGTCATCGGTGTTTTTCATTCGATCACCTTACACACACACACACACACATACACACAAAAAAAAACACGTCAGTAAATGAAGTTAAATTAATTATTCTCAAAATATATTGTGCTACAAAACAAGTGCAGTAGAACAACGACTATTCGAATACCAACAGCCTGAATCACCAACCGACAGAATCACCGAAAATAAAGAATCACGCACGGTCTTGATCTTTGACGAAAAGTCTCGCTACCCCCGCTTCATTCACTGCAAATGATTTTTTGGAACATGGACGAGACTGGAGTCACCATTGTTCAAAATCCCTCAAAAAGTATTGCAAGAAAAGCTATAAAACAAATAGGAGCAATGAATTCAGCTGAAAGAGGACAACTTGTTACGTTAACCGTTGGTGTCAATTCTTCAGGAAATGCTATTCCTCCATTGTTCATATTTCCCAGGGTAAAATTTTATGACCACTTCAGAGGTGGTCCAAAAGGTTGCATAGATACTGGAAATAAATATGTGGGGACAACAGACACAAAATTTCTGATTTTTCTAAATAATTTTGTTGATTGTGTTCGTCTTTCTCAAGAGAGGCCTGTCCTTCTTCTCCTAGACAATCATCAGTCGCATTTAGCGCCAAAATGTCTTGATTTTTTTTAACTAATGGGGTTGTAATGTTTTCCTTTCCCCTCATTGCACTCATCGCCTCCAGCCACTAGATAGAAGTGTTTTCCAACCACTTAAAAGACACATAAATAAAGCAATGGATGCTTGGATTAGGAATAATAAGACCCTGGATGGTACCGTTAGGTCTATGAAAATATTCCACGTCCCATCTGTTTTAAAATAGCATTTCCGATTGCCACAAAACCAACAAATATTCAACATGGATTCCATAAATGTAGAATATTTCCTTTTAATGGAGAAGTATTTCAAGATGCAGACTTCTCCTAATTTGTGACGACCAGACCAAATCGAGAGCCAGCACTAGATCCACGCAATGAGGCATCTCCTGGAAGATCATTTGTTCTGGACAGACCCATCGCACCAAATTCTGGTTCAACTAGAACCGATGAGATTTATATCAATCCGGTAGGAGTTTCTGGTCCATCCAGGGCCAATAATATCTCCCAAAATATGGCCAAGTTTTCCCTGGAGCCAGTTCGGCCTCTTCCAAAATCAGCTCCAAGAAAAACAAAGGGTGGAAGAAAAATCAGGAAAAGTGCCATTTTGACAGATACTCCAGAGAAGAATGCACTTGAGGAAGGATATGGAAAACGATTTTAAAAAAGGGGTAGAGCGGTTAAGAGGAAAATAAAACTGAGTAGTCCAAACCAAGCTAGGGCCAAAAGTCTGCAAGGAATAAATTAGATCCAGGAAGCTCATCAGAAGAAGAGAGTGAATGTTTCTGTTTATTGTGTTTGGAACCATTCTCTTCCAGTAAACCAGGTGAGGAATGGTTTCAGTGTTTGGACTGTCAGCTGTGGTAACATTTTTCTTGTGAAAAGAAATAAAAAATGTACATTTGTCACAATTGCCAGTCAGATGGACTCTCGGAGTAAGCTTTGATTCTGTGTTTTATTTTGTAGCCATACTCATTATAGCCTAAATAATGTTAAATTAGGATGTTTGTAATTTTTATATTTTTGTAATAAAATACAACTTATATATTAATTTGTTAAAACAATTTCCTATAAAAAAGTGATTAACTGACAATAAAAATTTCCTGCTACAACCAACACCAAAGTCTGTTACAACCTACCCTCAGCCGGGGCTGGCTGTAACACATTACATAAAAGAGGTTTTTAATTTATAGTGCACTATTATCTTCAGTAATAATTAGGGTGACCTGGTGGTCTAAGGGGTAAAGTGTCAGTCTTCTGTGCTGGAGGTCCAGGGTTCAATGCTCGGTCCCGGCACAGATTTATCTGATTGCCAAACCCTTCCTTCCCCTCTGACAAGACGTGTATTAATCACAACTTATGAATGTGTGGAATGCCAGGCCTCCACCGTGGTTCGGATCCCACCATAAACTGTAGGTCCTCTATTTCATCTCACAATCACTCTAGCATAATAATAATAATAATAATAATAAATAATAATAATGTTTAAAAAAATATATTGTGAAAGAACAGAGCTTACTTTATTCGTGTGCATTGCTAAATCTTTTCTTATACATTGTAGGGGATGCAAAAAAAAATATTGTTACAACCAGTCCCGGTCTCCCCTATTCACATTTTGAAAATTTGTTCTTATAAAACTATAACTCTACAAATAGTTTGTCACTTTTTATAAAAGTGTGAATTAAATGTTCTAACTTTATATATAGCCAGAGACTGGGCCTATGCCTACTAAATTCATAAACCAAGATTTTAACCTAAAAACAGATTCTGATAGGTAAAATTTCATTAAAAACAACGCGTCACTATAGCAACGCCCATTTTAACTTTCAGATAAAATTTATCAGGTACTCAAACCTCCCGATAAAAATGTGATGGATAAACACATTTTATCTGGTAGAAAAATGCTAATTGGCAGTCATAAGACACCCTTTTAACTTATCGACCAGATATAAATATTTATCTACCAGATTAATATTTATTCAGAAGTAACAAGACCGGCCCATATAATATTAGTATTTTCCCTCTCTCTATTTTCCATTCTGTCTGTCCAGCTTCTTTTTCCCACCCAATCTATATTATATTTTAATATATTTTGTTTTAGTCATTCTTTTTTCACCAAATATAAAGGAAAACTCTTGTTTTATTTTTTAAATCTTTGGAACTGAAGTTATGAATCAAGAGCAGTGTCGTGGAGCGTTTCCAGAGTAAGCAGAGCTAGTTTAAAGTATAAACTTCAACTATGTATTTGTTCTCATCCTTCAGTAGAACACACATTGGTCGGATATCAACGGAAATATACTCCTATACGAGGTATGTAAAACAGAACCTATGTATGTATATGGTTGGTCTAATGAAGAGCAAGTGGTTGGTGATAACATATCATAGGTGGTAACAGAATTTTAACAAGCTCTGCTTAATATGACAACACGTCCCTGCACAAGAGTAGACACAATTAAAATTGAAGATACTTTTGCGTGAGCTTGTATAATGGTTGTCAAACATCTTACAAGCCTCTGATTAATTTAAGAATTGACACACACACACACACACACACATATTCAAATATTGACACGATCAACAAATCCTCTGATATGAGAACATAACCTACTTACTCTATGGAATTAGGAACTAGAAATTTCATTGCCACACTTCCCTAAGTACGCCACTTATCTCTATCTCAAGCTAGTTCTATCCAGTCCACCTAATTACACCCTCTCTCTTTCAGGTACATTCGAAAGTTATCCTCCACTTTGTATTTAGGTCTTCCCAATGGTCTCTTCACAATAGGTTTGCCAGTCAATAACTTGAGCATGGTTCTAGAACCTCCACTCGCGCTGAATTTCCTTCATCATTATCTGTGAGATTTGATTACTCCAACAAGTTATTTGTGAGAGAAAAAATACACACATACTAAAATCCGTTTCGTGAATTTATTGCACTTATAAAGAACACTACTACTTATTTAGGAAATCTATTACAAATATAATAATTTGTTATCAAAACAAGTGCAACTTTTCTTTAATACCGTTAATTTGAAATGTATGATGCCATAGTATAAACCTTTCCCTCCAAACTATACAAATAGCTGTAATTTGGTAAAATCCATACAAAGATTATTTAGGCAAATTTATTCTCCCCAATTAAAAAAATATATAATTCTATTGACAATATTTTCCTTATTTTAAACAAAGCCATTCTTTACGGTAAGTTGTTCCATTCATTCCAGAACAGGATTTAAAAAAAAAATCTCCGCCATTGTGTTGTACAATGATGCTGTAGATGACATTATTTTGGTGCAGATATAAGGGTTTAGTGCTTACTTGATAGTGATCAGGTCATGTTACACATGTGCTACATTTCCTTCAGGCTGTCTTTTACATGCGAGTATGAGAGACAAAGAACAATAAGGGCGTAAGTAAGCCCACTATAATTTGTTATATAAAGTTATGTCCATGACGAATACATCGTAAGTACTTTGAGTTTCATCTTATGTGCGATGTGAGAAGATTGATAGATAAGGGCTAAATACTTATCAAGATTCAAGAGTTCTATTTCTAAAAAAGATGATTAAATATTTATTTTATGGTTTTCTTAGTAATATCAAAAAGATTTTTAACAAATCGACTACCCGCTTCGGTGGCCACATGGTCTAACACGCTACTCTTGTAGTAGACTAGACTGATGATGATGGGGGGATAGAGGTTCGAATCTCAGTCAGGTGTTCTGAGGAGGTTTTCCAAAATGGTTTTCCATGCAAATGTGGGTACACTTCATCAAAATATAGCTTTACTAATTCCTTAAACCATTAGCGTAGTTATTTCATAACCCTATAGCCCCAACGGGTAGTAAGACGTGGTGTAAAAAAAATCTGCTAGTTACATTAAGATATATGTTGTAAAATGACACCTGGACACGGGGTACAAACCCGGAACATTTGGCTCAAATGTTCATGGGTTTGATTTTCTTATAAAGGTGTCATTAGTCAGCAATATTCTTATTTAGTTATTATTATTATTATTATTATTATTATTATTATCACCGAGTCTTACTACCCTTTCGGGTTGTACGCACTTACGCTAATGTATAATGAATGGTAGGGCGATTGTGAGATGAAATGGAGGACCTACAGTTTAACGTGGGATCCGAACCACTGTGGAGGCCTGGCATTCCACACATTCACAAGTTGTGATTAATACACGTATTGTTTTTATTTAGTTGAAAGATGATTGTATCAAATGACAGATGTATCTGATGCCAAAGTTAATTTTTATCTTCATTTGAAAAAAATGTAACACTATCTTTGTTCGAACTACATAGAATCGAATCAAGGTCACCTTATACTTGTTTTGAACCTTTTTTTGTCACTTAAACACGGGCGATGGATATATTTTAATAAGTGTGACCTTTCTGGAGGCAGAATTGTTTAAGGTTTAACGTCCTAAGGTGGCCGCCTCTGTCAGATAGAAAGTGTCGATCGATGAGAAGCCATACGGCCTAAATTACAAAGATATGTGTCTTTTTATGGAATTAAATCTCTATTCTATCCAAGCTCATACTCACTCTCTCCCTTCGCCTACAATAATCCTATGTCACGTCAATAAGAAATTGGGTGGAGAAAACTACGAAAACTCTTATCTCAAGGTAAAGAGAAGAGCTCGTTGATTGTTTTCAAATATAAAAAAAATAATTGTGAGCCTATCAAAAAATTAATAGATCTGTTAATAAAGGATAAAGCTAGAGCCCTTTTTTTCATCAAGCCTAGTCTCATAGCACCGCAAATATGCTTAAAAAGTTGTTGAAAATTAGCTGTTGTCACATTTTCACACATTTATTATATTTATAAAGATAAAATTAGAGGGATGTTAGTTAGAAAGAGCCATTTTGGACTCTTTTTGAGTTTAATTTTTGCGTGAACCATATTTTGAGCTAATACATAATATGATTAACAATAGCGTTAGTGCTGAACGTCTGAACGGAAATTTCTCGGTGACTAAGGTTGCCCTAATTTAAAACGTAATCCATTAACTTATAGAATACTTAGTTGGTTCGAATCCCCATTGAAATGTTTTAGTTGTAACAGGGTAAGGCAGCAAGTTTGCTAAGAGTTATTCGAAGCTCATTATAGATGCGACATCAAGCACTATTAGTTCCATATGTGCTATTAACTGGTTTGCACAGTAAATAACTTTTTTTCTTTTCTTTTTTTGAGGTTGGAGATAACGCATCTTACTACCAGTCCAGACTATACGTACTATAATCACGGTAACGATATAAGGATGAGGAAGGTTGAGAGGAGGGATATTGGTAATCAACTTAGCAAGAAACAGCTTCAGTACACCCGGATAGCGATAGTGACACCTTAGAATAGATCATTTGACCACATATGCAGGTCATATCAATAGTAATATATATTTTTTAAACAATTTTATGATATAACGTATCACTAAAAAAATATCTCAACTGATCATATATTTTATCAATATGTACCGTTCTTACTCAAAAAAGGGTTCATGTTAACACTTGAATAACCTCAGATGCTAAGTTCGTATCTCCCCTGACTCCAATAGCCTCCCCTCTCCCTTCTCTCCCCAATTCCTACTTACGTCACACGCAAAAACTACCCCCTTCATTTGTCTCGCACGCTTCACTCTGCAGCCCTATTCTTTTCATCGTCAACTTCTTTCAACCCACGAGTTTGGTTGAAAAGCGCGGGAAAACGCCCACGTGTCGATGGGCTTTGGAGGAGGGGGGAAGGAGATCAAGTGAGATGGTGAAGGATAGGGGGTGTTTACCGGAACAAGTGTTTTGAGGCAAAAGGTCGTAGGAGTTTGGGTGGCACATGATTATAACAGCAGACAAACTGATTGGTCGGCACTAGACTCACGTGAGGAAAAAAACAACAGCTTCTTCCCTTTCACTGCGTTAACTCTATTATTTTTCTCCAATTTCTAAGTTTTTACTGACTCCATCAACTACGAAAGAGAACATAAAATATTACTTGGAAATGAGCGCATTTGAAAGTTACACTTTACATTCCTCTCCACGGTCCTCGCGTCTTACTACCCTTCAGGTCAGTTCACATACTTATCATAGTGAGTTAAGGAGAAAGGTGTAACTTTGAGTTAAGGGGGGTGTCATGATAAGCGAGAAATTGCCACCCAGACGTTCAGCTCTAACACAATATTTAATTATATGATGCGTTACTACAAAATATGGCTCACACCAAAATAAAGTCAAAATATTCCAACAGGGCTCTATTTCCTTCGAATTCATATATTTTGAGTTTTATTAATAGAAATAAATGTGTGACAGTGTGAAAATAGCTCAATTTTAACAACTCCTTAAGCAACATATCGGTATTATCGGTATCTTTGGTGATATGAGACCAGATTCGATGTAAAAGGGCTATATATTTAGCCTTCCTCTAACAAATACCGTATTTTTTTTTTGATGGGCTCAAAACAGAAAATGTTAAGATATTTGAAAATTAACAGTGAGCTTTCTTCTTTACTTTGAGAAAAGTCTTATAGTGTTATTTCATTTCTTTATTATTGACATAACAAAGGATGGTTATGGATGTAAGATAAGTTTAGACAATAGAAAAGTAGTCCCATAAAATGATACGGACCATTGTATTTTAAGCCGTATGGCGTCACAACGATTAATACTTTCTTTCTGACCTAGGTGGCTGCCTCTGCGACATGATCACCGCAGCAAAAACGCCGCGACCAGGTGGCCAGAACGTCTAGCTATGTATTTAAAGTAGACCCAGAGTCGCTCCTGCTTGTGACCAGGTCACGGTCATCCGGTAGCTGTTGCCAAACATGTTCTACCTTAATATAAAACACCTTCCTAAAACGTTGTAATAAGATGGCACATAAAGACAATTAGCAACAAATTGAGAGAATTATTATATTATATATATCTCGATTTTTTAATATCAGTATTTTTTAGCATTAATTAATTAATTAATATTTGAGCAAAAATCTTTAAACGAAATATTATTATTTGAGAACTAAGTAATAACACAACAAATATTGGAACTGATAAATGATCACACAGAAATTAAGAAAAAAGTTGCTAGTGTAAATGTGTAGAGGGAATGCGGGTATTATGGAATATTCTGACACTACGGAATACCATTGTTTCTCATATGTTAAGTGTCACAATCTACCGTTAACTATTTCAACTATTAGAGAAAACAATTTCTAACAGCTAGTGACGACCTCACTTTGACACATCAACTGATTGTTTTGTGAGAGACGATTGTTTGTTTTGGCTGTCACAAAAACTTTTGCAGGCTATTGTTTATCATGCTATATATTTCTTTACTCTAATGTTCTTATTAATTCTAATAAAATAATTAGGTTAGTTCTCACTCATGCTTATCTTTGAGTTAAAACCGTATTTACTAAAATTTTGTTATAACCTAACAAAAAATATTGTTTCCCAAAATTACGAGTCGGGCAATAAGGAATACTACTATACCATAATGCCCGAACATTTTTCAAGTATTTGGCAAATTATTTATTTTGTCAACCTAATCTAAAACATTTTTCCTAACACCTTAAAAAAACTATTAATAGAACAATGTAACCCGCTTCGGTGGCGTAGTTTGCTAACGCGCTAAACGTGTTGAGCTCGACCGCTGAGGGCGGGGAGATCGAGGTTCAAATCTCGGTTGGGTGAACTGGGAGTGGTTTTTCCTAAATGGTTTTCCACTCTCCTTCCACGCAAATGCGGGTTCACTTCCTCTAATTTGACCTCCCAATTCCTAATCCATTCGTGTAATTAGTACTTAAAGCGTATATCCCGAACGGGTAGTAAGACGCTGTGCTAATATTATAATATTAATAGAACAATGTAACCTGATACAATATTTTAATCTATTATATTTTAATAATTCATTATTAATATTGATTTATAAATTAGTTATTTTTTATTAAATGTATTATTTCAATTATTCGTTATTATTACTATTTTATTGTTTTACACATAGTATTTGCATGTTTTTTTACACTCTCTTATGAAACCTTTGTTAGTTTTAGTAAATATAATTAAATATTTTATATAAAATGTGTAGTATTCCATATTACCCTCATTTGTTCCACATCTCTTTTAAGTGCTCCTACAGGACATTAAAAACTATTAATTTTGCTTTAAACACTAAAAATAGTTAAAAACACATTAATTATAAGTTTAATATGGATTTCAATGACAAAAGTGAAAACACGCTTTTATATTATTGAAAAAAGTAAATGGTATTCCATTTTACCCACACTTCCTCTACCTTAAAAAGATGTATCTATTTATCAAACCCTTCCTTCACCTCTGACAAGACATCTTGTGAATGTGGGGAATGCCAGGCCTCCACCGTGGTTCGGATTCCACGTTAAACTGTAGGTCCTTCATTTCATCTCACAATCACCCTATCATTACACATTAGCGTAAGTGCGTATAAACCGAATGGGTAGTAAGACGCGGTGCTAATAATAATAATAATAATATAACTTTTTAAATTTATCTTCCAATGGTTGGTAGTATTATTTGTATCAGCTTGTCTTACTACCCGTTCGTGTTATACATTTATGTAATAATTACGCTAATGGTTTTAAGAGTGAGGAAGGTTATATGTATAGAAAGTGTACCTGTATTTTCGGGGAGAGGTGAATAATAATTTAGGGAAAACCACCCTCAGTACAACTTACTGGGTTTGGAACACCAATCTTCCCATCATCGCTAGTCCCGTATATTGTGAAAGTGATGTCTTAGGCCATGTGGTCACCGAAGCCGATCATTTAGTGAAATCAGAGTTTCTCCTCTCACGGCGATGAATTAATCGGTGAGGCCCTGGGTGCTGTGTCCTGTTCTATATTTAAGCTAGTTTATAAGTAGTGTACAGATATAGGCCTACTGTATTTGACCTAATAATAGCTGGGGATGCTAATTGTATCTGGGGACTCTAATTGTAGCTGACGTGGAAAGTAAAGTTGTTAATAGTAGCTATTAAGTCAAATAGGGTGATCAGTAGGCTCAGAAAGTGTACGTTAAATACCTATATATATATGATATACTTTAGACCTACGTTGTCTTTAGGTAAAGTGCTCACTTCAGGACGCGATGATCATTGGTTTAAACCCAGCCAGCGTCGACGGATTTTTTTTTAGCGATTAAAATTCCATAGCAGAATTTCCTTCGGGGGGGAAGTAAAGCCGTCGGTCTCATGTCGATTGTGGCATGTAAAGAACCCTGAAAGGTGTATATATGAAAATACCTTTCCTACCAACATGTGTACGCCCTTTCGCTCTCGCTAATAGAAATTCTCGTGTGATGGATTATATAATCATTCAGTTTATTAAGTGCACGTTAAATACCTCAAATAAATAATAAGAGTATTATTACCATCATTTTCGTTCTACTTATTTATGTGCCATTCTATAGAAGAGCTGGGAGAGTCATGGCAGTCACAAACCAGATCATATTTTAAAATGTGAAACAAGTGACTAGTCAGTCACATGACATGACGTCATACTTACCCTCGCAAAGGCCTCTCCAGCTTCTTCCGTTAGCTACGTCACTTCCGCCTGATTTACTTACCAAATTTCCTATTAGTAAACTAAACTAGCTTTTCCCATGTTTTCTTCTTGAATCGTTAACACTCTGCCATCTCCCCCGCCCCCTCATTCCTCCACCCACCCACTCACCCTCTCAGACCCCCCCCCCCCCTACTCCTAATTCTATCAAGCACTTACTTTGTTGTTCCTAACTTGGTAATGGGTACCAATGTAACAAAGTTTAAGTTAGAACTTTCTTCGTCCGATACGTTCGATCCTGATAACAACATCAGTGGTCAAGCGGGCTAAATGTCAGGTTTATTTAGCCCAATTTGAGGTTGAAGGGAAGGTCGGGGTTAGACTCACTCTTGGAAGACGTGAAGGTGGTTTTACCCTGATGATTTCTTTCTCTCGACCTTCCTTATCCTTGTCCCGTTAGCTTAAATAGAATGCAGATAGCCTGGATAGTTAGTAAGATAAGGAGCACACACAAAAAAGGGCAGAAATGAATAAGGGCCTTGGTGGGAATATTTTTCTCACCACATTTCACTACACGTTAAGGTAATACGTAGACATTTTAACCATGCTGATATGGTAAGGATTAGGATGCTATGAGTAATAAATGTACCATAATTTGCGTGGAGCGAGCGTAGGAAACAATTTAGTAAAATGTACACCCGACTAGGATTTTAACTCCGACGCCATTGTAAAACTAAACTTTGAAGCGGCTTTCACACGTGATGGTCTTTCGCCGTCGCTGTGCACGCCACGGCGAGGACACTACGGACGGTCACTGTGACGTAAACGGCGCACCTAAATGTTCGAGATTCATTGTGTCTAAGTGTGGGAACCCACTGCCTTCGCGTCAGGTTTGCTTATGAGACGACACAAAGTAAAGATATGACGTTACGTGTTGTATAATTCATTCACGACCTTAGTTTACTTGGGTGACAGCTCAAAAAGTTACTAGAAATACTCCTTAACATACTCCTAAGCCAACAGCTGACAGGTATCACTCTGAATAACTGTAATGGAAACAGATAATAATGTGATAGTTATACACAGTAATTTAGGCCAAAACTATTTGTATATTTATTTGAGGTCAGACACAAAGCTTATTTATTGTTTTATTCCACATAATTTTTTTTTTATTGACAGCACTTTCACAAAAGGTCTAACGAAAATAGCTTTAAAATGGTGACCGAGGAATTTAAAACATGTGGTTTAACATGACGGAAACAAGTTTTTTAAAAGGTTACACCTACGCAGTCGATAAAAATATTTTATTCAGTTAAATATTTCAAAATACGATAAAATAATCATTAAATAATTTATTATAAATTTAAAAAATGACAAGTATTTTCTCTTTTCCGAGTAAATACGATGCCTGTATCAAAAGGTATTGATGTATGCATTATATTAAAAATCATTGATAACATTCCTAAACGAAGAATAAGTACTTTCAATTATGTTTAAAATAATGTTTCGAGTCGGATAAAAATAAATTATTAGATTAATGAAATAGTCTGAGAAAACTTAAGTTTACGTTATTTTAAATGTAAAATATAACAAGTAATTAAAAATCTTAACATTTATAAAAAAAACAGTGATCTTTTACAAGTGTTTGCAAACCAAAACTTAAACATATGATTTTTGAACTGTCATCCAGGTAGAAACCTATCATGAACGGACTCTACAGACTCACACTATTATCACGCCATGTCAATAAATTTACTAAACTGCACTGATGCTGTAGTGTTCAGTGCACCTGGCTACGAGCCTAGGGGTCTTGAGCTCGATTTTTGGCCGGTACCTTTTTTAAAAATGTGAGGGTGACCTGGTGGTCTAGGGGTAAGGTGTCAGACTTCTATGCTGGCGGCCGGGTTCAATCCTATGTCCCGGCACATATTTATCTGATTTCCAAACCCTTCCTTCACCCCTGACAAGACATCTTGTGAATGTGGGGAATGCCAGGCCTCCACCGTGGTTCGGATTCCACGTTAAACTGTAGGTCCTTCATTTCATCTCACAATCACCCTACCATTACACATTAGCGTAAGTGCGTATAACCCAAACGGGTAGTAAGACGCGCTAATAATAATAATAATAATAATCTTAAAATTGTGAGCTCAAGTCAAGGGTTTGATAGTTGTATCGGCGTTATCTTTTTGAGATTTTTACGAATCTTGAATTTCTCGTATACCTTAGGATTTGAGTGTCCCCTCTCTACTGATATCATCCTATTCAAATTTGATAAGCCTGGTGTACACTTTTCATCGCTATATGCCAGGTTTGTCTTTCGACTTCATAAATACATGGGGAAAATCTGGAACATGATGACTAGGAGGAAAATTTACATACAAATCGAATTACTTCTGTGTATTGACTTCGGAGATTGAAGAGAACCTTTCTCCTCGTGTGGCAACTTCAGTTTAGTAGCTTTGACTCCTGTCGAGCCTTAGTCTCAGATAGGAGAGAGGGAGGGGTAAAGGGAGGAGAGTTACGCGGAACCCAATTTTGAGTGAAAAGTGACACTAGAAGTCGATGACGTTAGTATTATTTTTTTTTATTCGTTTCATGTTTGGTTTCATTTTGGCGACGTACGTCTTCGTGACTGACTGAGTCGTCATGTGGGAAGGACTGGAAAAAGATCTAAGGCAATGTTCCGCAGACATTTTTAAATTTGCGGCACACTGTTTTGGTTTTGGGTACGCGACGTGGCTGCAGAAAATGAAATACGCACTCAGTACAACTGTTGTACGGTAAATAAGAATTAGGAAAGTGTATATTACTTTAGTTGAACCCTAAAGTAACTTCAAATGTACTTACATTAAAGTTTAAATATCTTTTTCTGTGCCCACCCGCTTCTTTAAGATTTGGAAATATTTCGTAAAAAAAACATTAGTAATTTAAGTGAACCATAAATGTAAATTACCTGCTTTAGTAGCTGAGTGGTATAAAGCATCACTCTCGTGATAAATGGACCTGCTGATGACGAGGAGAACGGGATTCATGTCCTGGTTGGGTCTACTGAAGTTTTTTTTTAAATTGTTTACTACTCTTTTTCCACACAAAGGCGGGTAGATTACCTCTAAAATTCTTTCTTCCTCAACCCTACCCCATTAGAGTTAGGGTGGGCTTACATTAATGCATACCGCATAACTAATAATTAATAGTGCAAAGCAGCGATTCTTAACCGGGAGGCCACAAAAGGATTTATGGGGGGCATCGAAAAAATAATTTAAACTGTACTTTACTGAAGTAAATTATCTTAAATCTTACGTTTTGGAAGAAAGAATTCGATGATCGTAAGCATGTAAGTACAGAATATTCTCAATTTTCCGGGTAATGAAGGGTAAGGGAAGCACGTATAAAATAAAACACGGATAGTAGAAAATAATCCCCATCTATTTATCATAGCCATTAAAAATTTGCTGCCCTTTGTCTCTACTTATTTATGTGAAAAGGGATTTTACAAAATGATAAATATTAAAATGAAGCAGCAAAATCGACTCCGAATTGACTCCTGCACGAGAATAGTAATCTATACTTATTAAATAACATGTCCTGATTGATTGACTGACTGACTGACTGACTGACTGATTCATCATCGCCGAGCGCAAACTATCAAGGCTACAAGCATGAAATTCGAACTGTATATTCATTTTGTTATGTAGGCACCCACTAAGAAAGGATTTTAGAAAATTCCACCCCAAAGGGGTCAAAATAGGGGATGATAATATGTATGATAATATGTATGAAAGTCCGTCATTTTGAAAGTTACATAAATAAAATTTTGTATTTCGGTTATTGACGTAAAACAAATAAATACGTGTTTCAGGAATTTTGGAAATTTTATTTAATAAGGGATGAAAAAGGGGGTAAAGTTTGTATCGGACTTGCATTATTTTTGATCTTAGGTCAAGTTATGGTCATCAACGTAACGTAATATTTTAAATTAATCTGTAAATACATATGTATATTTTCGTATTTGTATATAATCAACTTCCACGCGAGCAAAGCCGCGGGCAACAGCTATCTAGTAAGTAATATAATAGAAACAAGAATAGACAAATTAGTAGAAAGTGTCCAACAGTAGAGGTCCCATTAAATTAATTTAAGGAAGTTAATTTCTGTGTTTTTTATTTGTTTGTTATTGTAATCAGTAAATAAATTCACTATTTTAGAATACATCTTAATGATTAATATGTTAGTAAAAACTAGGAGGCTGCGAAAATATTTTAGAATATTTAGGGGTCCGAGAGTAATAAAAGGCTAAGAACCACTGGTGTAAAGCACATAGTGTGCAAGAAGTTGAAATATATTATTTTTAATGATAGCGTTTATAAACCATAAATAGTGTAGGCCCCTACAATGAACAAAGTTGATATAATTTTAACTTCTTACACTTTATATCGAGAAACCCTTCTCTGTGGCGTAGTTGGCTAACGCGCTTGTCGTGTTGAGCTCGACTGCTGAGGACGGGGAGATCGAGGTTCGAATCTCGGTCGGGTGAACTGGGGGTGGTTTTTCCTAAATGGTTTTCCACTATCCTTCCATGCAAATGCGGCTTCACTTCCTTTAATTCAACCTTCCCAATTCCTAATTCATTAGTGTAATTAGTACTTAAGCGTATAAACCGACTGGGTAGTAAGACGCGGTGCTAAATAATAAAAATAAATATATGTGGAGCGTAGTATAGATAGTCATTAGGCTTGAGACGTATCAGCCAATGAAAATGCGAGGAAAGGATATGACCTATTAAATGCCTGTCTACAAGTAAACGAAAATAATTAGCTTCTGTATCTATTAATCTTCATGTTTAAAATACCTTGTAATAGCCATACTGGTTTGCTAATCACGATTCATTTTAGTTTTAGTGTCTATGACTATGATTGTCTATATGATTGAAAATAAAAGAGAAGTATTACATTTTGTATACTGTTATTGAAAAGTAGGTCTATTTCTATAATATACATGCCAAAAATATAATCGGAACCAAATAAAAATTGGTTTCAATTTTAATAGTGCAGACACCCGCTTGGGTGGCCACATTGTCTAACGTGCTAATCTCGTAGTACACTAGACTGCTGATGATGGAGAGGTCAAGGTTTGAATCTCGGTAAGGTATGTTGAAGATGGCTTTTTCCAAAATTGTTTTACACTCTCCCTCCAAGAAAATACGGGTAGACTTCCTATAAATAAAACCTTCCTCATCCCTAAAATCACTAGCGTAATTAGTATATAGGTGTATAACCCGGATGGGTAGTAAGACGTGGTGCTAAACCAAAATAGTACGGACAAAACTTAATGTAGTTAAATTCAAGTTTCAGATATAGACTACAGTTTAATTATTGTTTTTCGTATGAACCCATTATAGAAGGGTTTTCTGTGACATTATCTAATAGTGAAAAGAGATTAGTCCTCTCTCTCCTCTATGAATAAAAAACAACCGATTTAAGTAAGACGCTATACATTACGTTTTATTATAAACCGATGTATTTTTCTTATGAACTGTGCACTGTGTGCTATACACTGTTTACTATCAGTTATGCCTTATGCACTAATACAAGACTAGCCTTATTATCGTGCATGCGTGTAACCTGAAAAGGTAGTAAGACAGAATGATTAAAAAAGGTTGACAGAAGAGAGCTCATGAGCCCATTTTGGGTACAGGACTGGCAATAGTTAAGGTACATCGACTCAGATTTAAATGATTTGCCCACTGATGTGGGTATATATTAGTTTTTTTATAGTATGGCATTAGTGACTATGAGGGCTATGATATCCAGATTAGGTTGCCTTATTTGTGGCCTATTACAGCTCTAGTGACATAAAACGTTTCCCAAGGTACATATATGGAGGTTGTCTACATGTGATACCCGTAATGAGATGAGTTGATTATAGTTATTATGAACAGGTGTGAGTTTCAACCTAACTTAAGCCTAATTAACCAAACCCTGGAGAACGTTGGGATTCCCCCCCCAAGGGAAAAATACTCAAGGTACACCATGGGGCCAGTTTATTCCAGGATTAGATTAAATCAATAGTAGCCTAATATTATGTCAAACGTAAGGTCTACGTAAAAATAGGCCAACTAGTATTGTGCTTTTTATAAGGTGCACAAAATCACAAAGAAAACACAGTCCCATCCAAAGTAAAACATGATTTCCATAGGAAAGGTCGTTTAGGATTATTATTATTATTATTATTATTAGCGCGTCTTACTACCCGTTCGGGTTATACGCACTTACGCTAATGTGTAATGGTAGGGTGATTGTGAAATGAAATGAAGGACCTACAGTTTAACGTTGAATCCGAACCACGGTGGTGGCCTGGCATTCCCCACATTCACAAGATGTCTTGTCAGAGGTGAAGGAAGGGTTTGGTAATCAGATAAATCTTTGCCGGTACCGAGAATTGAACCCCGGTCGCCAGCACAGAAGTCTGACACCTTACCCCTAGACCACCAGGTCACCCGTCGTTTAGGAAATACAAATATTTTATTTTGTAACAAAACTCGTTAACATGTTACAATTTTACTAGTGTTATTTTGTAGGTATTGATAATAATATCTGTCAGATGGCATGGATTGACATAAAAATAGATCTGGTAAAGTTTCTAATTATTGCAATGAAAAATTAGACTGAACCTTAAGACAGTTGATATCCAATAGCGGAAAAAAAAAATCTATTTCCAAAGCCGGAAAGGTAATCTTCTATGAAGCCAAATACATAGTCATCTGGTTAGTTCATCCCTTCTAGAAACTGTTTCGTACCATCCTAAACCATACAATTTAAACAAAAAACAAAAAATCGGTTAAATCATCGTAAATATTTCCTTCCTGGGTTACGGAACTTTATGGTCCTTCTGTCATCCCCTTCTCGCAAGAAGAGAAGGGAACCGGTATCAATTAGAAGAACCAAGTCTCTAAAGCGGGAGGGGGGCAAGTGTAAGTTGAAGTGTCCTCTTCAGTTCTACCGACGATTGACTCACGACGGCTGATTGGGAACTCCGGTGGTGCACCCTCTCCTCTACATCCACACACACCGGGTGGCGGCGACATCCCTCACCCCCCGTCCCCCTCTATGTAATGATGTTCTGAAAGTATTCGAGAGGTCCCCCCCCCCATCTACCTCCTCTTCAGAGCCACTTCACGCATAATTGCCACTAATATGTTCGTCGCGACGCGCACTTATGTACACGTACGTATTTGCTCTTGTCCTAAGGCCATGTTGTGTTGTTGAAGATTACTGGGAAAGAGGTTGAGGGGGTGGTAAAGGGGTGGGTTCAAGAAGGGGGAAAATACTGAGTGTACTGTCCATATGGTCAAGAAAAAAAAGAAAGAACGGGCGAAATGTTCCAACCACTCTGAAGATTTATTTATCATTTTCAGTTTATAGTGGTTTATTATATTCATATTATAGGCCTGCCAGCGTCGGTGTACACGCAGTCTAAATTTCAAACTCATTTAGTCGTATTAAAATTTTAGTAAACATTCTAAATCAATGTTTCTTTAGGTGGGATTGTAGGGGATGCAAGAAGAGGCCAGTGTTTTTGTAGTTTTTATAACAAAACTTTATTTTTGCCAAAAAATATTGCTCAATTTGAAACATAGAGTTTAATTTTCTTCGCGTTGTGATACCAACAGTTGTTGAATATCTGTCATGAGCATAGCGGCATTAGATGACAAACTTTTTAAATGAAGAGAAAAGGTTGTCAGAAAATTCCAGAACACTCTTGACAGATATTCAACAACTGTTGATATCACTATGTGAAGAAAACTAAACTCTATGTTTCCTTTGGAGGAATATTATTTTTATTTTGACCATAAAAAGGTTTTGAAAGAAAAAAACTGCAACAACACTGCTCTCAACTCGCGTTCCTTATCCTCCCACCTTAACTGGGGGTGTACGTACCCCTAAGGAGCTCAATAACCCAAATAATGGGGATATGGGAATCAATCTCTTAACAATAAAAAAAAGCTCTTGTTAAATTGGTATAAGTTATCATCGTTATCAATACGGATTATTTCTTTGTAACTTTTCTAAAAATAAATATGATAAAATTCTTATGATTTTATTTAAGTTGTACTGTTCATAACTATCCATATGTAGAACTAGATAGCTGTTGCCCGCGGCTTTGCTCGCGTGGAAGTTGATTATATACAAATACGAAAATATACATATGTATTTACAGATTAATTTAAAATATTACGTTACGTTGATAAACATAACTTGACCTCAGATCAAAAATAATGCAAGTCCGATACAAACTTTCACTCCCTTTTTCATCCCTTATTAAATAAAATTTCCAAAATTCCTGAAACACGTATTTATTTGTTTTACGTCAATAACCGAAATACAAAATTTTGTTTATGTAACTTTCAAAATGACGGACTTTCATACATATTATCATCCCCTATTTTGACCCCTTTGGGGTGGAATTTTCTAAAATCCTTTCTTAGTGGGTGCCTACATAACAAAATGAATATACAGTCCGAATTTCATGCTTGTAGCCTTGATAGTTTGCGCTCGGCGATGATGAATCAGTCAGTCAGTCAGTCAGTCAATCAATCAGGACATGTTATTTTATAAGTATAGATGAAACCAATATATTTACATATTTTGAAGTCACACTGGTCACTAAAATAACTGGTGATGATGATGATGATGATGATGATGATGATGATGAGATTACGAGAATCTGACGAAGGGGATGTGGATATATATTGGGCAGTCTATTGGGGTCTGTAATGATAAAAAGGTTAACTTAATAGCCCCTGTTTTAAATAATGTTGAATAGAGAGTGAATTTTATTTGAGAAGAAAGAGATTTAAAAAATAGTTTGTAAAATAACATTATTTTATGATTGTAATTAAAAATTACTATAATAAATTAATAATAATATATTTTATTCGTAGATTAGGTTTGTAAAACCAGTCAAGTTGGTAAGGGGAGAATATAAAAAAGTTTGAATAAATTTATTTTGGTTCGTCAACAACCCGAAGGTTGGCTTGATGTGGTTTCTCTCCATCCGTAGCTAAGCATGCACTCAGCCCGTCAGTTGGTTGGTGCTACCTGCACCATCTGGTGAAAATTCCATGTTTTAGGCTAGTTCAGGAAGTGAGGTGGTACCCCATAGTCCTCTACATTGAATTTATATAAGCAAAAGCGAAAGGGTCTACAGTTTTTTTCCAGGAAAGGTATTTTCACATATCTTCCAGGATTCTTTTAAATGCCTCAATCGACTTGGACCGACGGATTTACTTCCTCTCCGAAGGGAGCTGGCTTTACGGATTTTTTTATCTCTCAATAAAAATCCGTTGACTTCACCTGGGTTGGAACCCACGAACATCGGGTCCTGAAGCGACCACTTTACCCCAAGTGCATTGAGGTTGACAGATTAATATTGTAAGATATAAATTAGATTTTTCTTTAAGAATTAAATTACTTGGTCGTATTTATTAAGTTTAATTATTTTGCACATGCTAGTATTGTTGAGATGTATATTTTGGTTTGTATTTTTGTAAAAGGCTAACTGAATAAGTTACAGACAATAATCCCTCCCCCCCTTCCCCTCCCGTCACCGTGGAGAGTCACAAAGGTTGCTACACTTGTTCACCGGCATAACCAACATCAGAGAGAAGAAACAAATACATTTCTAGTAACTTCTGCAACGTTTTAAATTAACTAACGTGAAGAATGGTAGGAAGGACGTCTCGTGTTCGGATCCTGACTGGTTCAAATGTACGCCCTGATCGTACTCAATACACGTGTCTTACTTAATCGTGGGCGCTAGACTCTCTAACGTCTTATGTTCGAGCACCAGGTGGGTACATCTCCCACCAACGTTATTATAAAACTATCCTTGCATGTGATTGAATCATCATCAACTGTTTCCAAACCGATTCGGTGACCGCATGGTCTAGCACGTTACTCTTGCAGTAGACTGGACTGCTGATATTAGGGACATTGGTGTTCGAATCTTGGTCGGATATACTTAGGTTGGTTTTTTTTTTTAAGGTTTCCAGTCTCCCTCGGGATTGTTAGTATCTGAATTATTTTGTTCGGACCACCACCCCTTTACAACGAACAATTTGGAAGTGAGTTATTTCACTTGTAAGTGCTGAGATCTGCAACTAACACTCCCCAGTGTCCAAAGACTCAAGCCTGGTTCAAGGAGCGCGGCAAAATACCCGTAAGTGCTGTTGCACACGTACAGATATTATCGGTGTCGGCGCCGTTATCGTTGTTAGCACCGATACCGGCGTGGTTTGTTGCACACACAACGACAATATCGCTATCGGTGCTTGAGAGGCATAGGCAGTTTTGTGAATGATGGAGAGCAAACAACATGGCTCCCATGTAGATTAGGTGGTTTATTTTGTTGTGTTTGCTTCATCTCCGGAGGAGACGACGCCAAAACCGGAGAGGAAGACCCATAAACACGCTCTGCTCTCCACTAATTCAATTAAGGTCACTATGTCATACTTGAATTTACTAGACATTTTACTCAAAAGTAGAATGAAGGAAACGAACGCGCAAGCACCTAACCTCACGAAAGACAAAACCAAACAATGCAAGATGACAGCTGCAGACTAGTGGTCACCCGCTCTGCGCACTGATATCGGTGTATTTATCGAGGGGGCCGCCGACATGCCTCCAAGTCGGTAGTCGTCACGATAATGCTGTCGTGTCGGTATCGTGTGCAACAGGGCCAAAAGATTACATGGAATCTCACTACCACCGATATCGGCGCTGGCACCGACACTGATATTATCGGTACGTGTGCAACAGCACTAAGGCTGAATGTCCGGTGTTTAACCTGTATGTGACCAAGGGCAGCACTTTCCCTTTTAAAACACTCATACAACCCGGTAGATGGGTGAAATATTCTTTAAGGTGCGGCAGAAGGGAGCGCGAGTAATTTTACAGTTTTTATAGAATTTAAAGTTTTTGGCCAAAATAAATCAGATATTTTTCCAGTAGCAACATAGAGTTTTGTTTTCTGCACATTCTAATATCAACAGATCTTGATTATCTGTCAAGGGTGTCCTGGAATTTTGTCAAAACTTTTTCTCTTTATTCAAAAAGTTTAGTCAAAATTACAGGACACCCTTGACAGATATTCAAGATCTGTTGATATGAGCATGTGCAAAAAACTAAACTCTATGTTGCTACTGGAGAAATATTATATTTATTTTGGCCAAAAACTTTCAATTCTATAAAAACTGTAAAAACACTTGCTATCCCTTCTACCTCACCTTAACAGCCATTTCCTTGAACAATATCTGAGAGTTTTTTCTTTACGTCAGGCTAATAAGCCATCAACTAATCAATTACATTGGTCCCCTGTCCGGTAAGATCGTCTCGATAGAAACATTACTTAGAGCTACTTTAACGCAGGGGTCTCCAAATTTTATACTATATGGGCCAAATAATATATTTTTTTACTAATTTTTGCGGGCTAAAGAAACGTTCACCTGTTCTTCAAGTAGCATTATTTTTGCCCTTAATGCCTTGACATGCGCTAATAGATCATAAATCAAATTTGTTTCAACATGCGAATTTAGATTCAAGTCATATTGCCAGTCACGTCTATAAAAAAAAATTCCACTTTCCAAAGCCAGTCAGTGTTTGATAAAAGTGATTGACGTTGATTCTTCTCAGTTATAAATGAATCAATTTATATGTAATAAATTATATTTATAATAATTAGTCAATATAATTACTTTAAAAAAAATAGGTAACATCTTTTGGAACCTTCCTTTGGTAACCCTATGCCGGGAGACTTGGAACTACCTAAAAATCGTCACAGCCAAGCCGTTCTGTTGTCAGTAAAAGAAATGGCGCCTGCGTATTAAAATGAGAGTTTGCAATTCCGACAGCACTCTGGCTTGGTGTCATGGGGAATGCACGCGTGTGGACAGAAATTGGACATGTCAAATAAACTGTGGTTAATAAATAACGAAGAGAAATAGTTAATTTGTTTTTGATAAAATCTTGGAATGGGCCGGAAATAATCTTGTGGCGGGCCGCATGTGGCACGGGGACTGTAGTTTGGAGATCCCTACTTTAACGTATTCTTGTGTAAAGAAAGCCTGGTCCACACTCAAGTTTTATACAGCATTTTGCCTGTGAAATTCAAGACGCTGCAGACAAGACGTTGCGTGTGGACTGTAAAACTGTGTAATTATGTGAATTGCGCAGAGGAGAAACAAGGAAACAAAAAACTGATCATAACAGCATATTTATCGGCGAATTGCACATACATTTTGCTCACTTTTCCTTATATTTTGGTGCAAGAACAATGATTACAGGGTTAAACAAATTTTTATTATTATTTTTTTATTGATATTTTTTTAATTATTAAACAATGACTAATAATGTTCACGTGGGCTTATTACGGGCAACTCTGAGTTTGAGTATCTTCAGTAGACAATGTCTGGACCATCTTGAGCATCGCGTGGTGTTAAGACGTTTACGTAATTTGCCTTCGTTTTGCAAGACAAATTGAAGAAAATTGTCTAGACTATCACTAACGGAACTGATTGGGAAAAACGGTGCTGAGAACTGTACTGTGTGGACACCCTTGAACTGCAACGTTTTTTCCACACAATTTTGCCTGCGGAGTCATAACTGAATAATAAAAACGTTGAGTGGGGACCGGGCTTTAGATCATGCTATCTGCAGCTTTTAATTGTGTTACAGACATTGCCTACCTATGACGTCATGGCAGCTCCAGAAAAGATTTCTCCTGTTAAGGAGTTTACGATATATTAATCGATTTTTAAAGATATGACGTTGAAACGAAAACAATATATTTTAAAAATAAATCTTAAAATATGCCTATTAGTGTCATAACATTATTATTTTTATCTTGATTAAAAGAATTTTTGTGAACGTATTTTTTTGAAGTCATCTACCACTTAGGCTATTTGGTTTTGTCGCAAAAACAGGAGTCTGGCTGCCAGGATATAGATTAAAAAGGGCCGTGGTAGTATATGTATATATAGAATAGGAAGCAAGAGAAATAACATTTTAAAAAGAAAGTCAATGTTTCCAAGGCGCAAATAGTAGTCTAAAGTGGCTATGTAAACTCGTCAGAAGAAGAGGAAAGGGCTATCCTGAAATAAAAAAAAGAGCCCTCGCTTAGTGAATTGCTCATTTTCTTCTCTCTTTCTCTTTTTATTTTGTACATTGGCGTATAAGTTTGATAGTACTTAGAGTGCTTAGCTGTGTCAAGTTAAGATGCAATCCGCTTCGCAAAATAGTTTCGAAATCACTAAGTAGGTAACGTCGTTAAGTAAAGATTATCAGCACCTAGAAAATAACACTAATTATGTTTTCAAGTTTTGCAGAAAAGAAATGTGTTTGTATTTTCTAAAATAAATTTGTATTTTCTAAAATAACCTTCCTTTTTAAAACTGGACTATGCTAAATTGATGTTTTGAATAGATAATAGCCCAAGATAATCAATTTAAGATCCTCCGATTTTCCTCCTCTTAGATTTTTAAAGTTATTTTCTCTTTTTCCCTTTTTTAAATTGACAAATAAACAAACAACCTCAGAAATTTTAAGCGTCGTTCACGAACCTGAAAAGATACTTTAAACATATTTACAGAAAAGGAACTAGAAATTTACTTTTAATCAAAACATAACTACTCAAAAGTCCTCTATAGACTAATCAATTTAATCCAGATACTCAACTCAACTGATCCTCTCTTTCTTTTTTTCAAAAAAGTCCACCTTTTCAACTTAGTGTTTGTAATTGACACCGAAATAAAAATGAAGTAAAGAGAAAGAAATCAAATTACGATTTTAGTTAGATCTAATCTGAAACCCAAATTTAAATTGCTTTATAAAAGAGATCCCCATTACCAGGAAAGCCATCACAGAAACGTAGAGATAACAAAAAAAAAATCCCCCTATTTTTTTTTATTTCCAGAGAAAGGGATGATCCTCCCTCGTCTCTTAACCAACCAACCCCTTACTTGTTCAATTTCGTGGTTGGTTTTCCAGGCATTGCATTAGTGGCAGGTGGGGTGTGTGCCTCCCCCCCCTCACACCCCCTTTTTCGAACCCTCTAGAAACCCCTTTACCCCCCTCACCAACCCATGAGATGGGATAACAGCCAGCACATAGGCAAAGCACTATAACAAGAGGAGGACACCAATTTAATATACAACTAGGTGAATAGGGGGTTGGAGTGAGGTGGGGGGAGGATTGACTGTTTGAAAAAGGGGAGTGAGGGGGGTAGACCAGTGTGGTAGACCTAAAATAAGATGGCGTATCTCTCTCGACCGGTTATGTTAGGTGGGACAAGGGGAGGAATAGACAGATGTGCAGACATGTTGTGCCAGTTGTTACCGCTTTATCAATCACCCTTAGTAATAAATCTCTCTTTTTTTTTGAAAATATTGTACAGTAAGTTTCAAAAAATTATGAGTAGGCCTAACTGATTTTTCATGTTACAGTTCAATTTTCAAAAAGATGAACCTTTCCATAAAATACAAGCAAGTTATTTTGTTTGTGGTCAACATTGATATCTCTTTTTACTTTATAACTATCTTACAGGTAGAGAAAGTATTGTGATCGTCAAAAAAATTGAACTCAAGATTTTGACAAATGTTGACATTTCATGACCCCCCCCCAACACCCGAATCCAAGACAGGAGTTTTTTGAATTTACATCTGTCTGGTCGGTGACCTGGTGTTCTAGGGGTAAGGTGTCGGACCTCTGTGCTGGCGGCCGGGGTTCAATCCTCGGTCCCGGCAAAGATTTATCTGATTACCAAACCCTTCCTTCACCTCTGACAAGACATCTTGTGAATGTGGGGAATGCCAGGCCTCCACCGTGGTTCGGATTCCACGTTAAACTGTAGGTCCTCCATTTCATCTCACAATCACCCTACCATTACATGTTAGCGTAAGTGCGTATAACCCGAATGGGTAGTAAGACGCGGTGCTAATAATAATAATAATAATACGTCTGTCCGTCTATCTGTCTTTGTGTCTGTACCTCGGACTAGAGCCTAAACTATTTTGCCAATCGGGCTAAAACTTGGTATCTAAGTTTTTCATAGAGTTGACCCGAGGGTTTTTTGGAATTGGGTATTTAACTCGAAAATTAAGGGTAGTTTACTGAAGGGTAAAAAGAGAAAAAAATCGATTTTCTCAAAATCGGCTCTAACGATTTTGATTAAGTTTAATTTCCAAGCATTGATTACTATTATAAACAAAATGGTTACACTCTATTTTTCGGCTAAATAACTTAAAGGTTTCCGGTCTGATGCGTACATTTTAATTTTTATTCATATCTCCGAAACTATTTGAGATATTAAATTGCTTATATTTAAAATAATGTTGATCTATTTACATTACAAATAATTTATTTGAAACATGTTTTTTAAACAAAAACTTCTCGAGCTAAGCGCAAATATATATATATATTTTTTTATCTTTTCGAACATTTAAGGTAAAGTATTGCGACCGTCAAAAAAATCTAACCAGAGATGTTGATGGATGTCGACGTTTCATGAACCCCGAGCTTTAAAAAGTGGTATTTGCAATGACATCTGTCTGTGTGTATGTTTAACCCTAAAATTAAGAGTAATTTAATAAAGAGCGAAAAGAGAAAAAATCGATTTTCTCAAAATCAACTCTAACGATATTGATTAAAATTCGTATCTACGCGTTGATCAAGATTATAAATAGAATGGCTATTCTAATTTTCCCATGAAAATGACTTTTAGGGTACTTTACAGAAGCGTAAATTTCCGTATCTCCGCAACTGTTTGAGATATTGAATAACTTATCTTGCAAAAATGTAATATTAATAAAAATAAGAAGCTTTTATTTGAAATGTATTTTGATACAACCAATAGTTTCTGAGATATTGGCAAAAATTCTAATACAATTTTGTGAGCTTTATTTGTGAATTATTATTATTATTATTAGTAGGCTATTATTATTATTATTATTATTATTATTATTATTATTATTATTATATTATTATTATTATTATTATTATTATATATTATTATTATTATTATTATTATTATTATTATTATTATTATTATTATTATTATTATTATTATTATTAGCACCGCGTCTTACTACCCGTTCGGGTTATACGAACTTACGCTAATGTGTAATGGTAGGGTGATTGTGAGATGAAATGTTGGACCTTCAGTTTAATGTGGAATTCGAACCACGGTGGAGGCCTGGCATTCCCCACATTAAAAAGATGGTGAAGAGGTGAAGGAAGGGTTTGGTAATCAGATAAATCAGTGCCGGGACCGAGGATTGAACCCCGGCCGCCAGCACAGAAGTCTGACACCTTACCTCTAGACCACCAGGTCACCCTTTTATATACTAATTACGCTAATGGTTTTAGGGACGAGATAGCTTATATTTTATAGGAAGTTTACCCACATTTGTGTGGAGGAAAAGTGGAAAACAATTTTGGAAAAACCACCCTCAGTACACCCTACTGAGATTTGTACTTCGATCTCCCGGTCATCGTCAGAATAATCTACTGCGAGAATAGCGCCTTAGACTATGCGACCACCGAACTGGGTGATAACCTTCCTATGGTAATTATATTATCACTAATATTGTCTAACAACCTTAGCTGAGTCGATAACGTGTCCGCTTACTTATCTTAAGATTCGGGGTTCGAATTCTGACATGGCAGAAAAAATTAACATTGATTAAATGTGGCCATCAACCTTCACAGTGATGTAATAACGGTCGGAATTTGGACGTTGTGTCTGTTCTAGATTTAAGCGTTTTTATAATTCATGTGTTGATATAATCAGTTGGTTTAAAAAATTGCACGTTAAACTGCTCAAACAGCTCAAATAAGGGGGGGGGGAGGGTTCTATTAAACTCTAGAACGCAAATTTCATGATAAGCAGATGATTTAGAGTTATTTGTTAATAGTTTGGAAGCAGAAATGCAAAAAATTTATTGGAATCCAGAAGAGGAAACGATTTAGAAGGGAAAGAAGACAAGACTAGACAGATGATCAAATAGATAACACACAGCGTGAGGACAATTATTTAGAGATTACTGCGGATAACATATCAATGATTTTAACTAGTAACTGGTCTAACAATCCATAATATAAAGCAGCATTTATCAAATTTTTGTTAGTTATCCTTTACTCGACCATGACCTAACCAACGTGGCCCTTACATTATTTATTAATCAACCTCGGTGGTTTTGGGATAAATTGCTTGCCTCTGGACCCGATGATCGTGGGCTCAAACCCAACCGGACTCGACGGAATTTTTCTTGAGCGATAAATAATTGTAGCACAACCTCCTTCGGAGGGAAAGTATAGCTGTCGGTCCTATATCGATTGTGGCATGTAAGTGAACCATGAAAGGTATGTGAAAAAACCTTTCCAGGCAAAATTGGTAAGCCCTTTCGCTCTCACCCATAGAAATTCTTGTGTGCTTATTTATTTAGTCGGTTCAGAAAATGCATGTTAAAATACCTCAAATAAATTAAATAAATTACTTTATTATATGTAACGTACCTACCATCTTGTAAAGTATAAGCGGTTGTTGTTTCAAATTTATATAATTTCTTAGTGGCTAACTCAATAAAGTCCGAAGTAAAGTAAGAAATCAGTAAAGACAGACGCAGTTACGTAGGATCCATGTACTACGAAGGTGTGGTTAGAATCCTGACCGATTTTACGAAGGTTTTTTTTTTTCATACACGGTTTATTATTATTTATTCCCACAAGTGTTGGTACATTTAATTTATATTCTTACTTCCAATTAGTTTAATTAAAATAATTTTATAGCCCTGGTGAACAGTAGGAGGTAGAGCAAAAATATTCCAACTTACATTATTCTTTTTTGGTCACCGGCCTAGTTACGTCAGATTAACAGATGATAATATATTAGAGCCATTTTATATTTGAAGAATGGTTCCAGCACAGATTTATCTGATTACCAAACCCTTCCTTCACCTCTGACAAGACGTGTATTAATCACAACTTGTGAATGTGGGGAATGCCAGGCCTTCACCGTGGTTCGGATCCCACGTTAAACTGTAGGTCCTCCATTTCATCTCACAATCACCCTATCATTACACATTAGCGTAAGTGCGTATAACCCGAACGGGTAGTAAGACGTGGTGCTAACAATAATAATAATAGTAATATATTTGAAGAAAAAAGACTTAGCAGAGCGTGGTTTCGATCCACGGACCTCTGGGTTATGGCCCAGCACGCTTCCACTGCGCCACTCTGCTATTTGATTAAGTGAACGGTAGTTTAGCTACTTTATTTTTATTATTTAGTTAAAACAACCATAAGATTAAAATGTACGTCTTTAGAAATGAATGCATTAATAAAATAAGAAATTGCAATTTTGAAAGCATAATTTAAAACTGAAAATGAAATTGGTAATTTATTGGTCATAAGAAGTATGAAACATTAAATATTGGTCACATTAGTATAAGTTTTGAACAATGTAGCACAAAATAATTATATTGAACATAAATTTTCAAACAATTTTTAGAATTAATATATTAGACACATTAAAAAATTAAAAACACTCCAAACAATAAGCATATATACAATAGTTATAGTAGATACAATAGTTAGAGTATTATTGATGTTAGAAAATATAAGTTAAAATTAAAGTATTTACTCATATATCATATATCCAAAATGATAAAATTAAGAATAATATAATATTTTGGTATGATTGAGGAAGGAAGCATTCTAGAGTAATCTAGCCACATTTGTATAGAAGGAGATGGAAACCGATAAGGAAAAATCGTCCTAATATATGCGTCCGGGATTCGAACCCTAATCCATCCATCATCAGGAGGTCATCTAACAGAGAGTGATGCCTTAGACCAGTTGGGTCCAATTGGAAGCCCACGGGCCAAATGTAGCCCACGCTCACTAAAAATTTGGCCCTCGCAGTAACCCGGAGAAAAATTAAAGGGAAACCCCCGGTGGTAGATGTGAAATAGCTCATGAGTCAAATATATATTTAAATAAAAAGGTCATTAATGCATTTATTATAGATTTATTTCGTTATTAGAAATATGTATAAATATATATTTATAATGCAAAGTTGTTTTGTGAAAGTTTATGCACGTGCATATTTTATAATACAGTAGAACGTCGATAGTTCGGATTTCAAAAATCCGGATCGCCAAGAAAAAATATTATGTAATTATAAAAATAGCCACAGTGGGATCAATACCAGAAACATGGCCGCTAAAAGACAAACCTCCCTCGTTCAAATAAATAAATTAAAAAATTTTTAGTTCTTATATTTTTGCCTTATTATATTATTTCAGAATTCGTGTTTTTACCCCCCCCCCCCCTCAAAAAAGTAAGCTTACTGTTTAAATAAAGTTTCGATAGTATCCTCTATATGCTTATTTTTTAATTTTGTTATAGGTGTATTTCCGAAAATCCGGACAAATCAATAATCCGGAGTGGCTTGATTCCCAATTAGTACAAATTATCGACAGGCAACTGTACATTTTTCGGTGGTTAAAAAACTTGTTTCTTGCAGTAAAATTTGAAAAATTATAACAACGAAAATTACAATTTATTATAAGTATTAAAAATAATTTGATTATTAAGTATTGTCTGTAGGCCTATATTAAGTTGATGGTATTATTAAATATCTCTTCGGCCTGCGGTGAAGGCTTATAGTCTTACTTGCTTTGCTCGTTGCGGGCTCTGCCCTTAAACCCCCAGTGAGTTTGCTTTGCAAGTGGATGTAAACTAATGTAATTCCAGAGCCTTTTTTTGATAGGTCTTGCCGTTTAGCCACCAGAGACTTCCAAAGAAAGGTCCGCACCGTCTTTAAAGTTGCTCCACCATATTTCATTTATTCGGGGCTAAAAGTGATTTTTTTAATCTTTTTGGAATTTTTCCGTCGGTTACAAGATAGAAGCTATAAGTTTGCCAAATTTCAAGTTTCTAGCTCATCTGGAAGTTGGTAAACATTAATTTCAGTGAGTGTCAGCCTTGTGGCTTTATAGTACAGGGTGTCTACCATCCGGAAAATCAGGAAAACGGGAATTAGTCGGGAATTTGAAGTGTTCGGGAAAAAACGGGAATAA
This sequence comes from Timema cristinae, assembly GCA_039000515.1. Classification (NCBI taxonomy): domain Eukaryota; kingdom Metazoa; phylum Arthropoda; class Insecta; order Phasmatodea; family Timematidae; genus Timema; species Timema cristinae. The sequence continues at coordinate 27,563,325 of JBCFYV010000001.1, forward strand.
GTCGGGAATTTGGTAAATTACAATAAAAATTTGGAAAATGTGGGTTTTACATAAAATATTAGATATAATAATCATTAAATTATTAAATTATAATGTGATTCAAACTGTCGTTTTTTGTTTGTACTGTGTAATATATTTGATAATTCCTAGTTAACATTGTTAATACAAATCTAAAAAAAAAAATGTTTATTTGAATTTTAAAACTTATGAATATTTAGTAAAACGATTAATAGAAAAACAAGTGGAGAAGGGAGTTATAGGGATATGTCATACTTTTTAGTCGGGAATTTTAGGACATGATCGGGGAAATTAGGGAAAAGGTGAGGAATTTAATTGGTCAAGTTGAGTAGACACCATGTAGTAGTATAATTTGGCCCTTGGTATGAACGGCTTTGGACCACCCTGCCTTATGCCTTAGTCAATTCAGACACTTAAGAGAGCCCTTTTATACGGGCGTTTCGTGATGCGCTTTCTCTAACTACATAGGAGAAATTGAGTGCCTTTATACTCTGTCACGCGTCATTTATGCTGTCACGATCTGAAAAGTGTGTCGCCGTAACCTAGAGAACACTGCGTCAAAAATGACGAATGAAGATCCAAGATGCATTATATACGGACGTCAGCTTTTGTGTCGCCGTGTTGATGAGACTGCAGGGCAACCAACATATCTCTAAGCCACTCGTTTTGGAACCTCATTGTATCTTAGTACCTGTATAAGTGTACTTTTGTAGCAAGTATATATGCCTACTGGGATTTAAGATGTTTTATGATCCACGTGTTGGGTAGGCTGGGGAGCACAGTTGCCATATAGCGGGAGTTTACGCGTTACTACTATGCAAGCATACTCAGTGACTGTCAAGAAATCTGGCAACGTACATTTGTTGCTATGACAACTACCCTTCACGGATTGGTCGAGCATGTGACTAGCCTCCACTCACCCCTCGACTACACTGACCTCAATCCTAAAGCAGTTTAATACGCAGTATAGTGAGTGTATATATTATTTGTGGTTGGGTATTTATAGTCTACCTATTTATTTGTTCCTGAAATGGCTACTATAAGCGGATCCATCACTAGTGGTAGAATAGAAGAGACTGGCAACCCTGGTTTCTTTTTTTTAATTTCATCCCACCATTTTTATGACGTGCAACATATGTTATTATTATTATTATTATTATTATTATTATTAGCACCGCGTCTTACTACCCATTCGGGTTATACGCACTTACGCTAATGTGTAATGGTAGGGTGATTGTGAGATGAAATGAAGGACCTACAGTTTAACGTGGAATCCGAACCACGGTGGAGGCCTGGCATTCCCCACATTCACAAGATGTCTTGTCATAGGTGAAGGAAGTGATTGGTAATCAGATAAATCTTTGCCGGGACCGAGGATTGAACCCCGGCCGCCAGCATAGAAGTCTGACACCTTACCCCTAGACCCCAGGTGACCTGCAGCATATGTTGCTTGTATTAAAACAAACGGCCAGGACGCGCGTCAATAAACAAACGCCTGTATAAAAGGACCCTAAGACTATTCGATTAAAAAGTATCAATACTAAAGTAAGAGTGTCCTTTTTTTTTTCTAAGCAGTGCGTCTTACTACCCGTTCGGGCTATATGATTATGTACTAATTACGATAGTGGTTTTAGGGATTAGAGAGATTATATTTACATGAAATATACCAGCATTTGCGTAGAGGAAGAGTGGAAAACCATTTTGGAAGAAACACCCCCAGTACACCCGACCGAGATTCGAATATCAATCTCCTCGTCATAGGCAGTCTAGTATACTACGAGAGTAGTGTCTTAGACCATGCGGCCACCTAAGCTGGCCATCGGGTCGTCATTAAATAACCTTTCGGAGCAAATTAAGGATAAACTACAGTAGTTGTAACTACATGTATACCTTGATTTTCTTACGAATGGACATTTGGAGCACCTTTAAAAAAAATTATGTTGTGCTCATCATTTATAACATTTCACTATGTATCCTTTAAATGGAACACGGTTGTCAAACCTGTGACCTTTGACTTAGTACGGTGATGCTCTAACCACTACTAACCAGTGCTATCCGTGTTTTGTCCAACATGATTATTCACACATATTCGAACATTAACTGTACTGAACACGTGAGGTGTCCGAATTATTTGCCCTTACATCCACTTACAGTCTATTTATTCATTTATTTTATACACTTACTAAAATAGTCAATTTTAAATGTTACTATTACTATATTTAAATTATTCTTCAATATAAGGAACAACCCCAGATTAATATTTTGGAGTAAGAGGGAGGGCGGATTCCACCTGCTGTGGCTAGTGATTAAATTCCCCGACGGGAAATATAAAGGATATTTTTAAACATTAAATTCTTCTTAAAGTAATTTCAAGTTTAAAAACCCTAATTGGGGTTGAAGGTTGATGGTTGAAACTTAAGACTCCAGTAATTCACCACCCTAAGCACTGAGGCTGAATACACGGCGTATAATCCTTTATAGGAAATCCTTCCTCGGTCTTATTATTATTATGTGTTCTGTCTTACGACAGTTCTATTCTTTTTGTCAGTGTCCTCTGCCTCCTCCTTCAACTCCCAGAATATTTTTCTTTCCTTTAGGTATCCAATATTTGAATCCTAATTTTTTCTTAAATTCCTGGTGACCTGGCGGTCTAGGGGTAAGGTGTCAGACTTCTATGCTGGCGGCCGGGGTTCAATCCTCGGTCCGGCAAAGATTTATCTGATTACCAAACCCTTCCTTCACCTCTGACAAGACATCTTGTGAATGTGGGGAATGCCATGCCTCCACCGTGGTTCGGATTCCACGTTAAACTGTAGGTCCTCCATTTCATCTCACAATCACCCTACCATTACACATTAACGTAAGTGCGTACAACCCGAATGGGTAGTAAGAAGCGGTGCTAATAATAATAATAATAATAATAATAATAATCTTAAATTCCTCTTTCCTTCTATGACGTCGTAGATGTTTCCTAAGGATGTGTTTGATCCAATTTGCAATGTACCGAAGAATCACATCCAAAATGGTTCTCTTCTCACCCATTAGTCTAAAGACTTCTTCCTAATTTGTCGCCCTGTTTGTTCACGTGATCTCCTCAAGTCTTCTCCAGCAACACGTTTCAAAGATCTCCAAGTATTTATTTTCCATCTTCCTAAGACTCCAAGTTTCTGCTCCATATAGCACGGTGCTCCAAATGTAGCATTTCGGTTTGTCCTTGAACAATCAATTACCATATTTATTCTTTTCTGTTTTAGCCTAGATGTTTAGGATTAGCTAAATTACATGGCTCTTAAGGTGGGAAAGTAGGGAAAGGGAGTAAAGGCCAGTGTTTGTGAAGTTTTTTTTATAGCAAAGCATATTTTTGGCCAACATAAATAAAATAGTGCTCTAGTAGAAAGATAGAGATTAATTTTCTTCGCGTGATTATATCAACAGTTATGGAATAGGATAGCGGCATTAGATGTTAAACTTTTTAAACGAAGAGAAAAGTTGTCATTAGATTCTAGGACACCCTTAACAGATATTTACATCTGTTGATATCACCATGTGAAGAAAATTAAACTATTGGTATGTAATTTACTAGATAAATATATATATATATTTTGGCAAAAAAAAAATGTTGTTATAAAAACTGCAAATCAGCTCGCTTTCGATACATCTCCACTTTGAATAAACGGAGTGTATATCTACATTTCTTGTCATTCGTGCTTAAAATAATATAAAGTTAAATTTATTCTCAAAAGTATTGAAGGTTCACTAGGAATAACACTGACATGCCAAATAAAATTAACTCACTAGCATGCCGAAACAATACTGTAAGCCAGTGTCGTGTCGTAGATTATTTCCAGGGTAAGGAGATATTGTTTAAACTGACTTACGATATGTTCTAAACCACTTGGCCCACATTTGACCAATCATACATGATCTTTTGTCTAGATGCCTCACATTAGAATGTATTTCTTCTGATCAATGATTGTTCTATTGATTGATAAGAACAATTCACAGGTAGCTACAATTTAAGTTTGCTCTGCTTACTCTAAGCAAAAAAGGGTGACCTGGCGGTCTAGGGGTAAGGTGTCGGAATTCTTGCTGGGGTCCGGGGTTCAATCCTCGGTCTTGGCACAAATTTATCTGATTGCCAAACCCTTCCTCCACCTCTGACAAGACATCTTGTGAATGTGGGGAATGCCAGGCCTCCACCGTGGTTCGGATTCCACGTTAAACTGTAGGTCCTTCATTTCATATCACAATCACCCTACCACTACACATTAGCGTAAGTGCGTATAACCCGAACGGGTAGTAAGACGCGGTGCTAATAATAGAAATTAGTATTCACGTATTTTCAAAACTCAGCAATAACGAAAGATATAAACTGATATTTAAATACGAGTATGAGAAATTTAAATTTATATTTATATTCACATTTTTTTACAGCTTGTTGAAACCATACACATTATTTCGGTGTTAATACGAAAGGAAAATATTATCTAATAAGCGTTATGGTATTTTTTAGTAAACAGCAAATACATTTTTTTTAAATAATTACTAAATTTCTCTGTTACACCCAATGATTGATTCTTTCATTAATCAATCAAAAAATAGCTCGGCTGACAACTCCAATGATTGCAATGTTTACACTATTTTTTTTCCAGTGGTTGGTTTTCACGAATAATTATTTCAGACGGTAAATCCATCAAAGCTAAAATATTCGGTTGACGGACAACGTCAATTAGGCATGGCTACATGTACGTCACTACTTCAAATAGATTCATACCTGTGAAAAAACACATATTATTATTTTCCTATTTAAATGTTGCATTTTATAAATGGAAAATAAACACCCAAAGCTTGCTGGAGTTAATCTTCTGGAATATTGGTTTAAAAAATGCCTCTGCACTGGTTTAATTTGGTCCAGTTTGTTTGTAGGTAGCTTATCGTATATTATTCTCTGAAACTGTTTGTTTATTGACATTTTCCAAACACCATAATGGTAATTAACCTTAAAAATTGGATCGAATTTGGGGTAAAAAACTACCCATCTCAAAAGGCTGGTTGTAAATATACATTTGTCTACCGAGTCTTAATACTGTACCCTTATGGATTAGGAATGAGGAAGGGAGAGTTCGTTACAGTGACGGAACTAAATAAATGGTACGAAACTCCGCACGGAATTTCTAGCTCTATTGTTTGAAAATTTAGATATTTACTCAAAACTCGTAATATATGTGAAATGAAATAAATTAACTAGCAAACCCAAGCATAAATTGTACTATATTTATGTAGAACTTTTTTTTTAATCCCGGTTTAAAATTTTTAAATTTCGTTTTGAAAGAATTAATGTCTTCATTTGTATGTATGGGCCGATAAAAAAAAGATCAATATTGGATCCACAAGGGTCAACACTTCGTATTAAATTTCAACTTCCGGTTAAAATTTTCGACATTTTATTAGGTGTTACAAATCTTCATGCCATCGCATTGCTATTAAATTCCTCATTTATAAATTTTGACCAATAAAAAATGTAAATGTTGACTATTGAGTCTAAAATGGATATAGATAATTTTTGTACAAATATTTCACCTGAGCGGTGTAAGGAAAAATAATATACTTTTTGATAGACTTATATTTAATTATTTTATGGCATTGGAGAATTATTGCGTTAAAACCTAAAGTGATATATCTTAACAAATAAAGCTCACAAAATTGAATTAAGATATTTGCCTATATCTAAGAAATGTTGGTTTTATAAAAATATATTTCATCTAAAAGTTTTTAATTTTTAATAGTACTACAATTTTGCAATGATAGGTTATCTAGTATCTCTAATAGTTGCGGAGATACGGAAGTATCTGCTCCTGTAAAGTACCCTAAAATTCATTTTCATGGTAAAATGAAAAAGTCCAGTTTAATTATAATCTTAATCAACACCTAGATACGAATTTTAATCAAAATCGTTAGTCGATTTTGAGAAAATCTATTTTTTCTCTTTTCGCCTTTCTTAAACTACTCTTAATTTTAAGTTTAAACAACACACAGACAGACGTCATTAAAAAGACCACTTTTTAGGGTTTGGGGGGGTTTTGAGATGTCGACATCCATCAACATTTCAGGTTAGATTTTCTTTTGGGGTCGCAATACATTAAATTTTGTGCTCGAAAAGTTAATAATATATATATATATAATATATATATATAATAAACGTATAACTTGAAAGTTATTGGTTTTATAAAAACATGCTTCTTATAAAATATTTGTTTTATAAAGAGAACTACATATTTGTAATGATAAGTAATTTCATATCTCAAATAGTTTAGGAATATTATAAAAAAAGATAATTTACGCATCTGACCAGAACCCTTAAAGTGATGTTGCCGGAATATTGAGAGAAGCCATTTTGTTTGTAATATTTATAAATGTTTAGAAATGAAATTTACTGAAAATTGTTACAGCCGATTTTGAGAAAATCGATTTTTTCTCTTTTTCCCCTTTGTAAACTACCCTCAATTTTAGGGTAGATATCCAATTCCAAAAACCCCTTGGGACAACCCTATGCAACCCTAGATATCAAGTTTTATGCCCGATCGGTAAAATAGTTTAGGACTCTAGTTAGAGGTACAGACAGACAAACATACAGACGGAAAGTCAAAAACCACTTTTTTTGGATTCGGGGGGTCACGAAACGTTTAGATTCATCAAAATATTGAGTTCAATTTTTTTACGATGACAATACTTTCTCTAACTGTAAAATAGCGAGAAAGTAAAAATAGACGTTACATGAGAATAATACAATATATTTTAATTATTAAATATTTATTTGACTCGAAGCTATTTCCTATCCATAGTATGGCCTAAAGGGTGCTTATTATATTAATGGTTCCTCATAATTTAAGTTCTTAATTTTTATAGATTTCTTATAATCATACTAATAAAAGCCTCTAAAATATTATATGTAAGTAACTATGAAGTTTCTAAGCTACCGAGTAGAGTTACATATGCTATATAATACATTGTATGGACCAAATACAGGTTTATGATTATTTAAAAAAAATTAATGATGCTCGTCACTGAATTAAATATATGTGTTTGTGCATTGTTTATTGTTAGATCAGTACTATTAGTCTCTACTTCATGTTTCTGTCCTCTATGCTATCTCTTTGGATAGTGCTTCCTTTATCTAGGTTCTCTATGCCTCGAAATTAGTTAGTTATTGTTTTGTTTGTGATTTGATTGACTTTTGTTGAGATTTAGACTGTTTTTTGGTCTTTTCATATATTTTATTGACTCTTTCCACCTTCATTAAATTTTCCTCACTCTTGGAGGCAACAATAACATACCTGGACCCCTGTAGGTCTATTGTTTTCCCGCCAAGTGTCGCTGGCGCGGTTTTTCTTATGCCGATTTAGTGAGTCGTGCGCTGAGACTTGATAGACCCATAAGTGATGGTTATAGGTTCCGTGAACTTTCACCTGGAAGCGGTCCAATCTCAGTTATTCGTGTGCGTGTGTTAATGAAATTGACTGCTCCAAGACAATACCAATCAGACAACATAAAATGAAGGCGAGTTGCTTCTACCCATTCCCATTCCAGCATACAGTCCATTGTTCGTGTTCGTAACACTGGTCCTCCAGAGGTTTTTAGTTTTCAGTTTGTGATTTACGCTACAATATGTGTGAATATTAATTCAATTATAATTTAAAACATTTTTATTTAACACAAGCTCTTACCGGATGTTCAGGTTATACGTATATTTGTATGATTTTTTTAATTGCGGGTCTTGGCTACATTACTTGTAGCTAAGTAGGGGAAAGATTATCCAGTACTAATGTAAAACACATTAAACCCAACTTAAGACTAACTACTAATCAAACCCTGATGGTCGTTGATGTAATTTCTCTTTCAGGAAAATTACCCAAGGTGCCAGCCGGGAAGCGAACCCGGAGCCCCTAGGCTCGTAGCCAGGTGAAACACGGGGCCGGTTATTTTTATGATAGTTACTCTAGAGGGTAATGATGATGAAGGAAACATTTTAGAGGTAATGTACCATAACTTGCGTTGAAGAAGAATGGGAAACCATTTAATAAACACTATCCTTAGTAGACCCGACCGGGATTAGAGCTCTGATCTCCCTGTGATCACCTAATCACCAGGCTAGTCTAACACTAGAGTGACGTCTTAGACAATTCGGCCATTGAAATGGGTTTTTAAATTGATTAAAATTGTAATATTTTATTTAATTAACATATTTATATAGTTAGGCTACTTCTTAAAAGAAAGACTAAAATTTATATATAATTTATCAGTTGTTTTTTCTCAAATAAAAATTTATTAAAATCCAACTACTCTAAAATCATATGGATTACTGCCCATCCTGGATACCGGCAATTCACACTTTTCCAAGGACACAAACAAAGCAGGGTAAAAGTTAAGGATGTGAGCTATCATGCGCTTGGAAAGAGGTTGAGGAATTAGTATGGGAAATAGAGAGGTGCTACACTCCCTGTTTATATGGCCAGGATATGAACACCTGACTCATTGGGTCTAGTTTATTAACACTAGAATGTAGATAGCTTTTCCATTACAAATATGGGCTATGATTAAAATATTGTATTTCAATATGCTATGATGACGTAGTTGTAATAACAGTAAATATACGACCTTGAAGAGAGAAAGTAAGATTTTATTGAAACGAGTCTTATTCTCTTTTGATCCCTTGGAGACAGAAGTAAAGTAATTAAAGAAAATTAAACTCGAGACTTAGGTAAATGTCAACGTTTCATGATCCACTAAAATAGAAAAAGAGGTGTTTGCTATATCGTCTGTCTGTAGACATTTCTAGACCATGAAGAAGACGATAAAAATATTCAAACCTATGGTATCCTTGGGTGTCTACCAAAGTTTGGTTTAAACATGTCACTTAGATAAAAATTAATGAGTGGGGACCACGGGCGTCATTTAACGGGTGGATAGAGGAGAGGGGGGCACGTCCCCTGTAATGAAACCAAATTAACAACTTTTAATAAAGCGTGAAATAATCAATGTGTTAATGTGAACGCTGATAATAGGCCGAAAACATTAATTTGCGACATAATTAAGATATTATACAATAATGACATTACCATCATAGACAATTTTTATTTCATAACCATAGGTTTACATACGCTACAAGAACGTTGGCTTTTCGGTGTAAAAGCCCAAATTGTAGTGCGTCAAATATAGAAATTTGAATATATGATGATTTTACTCCATGGGCTGTTAGGTATTTACATTTGAATTATAGTCAGTCAACAACTTTTGAAACAACTACCCAGCACTTATTTGACAGTTCTAAAAATTACTCCATCTTTTTTCAAAATATCTATATTTCCAACCAGTTGTTGCAAACTGTATCAGATTACTGGGCTTTTTTTCACGCAAATTTAGGCGCATTTCATCTCATTTATACCATATTATACAGAAAAGCATTAGTGTAAATACACGAACAGCTTAAATGGGCAGTAAGACAGAGTATGTCTTCCACTAAGCTTTTTCCGGTATGTCAGCAAATATTGGCCCATTTCCTTTAAATTAATTTTATTAACCCTTTTTTTCTTTTGAATTAGATAGATTGGATCGTAGAAATCAATAGACTACTGGTAGATTCAACTAGAACACGTCATATTAATAAATTAGGCTAAGACACTGTTTATATATCCTTTTGGTACCTACTAAAAATGGGGCATATTAACCATTGTAAAATTTCGATAAGAGAACTTTTTTTTTTATCAGTGGCGTTCCGTGGAGTGTAACTAGGATAATCAAAGTTTTTTTTTAAACTGTACCTGTATATATTCTCAAACTCACCTACTCACTACTCTATTTGACTAATCAATCAATAATAGGCTCTGGGTGACCTGGTGGTCTAGGGGTAAGGTTGCAGACTTCTGTGCTGGCGGCCGGGTTCAATCCTCGGTCCCGGCACAGATTTATCTGATTACCAGAACCCTTCCTTCACCTCTGACAAGACATCTTGTGAATGTGGGGAATGCCAGGCCTCCACCGTGGTTCGGATTACACGTTAAACTGTAGGTCCTCCATTTCATCTCACAATCACCCTACCATTACACATTAGCGTAAGTGCGTATAAACCCGAATGGGTAGTAAGACGCGGTGCTAATAATAATAATAATAATAATAATAATAATAAATAATCTCTGCGCTACGTACCTCACATGGGAGATGTATTTCTCCTGAAGAGTGGATGATTAATGAGAACATTGACAGTTTCAATTAGGGTCTAACAATGTTTATACCCTGGCAACACTCCACGACACTCCATTCCCATTTATATATTTAAATGAATCAAATATTATAAAGGTTAAAATTATCTCAAAAGTGTATAAATTTATCAATTTTAACATGATTTAAAAAAAAAAGAATTTGACAATGATAAATTTAAACTTCACTTTATCAATAAAATAACATTTTTTTTTTTGCACCTCGTCTTACAACCCGTTCGGTCTATACGCTTATGTACTAATTACGCTAATGGTTTTGGGTATTATGAAGGTTATATTTAGATAAAGTGCAACCACATTTGTGTGGAGGGAAAGTGGAACCCTATTTAGGAAAAAAACACTCTCAGTGTACCCTACCGTTCTTCGAGCCTCTATCTCACCATCATCAGCAGTCTAGCCTACTGTGAGAGTTACGCCTTAGACCACTCGGCCACCGAAGTGGGTTGAAATAGTAGAGCTCTTCACTGATATTAACTAAGATACATACAAGGTAGTCCAGGTAAATCTCATCACAAACTTGAAAAAGAGATCTCATTGCAAACAAGATATAGGACAGTTCATATCTTATGTCTATATAACCTAAATAAATATACCTCTTCTTTGAAGTGACCGCGTTCTAGAGGAGAAACTTTGAAATAGGGTTTTTGATGTGGAGAGGAGAGGGGTACTGTAGGGGAAAGACATAATACATATCCCCCTGGCCTCCCCTCGTCCTTATTTTTCCCTTAACAGGACACGAATTCGACAACTTGACTTCACCCGTCTCCACCCGCGAATCCATCCATTCAACCTATCCGTCTGTCTGTCTGTCTATCCGTGATGTAATTTCCCGCTCGGACTAACCTGAAAGATCCACAAGCATTTCCCTTTGCTTGTGATACCCCCTCCCCCCTCCCCCCAATCATCAGTCTGTGAGACTCCGTGTAGAACAGAGAAAGATATTTTCAATCTTCTATCCTTCCTTGTCTTACTCGCAACCATTACATGGTACACGCTGAATTAACACCGAGGAGGAAGAGAAAGTGTTGTAGGAACGGGTTGATACCGGAAGGGAAAGGTTAGGGGGGGGGGGGGGTAATCGTTCGGATGGAGGTTTTTTCTGATGATGGGGAACACGGGAGGTTTGAAAATTTAGCCATCCGCAAGAGGTCCAGAGGGGGTTTTTCGAGCTGGTGGAGATCTAACCACCAACCGCTTTGCTCCGCTTCGTTCACCAGGAGAATCATAGCCTTCCGAAACGTATATGAGAGAGGAACACAGCCCAACACACCCCTTAATACCCCCCTCCCCCACAATAAAAAAACCTTTTACCCACCCAGTCATGCTTCACTTAGACCGGTTTTCACGGCTAGCTTAGTTGAACGTGTAATTTTGCATTTGCTAGGGATTCCTACATCTCTTTCCCCCCATCTCCTTTACTCACTCTTTTACAACTATCTCTCTCTTTTCCAGTGTGTTGGAAAACCCTCTATATAGTGTTTCTAGCTTGGCACCCCCCCCCCCCCCCCCCGGGCCTTCTCGACCCATCCATTCCTAAAAGAGAAAGAGAAATGAGGAAAGCTTTAGATAGAACAGAAGCCAGGACAAGAGAGATAGATGGATAGAGGAACGCAAGAGTAAAATAGGATAGGGTAGAAGTTAGGGGTGGGGGGTGGGGTCTAGGGGTAAGGGATGAGGAGGTTGTATAAGCGTAAAGTTTTACAGTTAAGTGGTCCACAAAATTCGGCAACTCTATATAAGGTTTGTGGGGAGGGAACGTGGACTTCAGTAGTGCTTCAGATTTCAAGATACTCGGTCGGACCCGTTTGGCTTGTATTCGTTTTTCTATTTACACACATATATATATTATATAAATCAAATTGATTTGCTCGTTACCGTGTTTAGAAATATTTCAATCAGATATGTATCATGTGAAAAAAAAAAAGTCCCTGTAGGTGAACACAAAACGGATGGACGAGGTGTTGTCAGCCATTTTTGGTCTAAGGTGCAGTGGTGAAGTGATGTTTAAAAAATTAATAATTTACAGAGTAATTAAAAATGTAAAAGAACTTTTAAATATTTTTCTCCCTCCCAATTGTAAGCTCTGGGTCGTAAAGCTGTGGGCGGCAATGATACACGAGGGGAGCCCCTATGCACGTAATATGCTGTACAGTGGAGCGCAGTGCTATAATCCACCATCATGAATGAAAACTTACAGCAAAAGTTCCATAATGTGAGGGGGATTCGGGTCCTGGATCCTTTTAAAGGGTGAAGGGGGGAGACTGATTTTTTGGGGGGAGGGGAGGCTTTTAGGCACATCATAAAGGGAGGAGAAGGGGGGGGGGATTCCGTTTAGGAAAAGCACCCGTGCTAAGTTGGCACAGGTGGGAAATATAATTCTTCCACGGATCATCGGTTTACAACGCTGACGAAGATAGGTCAGTGGATGGATACATTAAACAGTCTAGAGGAAATCATCAGATACCATTTTTGACAAAAGAAATGTGGATTATTTTACCGGCTCTACACTTATCTAATTATTTAAAAGTGGATAGTTTGAACTATGGTTTTGTTAACAGGTTCTATATTTATAGTAAACAGGGCCTAAGCCAAGCAACCTAATCCATAAATAAGCTTTTATAGGCGAAACAAGTTGCGATTAACAAAAATATGGGAAAGCCTTAGGTATTAATTCATCTTAAGGTTGCTGCCTACACGAATGGGAATTTTCTCGTGGGACTGAAAATTAGGAAGCTTCGTAAACAATAAAACAAGCCTAACTTATTTAAAAAAATTATGTTATGGCTTTGTTAAAATATAACCTCATATGTTTTGATTTATCTGTGTTTCTGAACTTTCATATGACAGTTTTTTTTTTTTTTTTTTTATGTGAGGATATTTAACGTGCACTTTAAGAACAGACTGATTATATCAACACAATACTTAAAAACTAACTTAAATCTAGAAAAGACACAAAAGATAGCCCAGGAGTCAATTCATCACTGCGAAGGAGGAAATTATCATTTCACCAATTATAAAATTTTCGGCCATGTCAGATATCGAACCCGGAACCCTTAACTCAGTAGACAGACCCACTACCGACTGAACTAAGCTATTGATATATTTTAAACGAAACTTCGTTAAAAATGAGCCATTACTATCTTCTAATGATTCTTGTTTTAGTTATATAACTTGAAATGTAGGATTTTTAGTCTTATAAAAACATATTGATTTTATTCACCCCTATTTCGTCATCGCCTCTATTTTGAAGTAACGGGCCACTTCATGTATAGTTTGAGATTTTTTAACGTCATTATTGTAAGTTAAATACACATTTAAAAAAATAACACTATACAAAACATTTAAAATATGACGTGTTTGTTATATAGCTTTTATAATGGATCATTTAATACATTTAAAACAGTTAGTTGATTGACAGCTTGTGATTAACAACGATTGAACCTTAACCTAAAATAGGAATATATATATATCTCTTCCCCCAAGTGTATATATATATATATATATATATATATGGCGTATGGTTCTGTCAAATAATTAAACTATTAATGAAATAATAATTGTATTTTAAATACTGATGTAAGCTTGATTTTGGCTCTTAAATAAATAATATAAATTAACAAAAATAATAATCGCGATTTTAAAAACACGTATGTAGGCAAATTTCAAGTTAAAAAAAATATATAAATACTCCTATTGAAGATATTTCATAAGGAATAGTTTAATTAGTTTTTTTATTTCGTGTGAGCTTTTTCCATTTTTTGTTGTGTAAGTTATTTACTGTGGTGAAGCAACGTTCTTCTTTGAAGATTGTACCCTCAAATAAAAGGGGTGTAACAAGTTGATTGCTAATCAAATAATTAGTCTTAAAATTATAATAAATAGAATTTGGTTTTAAAGTTTGATAAGAAAAACTCATTAGCAATGTCCATTTTTTTAAGAGAACCAATAAAAAACCAATTTATGGTTTCGCCATACGTTTAGGACTTGTTAAGAATAAATTAAACTACAGTAGCCCCATGGCTTCTTTGGTGCTGACTGACAGCTCACAGCTGACTTCTCACAGTCAACATTTAGATATATACCTAAATTTTAACTGTCGGAAGTGACAGATGATAAACACATGTTTTTTCAAATCATATGGTTCGGCGTAGGGATATATATAATTTGGTCTGGTAACTTTTCAAAGCCGCCAGCTGTGAGATGTGAACTGTCAGTCAGCACCAAAGAAGTCATGGGGCTACTGTATGTCAGTAGAAATAGTGTGGTTATCTTTAACTTCGTCTTTATTCTCAGTTAGTCTTGAACTGAGAAGGATGTTTACACACAACCTTAATAATTACGTTTAGGCATTAAGGTGTCTATAATTGATACGTGATATTAGGGAATATTACACAGTTTTCGTATTTCATTCAGTTACACAAATCTTTATAGAAATAATATTAAAATAAATTTAAGGGCATCAATACGAAATGTTTGCATATAGTTAAAGGAATGTTAATCAATGTATAAATAAATCAATAATTTACTATACAAAATTTAGCACGGTGTATTACTACCAATTCGTGTTGTACGCTTATGTACTAATTACGCTAGTGTTTTTAGGGATTAGGAGGATTATATTTATGACGTGTAGCCTCATTTGCATGGCGGGTGAGTGTAAAATTATGTTGGGAAAACCACCCTCAGTACACCCGACTGAGATTCGAACCTCGATATCCAAATAAGTGGCAGTCTAGTCTACTACAATGTTAGTACGTTAGACCACGTGGCCAACGAAGTGAGTTACTAATTAATAAATCAGTTATTTAATGAATAAATAAACCAACCAACAATTTACTAATTATAGTCTACACTAAACATGATTCTGAGAGATATTTAAAAAAAATACCAGCTCAAATTTTATAAGGGGAATGCCAGGCCTCAACCGTGGTTCGGATTCTATGTTAAACTGTAGGTCCTTCATTTCATCTCATAATCACCCTACCATTACACATTAGCGTAAGTGTGTATAACCCGAATGGGTAGTAAAACGTGGTGCTAATAATAATAATAATAATAATAATAAAATTTTATAAGATGGTCTAATAAAGTTTTTCTAAGTTAAATAATAAGAAGTAGACTTTAAATCAGCAGTTCCCAAACTTTTTTAATGGGTACCACCCCAACAATTTCCGTAATATGTAATATTACCAGGATAATGCTGAATAATAACTATTTCGGTACATTGTTTAAGGTGTCCTGGTATATAATAACACAGATTGTGCAGCTGCATCAGCTGTCTGAGCTTGGATAAGTAATTCCACTGCTCCAACCACTTTAAATCTGTTCTACTTATGGCTAGTATTGGTCCGAATATATTTATAAGATTTTATGAGGCTTTAGATCTTTTTTACGACTTTAATTTTATATATTTTTTTGTTCCTCACGACTTACCTCCGGGAATAATCAATCGTACGTGCCGATGGTGGTCCACATACCACAGTTTGGGAACCGCTGATTTAAATTAATTTATAATTACTTTAAATTGATGTGTGATGTTTGTTCATAAGATCTATGCTGGACTCATAAGGTCAAAATCAGGCTCTGCTAGGTAACATTATTAATATTAAAACATTAACAGAAAATATTTTAAAATAAATGTTACCTATTATTGTGTATCAAGTAGCAGAGTGGCGCAGTGGTAGCGTGCTGGGCTCATAACCAGAGGTCCGTGGATCGAAACCATGCTCTGCTAAGTAATATTTTAATATTATGACATTAGTAGGAAATGTGTAAAATAAATGTTTTGTATATTCAGTGGTGCAGTGGAAACGGGGCTGGGCTCGTAGCCCAGAGCTCCGTGGATCGAAACCACGCTTTGCTATGATTTTCTTAAAGACTATATCATTATTAGCAAATTTGTTTAAAAAATTCTACCTTTAAAGATTAATGTGAAATAACGTGGAAGTTTTCTATCAACATAGCCTACGAATCCGATAGTGGAAACCAAGATTTCAAGATCTATTTTTCTCATAATCTATACAAACTTTAATAGGATGACAAATATATCAAATTGTATTTATTGTAGTTTAGATTAAATGAAAATTAAAAATATATAGGAACTTTAATCCTAATAAAAACTAATCTTTATTTTTATATTTCAACCAAACATATTTAGTGTGTGTCAACTGAACAAGAAACATAAAACCAACTTCGGTAGCCACATCGTCTAAGGCGCTACTCTCACAATAGACAAGGTTTCCAATAACAGGGAGATCGTGGTTCAATCCCGGTTGGGTGTATTGAGGGTGGATTTTACTAAATAGTTCCTCCCACACTTTATTCACTCAAATGCTGATACACTACCTCTGAGTTTAACCGTACTCATTCATAACTCATTAGTGTAGCTTGTAAACAAGAGTATAACCAGAATGGGTAGTAAGACGTGGTGCTAAAAACAAATATAAATCATTAGTTGGCCATACATTCAAGAAATGTGGACAAATGTCTTGAATCATTTGCTTCGTTTAAATACCTATAATAGGTAATATATTATTTATTATATTTATTATATATTATTATATAAGGCCCGGAAAAATATTTTGGCTGAATGGCCTTAAATATTTAAATTTAAGAATGGGCTGCCAAATAAAATACGAATTTTAAGAGGGTGCAATTTATTATAAAAAACATTATATGGATAACATAAAAAAGAAAGATAATATAATATACAAAATAGATAAGTGATTCTCTCACAAAAAGAATTTTATGAGATGATTGCAATTTTGTTTTGATCATTCATAATTTATTTAATGTATGTGCAAATTAAATAGTTGAGATTCTTAAAACTGTTCGTAAATTTTCAACACTATGTTGAATACCTATCTATAGCCTATATACAGGGTGGCACGGAAACATTTAGACGATCGATCTATGCTGAGGAAAGGGATGGACAACGTGTTTAGATGTAGTTTGCTTTTATTTTGGTAGTGAATATTTACTTTTCAATTAAAGTGTTAATTTTCAGATTACTTATCGTCTAATGATTTCGGGCCATGCCTATATAAAGACGGAAGCCCTGACTAAATTAATCACTGAGTCATCATAATATCTCCTAAGCCCCTGGAACTGGAATCTTGAAATTTGTCATGAAGATTTATTTCAAGTCGTAGGCATCCGATAAAAAGGGGTTTTGCAACAATTTTGAGGGTAAAACCGAACTTTCCAAACCATTTGTACTGGAACGATAAAAACTTAGCGGTGAGTTATTTTTAGGTATCGGGACAAAGGTTTTAAGGGATTTTTCTTTTCTAAACGTAAACCCTATGGAAGGTGAAGCAAGGATGGGGTTGTTTTAGCGTGTTTTCTAAAACGCTTCAGCTGGAATGATGAAACTGGGTATGAAGGGTATTTTTAGGCAATTGACCTGAGATTTTTTTTTTAATTCAACCTATAAGGTGGCGAAGTGGGGATGGGGAATTTTTTTCTGGATCTTCCAAACCGCTTGAGCTGGAAAGATGAAATTTGGCAGTGAAGGTATTTTATGTCAAGAATCAGAGTTTTTATGGATTTTATTAAAAATTGGTCCCTTTGAAAATTGAAGTAGAAAGGGAGTGGTTTTTTCATGTCTTACAAACCACTTAAATTGGAAATATTTATCTTGGTAGAGAGGTTAATTTTAGGTAACGAGCCAGAGGGTTTTTTTTTTTTCTAAACTTAAAAATTGAAAATCATTTATGTAAACATTATATTTAGCGATGTCAATTTTGGAATTATAAAATATACAAGACCAATAATTAATTTATTAAATAAAATGATGAAATAAAATAATATATAATTACATTGAATTATTAAGTAATAGTTGTTTGGTTATTTTTAACATTCTAAACCCCATAATTATTTTGTATAAACAATTAATTGTTCAGATTTGTTGACTTAAGGTTGGTTCACACTTCCTTTTCTATGTGACTTGAGTCTACCGTGAGAATAAATATAGGCCTATACTAATATTATAAAGAGGAAAGATTTGATTTTTTGTTTTTTTGTTTGTAATGGATAAACTCAAAAATTACTGGACCGATTTTAAAAATTCTTTCACCAGTATAAAGCTACATTATCAGCGAGTAGCATAGGCTATATTTTATTACGACAATTTAATTTATTCCTCATAAAAATGTCGATGGTATATTATATAGTCGTTGGAAAAAAAAGTTGTTGAAGGGAAAGTGGGGTTGGTGAAAGGGGGGGGGATAGGGGTGAGGAAAGAGGAATGAGATGAGAATAGGTGGGAAGATAAAAAGAGGGAGGGGCTATACAGTGATGGTAGGACTGTATTTTTTTTTAAAGTAAAAAAGTTTTGTTTTTATATTGACATGATGGATGATTTGAAGCTTTGTTTTACAGGATTCTTTACAATATTTTCTTACGGGGAAGGGGGCTAGTATAGAATATTGTAGTGTTGATGTTTCATATTTAATATTTTGTAATTTAACCTGATTCACTGGCCGATTGGTCTGAGGTGTAGTTCTCGTGTTAGACTGTCCTACTGATGACGTAAAGATCAGTGTTCTAGAACCAGTCGGATCTACTTAGACTAATTTTTTTTCTAGATGGTTTCCCACTCTCCTTCCAAGAAAATGCGAACAGATTACCTCTAAATTGCTTCCTTTCTCATCCTTACCCTATTAAAGTAATTATCACTGTACACGTATAGCCTGAACAGGTAATAGGGTGCAATGATTAAAAAAATGGCATTTTAAATTTTTGTATTACATGTGATCAACATTGTTTAATTAGTTATTATCACTAAACTTCTTGCGGACCCATTGATAGGCCATCACTGGTGTTCAGAGAGTCACAATTTAATAAACACTGCTCTAGACAAACAAAAGCGGTACAAACTTAGATAAGGTGCTGAACTCATAACTCATTATAATCTCCCCCGTTATGTAACACTTAGAAGGCTGAAATCTGTCAGTTTCCACTGATAACGCAGAAGTTAAGTTGTCTAGTTCATCATATGATGACTAAATTAAAGAGGTTGCCCACTTGGTGATATCTAAGCTATTTTGCAAAACGGATTGCATCATAACTTGACACATTTGAGCACTCTAAGTAATATACTTAGACATCAATGTGCAAAATAAAAAGGGGGGATGAAAATGACTACTAACCCTATGAGATTTATTTTTTATCTACTGTTAATTCCTCTTCTTCTGACGAGTTTAAACTGTCACTATACCATTTGCACCTTGAAAACATTGTTTCTTTTTAAAATTTTATTTTTCTTACTTCCTATTCTATATAGACATTTTCTTCCACGGACCTTTTTAATCTACATTCTAGTAGCCAGATTCCTACAGGGCGTTTTCGTGGCCAACCAAATAGCCTAAGTTGCACTGGTGCAGCCAGGATTCGTTTGGGGGGAGGGGAGTTTCACTGACCATATAAGCAGAGGCCATCGGTTTTTCCCACGGGAAATTTTGAAAATTTAAATACTGCAAAATGCAAATGCATCAAAAGAAATACAATAATATCCTAATAAATTTAAAATTTATAAAATGTATAATGACTATTAAATTTCTATGAACCCATTTTTATGTATGCATACTGCTAGAATATACAAACATGCGAGTTTCAATAAATGGTATTTTGGAAATTTGATTTATAAAATTATTTTTTGAGCTAAAATTTGAAAATTCAAATAAGCAACTTGCACTAACTCTCAACTCACAAAATTACTTTTGAACTAATTCACTTTAGTCTTATGTTAATTTTCCTTGGCTTCATAGAAATTTCATTGAGAACTTCATCCTCTCCATGTGGAAATATCATATCTGGCCAGAACTGGTCCATATCTGGGGCAAATCTGGCATTCCCAGATATGGCCAATTCCAGTTCTGGCATTTTTCCACATGGGTCCGTAACTGACACCTCTGCATGTATGTACGTACATGAAGTCTATTAAGTCTGTCTTCGTTTGTAAAGTTCCTCATATATGTTCTCAACAGCTTTTTGGACGAGAAAGAGGTAGGTGGGTTTCAACCCTGAAACCCACTCGGTTGTGCCAGTGCTAAGTTGTAGACGACTTATAAAAAATACGTTTACAAAAAACTTCTTAAAGATAAAAAAATTATTTTTTGACATTGTAGAAATATTTTAAAGAATTATTTAAAAAAGCATTTTATTTTGGTTTCAACGTTAGTAAAACGTACAGTCATCATCATGGGAAATCCTATCTGGACCTGCCGTGACCTTACATGTAGTTAACGTCCTTACCACTGATCCAGCCTGGTCCGTCTCGTATTCAGGGTCATATTTCATTGGCTGTTGGAGTATCGCGTAATAATACTAAGTGCATGACAATATACTGTCAAGTCACGAGTCGCCGTGGACTGTAGTTGTAGATAGCTCTTGTTTGCTGATACTTTCACTTGATACCACAAATATCCTCAATACGCCAATAACTACTGAAATATGTCCCTGGAGTCGAGTTGAACCAGGATGCATCAGTGGTATAGCAGTGGCATGCAATGCCAAGGGTCCAAGGTTCGATTCCCTTGTCCGGGTCGTCATTTTTCCACCAAATGAATTTGATTCACCTATCAGGATTGATCCTGTGGATAACATTCACGTATTATCTTATGATACAGATGAATTAATACCTGATAAAGAGTTTTTACTTCTTGATAATGTCGAAATAAATTGCTAGTATCATCATTTATTTAAGGAAATGTCAGGAGTACCCACCTCATTGGTGTAGCTAGCTAAAGCCCTAGTTTAGTGTTGAGCTAGACTGTCAAGTACTGGGAGATCAATCGAATTTAGGTCGGATTAATTAAGGAGGGTTTTTCCTAACTGGTTTTCCACCTCCTTCCACGAAAATGCAGGTTCAATTTTTCTATACTCAACCTTCCCAATTCCTAATCCACTATCGTAATTAGTACTTAAGCGTATAGCCCGAATGGGTAGTAAGACGAGATGCTAAATATTATTATTTGTAGACAATGACAATTAAAGCTTGTTTCACAGATTCACCAAAAATGAGCGGATTCTAATTTTGTGGCTGAACAATTCATTTGCTATTAAAAATATTGCTTTGACCCAGAATGCTTTTCAAACGAAACTTAAAATCACTAATTATCAATATATTTAATTTTCAAGTAAAAAAAAAACTCTCTTAGATTTTTGTCACTATGGATGTTTTCTAATTGTTGAGCTGTATTGTTTAGTGAAACAAATCAACACAGAACAAGAAAGACACACAATTTTTTATTTAATTAATTGTTTCAAACAATTCCTCAACAGTAGATGCAGTTGTCTGGTTGCATCTCGTTTTTTTTAGGCACACCCGTGCATTAATTTGTTTGGTGTAATCATATTGAGTCGGTTAATTTTGAAATTTTGATTGGTCCTTTCACACAGATTTTTTTTATTGGAGAAGCGTGGTCAAAACTTGGATTGTTTCTACTAATGCAGAGGTGATCACGCAGTTCGTGCCGATTTCGGGTGATTTTGGTTTAGAACTTGTGACGTTACCGCGTTTATCGTGGAGGTATTTTTTTTTTCAGTGAACGTATCTTTCAGTAGATTTTGTCTACCCCTGTTTTATATTAAAGCAATCCCTACGAGAAAGGAAATATGCACCCTTCCTCCCCCCCTTTCACTCTCTTCTTGCAGTACAAGTATTTCTAGCTAATAATACTACACAGTCCTTCTATCCTAAGATGAGTCCTCTTATACACATCTATCACAAGATACATTTGACGAGTAATATATATATATATATATATATACATTCTCTCTTTCCTCTCTTTCCTCTTTCATTTCCAAATGCTACTACTCTGCTTCTTTTCATAATATCTGAATTTTCGGTTGAGTCGCTCTTTGCATGAGCACAATGAAAACTCTGCTCCGTTCACTACTTCCCCCACTCCCTATTTTACCCATCCCCCCCGCCCCCACCTCTCTTTGCCCTAACTCTTGCTTAGCTCTTCCTGGTTGGGAATTAATGAGCAGACGTGGAGCAGCTTTTTAATATTATTTTTGCGATGAATGTGAACCTATGTATACCAAGAAGAGGTCTTTCCCTACAACAAAGAATAGTAGACGGGGGTAAAAAAAAAAAAGAAAATATGATTTTTTTTTCTACCCGCAGAGTCAGAATTACAAAGTTCCATATACCTTCCCTCACAATTTCAATAGGAATTATTTTATCTCTCACATAATGACCAAGAAGGTTTTTTTATTTTTGTTAAGTTGTTGTTTTATTTGGAACGTGTTCCTACATAATGGAATCGGTGTGTGTAGCTTTTAGTTTTAATTATTTTATTTGGCAACGCGCACTTTATGGAAATACTACCTGAATACTTGTGGATGTGAGGCATTAAAAGTTTTTTTTAATTAATTACAATTAGTGTTTTAATGTGTGTCGGAAATGTTCTGCTTCAGGGGATGGTAAGATTTTTTTTATTGTGATTATGTATTCCATCCAACACAAAAACTACCTAATTATAAGCATCTGAGATACCATATGTAAATGTGAACTAAATAGGCCTACAATTTATTTATAATGGCAGGAAATGGTTTTAATATTTCTTTCAGCCAATAAAGTGTTTTAAATCCACTCCGGATGTATATCTTGTCATGATCAACCTTTCCCAATAAAATGCTATCGACAAACATTCTATAGGTCTACCAGAGTTGAGTTTCAATTATAAATATTGTACAATAAATGTAAGGAAAAGTGGTGTTATTTTTGTTAATAATAACCATGACATTTTCCATAAACTGAAACTTTAAGTAGGATCCAAGTAAAACACGTATCAGTTAGTGGGTTGACAAATATTTTATTCTTATCTAGTTTGGTTTGTCGGATCAAGGAGGCATTTAGTGTCTTATCAAAGTTATCCGTACAGTGTGAAGCAGCCTTCAATCACTCAATGTAGTTTGTCTCCAGAATCAAAGTTATCCGTACAGTGTGAAGCAGCCTTCAATACCTCAATGTAGTTTGTCTCCAGAATCAAAGTTATCGTACAGTGTGAAGCAGCCTTCATCCCTCAATGTAGTTTGTTCAGAACAAGTTACCACACAGTGTGAAGCAGCCTTCAATCCCTCAATGTAGTTTGTCTCCAAAATCAAAGCTATCCGCACAGTGTGAAGCAGCCTTAAATCAGTCGATAATGTCCGCCAATTCATTGCTTTTCGCACTCCCTGGTTAGAAGTGAACGGATGCTCATTGGCACTATTGTTAAAAGCACAATGGGAAGCACACACGCTGCTCATACACACATGGATGGAACCTTTGTCCACACGAAGGTAACCACAAAGCTCCAAGCTAGGTATAGACTAAGGATCGTGTCCTATCAGTTAAAATTAGATTATATTTACTGTGGTATAATGCATAAATAGATGCATTTGTTTAAAAGTAAACTTGACGTGTGTTTTATGATCCGATTGGTTAGACTATATCAACACAATACTTTTTATTTAGAGTCACGTCTTACTACCCATTCTGGCTACAAGCATATGTACTAATTAGGGTTACGTGTTAGGGATTGTGAAGGTTGAATTTAGAGGAAGCATACCTGCATTTGCGTAGAGAGAGAGAGAGAGAAAAGAGAGAGAGAGAGTGGACAGCCATTTACTATTAATCATCCTCGTTACCCTTGACCGGTATTCGAGCCACGTTCCCTCCATCATCGGTAATATAGTCTACTGCAAGAGTAGCGCGTTAGATCATACGCCCACCGACGCGGGTCATACATTAATTACGCTGATGGAATAAGGATGAGTAA
Organism: Timema cristinae; assembly: GCA_039000515.1. Lineage (NCBI taxonomy): Eukaryota > Metazoa > Arthropoda > Insecta > Phasmatodea > Timematidae > Timema > Timema cristinae. Next base: position 27,587,392 of record JBCFYV010000001.1, read on the forward strand.
GGTATAACGTTACAAGGAATGTACCCACATTTGGGTGTATGGAAAGTGGAAAGACATTTAGGGACTAACATAATCAAATACACTTGACCAGGACTCGAACCACGATCCCTCTCACAGGCAAACCAGTCTAACATGAGAGTGGTTCTTTTTCGTTGGGCTTAAATATGTCTCCTTGTTGTAATGTTTGATTCCTAACAGAAAACTAATGATATTTACTGCTTGGAATAAATAATTGACCTAAGTAATACGGGATTAAAAGATCTAGGGTTTTAACGAACAAAAAAAATCCAAAAAATTACCTTTAAAATGATCAAAAAATCCTAAAAGATCGAATTTAAAAAAATATTTACAAATATGAACAAAAATCTTGAAACGAATGCATCAAACATGTTTTTTTTTTCAAATGTAAAATGCAATTAAAAGCCTCTAACAACCAAACTCTTCTAATTTGCTGGAAATCATAATATTGATTTACAGATAATATCTACTTCAGAAGTAAGAGCTACCCTCCCAGCGAAACCCTCTCCAGCTTAGTTAAAGTGTCTCAACAGCAATATGTATTTTACAAGCAAAGAGGATACTAATTTCCTTGCTTAAATTATCTTCTTATTCTAAATTTATGTTTGAGCATCTATGCATGTATTACATATCTATAGTATTAAAAATATACACATTCAATATTCGCATTTTCTGTGGCTTAGCTAGCATCTTTGAAACCAAAAAATAATCACAGCTCATAAACTTAGTTAATGCAATCCATAGAAGGCAATATGACATCACAATTTAATAAAGAATACACATGTTCAAACTCTTATTGGGTATTTAAATATGTAAATGTTTTTAAATATTTCAATCTTCTACCATATGGGAAATATTTTATTTTATTAGTTGAGTCTTCAACATGCCATATGATCAGCTTCAAATTTTAGAAGCTTGTTTGAGATCATCCATACTGTTGAAACCACGAACTTAACTAGCCTCTCAGAATCGTTAACGTGATTTCCACTTCGACAAACTTTGTGGACTGTATTTTTATCTTTGACAGGGTGTAAACTAGCACACAAAACACCACGAAACTCGGCGACTAAACTACAACAATTGCACCGACTATCTTACCTGATGCTCTCATCTAGTCACAGTATCTTTCACAGGCCAGGCCGTCTCAACTCAACACAACTGGCAGCCTACTCTTGGTTGTGGCGTTCACCACCAGGGTCACTCCTTCAGCAGACACTTTTGGAGAGTATGAACACATACGTTTCATTCGTCTTCTTTCCTAGTCCCTTTATTTCCTTCCACCTTGCCATCTATAAGATATCTCAAAATGACATTTATTCTCATAATGTGAACCATTCAATTGCCTTTCTTCGTAGCATTACCCGAATAATTTTCTTCTCTTCATTTATTCTTCTTAGAGCTTCATTAATCACCTTCTATGTTCACTTTATTTCCTATATTCTCCTCTGGGTCCATGTCTCAGCTCCATATAATGTAACACCTCACCGTTTCTTTCTCAACTACAGGTTCAGTTGGATAGTCAGTAACAACCTCTTCACCGTGTCTTACTTCCGGTTCATTATTATAATGTGTTCTGTATTACGACAGGTCCATTCATTTAGTCAGTGTATTTAGACCGTGAACCCTTCTGACACGTGTATAGTAAACGACACGCTTATTTAATTCAGCAGATACTTTGATCTAGGTTTGATCGGGTAGCCGAACGCTGATATTGAAGAAACTTTATAGATTATAATACGTAATTGTATTTCCTGCATCAATTAAATGAACAATCGTGAAACAGTGGTACACCCAATGAGTCTTATAATCCTGTTGATTGGGACCCACAGCGTCTCTGTAGCCAAACGAATGCTGTATCGTTTCGTAATTAAACCTCAAACCGAGGAACTAACACCACATTTTACCTTGGCTCGAACTGTGACCACCCAGCTTGGGAGATTGAGTCCGGTAGTGTTCAACGCTGAAGCTCTACCTTGTCTCCTTCGGTCACGGTCTGTGTCGACCAACTCACTCCATTACTTTCGCCCTGGAGAAGAAAAGACAAGAACAAAGATTTACTACGGAATTATTAATTCATATAGTTTAACGCGTTTAGCGTAACATTTTGTTCAAGTTTTTTCTTAACACCACGTCTTACACCCATTCGTTTTATACTCTTATTAGCTAACTACTCTAATGTGTTAGGGGATAGGAAGGCTATAGTTATAGGAAGTGTACCTGCATTTGCATAGATGAAGAGTAAAAATCAATTTAACAAAAAACTCAGTACACCCGACTGAGATTCGAACCTTTTTCTCCCCGTCATCGACAATTTGGTCTACTGCTAGAGTAGTGCGTTAAATCACGCAGCCAACCAAACCTGTTTTTTTTTATTAATTTTTTTAAATCACCTACTTTGGTGGTCACATGATCTACACCATCACTCTCGCAATAGACTAGACTGCAAATGACAGGCAGATTGGGATTTGAATCCCGGTTGGATTTACTGAGGTTGATTTTACTATATAGTTTTCCTTCCTTCCTCTACGCAAATACGGGTATACTTACTTTAAAGTTCAACGCTTCTCATCTCTAGCTCATTAGCTTAATTAGTACACATGTGAAAAGCCACAACAGGTAGTAAGACGCGGTGCTAAATAAATAAATAAATAAAAACTATGATTTTTCATAGAATCGCCGCGTGGTCTGGTTGGTTATTACAGATCCAGAGGACCCAGGATCGAACACCGGTTCTTCCAGATTTTCTGTCAAGCAGTGGGTCTTGAACGTGGTCGACTCAGCCTCGAGAGGACAAAATGAGAGCTACTTGAATAAAGAAGTAGAAGTTCTGGTCTAAAAAAATGAGATGGGGTTGGGGGGAAAAGGGACGCCAGAAAAGTCTAATTTATTGCAGTTTTTTAAATATTTTTTAGTTAAAAAAAATGCTTTAGTAAAAACATAAGAGTTTAATTTCGACGCAATCATGTTGATATCAACAGTTGTTGAATATCTGTCATGAGCATAGTAGCATTCATTATATGAGAAACTTTTTAAATTAAGTGAAAAGTTGTCATTGAATTCTAGGACACCTTCGATAGGGAAGTCCAAATAAAATTAAATTCTATATTTCTAATGCAGAAATATTTTATTTTATTATAGAAAAAAAAGGTTTTACTATAAAATAATCTAAAGCACTGGGTTTTCTCACATCCCCTTAAACCCCACTTTAATGACCATGTTGTTTGTTGTGCTGACCACATGACACCCTCTATCCACAGAGGTTGATACTATCTTTACCAACAAAGGGTGGCCACTCAGTAAGTATGGCTCTATTTTGGTCTCATGCCATGGAATTTGTATAGTTAAACATAGACGTTCCATAGAATAACTTAATTGGAGATAGTAATTTCAGAAGAAAAACTGAGGTAAAAAAATACTCATAAAAATAAATGAATGCATCAATAGTCTCTTCTTGTTTTAAATAAAATATATGGGTTTCCAATGCATTATTTTTAGTGATGAGCGGGGAGATCAAAAGCGTTTTCAAACAAAACAAACACACACAAAAAAATCATCTTTCCTCTCAGATACTGATTGCTTTCCCTCATCCCGCTTTTATTTCTCGCCAACGATACCACCACAATAGCTTTCAAGCCTACAATAATAATTCACCTTTTTGATGTTTTTCTGGTATGTATTTTTTTTTCTATGAGAAATACTCCCCCTTCTCTCTTTTTTTTTCAACATAAAAAGTTCCTCTTTCATTGTTTCCAGATATTTGTAAAACCTAGCAACGGGAGAACCCCCTTTTCTAATATCCACAATCGAAACGAGCTTATGCCTTTAAGATGCGGAAAAAAATGTCAGTGATTTTGAAGATTTTATAGCAAAACATTAATTTTTTTTCTAAACGAATAAAAAATTATCCAGTAGAAACATAATAGTTTGATTTTATCCAAGTGGTGGCCTCAACATTTCTTGGATATCTTTCAATGCTGTCATGTAATTTAATGACAACTTTTTCTCTTAATTTAAAAAGTTCCTCATCTAATGTCGCTATGCTCATGACAGATATGCAAGAAATGTTGAGGTCACCGTGTGAATACAAATAAACTCTCTGTTCTACTGAAGCAATATTTGATTTATTTTGGACTAGCCCCCTTCCCCGTAAAAATATATTGTAAAGAATCCTGTAAAACAAAGCTTCAAATCATCCATCATGTCAATATAAAAACAAAACTTTTTTTTACTTATTTAAAAAAAAAATACAGTCCTTACCATCACTGTATACCTCCTCCATCTTTTTATCCTCCCTCCTTTTTTCATCTCATGCTCTTTCCTCACCCCTACCCCACACCCCCTTCACCAACCCCACTTTCCCTTCAACAACTTTTTTTTCCAACGACTATATATATACTATCGACATTTTTATGAGGTATAAATTAAATTTTCAAAATAAAATATAGCCTATGTTACTCGCTGATAATGTAGCTTTATATTGGTGAAAGAATTTTTTTAATCGGTCCAGTAGTTTTTGAGTTTATCCATTACAAACAAAAAAAAAAATCTTTCCTCTCTATAATATTAGTATAGACAAAAGAAGTTTTGCTATAAAGCTGTAACAATACTGCCCTTAACTCACATACCCCTCCACCCCACATTAAGGTGGATTTTCTTTGCAGTTTTATTAGCAAAATAAAAAAGAGTTTTCGGGCCAAAGCAAATAAAATATTGCTTCAGTTGTTTGCAATTTTTACTGAACATTTAGAAAATAAGATGTTTTAAGTAACCTTGTAAGCAAGAATGCGATATTGTAAAGTTAATAACTTGCTAGTGAGGTACTAAGGAAACAATCCTTATAGTTGGAGTCACCGGCACAAAATAATAGCGCCATTAAAGCTTTTAGGTGGTCTAGTTTGCGTCCCTTGTCTTGGATCACACAAGTTACCGGGTAAAGGAATAGGACGAACAGTTATTTGGTCCATGTTTGAACATGAGGACCAATAGGAGAGTTTTCTTGGTAACTTTAAATATCTTAATTGAGTCCAGTAAAGTAGGACTCGTTGCTCTTGTCCTGCCAGGTATGAGTCAAGGACTCTCCCATGTCAACTAATCAGAGTCATGTTTTTCTAAATTATTTTATCGGCACCTCACGTTAGCCGCGGGTCTCATCATTGTAATAAAAAAAACAGGCGTCATAATCGAAAGTAGTAATATTACATCATGTACAAATCAATTGATATTGTTAATTTGCACTAGATCTACTGACGGACACACTCGCACTATCCAAGACGCGTGACGTATATCAAGTGAAATACTAGAAGTCAATCATAAATATTATTATTAGCACTGCATCTTTCTACTCGTCCGGGTTATTCGCACTTACGCTAATGTGTAATGGTAGGGTGATTGTGAGATGAAATGAAGGACCTACAGTTTAACGTGGAATCCGAACCACAATGGAGGCCTGGCATTCCACACATTCACAAGTTGTGATTATTACACGTCTTGTCAGAGATGAAGGAAGGGTTTGGTAATCAGATAAATCTGTGCTGGGACCAAGAATTGAACCCCGGTCCAACGCACAGAAGTTTGACACCTTACTCCTAGGGCACCAGCTCACCTTTAGAAGCCAATCAATATAATAAATAGTAATTCTTATATATGTTTTATTAATTTAAAATAGCTGACCTAGTGGTCTAGGGGTAAGGTGTCAGACTTCTGTGTTGGGTGTCTGGGGTTCAATCCTCGGTCCCGGCACAGATTTATCTGATTACCCAAACCTTCCTTCACCTCTGACAAGACATCTTGTGAATGTGGGGAATGCCAGGCCTCCACCGTGGTTCGGTTACCACGTTAAACTGTAGGTACTTCATTTCACCTCACAATCACCCTACCATTACACATTAGCGTAAGTGCGTACAACCCAAGTGGGTATTAAGACGCGGTGCTAATAATAATTTTTATAAATTTAGAATACAAAAAACCACAACACGGTGAGACGTCTGGTTCGAGTTGTGCTATCTACCTAAATTAGTCGCTATCCGTGGGGTGAGAGGGTCTCTTAAGTGTTGACAAGTTTGAATATAATTTAATCAATCGTTATGTAAGCCACCATGTTTGTTGTTATTGCCATAGTATTTATCAGCGAGTTGAAATGGAAATGGAACCAGAACCGATAACAAAGATTAACAATTATTTTTAAGGAACCATAACCATAACAAAAACCCTAGAAAAAATTGCTTAAGATCCAGAATTGGAACATATATAAGGTTCATAAAGGTTCTTATGGGTTCTTAGAGTTTCTAAATTTATATAATTACTTTTAATAATTGCATTTTATGCTATTCTTTCTCTGATTGTATAACCTTATTATTTTGAAACACTCGATTTGCTCTTTTCTCAGGATTTTTTTTTTAAATTTATTTAAAAGAACAGAAACCAGTATCGGGAACTTAAAATGTTTGATTGGAGAACCGGAACCAATAAATATTTCGATTCAACCCTCGTCAAGTAATACTATACTCATATGTCATATTTGGAAAATTATGATCAGTACCTATAAAATAACAATAATAACTAATAAAAATGCTAATGATTTTTTGTTGCAAAAAAAATAGGCTTGTATTTCCTAAACGGCCTTTCCTACGAGAATCGGACTGTAAATACCTGGCTTGCTGATGTTTATAAAACTGTAAGTCCAGAACAATCTCTTAGTTTGTTTTTGTTCCCAAGGTGAATCTATTTTCGTATTACAATTTTGTTCATACGATTGTTAAAAAAAAAAAAAAGGATGGAAGGTAAAAAAAATAAAAAATCTCAAGAAGAATAAGAACAGAAGAGGAAAAGAGAAGATGAGAAGATGCATCTAAGAGGGACGTCTACCGTTTCTATTGGGTCAATTTCTGGACTTAATCCCGTCGAGTTTTCAGGAGATGTTGTTGGGAGAGGGGGTGTGGGGTGTGGGGGTGATAAGGGAGAGAGGCTAGGAGGAATGGGATGCAATCTTGCCAAGAGAAAACCCATTCAACGATAAGGGATCACATTTTCTGGACTGCGAGCGACGGACCTTGTCGATTGGGGGAGAAGGAGTGATCGGGGTTTGCCTGGGGGAGGGAAAAGGGGAACACGATATTTGAGGGGAGGTTTTGAAGATGGGGAAGAAAAAAAAACTATAGCCTGACTCGGATAAGTTGAGAATAAAGGAAAAATGTAAGGTAATTGATTCCTTTTGTCTTTTGAAAGTTTAATTTAGTGAGATAGGAGTAAGGCAGGAAGCATTATAGAGGTAGTCTGCCTGCATTTGCGTGGAATACGAGTTGGAAAACATTTAGGGAAAACCACCCTCAGTAGACCCGTCAGGGATTCAAACCCTGATCTACCCGTCATCAGCAGGCCAGTCCAACAGAAGAATGACGTCTTAGACCATTCGGCCACTGAAGTGGGTTAAAGATTTTAAAATAATTCAATACTTTCTAGAACCATATCAACATGTATTCTATGAACACACTGATAATAATTTAAGCACATGACTTAAAAAATATTAATTTTAGAACACACACAACATTCAGTACTCACGCAAATAGACTACTGAGATAGGGTCTAAATGTTGTTCAACCAGGATGTGAGCTGTTAGTCTACCTTTGACGTCTCTGTAAGTCCATAAAAAATTTACCATGGTAATGTAGTTTTATTCGGTGAGTAATAAAGAGGAAACTTTTATAATCAAAAATCACAAATTCTTAAATAATTCTTTAAATATCTTTGTCGCAAAATTATTTGTTTTATCTTGAAGTAGTTTTTCTGTAAACATATAATTTTAAAAATTATTTACAACTCAGTTTACTTGATTTATAAATTAAAATGACCCATTTAAATCTTCCTGCCAGGATGTAGATTAAACATTCCGGAGAAGAATATGTTGTATATAGAACAGGAAACAAGTAAATTATAATTTTGAGATACAGGTATAAATGATTATATTTTATACATCCTTTTTGATTAATTTATAGTAATAATAAGACCTGATATAACGCGATAATATAAATACACTTATTTAACCTAATCTTTAGCAGTAAATGTCAACGTGGTGCAGCGTCCTTTATTTTTTTCATCGGCCACCCAGGCAAAATCTTCTCGGAAAACAAGTAAAGGATTGGCACAAAGGATGGCTGCATCCCGTTACTCATGGACTGTTCTAGAAGGTAAAACTTCGTATATATATATAATATATATATATATTGGCAAACGTATGTTTCGTCACTAGCTTGGTAGTCGCCTAATTGTTCGGGAATTTGTCAACCATTAGAATAATTAGGCTATATATTTCATTAAAACCCCCAGATTTTAATCGGGACATTAAACATTCCACGCTGGGCACAATCTAGGATCAATAATGAGCCAAACATTTATAGTTAGCACAGCTCCCTATTAAGGGAATCAGCTGAATGTGTGATAAATTTCTGATCATCTATCTCAAAAGTTCAGACTAATAACAACAGTGAATTAAATTAATCAATCATAATAATTATATCCAGTGGCCGAGCGTAGCTAAAATTAGTGGGGGTGCTGCTAACACGGGAAGCAAAATAGTGCATTTTTTACTTCACAGCCGCAAAGCCAACTTTTCCGTTGGTACCATTCAGAATTAAACTACGAATATATTTCTTGTTGTTGCTTTTTCCTGTATTAGATATTAGAATATTATCAAGTGTTGAATGACCTCTTTTCTTAACTGTAACTTTCTCATGGATAGATAGCTATGAAAACTTAAGCTGTTGAAGTTCACTTACAGTCACAGAACTTATTTCTTGAGGATGCAAAGCCATGGTTAAAATTTTCTGTCAAATAAAAGAACCGAAGAAAATGAATCAAATAGAATAGTTGGAAGCAGAATAATAATCTAATTCTACACTCTTCTACACTTTATCACATTCAATAATATGGTACATGGTTTCTAAACACAACACACGCTGAGTAAAATAAACTTCCTTCCACCATCACGCCAGAGCCGGCACTGTGAGAGCAACAGTGCTCTCTCTACCTGGCAGTCCCACCTTCCTCCCCACTCTCTTCCTATGTGCGCATGCGCACAACAGTCACACACCACGTCACTGGCGCTGTGAAGCCCACAGTTCCATACAAAGATTTTTGTATCTTTTTCATAAACTGGGGGATGGCTACTGAAGTACTGACATTAAGTTTAAGGAATATATATTGTACTACAAAAATAAAGAAAGAATTAAAGAAAAAAGGAGTCATTATATCAAATGTTATCGATATTATCAAGTGGAAATAGAGGGTGCTGGAGTTCCGCAGTGCCTATATACGAGCCGCCACTGATATATCTTATTATTAAAATCAACCATACTTATGTCTTAGTATTAAATTCAACAATGATATAACCCCTTATAAAAAGATACCCCCTAATAAAATACAGTATTATAATAGTGTCACCCGATCATGGTGACATTATATTTCATTACTACCTGCTCTTAGGGCAAATGAACCTTACCAGAATGCTGTAAAGGATTTTCAGTAGAGTGGGTGTGTATATTTGTCAAAGGAAGAGGTAAAGTGTTTTCAGTTGGTAAACTACAAACATCACAGGATGAACTGCTTTTTTTTTTTCTACTACCCCACTTTTTATTTTGAACATTGATGTCTAAGTGTGATAGTGATAGGAGGGGTTAAGTGCGTCAAATTAATATGCAAAATAACTTCAAAATCACCGGCAGCGTTGTTAACTTTTTTTTAGAAACAATTTTTACTTAATTGAATAACAAACTTTTGTTCCATTATAAAGAGTTTTGGACATCCTTAAAACTGTCATTACTTTTTTTATAATGCAGCACATTTATTGAAGTTTTAATTAATTATTAGTAAAAACTTAATATCTCTATAAATATTCCTTTATTTTTTTATTTAGAGGAATGTGATGTATCTTTTAAAAAATACTTTTTTAACGGTCAACATTGATTAGTTGATTAGGTATTGACGTCCAATCGTAAGACAATTGGTTTGTTACCACTGAAAATTTCAGAGAATATCCTCAACAGTGCTTATCTTAAAACTAAGGTTGGTTCACCAAGAATGTTTTACTACAAAAAAAGACATATATTCACCAAAAAATCAAAAGGCAATAAAGAATCTGAGGTGTGGTTGAACAGTGCTGTAAAACTAACGATGATACCCTCTTCATTGTCTGAGTGGTCCAAGGATTGATTGTAATATACGAGTATGCCCTGAACAGGTACAGTAGCTCCGTGGCTTCTTTGGTGCTGACTGACAGCTCACAGCTGACTTCTTACAGTCAACTTTTGAGTATATACCTAAATTTTGACTGTCAGAAGTGACAGCTGCTAATCCCATGTTTTTGCAGATCATATTGTTCGGCGTAGGGATACATAATTTGGTCTGATAACTTTTCAAAGCCGTCAGCTGTGAGCTGTCAGTCAGCACCAAAGAAGCCAAGTGGCTACTGTAGTAAGACGAAATAGTAGGAAAAGACAACTAATAATTCTGCCCACCTCAAGAGGCTGTCTCCAAGTGTTGCGCCCTTCTTATCCGCAAGTGCCCCGCCTGTCTTATTACAGCAGAAGCCCGTGCGCTGGCTATGAAATGACCCCCCGAGGACCATTTTTCAACCGTTGTTATTGGTTTCCTCCGGCGTGGCGTGTGTATGTGTGTGAGAGGGTAAGATTGAGGAGACAGGGAGGAGTGAGATCAAATAACGACACGGACATGACACTCTTGAGTGCTTTCTTCAATACCTCGGAGGGGTGAGAGGTTATTACAGAGGGGGTAGAAAGTAAGAGAGGTCTTCCTTTTTTTTATATATCTCTTCTGGAGTGACCAGGAAATAAGACAATCTTTTGTCTCCATTTTAGGTCCGTAAGGATGATAGGCCTACACGCGTACCACGTGGGCTTAGGCTTCCAGCCTCGTTTAGAAGGGTTTAGAAAGGGGGAGGTGTCGGGGGGTACATTTACACTTGAACTTTTATTTGCTAAAGGTACAGTAAAGTAAGATTTTATAACGGATGCCCTTCCCCCTCAATAGAAAAATTAACTTTATACGCCTTTGTTTGTCTGGGATTGGTTTTGTAACTACTGGGGACACATTTCAGGTGTTGACAGGTTAAGAAGAGGTGGTATATATATATATATATATATTGTGCGTCTAGAGTACATCACTCGTAGCCCAGTAGTGTAAATATTATACAGTACTGATGTACCGTTGCCTATGAGACACCCTAAAGTACTAATCGTACATCCTTTCCGTGGAGGCTCTTTCCATGTCCCGATGAGATGATGGTGATAGTATGAGGGTGATAGTGAATATGAGGGTGATAGTGAGTATGAAGGTGTGGAACCAGTGGAAACATTTAAAGCTACCTTAAGACTAGTTAACCAAACCCTGGTGACTGTTGGAGTAGTTCACCTTTCAGGAAAACTACCCAAGGTACCAGCCGGGAATCAAAGCCGGTATCCCTAGACTCGTAGCCAGCTGCACTGACCAATACACGACGAGGCTGGTTAAAATAGCTAGTGCTGTCTGTATATGTGATATATTCACTCCTCAGTAGAACACTCACTGGTCAGGTATCAACGAACCTTGGTTTACACTGAAAGGAAGAATTCATACCTTAACGGATTCTCGTATGGATCAAGCTTTTAAGACAGTGGTTTTCAACCTTTTTGGTTCGCGTGCCAATAGAGATGATTTTATTTCAACTTATTGTAGACCAAAGATTTTGGTGCAATCTATACATATTCTATCAAATACAATCCACATTTAGAAGAGAGCGAGGGGAGGAGAGAGATAGAGAGAGAGGAAAAAGAAGGGCAGTTCCAGATATCGTGGGATCCGAACCACAGTGGAGGTCTGGCATTCTACACATTAACAAGTTGTGATTAATACACGTCTTGTCAGAGGTGAAGGAAGGGTTTCGTAATCAGATAAATCCGTGCCGGGACCGAGGATTGAATCCCGGACCTCCAGCACAGGAGTCTGACACCTTACCCCTAGAACGCAAAAACAGGAGCTGATAACTTGAACAGTCGAACCAACAACCGAATTGCTTGCTGCTAGTTACCAAAACTACACACAGGGTTCGTTACCAGTTTCCCGATGTGTGAATACCCTTATTTCGAAGAGTCTAAAAGTGTTTCTGTTTACCTCTAAACGTCATTTATCTCACAATCTCACCAACTTAAGGTGTGGCAGAAGATAGCGCAAGTAATTTTACAGTTTTTATAGCACTACACTTTTTTATCCAAAATAAATTAAATATTTCTCCAGTAGCAACATAGAGTTTAGTTTTCTGCATATTTTATTATCAAAAGGTCTTGAATATCTGTCAAGGGTGTCCTGGAATTGTGTCAACATTTTTTTTTAATTAAAGAGAAAAAGTTTTGACACAATTCTAGGAAACCCTTGACAGATATTCAAGATCTGTTGATACTAGAATGATCAGAAAACTAAACTCTATGTTGCTACTGGAGAAATATTTGATTTATTTTGGCCAAAAAAAATGTAATGCTATAAAAACTGTAAAATTACTCGCACTCTCTTCTGCCGCACCTTAAGCACCGAGACACTTTGTAGACAGGATGGTAATATTATATTTCATCTTTTGAGTGTGGGGGGGGGGGAATGGGTAAGGGGGCTAGGGGATTATATAGTTCATCGCATAGTCTGGTTGGGTTTAAGACCCTCCCCTAGCCCTGGTAGTCTAGGCGGAGCTTCTACTCTTGCTTGAATGCACATTGGCGACCGAAATATAAGCGCCACGCCCACCCAGAATCCACCCCCCCCTCCCACAACTCCCATCACTACAGGGATGTTAGGATGTACAGACTCGCACGTACTCCAGACCTAGAAATTAAAGTGAGCATTTCATCAAAGAGGAGAGAGAGAGAGAGAGAGAGAGCGAGTCACGAACTATCAAATATTATCAACTATAAACTACTTTTGAAGGCTGGTTATCAGCGAATAAATTTACTTGAACCCACTTGGGTGGTCAAATGGTCCAAGCCGTCATGCACGTCAAACTCGTTTGAACACAAAGATTCACTCAGTTTACACGTGGACTAAGGCATTATGCCCGAAATGTTTTTTTTTAAATACACCTCGAGATGCACATTTTGGGGTTTAACTAATTAGACTTGAAAAGTACTATTCTTTCTATTTTTATTGGGTTTGGAATTACACACACCGGAACCCGCCTCGGTGGCGTTGTTGGCTAACGCGCTTGTCGTATTGAGCTCGACTGCTGAGGATGGGGAGATCGAGGTTCGAATCTCGGTCGGGTGAACTGGGGTTGGTTTATCCTAAATGGTTTTCCTCTTTCCCTCCACGCAAATGCGGGTTTACTTCCTCTAATTCAACCTTCTCAATTTCTAATCCATTAGCGTAATTAGTACTCCAAGCGTATAACCCGAACGGGTAGTAAGACGCGGTGCTAAATAATAATAATAATAAATACAAACACCGGAGGTTTATGGCGTCAAGATCTAAGGGGTGGCCTGAGGTAAATTTTGCGCCTGGGGTGGATTGCTTTTTGGCACCCCCTTATTAAACGGGGGACAATAGGATAATATTGAAATTAATCCCCAAAAGCACACTCTAAACCTGACGTAGCATGGTCATTATGAGGGGGGAAAAATCTGGCTAGAACCATTCCAAATAGCTTCAAAGAGTATTCAATTTAAAAAATTTGTTGGTGGAAGACCACTTCAAATAGCTCCAAGTGGTATATAAATTTAGAAAAAGTAATCAAGTGAAGTACATTCTAAATAGCTTCTAGAGCAATCCAAATTTTTAAAAAAACGTGAAAGGTAACTCTAAAATGAGTGCCGTTATACCCTGCTTTTCCCGGGTCGAACCCGATTTTTAATGAATTAATAACGGGTGACCTGGTGGTCTAGGGGTAAGGTGTCAGACTTCTGTGCTGGCGGCCGGGGTTCAATCCTCGGTCCCGGCACAGATTTATCTGATTACCAAACCCTTCCTTCACCTCTGACAAGACATCTTGTGAATGTGTGGAATGCCAGGCCTCCCCACCGTGGTTCGGATTCCACGTTAAACTGTAGGTCCTTCATTTCATCTCACAATCACCCTACCATTACACATTAGCGTAAGTGCGTATAACCCGAACGGGTAGTAAGACGTGGTGCTAATAATAATAATAATGAATTAATAAAAAACTAACAAAAATTTTAAAAATTCTGACTATGAGAGGTGCATGTTTGTGTACAGGGGCTATTAATTTTAAAATATCAGACCTCTGCCTGTGGTAGATATCGCGCAACGCTCATAACAGACAGACAAACTCTTCATTTTATTAATATAGATTAGTATACGGGATTGTCCTGCTATTCAATAAGTAACATATTTGAGGTTGAGTATTTATTATTAAATATAGTGTTAAAACTTGAATTAGCTTGAAATTCACTGGTAATTACTAAACAAACAACAGGATTAGAACCCCCCCACCCCCTTTGTGGCATAGTTAGCTAGCTAACTCGCTAGTTTCGTAGTTAGACTGCCGAGGACGGGGAGATCGAGAATCAAATCCCGGTCGGGTGAACTGGGGGTGGTTTTTCCTAAATGGTTTTCCACTCTCCCTCCACGTTAATTCGGATTCACTTCCTCTAAATTCAACCATCCCAATTCATATATATATATAATCACATCTATTTTCACACATTTTCACACATTTTCAAATAAATGTTATTAAAAATATAATTTAGCAGAGCATGGTTTCGATCCATGGACCTCTGGGTTATGGGCCCAGCACGCTTCCACTGCGCCACCCTGCTTCACGTTTGTTGTTAAGTAAGGTCACATTAATTATATTTTCACATATTTTCAAATCGATGTTATAATATTAAAAATATTATTTAGCAGAGCATGGTTTCGATCCACGGACCTCTGGGTTATGGGCCCAGCACGCTTCCACTGCGCCACTCTGCTTCATATTTATGTCTAGTAAGCTCACATTAATTTTATTTTCACATATTTTCAAATAGATGTTATAATATTAAAAACATTACCTAGCAGAGCGTGGTTTCGATCCACGGACCTCTGGGTTATGAGCCCAGCACGCTTCCACTGCGCCACTCTGCTGTACTTCTACCTATACTCCTATAGAATATTTGATTACTAGAGATAACATGTTTTTACCATGTAGCTTCTCTTTAATGTAGAATATTGAAATTTTGTCTTATATAATACTTAAAAAGAGATTTAATATGGATTGAGTATTTTTTTTGTAAAAACAAAGAAAAAGTGTGTTAAAAGCCATTCAAGGCCACTGATTTCGATGACTGTTAAAATGTTAATACCATTTTTTTTTGTCTTCATTTCACTCAGAAAGATAAATACGTTTTATGATTATGGTTAGGCCCTAATAATTTATTCTGATTGACAGATATCAGAAATTAACGCTTCATCCATGATATTTTCAACATTCTTCTGCAGTCTCACGTTTCAAATGATTCTAATATTTTCCTTTCAGTTGATCCAATGATTCACATCAGTAAAGCTAAACATTCCATACGTATGCCTTTAGGAAACCTTTCCTGATTTTCAAATTTATGTTAGGCGAGGCTAGTAATGTCTTCTTGTTATAAACAATTATCTAGTGGTGACCTGGTGGTCTAGGGGTAAGCTGTCAGACTTCTATGCTGGCGGCCGGGGTTTAATCCTCGGTCCCGGCAGAGATTTATCTGATTTCCAAACCCTTCCTTCACCTCTGACAAGACATCTTGTGAATGTGAGGAATGCCAGGCCTCCACCGTGGTTCGGATTCCACGTTAAACTGTAGGTCCTTCATTTCATCTCACAATCACCCTACCATTACACATTAGCGTAAGTGCGTATAACCCGAACGGGTAGTAAGACGCGGTGCTAATAATAATAACAGTTATCTTCGCCTGCGCTATTCTACTCATAATATTTTTGTTTCTTCTTTTATGTTAGGTTATTTTGTTTCCTAGGTAACAGAACTACATTACTTGTTGTAGAATTACTTAATATTATAGTTCTATATCCAATTGATTGATTTCTCCTTTATTTCACATTATATTTGTTTTATTTTATGTTGATCTTCATATTATATTCAATTTTGAATCAATATAAATTAAATATAGTTTGTGGAAATTTTAAATTTATTTGTCAAATATTCCCTAGGGGGAAAATACGTATGTTAAACGTACTAATAAGACAATTTATAAAGTATTAGCGTGCCTTATTCCTGCTCAGATAGTTTGAATTCTGGATGCTAGGATAGGGTGCATTAATCATTTTAGAAAACATTCTAAAGATTGGTTAAGTAAGGAGTAATGAAATTTTGTAGTTAAGACTTCGAACCTATAAAGCTAAGATTACAAATGTGGTAGGTCATATAATAAAATAAGTTAAACACTAAAACAATATTATTTAAAATAAGAATATACTATCAAAGTATTAGAGAAACTATATGCATAGTATGAATTTGCTAAAAAATATAAGTTAAAATATTTCATATAAAAGAAAAAAGAAAAAGATTAAGTCATATATTATCCTTCATCATTAAAACATTCATATATCACATAATATTTATAATAATATATTAGCGAAAATGTCCCTGGATAAAAATCTAAACAAACATATAAAAAATTATCAAATGTAAACAATCAAAGTATTGAGTATTGAAATAAAGAATTTTAGAATTAAAGATTATAACATAATAAGATGTCTAAATTCCAAAATAAGTGATGTTACGAAGTCTTAACATGAGTTGGGTTCCCTTGCTCCTTGGTTGGCATCGGCGTGTTACGTCGATTAATTTATGTCCTTTATGTCCGACATGTTTCGATACTCAGTATCATAATCATGGTGCTGAAAACGAGATTAAAGGAGAATATTTTATAAGCTAGGTGCATTAGGTGTGCAAGGCTTCAAAAACTTTGACCTAGTTTTAAAAATAAATGAGCTTTAACTTCACCCCAAAAAAAATTGAATGGCTACAGCAATTACGAGGTTTCGTCATTAAAATATTGACACACTAATGTTCAATTTTTGCCAGTCCAGTTTTTTTAGCATCGGGTCTTACTACCTGTTCAGTCTGTACACATATGTACTAATTACGCTAATGAGTTAGGGATGAAAAAGGTTGGATCCATATGAAGTGTACCCACATTTGAGTGTAGAGAGAGTGAGTGGAAAACCATTTATGAAAACCACCATAAGTAGGCCTACATCCGACTGGAATTTGAGCCCCAATCTCCCTTTCATCAACAGTCTAGTCTATTGCAAGAGTTACGCCTTATACCATGTGGTCACCGAACCAGGCTGTCTGTACAGCTATGTACAGTACATATACACGAGTTTTAGTCCATTTGAAAAAAAAATCTTATGTTTCTAATTCTAGTTACCAAAATATGACCAAATATTTTAAACAATTTGTAAATAAAACAGCGTTAATTGTTTGGATAATCGTATCGGTGGTTTCGTAGTCCAATACGACAATCTCACAATAAACTTGATTGAGGAAGACAGCCGGATGCACTGAGGATGTTTTCTCCCAAATGATTTTCCACACTCTCTACACACAAATGCGGGCACATTACTCATAAATTCTAGCTTCCTTGTCCTTATCTCATTAGTGTTGATATTCAGACAAGCAGGATGGATTCAAACACGTACATACACACAAACATAGAGACTATAGTTGGATTGTAAAATTACAAACGATTAATTTCATCTGCTTCTGTGCTGGCGGCCGGGGTTCAATCCTCGGTCCCGGCACAGATTTATCTGATTACCAAACCCTTCCTTCACCTCTGACAAGACATCTTGTGAATGTGAGGAATGCCAGGCCTCCACCGTGGTTCGGATTCCACGTTAAACTGTAGGTCCTTCATTTCATCTCACAATCACCCTACCATTACACATTAGCGTAAGTGCGTATAACCTGAACGGGTACTAAGACGCGGTGCTAATAATAATAATAATTTCATCTGCGAGATCGATATCCCAAGATCTGACTACGCTAAGTGTTCATCTGAGCCGACTGTCCATTCGTGCCATACACACATTATTAGGTCTAGGTTAGATGGTGGACTAAGATTAGGAAAAAAAAGGGTCTTCCTCTTCTATTAAACCAATCGCAAATTCACCCCTATCACAAGTCTCTATTTAAAAAAAAGTATATCTAGACGAATGACAGAAGGATAAGAGAGAAAAAGACACAACATTAACACAAACGTCTCCCTTATGAGTCACCCAATCTTCTGACACTGGCGAAAACTTGGTTGGGGTAGTGGAAAGGGGTTAGGGGTCCCTTTGACGCCTACTTCGCGCAGCAGTTTCTGTCACTGATTTCAAAACCCACCCCACCCCTTAAGAGTTACGTCTGCTTCAGAGCACCGGCCAAGTCAGTGTGAAATTCAGACCAACCCCTTATTAAATTTCTACCTCCTTCCCCAGTCCTAGATTTCACATCCCCCTCCCCCCCGCTACTCCAACGCTCACTTGTTTGTATGAGTCACCAAGAAGCGACTCGGTAGGTCAAACTTGCGCTACCATTTCTCAGCCCCCACACCCCCAACACCTTCTCCGTCATCCAACCAACGTTTCTCCCTCCTCTAGTAGAATGTTGACAATTCGCACATTTGCCCGTTGTCTAATCGGGTTATCGTGTTTATTGTGCAACGTGGTGGGAAGCAGTTCAAAAAAATTGTTTAAGAAGAAAGTTTTGACCAAATTTGATTAGTGATGCTATTTACAGTGATGATGTAGGGAACACGATTTATGGGCAATGTTTTTGCAGTTTTTATGTAAAATTTTTTTGGAAAAAAAAATCTCTAATAGAAATAATATTGTTTAATTTTCTTCCCAAGCTGATATCACCAGTTGTTAAATATCTGTCATTAGCATGGTGGCATTTGTCGAGAAACTTTTTAAATGAAGAGGAAGAGTTGTCATTAAATTCCAAGACATCCTTGACAGATATTCAACAGCTTTTGATATTAACATAAGAAGAAGATTAAATTCTTATGTTTCTACTGGAGAAATATTTGATTTATTTTCGCCAAAATAAAGATTTGCTATAAAAACTCCAAAAACATTCCCCTTAAATCATGTTCCTTACATTCTCACCTTAAAGTGGCACTACCCAACAAAACCAAAATCATACTTTTTAAGGTTTTTTTAATCATTTCAAACGATATTAGCCTTCACTATTCATTATGATATAATAAAATCCACATCCGTGTAGACACACGGCTTACGTCAAGATCATTTAGTATGATTTGTCATTTAAGGGTAGGATGGGGTTCAATTTCTGGCCGGGTATATTGTGGTTGAGTTTTTTTCCTCAATTACTTTTCATTCTCCCTCCATGAAAATGTGGTTACATTTCTTCTAAATTATACCATCTTCATCCCTAACGTGTTAACGTAATAAATTTATATTCTCATAAAATGAAAGGGTATTGTGAGACGTAGTGGGAAAAAACATTTCCATTAAATAGTCAAGCATTATGTCGTATATATATATATTTGTTTAAGGGTATTGTGTATATTCAATAATTATTTAATTTTAAACATACCATACTTAAGATGTATGATTATTTTAATTGTCCTGTGATTTAATTTTCTCATTGTTCATTAGGTATTAAATTCAACCCAGCACATTCCTTAATTTCTACAAGCCCCCTCTCCCTCCACAACCCACCTTACCCCTCATTTTCAATCACACTTCACTGACTAAGACAAACTTTGGATTTCATTCGAATCTGTTCAAGTGGTACAATCCTGGCTTACACAATGAGCCTCAAGGAATTATTCGAACAAATTTATATAAAGACTATACAATTTATGCATAAAAGAAGATAAAGCTTTCTTTTTTTTTTCTGTTCACTCTTTTTTGTCTTTCAATTGGAATTGGGGGAGTCTTTATTCCTCTCCCCATCCCTTTTGAATGTGAAATTAAAATCTCATGGCAAGTTAGAACATAACTTAGTTTAGTAAATATTTATAAAGGAAGGGGCAGGATAAATCTGGGTTTCATCACTAAGTCTAACATTTGTTTTAATTTCGAATACTTTTTTTTTTTAAGATTTTGTTTTTGAGAAAATTAGATAAATTTGAAGTTGAAAGCTATGTTTTTGTTGTATCTGTGTTTAATGTAATCAACATAAAGATGAATATTTAAGGTTATTAGGGAGGTGTAAGAATTATTTTAATTCTACAGTTAAAATTCCCCGTCCAAACGGGCGATGTTTCCGCAAGAATTCAGTACTAAATATAGTACCTGGCATATATATATATATTTATATATTATCATGTTCATATTTATTTGTAAAGAATAATAAATGATAAAAATAAATCGTATTTGTTATTCTTTTATTTTCTTCTTATTTGAGCAGCTACTTATATAATACCCAAATATGGACTAAATCTTTTATTAATCTGTAAAATAATATACGGACTATGTATTCCTTTCCCCGCCACGTCTTAATATACGTTTGGATTATACGCATACATTAATAGGGAAGAGGAAGGTAGAATTTTAGAGGAAATTTCAATTAATTTAAATATGAAAGAGGCCTTTCTTAGTGAGAGAGAGAACAAATTCAGATTAGGTTAGGCTAGGTTAGGTTGGGCTCAATCTACCTTGATAGGTAAATCGTACTGTAAGGTAGCAGTGCCCAATCAAACAAAGAAAACACGGGAACTTGGAGGACTGAATTAATACAGCACTTGCTGAATGGTGCCAATACAATGAAATGGCAGCAAATAAAACTAAAACAAGTTTGAAGTCTCTTTACTTGATACTGGAGGTTGAATATCCTGGCAGTTTGAATGATGTCATATTGATTTGAAGAGTAAATCCGATCCAGTTTTCGGACAGATCATTTTATGACTGAGAAGTTTCTGTCACATGGTAGAAAATTAATTCCTCTGATCAAGACGTATTGGTGAAGGATGGAGATTATAAGTAATCAAATAGGGAGAAGGGAATAAAACAATAACAAAGAAAATTTTATATTCATTCGGCGCCGTGGCTTAGTTGGTTAAAGCGCCTGTCTAGTAAACAGGAGATCGAGAGTTCGAATCTCTCCGGTGCCTTTTGAGGTTTTTGCATAGATTTATCTGATTGTCAAACCCTTCCTGCACCTCTGACAAGACGTGTATTAATCACAACTTGTGAATGTGGGGAATGCCAGGCCTCCACCGTGGTTCGGATACCACGTTAAACTGTAGGTCCTCCATTTCATCTCACAATCACCCTATCATTTCACATTAGCTTAAGTGCGTATAACCCGAACGGGTATTAAGACGTGGTGCTAATATCAATAAGATTTAATTTTATCTTATATATATGTTACACATTATTAATGAATCCGGCCACTTAAAGAATTGGGAAATTTTCTGTCCATTCCGTGATTTGGCCTCTTCTCTTAATCTTCTCAAGAACTGGACAAAAATTGCCCATTTCACTAAGAGTAAATTATTGTCTTATCCACTTGTAACTTAACCAAAACTCGTTTCAAGATATTATATATTAAAAATTATAAGCTAACCCAAACTCCTATCTTATATCGATAGACCAAACCGGCTCTTCGTTTGTCCATTTCACGGACAAGAAAAAAAAAACTGGCCCAATTCATGAATTGGGTAGAGCGCTTGGAGCTGCCCATTTAGTTAAATAATCATGTTCATGAACTGGGCAACACATTCACTACACAAGTCATTATCTGGATAAGTTTTTTCCTCTTGTCTTGAAATGGACACGTGAAGAAGCCGGTTCAAGGAATGGGTATACATTTAAATTCAAGAATATGCCAATAATTTCACTTTTGGGGTGTACCATACATAGCTCGAGAGACTCAGCTCTTTCGACCACAGTGCCCAAATCTAACCCATAATTTGATTTAGACATCCCCGTAATCAAGTAGTACTCGATCGGGGGAGGCTTGGGTGAGGGATGGGGTGATATTGTATTGATGTAAGAGAAGTGTAGTTCTGGTAGCTAGAGGAAGGGGGCCGGGAAGACACTAAATCACTACCAATGTATTATACTCAAGCTAAATATTTAATGTTCAAGAATGCTGAATTTAAAAAAAAATCTGAGGCAAGTAAAACAAGTTAAGGTGGGGTTGTAGGGAACATGAGAAATAGTAAGTATTTTTGCAGTGTTTATGTCAAAATATTGTTTTGATCAAAGTAAATAAAATAATTCTCCAGTAGAAACACAAAGTTTAATTTTCTTCCCATGGTGATGTTAACAGTTGTTGAATATCTGTCAAGGGTGTCCTGGAATTTAATGACAACTTTTACTATTCGTTAAAAAATTTGTCATCTAATACCACTATGCTCATGACTGATATTCAACAATTGTGTATATTACCTGTGAAGAAAATTAAACTCTACTTTTGTACTGGAGCAATATTCTATTTTTGGTTAAAACAAGTTTAGATATTTAAACTGCAAAAAAAACTGGTCTTTTCTCGCGTTACCTACATCCCAACATTAACACCTTGCCTCTCCAATTAATTCATTCTTTAGATTCGTCCAGTAGAAACTTCAGCACTCTGATTGGTAAATTGTGATTTTAAAATGATTACAGGTGTCAAATGTGAAAAGCGTTTATGACTTTGTAATTGTATCTATCAGTGGGTTTCAATAACTGATGCATTGGGTGCGTTTCAATGAGACTTTTATAGTTCCCGAATGTTTTGATCGCTTATTTTCTATATAGGCCTACTCAAATAAAAATATATACATATTTTATATATTTAAGACTCGAAGCGATTTATTTCTAATACAATTCCTGGATTTCTTTAACAACAGATTTTATCAAATCTTTTTTTATCAAAGCATATATAGCTTACACCGAAGTTGTGTTCAAGAACATTCAAAGGGGAGTATACAACTTCAGAAAACAACACAGTTTATTTTGAAAATGATTAATTGGCAAGTTCTACCAAACCTTTTTTTTTTTACTTTGAAGATTAACCTATCATATAAAAGTTACTAAATTTTAAATAGCAGAGCCGAAATATATTCCCGATTCCCGATGTCATTAAGAAGTCGTTTAGGTCTCTAAGATGGTGCGGGCAGCACTAACCAGCCGAAGGGCTGTGTGCATGCCTAGCTCCGGATGGATGTACATCACATCAAACCAAACTTTGGATTATTATTTTTATTTATTTATTTGAGGTATCTAACGTACACTTGCCAGGTAAATCAATCAGCACAAGAGAAATTCTATGAGCGAGAGGGAAAGGACATACCAATTTTGCCTGAGAAGGTATTTTCACATATATTCCATGTTTCTTTTACATGCCACGATCGACATGAGACGACGGCTTTACTTACCATCCAAAGAAAGTTGTGCTACGAATTTTTTATCGCTCAAGATATATCCATCAAACCCATGAAAATTTGGTGTTGAACTTATTTTGAGTTGCTTACATAAGAATAAAATAAAATAACACTAATAATATAGGTCTAATAACATGTTAACTATATTGATAGCTATAAAATTGTTATTATTTTATAAAAAAAAACTCTTCCTAATAAAATCATACCAAACTAACCTTGTGTTTTGGAAAAGCAATACATTTGACTTAAGTTATTATTTTGTCCTCCTGGGTAAGACTCGTTAAATATTAACTGAATACATTTATGTATCAGTACGTTGAGCACAAATAACACTAACGACATATTTTGAGGAATTGTGGTTGAAATAGTGGCATGAGGAAATGCACTATCAATAGTGTGAGGAGGAAATGGGTAAACCACCATCAATCCACCCAACCAAGGTTCGTCCGAACCTTGACTTTCCCATATATTGTGCGGGGTGACATGGCGGTCTAGAGGTAAGGTGTCAGACTTCTGTGCTGGGGTCCGGGGTTCAATCCTCGGTCCCGGCACAGATTTATCTGATTGCCAAACCCTTCCTTCACCTCTGACAAGACATCTTGTGAATGTGGGAATGCCAGGCCTCCACCGTGGTTCGGATCCCACGTTAAACTGTAGGTCCTTCATTTCATCTCACAATCACCCTATCATTATACATTAGCGTAAGTGCGTATAACCCGAACGGGTAGTAAGACGCGGTGCTAATAATAATAATAATAATAATAATAATAATAATAATAATAATAATAATAATAATAATAATCTATTGTGAGACTGACGTCTTAGGCCGTGTCCAGACTATAACAAAACGCAGAACAGAAATTGCTCGCGAAGATTTCCAAAAAATATGTTCGTTGTTATGTTCGGTGGAGCTGGAACATTTGGGCCTGAAAAGAACATGTTTGTTATGGTTACCTCATCATTTTTTCCCCATCTAGCTCAGCTGCGCTCCAATATCTGTGGTGTGATGAGTACGTGTGTACAAGTAACATCTTCCTTCCTTCCCGTATCATACAAACAAGGAAATACACTCTCCAAAAGATGTATGTATGCCTACTTACAGAAAAAATACGGGTGTAACTCGTCTACTCTCCCATCAATGACTAGATATACAGAGGAAAATTTCGCTGTGACTTCCAAACTACTCTTGGGCCGAACACGGACATCCTTTGATGTGACGGGCAAAAACTGACAAATGATAAATCAAGACCGAGCAGAAAAACGAGAAAGTTTTGTTACAGATAAATGTTTAGAAAACCGTCCACAATGTTAGTGAAAATGTTCTAAAACAGTGATCTGTTCGTTGTTCTGTTATAGTCTGAACATGGCTTTTGACTGTGTGTAAAGTGATAACGGTCACGTAATAAATCAGTAAACTGGTTGTTAGTTTTGTCATAGAATTATTCTATGTTTTGATGAATGTCATGCTAATTTTTTTAAATATATATAATTTGAGAATTTTATGATTTTTTTTTTTTCAAACTTGAAGGAAATAAGAACTTAGAGGAATCAAAGAAGTCGTTATATTTTTGTGATTCAATTTTATTTTAGCACTGCGTTTTACTACAAGTTTGATTTATAAAAATACGTATTAAATACGATATTATGTTAGGTGGGAGGAAGGTTGAATTTAGGTGAAGTGTACTTGCAATTGTTTAGAGAGAGAGGTTTTTTTTTTTTTTTTAGAGATAGGTCTTTGACCTGACTTCTTACAATTTAATTCAAGTCTAGTTAATTCTTTATCCTAAAGTTATTCCCATTTACAGTTTGATTTTTTATTTAAAAATTATAATCTGGTAAATAGAATGAGAGTATAAAACCTTTTAGGGAAAACCTAGCTTCAATATGTCTGACTGTGATTTGAATCCCCATCTCCCCGTCATCGGCAATCTATTTTACCACCGAAGTGGGTGATTCCCATTTTGAGTTCACCCTCTTAATAGGAAGTTAAGTCAAAATCGTCTCTTTACCACTTCCCAACAAATACTAGTGGATCCTTGAAGTGATGGAACTAAAATAGCACTAAAATGTACTCCAAACGTTTTATTAGGATAGGATATTTATAATAAACCCTCAATTGACGTTCTACAAAAAAGTTTACTCAAAGACTATCAACTTTAAATAAGTTTATATATTTAGCTTTCGGTGTTTAATTTGAATCAAAACGTATATTTTCCCCCTTCATGCCACGATTATAACTTTAAAACTATCCCTCTCCCAGCTCTCTATGTGTTGCACATGGAAACGAGTTAATATTATTAACCAAAGATAAAGAGTTAATTAGGAAAATTGGGTTTTAGTTTTAGGTTACTATTTTTGCCGGTATCCTTGATCCCTGACTTTTAAAATTAGTGTTACTTTGTAAAAATCAGTTAAACTGTTTTCTCGTAGTTTAAATTATCAGTAAGGCGCAACTTATATATAAGATATTTACCCCCCCCCCCCCCCTCTCAAACAACGTGAGAGCTAATTTTGTTTACCCCTCCACCTCCTTCCACCGTTTTTATTTTCAATACTCATCTTTAGATTAACTGAAAGAATTACGTGCTGATGGGAGGGCGAACCATATCTTTTTCAATACAGTACAACTTCCTGACACCCATACACTCAACGTAACGGATCATATTATTTTATCTCTCTCTCTCGTTCATTCTGAACAGCAAAAAATAATAATAATAAAGAGAAGAGCAATATTGTTTATTGTGAAGATTCGAAAAAGGGCAACGGAGGTGACTTCCGGTTTCCGGTCCCGGGCGCACGGGGCGCAGTCAACTGACCATGGAGGGTGATCTCCCTCCTCCTTCTCCTGCCCCCTCCCCTTATGCCCTTATACTCATCTACTAACCCCCACCTCTTCACAAATGGGGGAGGGGGGGGGGTGGTTGTCTATTGTCAATCCTCTCTACTATCTTATTGTCATTGTATCATTATATACTTTGAATTCTTGACTCAAAAACTCTCCCCCAACAACGCATCCTCCCTACACCCACACCCTTCATCCCACTGTTTCCGGATTTAAACTTTTAATTGATTCGAGGTCCATGACGTGTCCATTGTTTCTTTTCTTATCGTTCTTGCTCCCAGAGCGAGAGCTCTCTGCTAAATCATGACGTCACGACAATGAACGCTCGACTGATCCCTTTGGTCCAATGTTCTACGTACGCACACGGGTAGTGATATAGTTTATGTTTAGTTTTGACACCGTTTCTTACTACCCATTCGGGTTATACGCTTGTGTGTAAACTACAGTAATATATTAGTTATTATTATTATTATTATTATTACCGCGTCTTACTACCCGTTCGGGTTATACACACTTACGCTAATGTGTAATGGTTGGGTGATTGTGAGATGAAATGAAGGACCTACAGTTTAACGTGGAATCCGAACCACGGTGGTGGCCTGGCATTCCCCACATTCCCAAGTTGTGATTAATACACGTCTTGTCAGAGGTGAAGGAGGGGTTTGGTAATCAAATAAATCTGTGCCGGGACCGAGGATTGAACCCCGGACCCCAGCACAGAACGTTGACACCTTACCCCTAGACCACCAGAGAGAGAGAGTGGAAGACCATTTAGTAGTAAAAATACCCTGGGTACATCCAACCAAGATTTGTGTTTAAGTTACTGTGTGTTTTATTTTGATAAATTTAATGATGCAATTTGTTTTATGTTTTTTCTGTGTTGGCGCGGTTCAGGTATTTCAAGTTTTCACAGTTTATTTTTGTGTGCCCTGACTTTTACTACAAGTTAGAAATATCCGTATATTTACTCAATTAGGGTAGGGCTAAGGAAGGTATAATATATAGTAAATGCACCCAAATTTGTGTGGAGGAAGAGTGTGAATGTGTTTAAGAAAAAACGTACTCGGTATGCTCTCTTGGGGTTGGCAGTTTTTATGGTCTTGATTGACTCATGCACTTATAAAATGTCCCGCGATTTTATTCCTTAAATTTAATCTTTCCTCAAATATTTTCTATAAAAAGACATGTAATATTCTTTTCAAACACCGCTTATCTTACTACCCCTTCAGATTATACGCATATGCACTAATAATTATGCTTGTGGCTTTATGGATTAGGAAGGTTATATTTAAAGGAAGTGTGCCCGCATTTGCATGGAGGGACTTTTTAAATCACAGTACACCCAACAGAGATTCGAATCCCGATATGCCCATCATCGGCTTTCTAGTATACTGTGAGGGTAGTGACTTCAACCACGTGGCTACCGAAGCGGGTGATATGTAATAAATAAAATTTATATATTCATATTAAACTGTTGGTGGAGATATGCAAATGCTCATACAATTTAATTGTACATTAACCCGCTCCGGTGGCCGCATGGTCTAACGCGTGTTACTATCGCAGTAAATTAGACTGCCGATAACAGGGAGATTAAGGTTTGAATCTAGTTTGGGTGGGGTGACCTGGTGGTCTAGGGTAAGGTGTCAGACTTCTATGCTGGCGGCCGGGGTTCAATCCTCGGTCCCGGCAAAGATTTATCTGATTACCAAACCCTTCCTTCACCTCTGACAAGACATCTTGTGAATGTGGGGAATGCCAGGCCGCCACCGTGGTTCGGATTCCACGTTAAACTGTAGGTCCTTCATTTCATCTCACAATCACCCTACCATTACACATTAGCGTAAGTGCGTATAACCCGAATGGGTAGTAAGACGCGGTGCTAATAATAATAATAATAATAATAATAATAATAATAATAATAGTTTGGGTGTATTGAGGGTGTTTTTCCCAATATGGTGTTTCATATATTTATATAAAGATAACCTTTCTAATCTCCAAAATGATTAGCGTAAATAGTAGTTTACATAAGTGTATAACCCAAATGAGTGGTGAGACGCTGTGCTAAAAAAAAAGACCTCTATTTATATAAATTATCAATTTATAGATTTATTGTAGTATTTCCGCGTTTTTAAGAAAAATATTTAAAGGTTTAAATATGCACTTCAATTGTATTATATACCAGCACATTTTACTTATTTGGTTCATAAAATGAATTATGCTTGTGCTATTTGGAAGCGTGTGTACTAAAATAGTACATGATACTTTCCGGGAAAAAAACCCACACCTTTCAATGTTTACTTTTAAGCTAAGTAATCATTCATTTACCCCCCATTTAAATAAATAAATCAATTTCGTTGACAGGTATAAACATCAATTTACAACAAATTAACTCTCTATATCTTCTTTGAAGTAGTAGTCTAAAAAAAAGAGCCTATTTCAATAAACCCCACCCCCTTCACCCCCTTTGCCTCTATTTAACACGTTCAATAACACCCCACTCCCATTCTTTCTCTATTCTTTATCATCATGACTGCACCCCAACTTTTTAAAGAAATAAAACATAGTATCAGAATAGTAAAGTGGTTTTTAAAAAGTACTCGACCCTTTACGAATGTTATGGAAATATGAAGGGCACAGGGGAAGAACGAACTATATTCATCTGGATTGAGTTTCAAGGAAATTGTTTCTAAACTTTGTAATTGCTGTGTTTTCCATATCTTAATATAAAAGAACAAACAAAAATACTCAGGTAAACTATTATGTTCTATGCACCTAATCTTATTTTTATTTTTAATTGGGATGTCTAAAGTAAACCTATTTGGCAAAATGATATCAGAATATGACTTACAAACTAACTTAAGGTGTGGCCTAAGGGAGTGAAAGTATTTTTACAGTTTTTATAGAATATAAATTTTTGGCCAAAATAAATCAAATATTTCTCCAGTAGCAACATAGAGTTTAGTTTTCTGCACATGCTAATATCAACAGATCTTGAATATCTATCAAGGGTGTATTGGGATTTTGTCAAAACTATTTAAATAAAGAGATAAAGTTTTGTTAACATTCCAGGACACCCTTAACAGATATTCAAGATCTGTTGATATAAGAATGTGCAGAAAACTAAACTCTATGTTGCTACTGGAGAAATATTTGATTAATTTTGGGCAAAAAAATGTAATGCTATAAAAACTGTAAAATTACTCGCGTTCCCTTCTGCCACACCTTAACTTAAGACACTACTTCTAATGGGTCACTAAACACATCAATCATAAGCCTATTTATTTACTAATCGAATAACAGAAATAACCCGTATACACTTAATAAATATCTACGTCAGCACCACCCAGTATCAAACGTTGGTCACCCATATAGGTGTAAACATGGAAACAGGTGTCAGTATCATCTTATCTGGTTCTCCAATGATAGCAAAATCAGAGTTTGAATCCCAGCATGGTTTACTGAAGTGATTTTTCCCTAAAAATGTTTTCACTCTTACTCCAAGTATATGTATATAGCTAAATTTCCTAAAAATGTTACATTCTTCATTTACACCACGTGAGTGTAAAATATGCTGCCAACTAGGACGTATTGTAGAACTCAAAGGACGGACAAAAATTTGGTGGTCGAGGGGTCTAAAGCAGGGATGACAAACATGTGGCTAGTGAGCTACATGTGTCCCGATCAATGATTCTGTACGGCCCGCGGACCTATTGATGAATCAACATATAATAACCAGCCTCGTGTTATAGTGAGTGGTAGGAGCTCCTTGACTGCTGACCTAGAGATCCCGGGTCCGATTCCCAGCTGGTACCAGGGATTATTTTTTTTTTCTCTGAAGGAGAATATTTACCATGATCACCAGGGTTTTGGTTGATTAGGTTTAAGTTAGGTTAAGATATTCATTGGTTCCTCCCCGCCATATTCACTACCATAATTTTATCACCTCATCGGGACATGATTAGTACCTCCACTCGAAAGAATGTACGATTCGGGTGTCCCTTGGGAAACGCTACATAAGTATCGGCTAATCTTTACGAAAACTGAGCTTGATGTAGCCCAGACACGCTATTATCTATTATTATTATTATTATTATTATTATTATTATTATTATTATTAACATACAATGCGTCCCAAACTTTGTAGAACCACCCTATTTGGAATCCGACATCTTAGTTCAGTCGTTAGCGTGTCTGTACACTGAGCTAAGTTTATTATTATTATTAGCACCGCGTCTTACTACCCGTTCGGGTTATACGCACTTACGCTAATGTGTAATGGTAGCGTGATTGTGAGATGAAATGAAGGACCTACAGTTTAACGTGGAATCCGAACCACGGTGGAGACCTGGCAACACTGAGCTAAGGTTCCCGGTTTCGATTCCTGGCATGGACGAAAAATGTATAATTGGTCAAATGTGGGCTTACGCTTTCCCATTTATGAATTAATGGCCGGGGACTGGATGTTGTGCCTGTCCTAGTCTTAAGTTAGATTATAAGGCATATGAAGCTTTGACAGGCCTCGCCAGCTGGCAGTGGAAAAATATATGGCTTGAATATTAAAAAAAAAAACTAACCCAGACCACAGACTGGAAACAGTGATGAATGTAAAAAAACACTATTTGGAATTATGACGTTTGTAAACTAGATATAATTTGGATAAATCTAGCAAATATGGTTAATGTAATACCAATTTTTAATCATTATTATTATTAGCACCGCGTCTTACTACCCATTCGGGTTATACGCACTTACGCTAATGTGTAATTGTAGCGTGATTGTGAGATGAAATGAAGGACCTACAGTTTAACGTGGAATCCGAACCACGGTGGAGGCCTGGCATTCCCCACATTCACAAGATGTCTTGTCAGAGGTGAAGGAAGGGTCTGGTAATCAGTTAAATCTTTGCCGGGACCGAGGATTGAACCCCGGCCGCCAGCATAGAAGTCTGACTCCTTACCCCTAGACCACCAGGTCACCAAATTTTAATCATTACTTACCAAGTAAAAAAAATAGGGTTTAATTTGTTTGCCAAATATGTGCAATGTTTGGCATCACATAGATGGGAACAGATTTTTTTTTCTAGCACCCCATATTACTACCTGTTCAGGCTATACCCGTATGTTCTAATTAGGCTAATGAGTTAGGGATTATTAAGGTTGAATTTAGAAGAAGTGTACCCGAATTTGCATGAAGGTCGATTGGAAAACCATTTAACAAAATAATCCTCAGTACTCTTGATCGGGATGCGAGCTCCAATCTCTCTGTCATTGGCAGTCAAGTATATTACGAGAGTGACGCCTTATGCCATGCGGCCACTGAGGAGGGTGTGTGCATAGTTTTCTTTTATGAAAAGGAACAAACACCCGAGACATCACGTCTTACGGACAAGCATAGGCCTATACCATCAATAATTTTAAAGTAATTCTATCACAAGACTTGAAACCCAACACTCATACAATGTCTGCAAATAAAATAACATATTTTTGGTAAAAAAAATGGCAACATTTTAATTTTCTTTAAGGATTTTAAAATGTAGTTCTTTTACTTAAGAGGGTGACAATTTTGAAGTTTTTGGAATGTGGTTTTCTCACAATTTTTCAATTTTCAATGTGGCCCGAATGATCAAATGAGTTTGACATTCATCACTCTTGAATTTGACTGGACCACTGATGCCGGGGTGATTGGGGTGTGAATACCGGTCGAGTATACTGAGGGTGATTTTTCTTAAGTGGTTTTACACACTCCTTACACAAAACTGCGTGTAGACCTACACTTACCATTAATTAGACCTTAATCGTGCATAACATACAAGCGTAAATAGTTAATTTAACTGAACGGATTAAGGCGTCACTTTCATGTTGGACTGACTTGCTGATGACTGGGGAATCAGGGTTTGAATTCCAGTTGGGTTTACCGAGGTTGGTTTTCAATAGATTATTATTATTATTAGCACCGCGTCTTACTACCCGTTCGGGTTATACGCACTTACGCTAAAGTGTAATGGTAGGGTGATTGTGAAATGAAATGAAGGACCTACAGTTTAACGTGGAATCCGAACCACGGTGGAGACCTGGCATTCCTCACATTCACAAGATGTTTCAATAGATGAATCCCCACTCTCCTTCCTCGCGAATGCGGGTAGACTACTTCTAAAATACTTCCTTCTTTATCCATACCATATTAGAGTAATTAACAAACTTGAAACACGTAGTTGAATATGTATACAACCCGAACGGGTAGTAAGACGTGGTAAACTAACCAAGTTTCTCTTTGACCTGTAGTTGAGCGATTATTATTTTTAACCACAAAACTATAGTGATGATCGTCTACCTGTTTGCTTATTAATAGAGATATCGTTTCGTTGAATTAACCATACCATGTTTGGTCAAGATGTGGACTTGCCACGTTTCCACCCCTTGCGTTATTCATATTACAAATAGGGTATGAGGGAGAAAGGTTTTTTTAAAGAGGTTTATAGGGTGAAGAGGGGGTTGTATCGCAGCTATTCAATAGTGTGATAACACTTGCGATGTGTTTTGACCCTTCACAGTTAACATGACACTGTGAATATACACGCTATTAATTCATACGCAGTCATCTGATGGAACAGTTGGACTTCCGGCAAACTCAGACGACGTTAAGGGTGAGGGGGGTGTCGAGAGGGCGGTGTTTTTACTACTTAGGGGGTACTTCAGGGGTGAGGAAAATCATAGCATGCATGCCGCTGTATTTAGTTTAATTTTGATATTATTATATTTATGGCACATTAATACTCAATACGTCACAGCTATTGTTTTTCTCAATATCGATTCTTAGTTATTTTATAATAAAAATCAATCAAATATTTTAAATTTATAAACAATTTTTTTAGGGTCGTGTCTACTCGTTCAAGTTATACACCTATGTAGTAATTGCACTGATAGGTTAAGGATGATTGAGGTTGCATTTTAAAGGAAGTGTACAAGTAAAGTTGAAAGCCCTTTAGAGAAAATCACCCTCAATACACCTGAATGGGATTCAAACCCCAATCTCCCTGTTATCGGTAATATAGTATATTACGACAGTGAAGTCTTAGACCATGCGTCTACCGAAACTGGTTACACACTACTCTTTGTTTAATGAATAAAGTATGGAGACATTTATACAATACTAGATAGCTGTTGCCCGCGGCTTTGCTCGCGTGGAAGTTGATTATATACAAATACGAAAATATACATATGTATTTACAGATTAATTTAAAATATTACGTTACGTTGATGACCATAACTTGACCTCAGATCAAAAATAACACAAGTCCGATACAAACTTTCACCCCTTTTTCATCCTTTATTAAATAAAATTTCCAAAATTCCTGAAACACGTATTTATTTGTTTTACGTCAATAACCGAAATACAATATTTGGTTTATGTAACTTTCAAAATGACGGACTTTCATACATATTATCATACATATTATCATCCCCTGATTTGACCCCTTTGGGGTGGAGTTTTCTAAAATCCTTTCTTAGTGGGTGCCTACATAACAAAATGAATATACAGTCCGAATTTCATGCTTGTAGCCTTGATAGTTTGCGCTCGGCGATGATGAATCAGTCAATCAGTCAGTCAGTCAGTCAGGACATGTTATTTTATAAGTATAGATTTAAAAAAAGCCGTTTTATTTCTAGTTATCTTTCAAACATTTGCTCCATATAAATTAGTTAATAGTTACAGTTTTAAAATGTATTAAGGAATTTCTAAATTTCTCAAATATTAAAGTTAATTGGAATTTGTTATTCAATATGTAGATATTATATTTTTAAATATGTTTTAAGATAGCATAGGCTCCATACTGTGGTCGAGATCCCTAAGGTGCTATGCCTCGATGCGTTGACTAATCAGCGATGGTAGCTTTTGCAACCCCCCCCTTAATATCTATAAGGTGAGAGAGGCAGTAAATTAGGTAAAGAGTTACCTGAATGAACATAACAATTTTATTTAGTCAAAAAAGAACAATAACAAGCTGAGCAAACAATCAACACCGCGTGAAGCGTGCTTTTCCGTCCACCGCGGAAATCAATTACATCAAAGGTAAACATAAACGTTACCTCCTCAAAACAAATCACGTTACATTAAATCCATCAAAGGTAACGGTCCGGGATCTCAGTGACATGGTCTTTGGTTACTTCGTTAAATTGATTAGTTCCTAAACTGGTTACTCTAGCGTTTAAGTTATCCACCCTAGTATAAATATATATCTTTCTTACAGACGCCCGTAGTAAACGTGACGTCATAGCAATCAAACAAAGCCACAAGGTAATAATAACTTAACAACCCTAGGCGTTTAACTTGGCGAACAAAGATGAGTCCAGAAACAGCTATACTCGAAAACAACATAAGCCGGGTTTCGAACCCAGGACCTGACAATCTCAGGCTAAAAGCTAATATTGGCAAATGTATGAAGTACATTTGAATAGGGCCCAGACCCTGAATATAAGCGGTGGCGAAAGCGACGGTCTAACTCCCAGCAGCGATAAGCGCGTAGCATAGTCAATATTCAAATAAACATAAGTTAATAACAAAGTCCAAATAGTAATTTAGAAAGAGTTCCCCCCATGACGCCGAAATAGTAATTTTGGTAGGAAAGTAATATCCCCCGAAACCCAGTCGCTGCCCTCACCTCTTATCCTCGAGCCGGTGGGGTAGTAAGTGACCTGAGATCCCGGTACCGCTAGTATTTATACGAAATATAATTCTCAGAGAAGGGGGGCGGATCGAAGGAAAGGAAGGTTGGAGAACATTACAAACAAGGGGGAGGAGAGGTTCGAGACTCATATCGAACACCTAGCACCTTCTCGAAGCTCGGCGAAGGCGGAAACGGAACTCTTCTATCCATCTTCTCTGCTGGCTGAACACGTGGTCGAGCCTCGTTGCCGGCAGGCGCGGACACGCCTTCAGTCAGTCCGATGTATTTGGCGAGAGCGTAGGTCGCCGGTCAAGCTAGTGCCGCGTGTTGACTCAGTTGGCTGTCCCAGTTGGCGAGTGTTGTTACCATGTAAGTCGTTACATCGCTGTCCCAGTTGTCTGTCCGAGTTGGTGAGTGTTGTTACAATGTAAGTTGTTACATCCTCCCCCCCTGACGGGATGTCAGAAGGAGTCCTCAGCAGTAGGCGTAACGGCAGGGCGGTACCTTCCCTGCCGTTAGTAGCTGACAATGGGGAGATGATCCACACGAACCCTCATGACAGTCCTTGGATAGCCGGCCTCATGGTCAAGTAGTAAGCCCACCCGGTAGTGGCGCTCTGACAGATCCTGGAGTAGCTCACGCCGGAGTACTACACGCACGGCACTGACGCTCTCGCTCTCCTTCTTTCTGACGACCCATTGAAGCTGAGACTCGTCCCACATATCAGTCGGCCCAGCCAGCCTCCGTCTTCTGTAGACGACGCGTTCGATATCTCGCCCCGAACCAAAAGGGAAGGGGAGGGAAGGGTGAAGACCTCTCTGAGAACAAATAAACTACAGTTACAAAAATAATATAAGTGTACAGTCTACAATGCTCTGACACGGCTGCTGGCAGGCGCAGTCCATCTAATCCAGTTCATCACGGCACTTAGTGCGCATCCACATGAGGCTATGCCTCCAAGTAGACACAACAGGAACAAGAGTGTTCTACAAGGGCAAGCACTGCATCATCTTCCTTTTTCATATAGTACGCGCGCACACACGCGTATGGATTCTTCCAAGTTCCCAGAGCGACACTCAAACATAAGTCACTAACCATTAGATATATATAGAAGTTCGGGTAGGCCTACCCCTAAGATTTGAATCAATGTCCAATATAACAAATAAGCATAACCTACGATAAACCCTAAACTTTACACTATATACTTATATAACCTATGATAATTCCTAAATTTTACTCCATATACACATAAATAATACTTAACCAATAACACGTCCTGCCTTCTTGCACAGGACGTGGACTCACTACGTCACCGCCTTGAGGTGGCTAACGTGGGCGCGGCGGGTTACAGAAGGGTCCACAAAGTCCACTAGTAGGACTGAGACGGGCGTTAGGAACTTGTCGATGTGCCATGGCCCACTCCATTTGAATGCCAGCTTAGCCGACGTCTTGTCCATCGCCGAGCTCAAGGGGAAACATTTACAAACTACTTTGTCACCCACATTAAACGGGACGGGGACACGTCCCCGATTGTAAGTAGCAGCTACTTTCCTTCTAGACTTTAACAAATTTTTATAGGCGAGTTCACACTTCTCTTCAAAGGGGCGGTCATGGGCGTCAGATAAGAGCGGGTCAACATCCCACGTGGTTAAGAGGGGTGGTTTAAATCCCTATTCAAGAAGACCGAGGCAGGAGTGGCTCCGACTGACTCGTGGTACGCAGAGTTGAACGCGACGTTCAGAAAGTCGAGGTCCTTGTCCCAATGAGAGTGGTCCAGGTGGTGGAAAATAGTTAGCGCCACATTTAAATTCCTATTAAAACGCTCAACGTGGTTGGGGGAGGGGTAGTATGGGCTGGTGGTCACGTGTTTGACCCCCCACGAGAAGCACATGTCTTTGAAAGCCTTCGAACGGAAACAGGGGCCATTGTCACTAACCACAACCTTAGGGGTTCCTAGAACGCCCCACACCCGCCTAGATAAGGCATTCACAGTCGTAGATGCCTTCATGTTCCTAAG
Source organism: Timema cristinae (assembly GCA_039000515.1). Classification (NCBI taxonomy): domain Eukaryota; kingdom Metazoa; phylum Arthropoda; class Insecta; order Phasmatodea; family Timematidae; genus Timema; species Timema cristinae. The sequence continues at coordinate 27,624,294 of JBCFYV010000001.1, forward strand.
GGGAATTAACACCACAAATTTAGAAAATGCATCCAGCACTACCAAAATAGACGTGTTGCCCTGGGAGGAACGCGTAAGGGGCCCAACATAGTCAACAAAAACTTTCTCCCAGGGGCGTGTGGCAACGTCAGCAGAATGAAAACCAAATTTCGAGTTTTGTGAGGGTTTGGCCCTTTGGCAGGCCTCACACTTGCGCACCCACTCCCTCACGTCCTTGGCAAGTTGGGCCAATAAAACTCTTTGGAAACTTTCTTCTCAGTTTTGAGCACCCCACAATGCCCACCCAAAACAGAATCGTGGAAATACTTAAGTAGCATAGGCCTGAGCTTCTCGGGAATATAGTATTTGGGTCTCCCCCTAATATTAGTCACTAAGAGACCCTTGCGCATGCGATAGTTCCCAACTACTTCCCCCGTTCTAATCCTATCTACGAGCTGTTTACAAAATTCATCCTCGGCCTGATGAGCACCAATTGAAATAAAAGATTCTGGGATGGTGTGAATCACGCCTAGCGTTCCCGCCTCCGCTTCATCTCCTACAGGGTCAAGATCCTCTGCCATCCGCGACAACGCATCAGCTACAACATTCTCTTTACCCGCGACATGATGGGTAGTGAAGTCAAACCTAGAAAGCCTCCAGATCCAGCGGCCTATTTTACCCAACTGTTTGGGGTGGTTCCATAGCCAGGTCAGCGCCATGTTGTCTGTATACAGGTCAAACTTTCTAAGCTCTAGGTAGTCTGAGAACTTTTCTACTGCGAAAACACAACCTAGGCATTCCTTTTCGTACGTACTGTACTTTTTTTCAGCAGCATTTAAGGTCTTGCTGGCGAACGCTACCGGCCTACATCCATCAGGGGTTCGCTGCGAAAGCACCGCGCCGAGGGCAATTGACGACGCATCAACATGTAAAATAAAAGGGAGGGAGAAGTCGGGCATGCGCAATACCGCCGGAGAGACAAGGTGCCGTTTGAGGGCGAGAAAGGCCTCATTTTGTTCCCGACCCCACGCAAATACAGTTCCCTTTTTCTTAAGGGTGTTTAGCGGGTAAGCTAACTCAGAAAAGAGGGGATAAACCTGGCGTAATAAGCGCACATCCCCAAAAACCTAGAAGTTCCCTTTAAATTCTTCGGGGTAGGGAAGTCAAGAATAGGCCTGACTCGCTCAGGGTCAACGAGCAAATTTCCCCGGGAAATAACATATCCCAGATACGGGACAGACTCCTTAGCCCATGTAACCTTTTCGGGATTAACAGTGAGTCCAGCAGAGCGCAGACGTTCTAACACAGTTTCTACGTGACGCAAATGGTCCTGAAGTGAATTACTATAAATGCAAATATCATCGAGATAATTGAAAACAAATTTAAATTTTAAGTCGGCAAGAATATGATCTAACACTCTACTAAGCGCTTGTCCCCCGCAACTAATGCCTAACGGGACGCGGTTAAATTCATAAACCTGCCACGGAGTTACAAAGGCGGTAAATTTCTTGGATGGCTCTGAGAGCGCGCATTGGAGGAAGCTAGCGTTAAGATCAATGAGACTGTAATACCTGGCTTTACCAAGGTGTTGGAATGCCGACTCTAGGCTAGGCATCGGATAAGGATCGAAAACAAGTTTCTTATTAAGTTTCCTGTAGTCAACAATGAGGCGATGCCCCTTGCCCTTGCGGGGAATAATGAAAGCGGGGCTGGCATACGGTGATTTAGACGGGCGAATGACCCCTTTTTTTTCCAAGTCGAAAATCAGATCTCTAAAAATCTCCATTTTGGGAGGAGCGCATGAGTATGGCCCTGACCGTACGGGGATGTTGTCAAGAGCAACAATGTCGTAAGGGAGGATGTCGCATTTCCCCCACCTATCAGTGATTACATCAGAAAACCGGTTAACTACCCTTTGAATGGCCTCTTTATCCTATCCAAAGGAAACAAGCATGGCGGCGTTTTCTCGGTCGCAAACGAGACAACTTCCCCTGGCGCAAAACTAAAGGAGACAATACGTTTTCCCATATCCAACCTAGCGTTGGTCTCAAACAAAAAATCGTTCCCCAAAATCATGTCAAACGGGAGGGTCGGCACTACGTAAAAGAAACGTTTCCAAGAAAACCTGTCAATTTTAATGGAGAGACGTACCTTATGGTCTACCATTAAACATTGCCCATTCGCAACAGTGTACGATTTCGGGCCAATATCTTCACACATAATATTAACTTTGCCCCCAATAATACCAAGAAGTTTCTCACTAATGAAGGAGTTGCTCGCCCCAGTATCAAATAACCCTAAACATCCCACAGGACCAATACAAACATTAACCATGGGATTCAAAATCCGCGGCATAAAACTTACAGACGCGGCCGTACCACGGTCGCGAGCGCGCCTTAATAGTTTACCTGCCTGCACTCCCTCTGAACGTGCCCCAATCTATTGCAGCGGAAACATCTAACTCTAGAAATGTCACGAGGCCCGCGGCCCCCTTGGTTAGCACCCACAGGGTTACTACCCCCCAAGTACCTAGAACGGTTCCCGAGCGGACGAGCGCCGATAAGCGGCACAGGAGAACTTGCTCCGGGATTTGAACCCGACTGCGCGCGGCTTACAACCTCAGGCGTATGCGCATTGAGATATTCCTCTTCTGAGAGAAGAGTCTCTTCAACGTGCGAAGCCAAGGCATAGAGATCAAGTATACAAGTTGGTTTACTTGAGAACACAAAATGGCGCCTGGTAAGCGGCGACACATTCTCCAAAATAATATTTACAAGTTCAGGCTCCTTAAGATCGGCATTGAGTACGCGAGCTGCCTCCGTGATAGATAGAACAAAGTTCCTAAAAGTTTCACAAGGAAACTGAAATCTATGTACAACTCCCTGCATAACTTCTGTCTAACTCTACTAGGTAACAACGTATTAAGAATCTGGTCAGTTACTGCCTTAACTGATAAACCTGCCTGAATACCCCCGGAAAATAATTCGGTTAAGAATCCCGACGTTTTGGACAAACACAATGTCAAAAATTCGGGCTCACTAACAAGTTTAAGGCGGGATGCCCGGCTAATTTCAACCAAGAAGTTAAATAACTCCGTGTAGTTCTGACCACTACACACAGGAATGCGACCTAATATTTCCAATAGGACCTTACTATGACATTTAACAGATACCGCTGGCGTTTGGAGGACGGGGGGAGGGGAGGGCATCATCGGTTGTTCACCACTCGCAACTGTGTCCATGCCAAAACCTGCCGGAGATTCCCCAACCTCACTCACTAGTTCGCATAAAATAGACCTTAACTCACCCACCGTTGCGTTGGGTGGAGTAGGGGTGGACCAATTTTGGAGCTCGGCGATGAGTTGTTCACGGTTCAGTCTGTAGACATCAGATCTCGTCAGTTTGGTTGATGGCTTGTCGTCTGGTTTCAGCGGAGGAGCCATGGCCAATGACAGTATGAAAAAAGATACAAATAGGTATTAGTACAATGTATTACATAAAATATAACCCTCTGGCATATTTCCCTTTTTTGTTTAATTTCTCGGCATCTTTCCAAGCCCATACTTTATAGAGCCATAGTCGTTCGAGGCATGAACTAAGGACCAAGAGCACAATATAGACATAAACGTCGAAATTATAAAGCCAATAATTACTAACCAGTAACCATCAATCATGTAACCACTGTTAACCACGTTAACCACAATAACCATGTTAACCATGTCAACCATGTAACCATGTTAACCATGTAACCATGTTAACCATGTAACCACATTAACCACGCTAACCACGTTAACCACATTAACCATGCTCTGCTACCATTTTTGCAACCCCCCCTTAATATCTATAAGGTGAGAGAGGCAGTAAATTAGGTAAAGAGTTACCTGAATGAACATAACAATTTTATTTAGTCAAAAAAGAACAATAACAAGCTGAGCAAACAATCAACACCGCGTGAAGCGTGCTTTTCCGTCCACCGCGGAAATCAATTACATCAAAGGTAAACATAAACGTTACCTCCTCAAAACAAATCACGTTACATTAAATCCATCAAAGGTAACGGTCCGGGATCTCAGTGACATGGTCTTTGGTTACTTCGTTAAATTGATTAGTTCCTAAACTGGTTACTCTAGCGTTTAAGTTATCCACCCTAGTATAAATATATATCTTTCTTACAGACGCCCGTAGTAAACGTGACGTCATAGCAATCAAACAAAGCCACAAGGTAATAATAACTTAACAACCCTAGGCGTTTAACTTGGCGAACAAAGATGAGTCCAGAAACAGCTATACTCGAAAACAACATAAGCCGGGTTTCGAACCCAGGACCTGACAATCTCAGGCTAAAAGCTAATATTGGCAAATGTATGAAGTACATTTGAATAGGGCCCAGACCCTGAATATAAGCGGTGGCGAAAGCGACGGTCTAACTCCCAGCAGCGATAAGCGCGTAGCATAGTCAATATTCAAATAAACATAAGTTAATAACAAAGTCCAAATAGTAATTTAGAAAGAGTTCCCCCCATGACGCCGAAATAGTAATTTTGGTAGGAAAGTAATATCCCCCGAAACCCAGTCGCTGCCCTCACCTCTTATCCTCGAGCCGGTGGGGTAGTAAGTGACCTGAGATCCCGGTACCGCTAGTATTTATACGAAATATAATTCTCAGAGAAGGGGGGCGGATCGAAGGAAAGGAAGGTTGGAGAACATTACAAACAAGGGGGGAGGAGAGGTTCGAGACTCATATCGAACACCTAGCACCTTCTCGAAGCTCGGCGAAGGCGGAAACGGAACTCTTCTATCCATCTTCTCTGCTGGCTGAACACGTGGTCGAGCCTCGTTGCCGGCAGGCGCGGACACGCCTTCAGTCAGTCCGATGTATTTGGCGAGAGCGTAGGTCGCCGGTCAAGCTAGTGCCGCGTGTTGACTCAGTTGGCTGTCCCAGTTGGCGAGTGTTGTTACCATGTAAGTCGTTACATCGCTGTCCCAGTTGTCTGTCCGAGTTGGTGAGTGTTGTTACAATGTAAGTTGTTACACTTTGATAGTTAGAGTTCCAGTCAGGTCTAAGCTATTTAGTATTTACTTTATAATAAATTGAGTGGGTTACAAGAGATTCTGAAGTCAATATAGGTGCAGTTCCAGGTGTTAATAGCTCTTAGGTCTGTTTCAGAGCCTTAAAAACCATAATTCACTTGAATATCAGAATAGTATCTACAACATTAGCTTTAGTGATTCTCTTGTAATTTAGTCTAGATTTTGTTTAAACAGTAGATAAGGCAGTATTATTTAAAAAACTTATCACCGCGTCTTACTACCTCTTCAGGCTGTATGCATATATAATTACTCTAAGTAGGTAGTTATGACGAAGGAAGTATTTTAAAGGTAGTCTTCTCGCATTTGCATGGAAGGAGAATTGGAAACAATTTAGGAGAAAAACACCACTTCAAAATACATGACTAGGTTTCAAACCCCGTTATCCCGTCCTTAGCAGGCCAGTCCAACGCGAGAGTGACTCAAATAACTTTTAAACCAGCCCGATCCAGTTATCAAATAATATAAGGCATCACTCTCACAAAAGACTGAACTGTAAATGTTGGGGAGATTGGTGTTCGAATCTCATTCAGGTGTACTTATAATGGATTTTCCTAAAGGGTTTTACACTCTCCTCCCACGCAAATACAAGTGCACTTCCTATAAATTCAATCCTCCTCATAGCCCACTTCGCTTTCCACATGGTCTAAGGTGTAGTTCTCACAATAGACTTAACTTTCGATGATGGAGAGATCGTGGTTCGATCTCGTTCAGGTTTACTGAGGGCTGTTATCCTAAATGGTTTTCCACTCATCTCTCCACGCAAATGTTTGTATACTTCCTCCAAATTCAACCTTACTCATCCCTAACACATTAGCGTAATTGGTACAAGTATTGTAATACGTGGTGAAAAAAAAAAGTTTACATAAGTTCTGCTTACCCTGGGAACACTCCACGTTACGACACTGCTTATACTTTTTAATATCGCCGAGAATTCTGTCCAACCCTGACCACTGACTTGTATGTTTTAAAAGTGGATGATCCACGTGACAGTTTTTACTCACATTTATCATAATGAAAAGAAAGAAGGGTGTATCAAGTAACTCTTCATCAGAAGTAAAGGGGATGAAACGAGCTCATCACCCTTAAAAACCCTCTCCAACCCCCTACGCATATAATATGTAAGAAGAGGAGGGGAAGGAAATTCGGTCCTATACAGAGGCACAACGCTTGGAGAATCGATGATAATAATTCATCATCGTACAGAAGAGAAAGAGAGAGAGAAAGAGATAAAATGGTATGGTACACCGCACAGACATTCTCACGCTTTTAACTTAAAATAGACAGACATTCACTAAGAAATCTAAGATTTGTGAAACGAAATAATAGGTATATACTTTGTTGTAGAAACATTACACCAAAGATCATAAATGAAAACATATACATTGTTACTTACTCAATGGCATTAGGGACTAGGAGCACTGATACAGAAAAATTGAGAAAAGAGAAACATCTTTGTTTACCAAAGAGCATAAGAATCAAATTCATTTTCAAAGACTTAAATTAAAAAGTATTTATATTTGTTTGTAGCTCAGAAACTATTGGTTTTATAAAAATGGATTTCAAATAAAAGTTTTATATCTTTAAGAGTACTACAACTTTACAATGATAAGATATTTCGTATCTCAAATAGTTGCGGAGAAATGATGAAAATAGGAAATTTCCCGAAGTAGCCTCAAAGTCATTTTTATGAGAAAATGAGAGTTGCCATCTTGTTTATATTGATAAACGGTGTATAGATATAAAACTTAATCAAAATCATTCGAGAGAACTTCAAGAAAATAGATTTTATCTCTTTTTGCCTTTCAGCAAACTACCCTTAAGTTCAGGGTTAGATATCTAATTAAAAAAAAAAACCTTGAGGAGACCTTATGAAAACCACAAATGCCAAGTTTTAGCCCAATCGGTAGAATATGTTTGTCTCTAGCTCAAGATACAGGCATACAGACGGACAGACAGACAGATGACATCACAAAAACAATTTTTTCTGTTTCAGGTGGTCATGAAACGTCGACAAGTTGAATTTTTTTGACGATCATCTCTCCAAGGTGTCGAGAGAAAGTAAATAAAGGATCGTCCGTCATTAGATACAAGTTCGAACGTTTTGATAGCTTCTGTTTCCTTGCTCTGTATTTGTAATGACATATTATTTATCCCGAAGAACAAGGGAAGATCATAATTACATGTGTAAGACTTGCCTATTAAGAGATAGAGTTTGACGAATATAGAATAAGTTTTGTACTATGTATGGTTCTATGTTTAGTGACTATTTCGTCTGGTTTTTATTGTTAAATAATTGACGAAGTAATTAATGTGTTAACGAACGAATGACAGGTGTGGATAAGTCATAATCGGGGCAGCATTTTGATGACATGTCATTATTTTCTGGTTCGTTATATACAATGCTCATAAGTATATCAACTCCACTCATGATCCCCTTGTTGAAGAAATGTATATTTTATAGGTATTTTTTGTTGTATTGATTGTCATTTTGAAATTTAAGGTTATATTTTCCTTGTTTGCGTCATATTTGTGGCATTTTTAAGCATTTTAAGGGATTTTAGCGTTATTTTTAGTAATTAATAAGGTACCGGAAAGGCACGTGCCCCACCTCTTACCCCCCCCCCCCCCCCACTGAAGATTTACTACGGCCTAAACAATCTATCATTTTGGGGAGACGTGTTAGTGTCAAATAAATGCTAAATAATATTTCAGGGAAGAAACATAGAAAATTATTTTATTTTTGCTGCAATAAACATTTATATAATTGTAATCCACTTTGGTGGCTGTTTGGTCTATGGCACTACTCTCACAGTAGACCAGACTACCGATGACCGGGAAATCGAGGTATTAATCTCGATCGGGTGTACAGAGGGAGGTTTTTCCAAAATGGTTTTCCACTCTCCCTCCACGCAAATGTCGGTACACTTTTACAAAATGAGATGTTTCGCCATTATGAAACAAATTGTACACATGAAATCATGTACAAAAACAAAATGTCTACTTTATTCGTTCTTATTCAGTTCTGTAATTTTGTTATCATTTTGTATCTTTACAATTAAAGGGGTACAAGCTGGTTATATAAATTACAATTTTATTTTCAAATAATGCCGTGAAATCGCATTTAGGCAAATTTCTTAACTATTGGTTACAAGGGCGCAGCACAGAAAATCTGTCATATGAAGTGAGGTGCGGTCTCAAAAAGTTTGGGAACCCCTGAACTAGACACTCAGCCTTGGGAGTTTCGCTTTGCTCCTTAAGCCAGGTTGAGACTTCGAGCACTGGGAGAGTGATATTTGCAGATCTGTGATAACTGCACTTTCAAGTGAAACAACTCACTTCCAAATTGTTTGTTGTAAAGGGTTAGTGGTTCGAACAAAATATCTCAGTTACTAGCAAACTCACTCACCTCCCCAACTCATCCCACCACCCGCCTTCAATAAACAAACCTTCTAGTTGACCTGGTGGTCTAGAGGTAAGATGTTGAACTTCTGTGTTGGGTGTCCGAGGTTCAATCCTCGGTCCCGGGATAGATGTATCTGATTGCCAAACCTTTCCTTCACCTCTGACAAGACGTGTATTAATCACAACTTGTGAATGTGGGAAACGCCAGGCCTCCACCGTGGTTCGGATTCCACGTTAAACTGTAGGGCCTCCATTCCATCTCACACTCACCCGACCATTACACATTATCCTAAGTGCATATAGCTCGAACGGGTAGTAAGACGCGTTACTTATAATGATGATGATGATGATAATAATAATAATAATAATAATAATAACAAACATTCTAGACACGTAACCATTTGATGGTGTTAAATGATTGTTTAAAACTAGACAATTTGTTAACATTCACCTGAACAAAATCGAAAAGGGATCATTGTATTTTAAGTTTTCTTTACAATTTGCAGTCTGAGTTATCTCATTTGAGGGAGGTTGGTTTGTGATAATGGGGTGAGAAGGGCTGTATATGAAGCTTTGTGAAAGCATGTTTATTTACACTAGAAGTCAATTTTTGTCTGTTCAGTAAAACCATCTTTAAAGTGGACTGTTTTTTTTAAAAATGCCTGCTTGATAGCAATGTTGCCATATGTGACTTCACGTAGGGTTACCTGTGCTAAAGGACTCGTGCTATCCAAATGAGTGAAATCATTCTCTACCTGGCGTCTGAGTCTGGTGTAATATGCCTTGTATGTGGACTAGACATACCAATCCAACTCAATGACGCTGAGCCAACGCTATCGGTATATCACCCATCAATAGTCACTCGAACGAAACCTCTCGGTAAACGTCTCGTTCTTTCGAGAACTGGTGACCCTCGAGGTGTTAGCTCTAAGGGATATGACTGCACTGATCATTAAACACTACTTACAATACCACGCGACCATATTAAAACCTCATTCAGCATCCCTAAAGCAAATGACCCGAGACCCAAGTACTACGAAGTACCATTCTTTTTTTCCAGCATCAGTTTCCTAACGAGCGGGTAAACTCTCGCGGTCCATTAGTTGACCGCAACTGCTTTCACGTGACGGAAGTGTGCGTCATCTTCCGGTTTCTCTTCTGCCAGGCGTGGCTCAGTTGGTAGAACTCTTCGCTTTTATAGGGCTTTGATTTATGATAGGGTAGCTAATATAAGCACGCCTTCATGAGCACTAAACTACTCGATATGGGCATTAAATACCTTTTTATATTACATACTTCAAGCGCACTTTTCTTTGTATGCATAGGGTCTCGCTACATTCCAATTTTCATAAGAAAATACTTTTTTAATAAAATACTAACTTTTATACTACTAACATTGATATCAATGGACTCAATTTTTTTATTTCATAGATATTGATAATATCAATCAAAAGTGATAGTTGCAGATTACATGAATTGATATTTCAATACGTGTAAGTAGATCTGGTAAAGTTTCTAGTGGCTCGAATATGTCTTTCTGTGAAAACTGGACTTACCCATTTAGGTTATCCTCAAACTTACACTAATGAGATGGGGATGAAAAAATTAGGATTCAGAGATAAATACACAGTCATTTTAATTACATGAAAAGATAATAAAAATATAACCTATTACCTCTTTGAAAATTATTTTAGTGGCTATCGAAATGGTTTAATCGGGTGTTAGGCCTTGAAAGAATATAACAAATCAGCTTCATTATCAGGGCTGGGTCTGTTTGGAACGTAAGCTTCTCCACCACCTCCTTTCCTACCACCACCTCTTCCTCTCCTGCTTTTAACCCTGTCCTCTCCTCTCTCCTCCAGCTTGACCCACTCCTCCTCTTTCTCCTCCACACTCCTCCTTACTCCCTTCAGCCATCTATCCCTTATCTTCCTCTCTGCCTCCTACCTCCCACCTCCATATACAACATTCTCCTGGTCATCCTTTCCCCCTCCATTCTTCTCACATGGCCATACCACCTTAGTCGTGTCTTCTCTATCCTGTCTCTTTCTTTACTATTCTTCTTCTCACATGGACATACCTCCTTAGCCGTGCCTTCTCTATCCTCTCTTTCTTTACTATTCTTCTTCTCATATAGACATACCACCTTAGTCGTGTCTTCTCTATCCTGTCTCTTTCTTTACTTACCTTTAGAGATAATAAAAAAATTGCGCGTCTGGGCTACATTACCCGTAGTCCAGTTTGTGCAAAGATTGGCTAGTACTACTGGTAATGTACCGTTGCCCAAGGGACGTCCGAGTGTACAAATCGTGCCTCCTTACCGTGGATGCTCTTTCCATGTCCCGGTAAAATGAGGATGTGGAATCAGTGCAAACACTTAAACCCTACCCAAACCCTGGTGATCGTTGGGGTTATTTCCCTTTCAGGGAAAAAACCTAAGGTAACACTTGAGAATCGAACCCGGGACCCCTAGGTGTGATGCCAGGTGCACTCACTACACTGCGGGGCTAGTTGCCTTTTGAGATCATAAGCGTTCAACCAAACAAAAATTATGTGTAGTCTGGAGAGAGACCTGACTGTCAGATATGAAATGTCGCAGCGCGCGCTATCTGTTGAGTCTCACTAGTACTAAAGAACCGCCGCCACATACTCTGCACCTTGAGTGATTTATTTTTTCCCTTTTTAAAATTAATTTATTTTAATACCAAGGGGATTTGAAGTGGAGGGTAATTTTCTGAGGGAATGCATCTGCATATAATATGGGGAAAAAATTGCAGCAAGCAGCTATAGTCACAGGTGTGGGTGGCCTGCAAACGTTAGACACGTAGACAAACGCAACATTGTGACAAATACCAGTAAGTTCCTCCGGAGGAAACCACGGCTTGTGGACTTGTTATCTATCATTCATGTTTTATTTATTCTTTTTTTTTTGTTACTCTTGTATCAACAGTCCCCCTCCCAACCCCGTTTGGGGCAGACCTGCGTTGAATAATCGCCATTACGCCTGGTTGAGGCAATCTTCTATTACAACAAACCTGCCTATTGACTCAAATGGAATATTTTTTATGGAACCCTTGCTCTAAGTCAGTGTATCATGTATTTGTTACACATTTTAATCTCCACCTGGCTGCAAATATTTTTTTTATTTACTTTCAAGACTAGCTACTTATTTCTCACAATATATATAATATATGATAAATTTACAAAAAGGTTTCAATTGTATTAATATATATATATATATATAAAATACAATTAAAACATTTATCAATAAATTTAACACGCACGCTATTCTTCTTTATAATGGCTGGCTAAGTATTCATTAGATTTTCAGATTTTAATATAATTCCCTTAAAATATAATGGTACTCCAGAACACATGATTTTATTTGTCCACAATAAAGGAATGAATACATTAGTGAAGAAATAAAAATCAATAAATAAAAGAATACCAGATAATTTATACTTTTCAGTTAACTAAATAATCTATTATGTAACGAAGTAATAAATAAACTATAAGACCAGTCAGGTTTATGTTCAAATGATTTTTTATTGTAACATTATTTAATATAATTGCACAGTTTGAAGACAGAATCAGACTTCGTGTAACAAATAGTTGTTGAAAGGATTGTTTTATTGGAGGGAAGGTGGAATGAAGCCATCAAGTTCATAACACAGGTGAACTTGACCTGCTCCTGCGGTGGCTGCGGCTCCGCCTACGACGGCGGCGCCTGCGTCTCCTACTCCTGCGCCGCCTCCTGCGCCCACCCCTCCTCCTGCTACGCCTCCTCCTACGAGAGCGCCTACGACGCCTACGTCGGCGACTACGGCGCCTCCTTCGGCCACTTCGACGCCTTCGACGTCTACGTCGGTGAGACCTCGCCAAATGATCCGCATCGTTGAAATCAACGATCTTATAGCAGTTTTTGTTGCTTTTGAGCACCCCAAAAGCAATGCACCTCTTCAAGGCTGTCTTGGCCTGGCGGGTGGCGACACTTCTGCTGATGTCTTTTTCAGAGGCGATGTAACTGGCGACTTCTTTGAGCGTGACGCCGTTAGGACCGCTCCTCAGGTTGTTGACCGCGGAGAGCACCAGCTCTGTCGGCTTCATCGTGGAGACGAGCAATTTAGAGGACAAATTTTATTGTTACTAAGACATTCACAAGTGATTTTTCAAATAATTATTTTCATTTTCGAAACTTGGCAAGTCGAGCGATTGGTATGTGAATCTGACTCACTGAGGTAGGCTTTTTTCGGACATGAAAGAGCGCACTGGTCAAAATGCGGACTCGAAAGAGAGCATATTGTGCTAAAGCGTGAAATATAAATGCATTTAACTTTAATTTAAATAGGTATTTTGAAATAATTTTTTGGGTCAATATATTTGAATATGTACAAATTTTATGTTGACATTTTTAAAAATAAGTTGTTGAATGCAATATTACTTGAAATATCTGAAAATAAATTTACGCATTTTAGTAAAACACTTTGTGAAGCTCTCTATTACATATTAAATTATTTTTTTCCAATTTTATTTTTGAATGATTACCATATTGTTTATATAGAGTATTTGTGATTTTCTAAAAGACTTATAATATATAGATAAAACTAAATATGTTTTAAACTAGACAAGTTTGTAATATTTTAAATAACTAATCGCTAGTATTTTTAAGAAGCCATCAACTGTCTACAATTAATACAACAACTAATTATAATGCATGCTTGCTGTTTCCCTAGCGACACGTACATATTAAATTTATTTATCTAATATTTTTCGAAATTTATTTTTCACTTCGAAATATCCAAACAATAGTATTGCATGCTATAATTATACTTTTAGGCTCAGATTTACTAAAACATAAACAAAACATGAGTCCACAAATACAATGCCCCAGAATTTTTATCTTCACAGCGTTTTAATATCTGTTCGGGTTTTTTATATGCCAGAGAATTAAAAACCTTACTGAGTAATTTTAAAATAATTGTTTTTCCAGCAAAACCTTTTATAAAATAATAATGATACGTTATTTTTTCATTTTGTGGACGGGTATTATATATTGATTTAACGCATAGCTTCTAATTGTAAGGTTTTATTAGCACATGGTATAAACCAACTTAACTTAGGACAGCATACCCAATATTGCACATCCAGCACCGGAGCCATGATACATCAGTACCAAATTGTATTAGAGCTTGTCAGGATTCAAACCATACAAAATTGTATTAGAGTTTGCCAGGATTCAAACCATACGAAATTGTATTAGAGTTTGCCAGGATTCAAACCATACGAAATTGTATTAGGGCTTGTCAGGATTCAAACCATACGAAATTATATTAGGGTTTGACATGGTTCAAACCATACGAAATTGAATTAGGGCTTGCCATGAATCAAAACGTACAAAATTGTATTAGGGCTTGTCAGGGTTAAAACCCTACGAAATTGAATTAGGACTTGCTATGAATCAAAACGTACAAAATTGTATTAGGGCTTGCCATGGTTCAAACTATACGAAATTGAATTATGGCTTGCCATGGTTAAAACCATAAGAAATTGTATCAGAACTTGCCGGGGTCAAACCATATGAAATTTTATTAGGGCTTGCCATGAATAGAATTATAATAAATTGTATTAGGGCTTGCCAGGGTCCAAACTATACGAAATTGATTTAGGGCTTGCCATAAATCAAAACGTACAAAATTGTATTAGGGCTTGCCAGGGTTCAAACTATAAGAAATTGTATTAGGGCTTGCCAATGTTCAAACTATACGAAGTTATTTAAGGGCCACTCAGATCCCTCGAGTACACAGTAGCACAAGTAACGCAAATATTCTTAGATTATATTTTTTCTGGTAATTTTTTAACACCACGCCGTACTATCCGTTCGGGTTACATGCCTATGCACTAAATACGCTAGTGGTTTAGGGATTAGGAATGCTATGTTTATAGGAAATGTACCCAAATTTGCGTGAATGGAGAGTGGAAAACCATTTAGGGAAAACCACCATCACTACAACTGACCGAGATTTAAACTCCGATCTCCCCGCCAACGGCAGTCTAGTCTACTTCGAGAGTAGCGCGTTAGGTCGTGCAGCCACCGAGGTGTGTTGGTAATTTTTTGGTTCTCTATTTTATCTTGATAAAAATAGAGGCCAAATTGTATAGGAATAGCCTTTTAGAAAATATAGACATATTTGTTTGTGGTCAGACCTGATAACATTCTACTATAATATTAGTTCTATTTTATAGGTATTGGTATCATCTATCAACACCTAACGTGACAACTACAGATCACATGAATTGATGTATGAATACAGAAAATTCTCTAGCTATGAAAATTAAACTGTACAGCTTTAGTTTTTGATTTTTAATAGATCCTTAGATTGTCTAAAAGGTGTCTTTTTTTTTGTTTTTTGTTTTAGAGAGTTGTTATAAATTGACAATATATTTTTAATGTTTTTTATAGCAATGTCTCTTACTACCCTTTCGGGCTATACGCCCAATGTACAAATTATGTTAATGTGTTAGAAAAAGGATGGTTGGATTTAAAGGAAGTGTACCCGTATTTGTGGGAAGGAAGATTGGAAAATATTTGATCAAAAACCACCCTCAGTACACCCTATTGGGATTCAAACCTTAATATTACCCGTCATAGACCTCTATTCCATGGCGAGACGGACGTCTTGGAGCGTTCGACTACTGAAATGGATTTGAAAACGTAATATAATAAAGTATATTTATCGAAAGCGAACACTTTTTTTTTGTTTGCTCCCCTTTTCACTAACGATATAAGAATGAGAAAGGTATAATTTAGAGGTAATGTACCCAGATTTGCGTAGAGGTTGAATGGAGAAACACTGAATGAAAAACTTAATAAACCAAGCTGGGATTTCAACCACAAATTCCTCCTCACCATAAAACCAAGTCATACAATGTTGACGGCTTAGTCCTCATGTCCACTGATGTGGGTAGCATTTAACAATTTAAAAACATATTTCATCCGATTTGTTGGCTGCGTGATCAAAGGCTTCCCTTTCGCAATGGTCTGGACTTCAAATGATGGGGAGATCGGGATTGAAATCTCGGTTAGATCTACTGAGGATTTTTTTTTTTTTCAAAAATGTTTTTCCACTATTACTTGACGCTAATACGGGTACACTTTTTCTTTAAATCAAACCTTCCTCATCCTTAAAACGTTAGCGAAACTAGTACACATGCGTATATCTTAAATGTCAGGCCTCCACCTTGGTTCGGATTCCACGTTAAACTGTAGGTCCTTCATTTCATCTCACAATCACCCTACCATTACACATTAGCGTAAGTGCGTATAACCCGAACGGGTAGTAATACGCGGTGCTAATAATAATAATAATAATAATAATAATAATTAAGCTTGCAGATGACCTCAAGATCAGGCGTGTAGTCTTACTTAGTTTTGGTAGTTTAGTGTCCCAATTTTTACTCTCTTATAAAAAAAATACAGTGAACTCACATTAATTCTTGCTTCTACTGAAAAAATCTATTAAAAAAAGCTGTTAGAAAACTTACATCTGAAATAATGCATTAAAAAAAAAAATCTTACCTCAAACAAATAACCAGTTGTTCTAGGTGGATTGGTTGCTGGTGCCAGTTTCCCCAATTTCTTGTCAAGGTTTCTTCTATATTGTTGAGAATTTAATAACAAGTTCTGATTTCCATCCTCATATATCTAAAAAAAAAAAAAGTTTCTTGTCCATTTTTAACTGTGGTGGTGATATTCTCCAAATCTTCGCCACCCACGATTGTTTTCATACATTTCTACTTTCTTTCTACACATAATTTCCACTTCTGTATTTTCAATCAAAAACAGTTCATTATCACTTGAAGGCATCTTTCTTCATGGTAAGCTATCTGCAAACTGCACTTGTTTCCAGCTTTCTACGTGACCACATATAAACGCTTATAAGCACTGGAAATACGCTCTGGCAAGTGCTGGCATAAAGAGTGCTGATTACCAGCTTTCTACTTGTCCTCCTTACCCATTGAGTAAGTAAAGTCTGTTCAGCGTAGGAATTGTTTTCTGAAAGGCCTTTTTCCCTACCAGAACTCTAATATATAGTAGGATATTGGTAGGAAAAAAGACCTTTCAGTGAGTAATTCCTACCGTGAATGGAGTATATGTAACAGTGTATGATATTTAATTTATTATCTTTTCTGTAATGTTTCTACAACAATGTATATTTTAAGATAAAAGCGAAAGAATGTCTGTATGTTGCGCCGTACCATTTATTTTACTTATGATTGTATTTATGAAGTTTTCCAAACTTGTTAATATTTCTAATTATTCAAAAACAGTTGATAATTGTATTTATTACAAAACTGAGATTTGTAAAAACAACTTTATTAGTCTATTGTTCAAAGTGTGATAATTTACCGAACCACTTCTTTAGTACAAGCTACAAACTAATAAAGCCCATATTTTTAAACATCCAGAGAAGAAATAAATGGTAATGTACAGCACAGACTTTCTCTTTGGTCTTAAAATAGCCATTTACTAAAAAATAGTAATATTTGTGAAACAAAATAATATACACTGTTTCAGAAACACTCGACCACATAGTATCAAAGAAATAATTTACACTGATACAGAAACATTGAGAAAAGAGAACATAACTGTCCATCAAAGAACATAACAATCTTTTTTTCTTTCATATTTCAAAGACCTCCATGAAAAGAATACATATTTGCTTATATCAGAGAAACTGTTAATTTTATATAAAAAAATATTTCAAATAAATATCCGACACCTCAGCTCAGTCGGTAGTGTGTCTGTTTATCCAACTAGTGGGTGTCGGGTTCGATTCCCGGTATGGCCAAAAAATTTATAATTGGTGAAATGCGTGTTTACCCTTTCACAGTGATGAATAATTAACAGTGGGGACTGGATGTTGTGCATGTCCTAGTCTTAAGTTAGGTTATAAGGAATATTAAGCTACAACAAGCCTAGCATTCTGGTGGTGGAAAATAATGGCTTGAATAAAAAAATAATGCCACAGGCTGGGGACAATAATGGGTGTACAGTAAATATCAAATAAATGAATTTTAACTTCATTCGAAGTGCAACTTTACATTGATAAGCTAGCTCGTTACGGAGATATGACCACAATTTAATATTTTCACTTTTTAAAAGTACCCTCAAAGTAGTTGTCATGGGGAAATGATGGTTACTCTTTTATATGTAATGCTAAACAATTCCTATTTACGAATTTTAAACAAAATCGTTAGAGTTGATTTCGAGAAAATTGATTTTGATCACTTTTTTTGTTCTTCAGTAAATTACCCTTAATTTTGGGGTTGGATATCTAACTCCCCAAATTCCTAGGGAGAGCCTATTGAAAACACAAAATACCAACATAAAACCTGATAGTTAAAATGTTTTTGGCTCCAGGTCAAGATAAAGAGAGACAGACGGTTTCAAGGGGTCATGAAACATTGACATTTTATCAAAATCTCGAGCTAAATTTTGTTGACGATCCCATTAATTCTTTCTCTGAGAGGTCAAGAGAAAGTAAAAATAATACTGGAAAACAAAATGAAAATGGGATGATCTTAAGTTACTTTTGTTGGCTTAGGATGCCGATAAGTTCCACACGTCCATCACAGACTTTGCTTTAAAATCATGAAGAAGAATGACCCTGAGCAAGAGGCGAATCTGAGAAAACTGAGTGGTAGAGCACTTTAGCGTTAATCCTCGAGTACTGGGTTCAATTTCCGTATCCAGATGTAATTTGTCAAAAAAATTGAAACATAAAATGTAGTTAAATAGTTTCATATCTATGTCATTTGAAACAGTTCTTTTTTATTTAAAACTTATTATTCTTTGTTAATAACCACCATAGAATACCTTGTCAACTATAATTTTTGTTGGCAGACCATGAACCATTTTTATTTGTCTTTCGGCGACTACACTTTTGTGTGTTTAACGATATTAAAGATAACCTTTTATTGTTTGGTAAGCAATACAATAATACATTTACTTCCCAGTTATCCTTCTAGTAACCACACAAAGGGTCATATATAAAATACTACCCTCCTACAATCACCTATAGATATATATCAAATCCACCAATCACCATTACGAGACAATAAACTTTCTGTCTATCCCTGATTTGATTTACGTAACGCGGCCTGTTGTTGACAAATCACGATTAGATTACGGCTATAATTCCTGACTTGACTTCCAAGCACAAACCGTTCAATAAAACGACGAGGTTCAGCCGGTCTGTCTATTTGTTTGTAACTCCCTATTATTTTCATCTCGCTCTATATCCATCCTTATTCTGTATGAAACATCATTTTCCCCCTTTAACGACGAAATTCAATCTACCTCATTTTCCATCTATTCCTCTGTTCTTTCATCTCTTCTCTCTCTTTCTTTACACCCTATACTTCCACCGACTATAAAAAGGAAGCGGGCAAGAAAACGAAGTTAACTTGTGGCTTTCCCCTTTCCCCTCATCATACCGCCCTTTTGAAATTACCCCCCCCCCCCCTTCCTCTTCACCCTACGAATAAAAACCACCCTTCGAGGCTGCTAACTTCTAGACCTGTAATATGATTTCCTCTCGCTGTGAAGAATGCGACTTTGTATACCACTATGGTCATACCACCAGAATACCACCCGCGCAACTCTGGTTAGCAACACCACCATGGAGGGAAACCGCATACAATTCAAGGTAAGATTGCATTATGTCTGTGTATGGTACCTAAGCCTCTCTTGAATATTAATTGTAGTTGTTGAGGCTCTCTAACATATTACATCTTCAAAACACGCCGGATTAAAAACAAATTTTTAAAAAAATCACCCAGTTTTGACAACGACTAATATATTTTCTGATACACATTTTTAATAACGTTTCTAAATCTATATATTCATAAAATAATTAGTTTTTTTGTCTCTTATAAGCATTGCGTGATATCTACCGCACGCAAATATATGAAATTTTGAAATAAATAGTGCACGAACATGTGCACCCAGAAGCCGGAGTTTTACAATTATGTCTAAAATAATTTTAACTAACTAAAAACCTGGTAGCAAGCAATAAAATGAAGATATTTATTTTTGTTTGTTTGAAGCAAAGTAAAGTGTTGTAGCATGTCATTTATATGATATTACATCAACAATTAAAATTCCATAAAGACAATTAACAAAAATAACAAGTACTAATATAATAATAATAATATTAGCACCGCGTCTTAATACCCGTTCGGGTTATACGCTAAGTACTAATATATTCTAATAAGATGTGGCACTGTGAATTTATGTTTTCGGGAAACGCCCAAGCTCCGAGGAAGATTTCCCCAGCGGACCATGCCAGCACCGCGAGAAATTCCACGTCTTGATCAAAGGGCACTCATCGAATAAAAGAAAGATAATTGTCTCTGCTTGCCACACCTTCTGAAAGCGCTAGTGAGAAATCGGCGTAATTCTGCAACTCTACCCCCCCTTCTCCCCTTAGATCTCCTGATGTAGTCCAATTCCGATGCAGTTCTGTTGCAATATAACGGATTCTCTGTGAGTCACATTTTTGGATTCCATTGTATTAATTCACCGGAAGAAGAACTAAGACGTAAGACTTCAGCACCGAAGACTCTTCTGGTGGCCATGATGTGTCAGGCGTCGGTCTCCCCACCACGTTGTAGAGGAAGCCTCTTTCGAGACTTTAAGTATCTGTATCTTCTGTTTAGAATCTACATTGGATCCTAAGCGCCGTTTCTATGTCATTAGAATGCCTAACTTTATTTTTCATGTCTATCAGACATATTGTATCGTGTCAGAATATCTGACGTTATTTTCTATGTCCATCAGACATAGTTTCATGTATTAGAGTATCTGACTTTATTTTCTATGTCAAGTCGACATATTTTATTGTGTTTGGATGTCTGAGTTATTTTCTATATCCATCAGACATAGTTTCTTGGATCAGATAGTTTGACGGTTATTTTCCTATGCCCATAAGGCGTAGTTTAAAGACGAGGGCTCTATTTTCTTTCTATATATACATAACCAGGTGATTGTGTTTACTGAGTCCATGAATCTTATTTCCTTTTATTTTTATTTTAGGACTTTGTTTTATTTATCAGGAAATGATTATGACAACCTAAACGGTATGATCACATTTAGGATCTTCTTATGGTAACAATCAAACCATCTAACGTTTTCTTCTTGGACATAGTTAGGTCAGTGACTAATTGCAGTCACGATTGTCTCCCTTTTTGTACAGCTATTTATGGTGCCCAACCTGTGGGAGCACTACTAGATTGAAGTAGTGGCTCGCGGGGATAGTGCTTTGTTCCGGCCCCTACAGGTGCCATATGTATCTAAGTGTTCAAAGATAGTTTGTACTAGTTATTGTTTGCCCTATTAATGGGTAAATCTATAGATTTACTATTGATTGTCCTGGCAGTACTCATTAGGAAATGACCGGCCATAGTAAAATCACTGTGTAGATGCCTGATTGTTAGCTATTTATTATTTGTAAAATGGAAGTTACTCCTATAGGGAAATATCCTTAGGTTTACGTAACGCTCTATGGGGGTTAGCTCAAGCTAGCTAGCTTAAATAACACTCTTCTTAGTAACTATAACAATATAGTATTTGATACTATGTTTCTATATTCAATGATTTAACTATCATTCTTTGATTAGACCCCTCTGATATTAGTTCGGGTATTAGCCAGGCTAGATTGTATTTATGTATATAGCCTATAACTTAATTATTTTGGATCTCCTATTATTACTGCCGCTGTGTTAAGGCAGACGCTCCTTCATTCGAGTAAAAGAACGGAGCCTATATCTAGAGTTTTTAAACTGAACAAAATGTTTTATCTAACTTCTGTTGGTTCCTTGTATACAAAGTGTTGATATATTTTCGTCCAATTGAATGTTTTCTACCTCAATAACAGAATGCAGTTATCTTTAATTAATTGGATTAAAATCTTTTCACTCGTATGTAATTCTATATCTTTTTATTTGCTTTTTAATAAATTTATTTGTTACACTTATATATTTCTGTGATGCGTCTTCCTTCCCTATCCTTCATCAATTATAACTTATGTAATCATGTAATAGTAATCGTTTCTTTTTCTACGTGATAGGAGAAGCGACGGTTCAGTGTCACCTGGGTAACCACGCAATATATTGCACGGTCACCCCGGGCAATACCGGGTACTTATAATTTATAATAAAAGTTTTATAAACGTCTACTCATAATATTATGTTTATAATATTTTAGTTTTACATTAGATGACATGAGTACTATTTAGGAAAAATATTAAAACTAGGTGGAACTACTTTTTAAAATGTAAATTAAATTGTTTACTTGCTCACAGGAAGGAAGAAAGGTTGAGTTTGTTTCATAGTAGAAAGATGTTTTGGATCTTGTCATATTTTTGTGAAATAAAGGTTAAGGCAAGGCTGAGAAGGTATGGTTAATTGGTCATGTAGTGAGGATGGAAAAGAAGAGAATACCAAAGAGAATGATAGAGGTGAAGTATGTAAGAAAAAGACCACAAGGGAGGCCAAGAAAGAGATGAGAGGAACTGATAACAGAAAGTGTGTAAGTGAGAAAAGAGAAATGTAAGTGATTGAAGGTGAAAGAATGATGTAGAGATAGTGGAAGATGGAGGAATTTTACTAAACTGTCCCGGCCACAGCTGGAAAAAGGTTTTTTTTGATGATGTTGATGATAACAGGTCATTAGTAACTACCAGAGTATTACAATAGTTTTGAATGCCAACAACATAATCGTTTTTATGACATACTTTACTACATCCAACCAGAACTTCAAGTCGGAGATATTAACTAATTGATTCAAAAATAGAACAATGTTCAAAACTGGTATAGGGGGACTATTTTACATTATCAATAGTAATTTATCTTTATTTACCAGTATCTAAAATAAATCCATTTAAGAATAGTTTATTTAAGACGAATTAGAGAAAAATTGAACTTTTGGGAAATTAACCTTGAAAAATGAATAAAAATTGGCAATCTGTGAATATCTTTCACTATAATAACACGTTTTTATGTCTACAAATAAATAATTTAGGGTAGTTTACAAGAATTTGAATTTTGTTAAATATGTTTAACAATTTAGTTTAGAATTTATATTTAAAGAGTGATTTTTGTGATTAACAAGATGATGTGTTTTTTTTAAATTATCTTCGAAGTCATAACACACCATATGAGAAAGTTTGTGCGTTTGTGTCGTATCGTTGTCTTTTTTTTTTGTGATATTGTTACTCTCCCAACTACCCAATTAATTGAAATTGTTATATCAAGTCAAGGTCTTCATAATCGTGTTTGAGACATTTTTTTGAGATTTTTAGGAATCTCGAATATCTTCGAATACAATGGGATTCTAGGGAGTTCATCAATTGAGGGTTCAAGCATCTCATCTCTGGTCTTAAGGTGGAATGGGACAAGAGAAAAGATAAGTGATTTTCAGTTTTCATGGCTTTTTTTTTTTTTTTGCTAAAACATATCAAATATTTCTCCAATAGAAATATAGAGTTTAATTTTCTCCACACGATGATATCAACAGTTGTTGAATATCTGTCATGAACATAGCGGCATTAGATGAGAAACTTTTTAAAGGAAGAGAAAAAGTTGTCATTAAATTCAAGACCACCCACGACAAATATTCAAGAAATGTTGAGATCACCATGGGAATAAAATTAAATTATATGTTTATACTGAAGCAATATTTGATTTTCTTTGGCCAAAAAAAGTTTTGCCATAAAAGCTGCAAACACACTGCCTTTTTTTCTCAAATCCCCTTTCATCCCACCTTAATACATGTAAACTCGACAAAAATATGCAGTAAAGCTAGACCAAAATTGTATATAGTCTCCACACAAGTCGTAAAAACTAGACAATAAGGAGATAGCGTCGGAAAGACTATTAACTAGAATGTGTTTTATATTTAAGTGTCTTATCTTCATTTACATGGGAATTATTACGACGCGTCATATTTACATATCACTAGAGTAAGTGAAATAAAATAAAACAAAATAAAAGTATTCCCTTTTTTTTCCCAAAAGAAAATTTGAACATTAGTTGCGGAATGGAGGATAATAAAAAGTCATAAACTATAGTAGATTTTGGAAGAAAAAAACTTTTATAAAATACTTTTTTTTTGTGACTAACAATGAAAATATGACTAAATAATTAATATTGTTTATAGGTATTGTTATTATTTATCAAAATTGACAACTTCAGATCACATTACTGTACGTATGAATGTATAAAAATGGTTTTAGTAGCTGTTGTAACGACCATAAAAGTATATTTCTATCATAGTCGAACAATATGTGTGAGTGAAGCTTATTATTAAATATGCAAATATTAAACACAAACAGAAATAATGGGCTGACAGAAAGATTAAATGGAGTATGGAACAGCTGGTAATTTTATTTTATCGAGATATTCTTAACACCACGTCTTACTACCAATTAGATTATACGCCTTGTATTAATTGCATTAAATGTGATAGGGATTAGGAAGGTTTAATTTAGAGGAGGTGTCCCGCATTTGCGTGGAGTGAGAGTGGAAAACCATTTAGGAAAACCACCCTTAGTGCACCTGACTGAGACCGAACCCAGATTTCCTCGTCTTGGGCAATCTAGTCTCATGAGAGAAGTGCGTTAAACCACGTGGCCACCGAAGCAGTAAATAACCTGTTCCCTTTGGTGCTGTTTTCAAACCTGGACACTGCCTAAGAGGGAGTTTGTAAGTCAAAGAGTAGCCCTTAGCTTAAAACGTTCATATAAAATGCAGAAGATTTAAAACGAATAATTAGAAATATAGCTAAATGTTCAGTAGCAACAAGCCTACATTTATAAAACGGAAGCAATTGAATGCCAAAAAATATTCCCTCTGACGACGTAATCCAAAATCAAAAGTATATCTCATTCAAAATATCCCTAAAGAGGTAAACGACAACCACAAAGGGAAAAACACATACAAATACAAACAATCAATTTTTTTTTTTTTAGCTTGTTTCTCATGTTGTTTATGACACTCAAATGATGTTAGCATTGTTGTTGGTAAAGTTTGTAGCCCTTGGGGTGTGAGAGAGATTGAAGGCTGAGGGTAGTGGGGGATGGGGGTTAGTAAAAGCTAGGGGTCCAGTGGTCCTCATACCCAGACATAATCACTTTATAAAACAATTTGTTGGTGTAGTGGCGTGGAAAGTACTGGAGAGTTGTAGGTCTACTCTTCACTTCTCTATTTTACACATACACACACGCACACACACCAACACCTACGTTCCTCTCATACAAAACATCATCAGTTACAATATAGTTATTGCCTGCAGTCAACACCGCACCCTCTTCACCCCTTTTTACTCCCCCCCTCCCTTTTCGATATTTCCCCCTTCAATTTCTCTCAGTGAAAAAAAAAAACACACACACACATATGATAGTGAGCCTATATGTCATCCCATTTTGTTCGGAAAAAGGATTATGCATCATTGGTTTAAATGAGGCCTTGGGTCAAAATATCATTTTGTTCTGATAATGACGATGAAATATTGTTTGGCTAACCCCCCCTACCCTCCCGCCCTTCCTCACCTCCATCCTATTTCAGAGACCATGACTTTTATTTTTAGGTCATGAACAAGGATTAATTAGGTTGTGGGTTTTTAATGTAGATAGGTGATGTTATGTTTTGATTTTTAAATAAAAATAATTTTTTTGACGTTTGAAAATAGTTACTATTGAACAAATTATTTTATTTTTCATTTTAGAATTTTAAAAAAAATCACCTATGTCATTACCTATTTTTCATGTGTTAATATGTATTTGATCAAATTTACATATAAAAGGTTAAAGCAAATATCTATATTTTCCTTTCTTTTCATTCATAAGTAAAGTATTATGAGCTAGTAAGCTTATTATTAATATTTTTATGTTTGATTGCTGTGATTATAGCTACCGTTCATTTGTGTTTATAATTTGTTACCTATTTAGAAAAAATCAAATAAAATTCAATTTTTTTAAATTTGGCCAAAGTTTATATCGTAAAAAGGAGTAAATAGTTATCATATAGTTTTTCGTGACGTAGCGTCTGTGAACAAACAAAACTCGATTTTGGATTCATGCTCATAGTTAAAACAATTTAAAAACCCGTTTGTTTTATGTGCTTTAGAAGTTTAAGGAGGAAGTCCCATCCAAGCAGTGGTGCAGCCAAGGGATGGGGGGGGGATTGAAACCCCCCCAGACCTTGGTAACCACCTACCTCTTTTACATCCCTAAAGCTGTTGAGATCATACATGAGGAACTCTACAAATGAAGACGGACTTAATGAGATTCATGTACATACATCCAGAGGTGTCAGTTACGGACCCATGTGAAAAAATTCCAGATCTGGCCCAGATCTGTCCCAGTTCTGGCCAGATATGATATTTCCACATGGGGAGGATGAGGTTCTCGATGAACTTTCTATGAAGCCAAGCAAAATTAACATAAGACTAAAGTGAACAATTACAAAAGTGATTTTGTGAGTTAAAAGTTAGTGCAAGCTGCTTATTTGAAATATCAGATTTTAGCTCAAAAAATTATTCTATGAATAAAATTTTCAAAATACAATTTATTGAAACTTGCATGTTTGTATATTCTAGCAGTATGCATGAGTTAAAATTTGTTCATAGAGCTTAATAGTAATAATAATTAGACAATTATGACAATTTTTATAGATTTTAAATTATTTTGGATATTAGTGTATTTCTTTTGATGCAGTTGCATTTTGCAGTACTTGAATTTTCAAATTTTCCCGCATGAAATACCAATGGACCCCACTTGCCTGCGCCAGTGCATCCAAGACCCCCCCTTGATGACAAAACAAAGCATGATTCACTAAACATACTTCTAAAAACCTGTCGGAGAAGCACTCATGGCTACACAGGAGTACAGTCAGATTCAGATAAAAAAATAAACCTTTTTGATAGCTACAAAATTACTGAAACTATTTTATACACTTAAATTCATGGGAACTGCAATTTGTAATTTTTAATAGGTAATATGAAAATTTTTCTCAGCAATTTTATTCCTCTCAAAACTCTAAAAAAAAATATTATCTTGGTAAAAATGAGATACCTATATCCGTAAAGAATAACGGGTAGGAATATAGTTTTGAATACTCTGAGTACCAAGAAAGATATTTTGGCCTAAGAGGGACGAACAAACAGGAGAATGGAGGAAGTTACATAATGAAGAACCTCATGGTTTTTATGTTCCCCAATTATAATAAGGATAATCAAGTAGTGGATTGGGCGCTTTTTATGTGAGAGATTGTTGGGTCGGGCACTGTCGGTTAGACTAGAAAGAATTGTAAACAGGTAGATTGGGCACTTCATAGTATTAATTGCGTATAACCCGAACGGGTAGTAAGACGCGGTGCTAATAAATAATAATAATAATAATAATAGTATTAATATCAATTGGAAACAAATACAATAAGCCACCATCAGACATCATTTCAGTATAAGCCATACAGCTGAACGTTATCTACTCCATATAGTAGGTACGAAGTAGAATTAATTTTAAATAAAAAGTGGAGCAAGGTTAGAATATGTTAAGTTAGCATAGCCAGGGCCACCTTAAGAGGGAAATTGTGGTGCAAGGTAGTGGTGCCCAATCCACCTTGGAAGTAAAATTGTGATGCAAGGTAGCGGTGCCCAATCCACCTTGGAAGGAAAGTCGTACTGCAAGATATCAGTGCCTAATCCACCTAGGAAGGGAAATCCTACTGCAAGATAGCAGTGCCCAATCCAAATTGGGGGGAAATTGGTGGTGGTCAAAAACAGTGACCAGTCCATATATGCCCTCAAGGAGCGTAGACTGAGGTGGGACGGTTATGTGTCGAATATGGAGAATGACTGATGATAAGCGTGCACACAACATTTTATTTGTAAAACCTGAAGATATAAGACCCCTTGATAGGCTAAGACGTTATTTGGAGGATAATTTAAAATAAAAAAATTAATTTGTTGAGTGACAGCTATGGATTGTATGGAGGTGTCTTAGGATAGGGTTTATGGTCGAGCTTAAGTTCTGCCGGCAATGAACTTTCGAACTTTTTAAGGCCAGAGAGCTAGTTTTATTTAGTTAGTTTCATATCAATACCTATAAAATAATGTTTTGACCTTGGATAGTCTTGGGGTCAGGGACTCTCCTCAGGACTCGATGTTCGTGGGTTACAACTCAACTGAGGTCAACGGATTATTCTTGAGCGATAACAATTCGTAGCACAGCTTCCTTTGGAGGTGGAGTAAAGCCGTTGGTACCATTTCAATTTTGGCATGTGAAAGAGCCCTTGAAGATAACTATGGGAATATACCTTTCCGGAAAAAAAAGGGTAGGCCCTTTCGCTCTCTTTCTGAACTCCCTTTGTACATGGTATTTCCATCAGATGGTATAGGCTGTGCTAACCAGCCGAAAGGCTGAGTACATGCCAAGTGCTGGATGAATAAAAATCACATCAAACCAACCTTCAGGTTGTTGACTTAAGAAGAAGAAGAAGAAGAAATAATATTATATTCTTCTTGTCAGCGATAACAGGCCTTGGATACCCCGCTTTGACGTCACAAGCCTCCTCCATCTTGTTTTATCTTGGGCCACTTCTTTCCAATCTTCTTCCACCCCTAGTTCCTTCAGATCCTTGGTGATGTAATAATAACTCTGGCTGGTGGATGGAGGTACGTATACACACTTCCAGCAGCCGGTCTCCAGTCCTGATAAAAGAGGAGGGTTACCGGTGGGTGGCCAGCCCCCCACCACGTAAAGAGTTACAAGGCTTCAAACCCCACAAGCAACCTCGGAAATAATATTAATAATATAGTTAAAGAACGGGTAGTAAGACGCGGTGCTAATAATAATAATAATAATAATAATAATAATAATAATAATAATAATAATAATAATAATAATAACATAGTTAAATGTTATTAATGCTGTGTTTTCTAAGGGTTTCTTGGTATCAAATTTCTATTATAGGTGCATAGTGGCTTTGCCCGTTGAGATATCACTAATCAGTTAGTCTGAATGACTAAACACACTGATGTCGTAACACACTGGATGGCCAGTGACGCGAGGTTTAGTGTTTGAATCTCGCTCGAAGGTACACTGGGGGGCAGTTTTCTACTGGTGAATACATTTCCTCTCAGTTACCCTACTCATCTACACGACATAGAGTAAGTAATCATTTATCAATAACCCTTGTGTTGAACTTAATCATAATAATATAATCAATGGTAGATTTATAGTAAATAAATATATATTTCTTTGAGTTCAACATTGATAAAGTGTTATGAATGAAATTATTTGTATTACCTTTATAGGTTTTGATTAAAATGACAGTGGCAGATCACATGACAAGAAAGGAATGAGTTAAAATAAATACTATAGTAGCTTTTATAGCTGAAAGATAAGGTTCTTCCAATGGAAATCGGATTGTATATTCTGACGATAAATAAGTCATCATCTTATTCTTCTTTGATAGCAAACAAAATTAGAGTAGAAGTAATATTTCTTTTAGCACCGCGTCTTACTAACCGTTCGGGTTATACTTATGTACTAATTGGGCTAGTGGTTTTAGGGATTAAGACGTGTTTTAAACCACTATTAAAATTACAACAATCTTTACTTGAGGTCGAAAATAACACCCCCTCCGCGAAGTATCTTCGGAACGTGTCTCTAAAACTAAAATATACGTGTCTTTGTTTTATTCATTTGAGAAAAAATATTTACTTTCTTTAGTTCATATAAAGTCTTTATTAAAGTTTTCTTTCTTCATATTTTGACCTAAATATTGCGCTATTTGCGCACGGGTTTTCTAGACTATATGAATTAAAAAAATTAACAAAACAGAAAAAACACTGTCAAAAATAATTGAATCGCAGAAAATATGTTGTAATTTTGATAATATGTCATATTTGATAGGAACTCCCCCTCTTACGACCCCTTTTCCTTCCAGTCTATCTTTATCGCCTGCACAGGTCACGTGTCACGACTATTAACATTTGGACAGTTGGCGACACACGCATGAGCCGTGCGGCGCTCGGTCACACGACATTGATACGTTCCATTGTGTTCAAATAAGCGACTTCTTTTTAGAATGTTTGACAAATCAAATTGAGCTGTAATACTAGCTGATGGCAGGCAATAACGACTGTGGGGAATTTCCAATTTTTCATGCTGATACGTTTTAATAGTGGAGTGGATGAACCGGGGAAAGTGGGGGTTTATTCTCCATCAAAATATTTTGCATTTGTTTGAATCTGTTGAAAAATTGGCTATTCCCACTGAGGCAACTCAAAAAGTAAATTTTTTTTAGAAAGGCTCTGCGATGTCAATTTTTTTTCAATAGCATATTGATAACTTACCCTTATGGGCTTTACGCATTTTAATCATGATAGTTTGGTAGGGTGGATAGCTTACTACTACTACTAACTACTACTACTACACTACTAATATACGTCTCAACGTGATGCTAAAAATATTATATGAGGACAAAAATATGTTGTTTATAGGAAATATATAAGAATTTTCATGGAAGGAGAGTAGGAAATCGGGAATGCCAGGTCTCCACCGTGGTTCGGATTCCACGTTAAACTGTAGGTCCTCCATTTCATCTCACAATCACCCTACCACTACACATTATCGTAAGTGCGTATAACCCAAACGGGTAGTAAGACACGGTGCTAATAATAATAATAATAATAATAATAATAATAATATAATATAATAATAATAAATAGTAGGAAATCGATAAGGAAAAATCACGTAAGTTCACTCCACTGAGGATTTTAACCCCGATATCCGATTCAAGACAATAAATAGACAAGATGAGCTTGAACTCTAGACCACGTACCTATCAATGCAGGTTATATCAAATCTAAATTGAATTTCAAATTGATCTCTAGTCAGTTTAAATAGTGAAATAGTTCGATATTTAAATGTTTTATCACGTTGATATATTTGATTATGCCTTAAGATATGAGTGAAGAATGACCTTGATCACGAGGTAATCTCTTGAGATCTCAGTGAAGAGTATTGGCCTACTAAGCTAAAGGTCCCGGGTTCAATTCCCGTGTCTAGGTGTCATTTTTCAATTGAGTCGAACATATTCATATACGGATTATCTTTAATCCCCAAAGCTCTGCCTTTCTATTATAAACTATACTTAATTTTCTGCGTTGCTTTCTTTCACGTGTATATATATATATATTATATATATATATATATAATATATATATATATTATATTATATGGTAAGAAGAGGTGATATATGGTAAGAATATATTGATGATATATGGTAAGAATTAGTCACATTATTTGAAAAAAATATCGATTATAAAAATTAAAGGACTATTTAAATACTAAGCAGTGAAATGCCTAGAGGATTCACATGATTGTATGGGCATAATGAATTGATGTTTAAATTGTGGGAACAAGTTTTATTAATTACATTATTTATTGTTTTATTTGTAGTTTTAATAAACTTCATAAACTAATACTGTATATAATGGCAACATTGTATACACTTTAATGTACAAACGTGTTTTAAAAATTCACTGAAATAACTAATCTTATTTATTAAAATAAAATGTCAGTTTAAATTGTAATAGTTTTATCGTTTAGTTGATATTGTTTATTTGTGTCGAAATATACAGTAGGGCCTACATTTAGATATAACTACGCCTATACCAATGGAAAAGTGGTTAAAGAGGTGGATCAAGTTCAGGTACACTTGTTAGATTCTGAGTGATACTGAGAAAGAAATTTAATGTATGTATTCTCGAAAACTTTTGAATTTTTAAAAATCATTAATCATTAAACTCTTCTTGATTTTAGGTTTAGTATCAAAAACACCCTGAGGTATGACAATGCCACAGGAACCGAAAGACAAATGGATGGATGGATAGACAGACATAAAGACTTGGTGCCAAACTTAATTTTTGGGGATTTGGGAGCATATCCAGACCCATCATAATATAGGGGTGAAAATTTTTCACGGTTACAATACTTTCTCTTTATGACAGTATAAACAAAAAACTTCATTACTACACGTCACACGAAAGTAAAGTTCCTAATATAGAATACTAAAATATAAATATAGCATCGTTTTGACAATTTTTCTGCTACTTCTCCCCCCCCCCTCCCCTTTCATTTCCCAACCCCTTTTACACCATCACCCAAAAAAAAAAAATGAAACTACAAATAAAAAAATGGGAACAGTATCTCATTGCTCAGGCCACGTGATTAAGACTGGTGGTCACGTGACGTAACGTACGTCACAGGAGGGGATCCCCCACTCTCACAATGTTACCACCCTAAACAAGAGAAGTATCACACCCTCTTCACACACACAAATTGCAAATTTGAATATCACACACTTCCCATGTCTTTCATTTGCCTTTATCTTTTTTTTTTTTAGTTACAAGCATTTGAAAGTAGAAATGAAGCTTGTAATATTTTTCTTTGTCCAACCAAAGTCGAGCCACACGTTGGTTAATAAGCAAGTGACAGTAAAACGTCTATATTAGACCCTTTATTGGGGTGTAGTGAAGTGTTGCAAATGGGCTATTGTTGCAATAAGGGGGGTGGATTGGCACCAGAAAACAGTCAAATTCATTTTTAATTGTGAGTGAGGCGTAGATAAATAATAATTATACTACTATAAAGCCACATGGCTGACTCACAGACATTAATGTTTACCCACTTCCAGATGAGCTAGAAACTTGAAATTTGGCAAGCTTATAGCTTCTAGCCTTTAACCGACGGGAAAATTCCAAAAATTTAAAAAAATTAAATTTCAACCCCCGAAAAAAATTCAAAATGGTGGAGCAACTTTGAAGTCGGTGCGGACTTTTGATTGGAGGTCTCTTGTAGCTAAACGGTAATATATAAAAAAAGGGCTCTGGAATTACATTTGTTTACATCAACTAGCAAAGAAAGCCTACTAGGGGTTTGGGGTGGAGCCCCCAACTATGAAAGCGAGTTATAATTAGCTATAAAGGCCTACTACCCTCTTAGCAAAAATGCCTCTTGCTACACAGTATGGAATAATGTTTTAAATTGTATATTTACAGATATATTTGATTGCCAAACCTTTCCTTCACCTCTGATAAGACGTGTATTAATCACAACTTGTGAATGTGTGGAATGCCAGGCCTCCACCGTGGTTTGGATTCCACGTTAAACTGTAGGTCCTCCATTTCATCTCACAATCATCCTACCATTACACATTAGCGTGAGTGTGTATAACCCGAACGCGGTGCTAATAATAATAATAATAATAATAATAATACATATTAGAAAACATTCTAAAGTAGTTTAAGTAAGGAGTGGTAATAAAGTTAAAACTAAGATAAAAATACTCAGGAATAGCTATAAGAAAATGTATAGATTTTCAATTGAATTAATTTGATAGTTTTAAAATTAGTATATGAATTAAGTGACTTTTAATATTCAAAAGATTGATTATATTTTGTTTTTAATGACCTAGAAAATGTCATATATAAAAATTTTCAATAAAGTTACATAACATCATCAACTGTATTAAAACATGGGTTGACAAGTCTAAAATACACATATAACATGTTAACATTTATTTACAAAACTTGGATACAACAAATTAAGGACAAAAACAAAGTTTAAAGATCAACAGTGTTGTAAATTAGGTAATAAAATTGAATTAGTGGGTTAGTCTCACCAAATGAGGTTTAATAAAGTAATGAAAATGTTCTAGTTACAACGTTTATGGAAAATATAATAATTTTTATTTTAAGATTATGTATACAATCTAAGCCTTATCTTGGTTCAGTCCCATTACTCTTTGTGATAATCAGCCATTAGAGTGATGCTGATTTATATCCTTCCGACATGTTTCGGTATAAAAATATCATAATCATGGACACCGTAAAATGAAATTAAAGAACCATGAAGAAAACTTGAGAATTAAGTTATACGAAAATCTTTTGATAAATTACTGTTATATTCATGAATCTGTAAAAGACAATTAATAAATAAACAAACTTACCAACGTCGCTATGCGGGACACAATATGGAAGATGTAAACTAACCAGGGTGTGGTTTCATACAGGTAAACAAAATCTACATATATATTGAATCGGACATATGCTGGAGGTATTCTCGAAGACAACATATTCTCTTTGCACATATGTTTGGTTCTTTCATCAAAACCTTTCTGCCACTTGAAGCCCATGACTTTGAGAAGTTTTGACAAGGTTGATTTACCTCCATGGGAATCGATTTCAGCGGTCCTGATGGCCAACAAAACAGAGTCCATCGACACATGTTTACTTGGAAAAGGCATACAATAAAATAATCAATATTAATCAGTGACAGATAAATAGACATCAAACAATGTTGAAATTGTTACGGTTAAGTAATTTTGTAGCATACCCCTTGGTCAAGGATTGGTTTAAAAATTAGCCTGTCAACAACAAGCAAGGTAGTGCCAAAACTTGTACATATAAAATGATATCTTAGTGACCTAATGATCATTTGAAATTATCATTTTATTTACACATTTAAAAAAAGAAGAGGGACGATAGACGAACATATGTTTTTACCTTTGTTCCGTCATATTGTGTGTTTGATTGATTTATTTATGCATTAAAATTCAACTTTATTTATATGTAACCTAACATTCCAAGAACCAACAGGTGAAAATAATACAATTTGATCTATACATTTGCACTAGCCTTCGTGAGATTCTGTAGATGATCTGACGAACAGAATCTCTTGTAATATCATCAAGAGTTTCTACAAATACTCCAGGCCTCGGCTGTTTCTTTCTGATCTTGCCAGGAGTTTCAACATGATCTATTTTTTTGTTATAATAACTGGAATAATAAAACAAGAAATGATTATGTAGGCCTATATTAATAACATGACACAGAGTATTGTTTATTTAAGACATTTATCTTTGTAACACCATTAAATCAAAATATGTTATATGTTCTAGAAATAAATCATTTGAAATTAAATCGTTTGAGGTGTGCTCGTTATTGAGGCGAGGTAAGAAAAAAAGACTCTTTTTAATTGATGCGTCATCATTTTTTATTTATTAAAATAAATGTATGAGAGATTAGGAGTATTTTGTTTGAGGGGGGGGGAAATAATTATTAGTGATAGTTTGTGTGCAGTATCCTTATAATTTTCACTACACAGAAAGCATGAACGAACTTCAACCAAGGGATGACAGGAACTACAAGCCTTAAAACAAGTGACTCCATAGATATGTAGCTTGTAAATATGTAAATTAAACTTTTTTTATCCTAACCGTCTCACAGTGTTAACACCGAGTTTCAAGTATCTTGCTGTTTTTTCTGCCACGTTGAATGAATCGTTGTCGTCCATCATCTCTTGTCTAATTACTGGTGTAACATTGATGTCCTCTTGTTTCTGATGTGTGCATGTCTCTCTCTTCTTCCTGGAACAGCTTGGCCCCTTCTCCCATAGGTGCTCCCCTGGGTTTGGACAGACTCATGCTGGGGGGAAAAAAACAACAGATTAATAACGTAACCTAAGTTTTACACAACCTCAGGCTTATTCCCGCCTTTACAATCTGTTATATTATATTATATCGTTTTAATATGTAGGCCTATTTATAATGACTTTAAATAATTTAACAAACAAAAATCAATATCCTATAAAATATGTTTAGGCCTATAAAATAAATGACAATGACAAATCAAAAGCTATCCTAATCAACAAAAATCTTTAAAAAAAACTTACATAATTCACTTCTGGGAGGAGCCCTTTTTTTTGTTAACTACATTCGTAGTTTATAATATACTCTATCAAGATATTAGTAACTATTGACAAACAAGAGAAGAATGGACGCCCTGCCATGATTCATCTTCTTAAGCCAGTCGTCCACTGGCTGCATTTTCATCCGAATTATGTTCGTCACAAGTCGGACGAATAGTTGCGAATGATCCGGTATCATAGAATGGTATTGAAGGTCGTCTACTGCACCCGAAGAAATTCGTGCGTCTTCGGGCGAAAACATCCGATGTGCGAACGATCCCATCTCGATGGGATCGTTCGCAGTTATTCTGACGAATTGTATTGTGTAGTGTAGAGTTCAAGCGGTCCTAAAATGGATGTTGAGAAACTTATAATTTTGATAAGTTAACGAAAGTCTCTTTGGGACATGAGGGATCAAAACTATCACATGAGAGACGTGCAACGAAAGTTATGGAAAGAAGTTGCTGAGGAAATGAACGCTGATGGTAATTCACAAACAATTAAGTAATTTATTATATAGAGGAAGATTTGTATTCATATCTATAACAATGATTCATTTAACCAAGGAGTAGCCTATTACAACATTTTATAGTCACATCACTACTAAATCAAATTAAGTGTGACAATTTTAAATGAATTTATTTTAACTATATTAAACGATAAGTTATATATTTTAAAATGTTTTTTGTTTCGTTCTTTTAAAAAAGGGTATTAATTATTTTAAAAAAATGTATTTTGTGACTAATTATTTAAACTTATTTCACACAAAGAAGTATTTAAATTCACTGACCAAATTATTAAGATAGTAATTATATTCAAATTAGATGACAAACAAGTAAAATATAAAAATAAAAGTGTGTTTTCACTCACAAGTATTTTTTTACTCTTTGCGGTTGTTAAATATGCGATAGTCACAGTAAAAATTTCACTGCCTCTAATAATTCTACAACAGGGTTTCACCCGGTGAATTAAGTTCAAGATTATTAAAAGTTATCTGGCAGATAAACGCACTAGGCCAGTAACAGGCACAGACTAACTAGATAACACACATAATATTAACTCTCCTGAGTAGGCAAAACTCTGGCACCAAAACTTATAACTCACTGGTGAATATTCATGAGTAGTAGTATTATAAGGTTAATATATTGTATACAAAAAAAAGTATTTTCAATGGTACAATTCTCGTGAGCAAAAATACGTTTTGAATTTATCTCTGATAACATATGCAGAACCAGTGCCTCTATTTTCACCTAGTGTACCAAATCTACTGTTTTCCGAATGTGTTTGTTGGAAAGTAGATGAGACTACTTGCTCTTCACCTTCTTTATCTATTATAATGTTATGCAACAAGCATATACATTTAACAATTTTATCGGCACACTCAGGCCTTACTTCAATTGCTTTTTGCAGTAGTCTCCATTTGCTATTAATAATACCAAACGAACATTCAACAACTTGTCGTGCTCAAGACGCTCATTGAAAATTGTTTCTGTTGGTCCAAGTGTTGATATTGGGAAAGGTCTCATTAAGTAGGATTTCAGTGGATATGCTTCATCTCCCAAAATAACATGAGGTACTGAAATATTTGTTCCTGGTAGTGAGTTTTGTCTTCCAACACCAATGCTCCTGTTTCAAGCTTTTTGGAAAGATAAGAATGCGAAAAAACTCCACCATCACTTTCTTTGCCATATGCTCCTACATCAATAGCAATAAACTTGTAATTTGGCCCTGCAACCGCTTGTAAAACGATTGAAAAATACTGTTTATAATTGCGATACATGCTGCCTGAGTGCTTTGGATTTTTTATGCGTATGTGTTTCCCGTCTATACATCCAACGCAATTTGGGAAGTTCCACTTATTCCAAAATCCTTCAGTTATAGACATAATGTCATCGTCTCTTGGAAATGGGATATGTACAGAATTCAATGCATCCCAAATAGCCTCACATGTCTCATGAACAATTCTTCCAACCATAAGGTCTGAAATTCTAAATGAATATCCCAATGTCTTGAACGAGGAGCCTGTTGCCAAGTACCTACAAAATGAGCTTATTTTAGATTTTACCATTACATACTATTTAACAGAAAAATACATTTTCTAAATAGGGTTGGACGGAAATGGCATTTTAATTGCGGGACGGAAACGGGGAATAAGTCAAAATAGCAGGATTGGTACGGGAACGGAAAATTATAAAAATTACACTTTAGCCTTATTTTATAATATAATATTTTAATGGTAACTAATAACTAAAATAATGTGATAAGACTTGTAAACGCAATAACATTATTAAACGTAATATAAAAATAAAATAATAAAATAATATAATAAAAACGTAATAATAGTATATATTCTATATTTATATGTTTCTAAGTATATTTATTATATATAATTATATAAATTAAACTAATAATATGGTAAGAATTGTAAAAGCTATAACATTAAACGTAATATAAATAATATATATACTATAGTCAGATATATATACATATATAGGTATAGGTATAGGGTGTACGAATATAATTTTTTTACTAATATGTGATTTTAGTAAATATGTAATTTTTTTCAGCGGAAGATGTAAAAAAGAAATGGAGAGGACTTCGAGACACTTTTCGAAAAGAATTCCAAAAATCCAAACAACACAAATCTGGGGATGGAGCAGATTCTGTAATCATTTCCACATGGCCGTATTATAAATTTCTGCTGTTTTTATCTGATAGTATTCAGCTAAGGAAACTTCATGGAAATGTATCACCTGTAAAAGGTGCACTCAATAACGAGTCAGAATATGTCGACTCTGAATTAGTGAATGAAATGCTATTATTGGAGACACCAGACATTGCTTGTTCACAAGAATCTGTCCCACATGAAACCAAACAGCAGCCTTCTACATCGAGTATACCTAAAAATAAAGAAATTCCTCAACGAGATACATCTAACATCTATAAGCGTAAAAAATTAGTAAAACAATCTGTGGATGACCAATTCCTTGAAATAGAGAAGGCCAAGCTCAAAATATTTTCTGAAAGTGATAAAATGAAGGAAGATAGTGAGTACCAGTTTTTAATTAGTCTCCTACCTTATCTAAAGAGCGTGCCGAATAACCGAAAACTGATAGTTAGGAATAAACTGCAGCAAATATTTATTGAAGAAGAAGAATTGGCGTTCAGGATGTCGCATTCACAGGGAAGAGTTCCGTTAGTATACGCTTCTCAGGGACCATCAAGTGTATCATCAAACTATTTAACTGAAGGATCAACATCCACACCACTGCCATCTCCAGCATCCTTAACAAACAATGAAACATCTTTACATTTAAATACCCAATTGCAAAATTAGCCTCTACAACAGTATTTTTCACATTTCAATGATGTTACAATGTAATTCTTATATAGTTATGAATAAAATTAAACAAAGTGTATTATTGCAACGATTGTATAACTTACCTTAGAGTCACACTGAGACGTTCTTCTGGTGGAATGATTTCACTAAAATTTGAAAATTTAGTTATTGATAGACTAATGGCATTTAAAATATATTCAAAAGTATCTTGAGTCATTCGATAGTAATCGAAAAACTTTTTTTTTGTCTTCTCTTAAATCATTAAATAAATGATTGAATTCTCCCAATGTATTCCTTTTCGCTAATATATTATTAGTCCAACAATTTCTTCTATTTCGATTCAGTCGCATTCTAACTAAATACGCATTTTCCAAAGTAATTATATTTTCCATTTTACGATTGTTTCCTGAAATGAAATCGTGGGTGACTAATTCGCGTCTGATATAATCGTTTCCAGTAGACGATACCATATATGCGAAATCTGACGAATTTTTTCTTCCGATTTCTGACGAATTAATTCTGACAAAAACGCAGCCAGTGGACGACTAGCCTTAAGCTACGCACATAAACTTTTCTACTGCGTCTGCTTGGGGCACCTTTGAGTTGACTGAGTTCATTTAGCTCCACAAACGCTTATTTTGTTTAGTTTGTGATGACCGTGCTCATCGATAAAGGAAGGGGTAGTATACTGGTCACCCTGTCAGGCATCAATCTGTATTGATAAACAAAGAGGAAATAACAGCTATGAATTTTGATGAGCTAAAAGAGATTGAATGCAGAAAATGAGTGAAAACTGATAAATAGTATAATTTGTTCCTCCTCCACAGTCTACTCTAGTAAACATTTAATCCCAACATGAGTGAAGATAACAAAATAGTTGTTTATTTCTATACCGACCCGATACCATAGCGTGAGTACTAATATCAGTAAGAGTATCAGAAAAAAAATATCGAGTAAAAAAAAACTAATATCGAAAAGAAAATATTGATATTAGTAAAGTATCGATGCTCTTTTCACATCCCTAGCATGGCGTCCGTACGTGATCTGTTATGGATTTGGAGGTAGAAGCAGCATATATGATATACATCCATTTAGCGTTAAAGAAGAAGAGGAGGAGGCGACGCTGGTGGAAGCACAGGATTTTTGAGATGAGGGAACACCAGGGTGGATCAGCCTTAATGGCAGATTTAAGGTTCCAACACGTTAGCGGACGTTATAAAAAAAAACTGGACGTGAATTTCAAAAAATCTATTTTGAGTTTTTAATTTCCTTGATAGGAAGAAAGAAATCAAAGCAAAATACTAATTTGAGGCCACTTCTTGGAGCACTTTTACGGCTACCATCCACAATGGCGACTTTTGAGCTGAGCCCCGAAACGCGCATTACTTTGTTGTTTCGGAATAAGAGCGCCTTTGGAAGGCGCGAGTGGCCCCCGAACCGAGCATCGAATGAATTTTGTTACGGGTTTCGTACACACTATCGATCACGTTACGATGCTGTTACGTTATGGCAAATGCTCTATTTAGTCTGTATATAGCTTGACAGGTAATACAACTTAAGCCAGGGGGTGCATCTTAATGCGTATTTCGGTAGTTTCCGTTAGAAGATAGTGGAATGGAGACCAGTGAAACAATTTCATCCTATTAAAAAAAAATAGGCCTGAACCAAAACTGTAATGTAATTATTTTAGTATTAAAAAATTATTTCACTAATTTTAATTTTGCTGGTGTTAATAGAGCTTCCTCGGAAAATGATTAATTGCTACACACACGTTTAGTTCTAACATATTATTTAACTTTACAATGCGTTATTTAAAAATATGGCTCACTACAAAATAAAGTCGAAAGATTCTAATAGCGCTCTTTTTTCTTAGCAACCCTATATTTTGAGTTATGTTAATAGAAAACAAATGTGTGAAATGTGACATTAGTTAATTTTTAATTAATTTTTAAGCACAGTGATTTCTTGATAGGCTCACAACAGAAAATGTTAAGATATTTGAGAACTAGAAGCTAGCTTCTCTCTTTACCTTGAGATAAGACGTTTCGTAATTTTCTTTATCATCTTTCTTATTGACATGACAAAGTTTGTTGTACGTGTAGGGAAAAAGGGAGTATAAACTTAAACAGAGTTGAGAAGTAGTCCAATAAAAACCACACAAACCATTGGGGGTTGACAGCGATTGATACTTTCTCACTGACTGAGACGGCCACCTTAAGTGAAAAAGACAGAAAGCCTTACTTCAATGCAGTTTATAATTCGAGCGTAATCCTTCCTTCATCTAATATATTGTTCAATAAACTGTGGACTGCTCTCACAATATAAAACTATACTTTAGGATATAGTTTATTTCAAAAGTTCTGTTTGAAACCAATATTTCTCCTCGCTTTCAAAAGTCCGCCGCCATTTTTCCGTTTATAGTATACCAATAGAAGTATCTATACACATTATGCTGAAACCTTGATTACTATCACGTTGTGGCAATCTATTGTGGCGAGAATGTTTGAGTCCTAAAACAAATATTGTTTCAAGAGAAAACAAGATCAAAATAAACAAAAGAAAACAAAGGGGAATAAAAAAACAGTAACGTAAGGGGAAAAAATACGTGGAAAGAAGAGGGAAGGCAAAAAACAACAGAAAGACGATGCAAGTAAAATACGAGAGGTGATCTTGGCCCGCCCTCAAGTGATAGATGTTTAGACAAGAGAGTGAGTGAGTGAGTGAGAGAAAACGCAGAGGGAGGAGTTGGCAAGGAAAAGGGTGTAGGGAGGGAGGGAGGACGTGTGTGTCTCAACCCAACCCGCAACTTGAAAATAGGTTTGTTGTCTTTGAGAAATTGTTCCCCATGTAGCCGAGAAAATCTTATCTACACCGTATGGACTCAACTTTTTGTCAGCTGAAATTATTTTTTGAAAGAAAAAAAAACAATTAATTTTATATATGTTTTTCCTTAAGTGTACAACCCGGATGGATAGTAAGACGCGGTGCTAAGAAAATTTAAATATTTTTTTCCCCTTAGGTGTTTATACATATATACAAACATAACATAGCTAATCACGCCATCCCCTCAAAGGGTAGGAATGAAACTGTGCATACGGCTCAAAAAACAACTCCGTACTTACGCGGTAAACAATCCTCACTAACTTTCTCCACGCTACACTATACTTAAATATCCCTTCGCTTCAACAACATCCACTCACCGAGCTATACATACGCTTTTATTCTTAAACCTCTTAATGTTATACTTTTCACATCTTCATCTACGACATTTAGACACGTCTTACATGGCCTAGCCTTCCTTTTGATCCACACACTCTACCTTCATATATTTGCTTCGTCACTCGATCCACACTCATCCTCTCAACATGCCCAAACCAGCATAAAAGGGTAACAAAACAATGAAGCACATAAATGAGGAGAGTTTTGTGGGGTCTAGACTCCAGCCCCTTCCCTCCCAAAATGTCAAATGATACTACAGTCGTCGGTGACCTGGTGGTCTAGGGGTAAGGTGTCAGATTTCTATGCTGACGGCCGGGGTTCAATCCTCGGTCCCGGAAAAGATTTATCTGATTACCAAATCCTTCCTTCACCTCTGACAAGACATCTTGTGAATGTGAGGAATGCCAGGTCTCCACCGTGGTTCGGATTCCACGTTACCCGAACGGGTAGTAAGACGCGGTGCAAATAATAATAATAATGATACTACAGTCATTTTATTTGAAACTAAAATGCACCTTTCAAGACATTTTATGACAAATAAATAAACGATATCATCCAGTAGTGTATTACGGTTACGTGTCGGTTACGAACTGAGTTTGTAGCGGACACAATAAATAACTGGTGGTCACAGTGGACGAAAGTGGTCAAGTGTTTGCGTGTTGGTAGCGGACAGCATTTGTGGTTTGGGGGGGAAGGGGGGAGAGGTGGCGAAAGTTATCATCAATTATGTGTGTCTTTTATATCATAGGATGGTTGCATGAGATCAAACAGCAGATACTTTTTTTGTACTGTCTATTGAATGGTTTAACGCATAGTTAGGCATGTTTAAAAGTTCATGCAGAACATTTCTTTTTGGTCTTGGTTCTGTTTATTTTTTATTTATTGTTGTTTTCTGTTACAGCCCAGGTGTGTTAAAAGCTAATGCAGAACAGTATGTTCTTTGTATTTTTATTTGTTGGTTTTCCATTGCCATGTGTTTTTTGAAATTCAGTTAAATTTTGTAGTGCAGCTGAGTGCTTGGAGATATTTCTTAAAGTCCTTGTCGTTTCTGAAAGATTTTAAAATAGTGTCGCCGTTTTTGGAAAGCAGCTTTATAGGCGTCTTCTTTCAATGTCTGCACAAGCTTGAAAATATTCAGCTGTTTTTTGCCATGCGTTAGTTGAGCTTGTGGTTCCATCCTTCCACGGCATTGTTCGTTCGATACCTCAGACCTGCGAAGTTCCACGTTTTGATAGGCGTGTTGTGATTTTGGAGCCACTGGTCAGTGAAATAGTCCAAGAACGTTGTTAATCTGTCGTTTTGAGGAGCATCGGCCATGATGATCATCCATCCTTCATCTATGTAGTCTTGAGGTATCAAAGATAATGTTGCATATATCTTAAGCGTTTTGCGAACAGATTCATTGTTTTTGAAGTCCAATGTTTATCCATAAGCTTGAATTTTTCACTATAGGCACTGACTAAAATGAAAATTACAGCCAGATATTTGAACGCTGGGTAACTCTTCATTCGCAGATTGCATAGGCGCAATCTCAAAGTCCATCTCAATAAATTATAGATTGCACGGTGGATAACCCTTCTTGACTGATCGAATGGGCCTAATGTAAGTAAATGCTACGTTCCTTATCCGGAAGCAATCCATATATTACGGGAAGCATCCTAGTTTCTTCTGCTGTGCTGCCAAGATCAACATGAAAGGTGTAAAGCTGTCTAAATTGGTGTATACAGCTGCTCAGTGTCCCTTCAAAGAAAAAAAAGTTTTCCACTCTTTTAGAAGATTTTTTGCTTCTTCACCTGCAAAAATTAGCAGTCTCTTCCTTCCCATCCACTGTTTGATCATATTTCAAGAAAATGCAGTGTCTGGTCGTGCCAGTATATCTTCTGGAAAGTGGATTTCCTTACTTCATCTGGGACTATGCTCGGTTCCCAGTGCTGTTCTTCGTAGTGCGCACAGTTTACCTTTCAAGTTGTTGTATTTTGGAACTGTAAGTCTTAGACTTGAATGCAGAGATCTTTCATTTCATCTCTGAAAATTTCGTTCACGGGAGCCGAAACTTCAGCTTTCGCACGTTATCGACTATTTTCCAGTCTCTTCTTCACCTTAATCTCTGCCACATCTGATATCAGTTGTAGTTTTCACTGATCCACTGCTCTTCTCCTTGACACACACCGAGCTGTTGTACCTATGTTCACTATACTAGTAACCGTCCGCCGTTAGACTAGGTTTTCCCTTCTTAGTAACCAGGTTACCGCTATAACTTTACCAGCATCATATTGATCGCTGTGTCACCGTCTAACTGCTCAGGTCAAATGAAGAGAGGTCAATAACAACCCGTAGCTCATCTTCGTCTGCTTTGAACACCTTGTTGTTTGCGCAATCACGATACTTGTCCACTACGAACACGAAATAGGGCTGTCCCTTCCCAACACGTCCGCAACTGACATGTAACATGTATTACGCCACATGCAAAGAGTGTGTCATTTGAAGTATTGCATGTCGTCTAAAACCAGCTATTTTCATGGCCGAAGACATCACAAATTATTCTTTTTAATAAATGCAGGCCCTTATTTTTATACCTCGTTATTAAAAGTATGAATGGAATGAAATTAAAATATTGATACGTGACCGAAAACAATATTTATTTATTTTTGTATCTTTAAAACAAATTTTTGGTTGCTAGTACTGGTGTTATAGCCTATTGGAAAAATTTATTGGTACCTTTTTTTTTTTTACCAAAGTTGGAAATTTGCTATAGGCTGTTCCCATCTACCCGATTTGGTGGCCTCATGGTATAAAGCATCACTCTCACAATAGACTGGACTACCTATGACGGGGTGATCAGGGTTCGAATTCCTGTTGGATGTACTGAAGGTTGTTTTGACCAAAACGGTTTTATACTCTCCCTCCAAACAAATGAGGGTACACTTCCTTTACATATAACCTTCCTTATTCCTAACACATTAGCGTGATTATGATATAGGCTTATAGCCTAAACGGGT
Source organism: Timema cristinae (assembly GCA_039000515.1). Lineage (NCBI taxonomy): Eukaryota > Metazoa > Arthropoda > Insecta > Phasmatodea > Timematidae > Timema > Timema cristinae. Next base: position 27,669,142 of record JBCFYV010000001.1, read on the forward strand.
AGTAAGACGTGGTGCTAAATATAAGTTTATATTCCTAACTCTTTCCTCTCGCCAAATCCTAAAGTGACATTGAATCGTTTCAAGTTTATACTGACGAAGATATAAATATTTGAATATGAACGCATCCTGTTATTAAAAAACCTATTACGGTAAAATATTTGGTAGGTCGTGTGCTAACATAATCCGCGTGTTTAGAAAATTCACCCGCCTCGGTGGCGTAGTTGGTTAACGCGCTAGTCGTGTTGAGCTCAACTGCTGAGGATGGGGAGATCGAGGTTCGAATCTCGGTCGGTTGAACTGGGGGGTGGTTTTTCCTAAATGGTTTTCCACTTCCCCTACACGCAAATGTGGGTTCACTTCCTTTAATTCAACCTTCCCAATTCCTAATCCATTAGCGTAATTAGTACTTAAAAGCGTATAACCCGAACGGGTAGTAAGACGCGATGCTAAATAATAATAATAAATTTAGAAAATTCACATCCATTATCAAAAACAGGTAGGCATACGAGTCCCATTATATATCTTACACATCATTTTGAATCCTTCTCCTGATTTTGTTTTGTACCACTCATCTGATGTTGCTATAATTTTTTATTTATACTACAAGACGTAACAGTTCACTAAATTCCACAAATATATAGCTCAATTATAAAACGATACGCTATTATTTATTCAAGTTAAATTTAACCGGCCCGTCGTGTCAGTGCACCGTGTTACGAGCATAGGGGTCCCGAGTTCAATTCCCGGTGGTACCTAGGGTATCTTTTACTTAAGGTAAATTACCCTAGTGATCACCAGGGTTTGGTTAATTATACTAAAGAAAGATTAACACTAACACCACCCCAACACTTCATAATCACTACCATTACATCATCTCATTGCGAGTACGACGTGTAGACAACCTCCCTCCATAGGTGTACCCTGGGAAACGCTCTGTGCTACCAGAGCTACAAATAGTCTACATAAAGGCGACCGAACTAGATGTTATGTCCCACCTGGTTAGTAATAACATACCTACGATTAAAAAAATATATAGCACAACTCTTAACAGAGTAGACAGTCTCTCTCTCAGAATTTCATTTGCACCATGTCCTACTAACCGTTATACCAACTGCCAAAGATGGACAGATTGGGGTTCGATTCCACTCTGGTGCATTAAGGTTTTTTCCTAAATGGTTTTCACTCTCTCTCTCTATCCACGTAAATGCAGTTGTACTTACTCTATATTAAACCTTCCTAATCCCTAACGCATTAATGTAATTAGTACATTGGCGCATAGCATGAACGGGTAGTAATACGTTATGCTAAAACAAATTAAAAGTAAGTGCATCCACATTTGCGAAGAGGGAGAGTATAAAGCATGTGTGAATAAACACGCTCAGTACCATCATAAGGGGATTCTAACCCAATATTCGATCTGTCATCGACAGTTCAGTCTATTGCAGGGTGACGCTTTAATTAGTCCATTCGACCACCGAATTGACTCTTACAAAATTTGAGGTTGTATTTCTTAGCGTATAAAGAGCTGTGTAATCTTATGTGGTGAGGATCGATATGATTCGACTTGCAAATAATACACACACCTCCTCACTCTCTTGATACCCTGTTACTAGTGTTTGTAGCAGACGCATTCTGGTGTGAGTTTTCCCCTTTTTTCTTCCTCTCCTCCTAACTTTTTAAAAACACTTTGTGGAGACACCCGCGCATTCTTGAGGTAGTTTGGGTGTACTACTGAACTATTGTTGCCTAACTTGACCGTTTCCGAGCGAATGTTACGCTTGTAATATTTCTTAATAATATAGCGATGTATTTATATCACAATTTTAAAATATGCATACTTCTAGTTGTTTATAATAATTTTGCAATCAACTAGTAGTTCTGTGAACAGAAGATCTCGTTCCTCCATGTTCTTATTGTTACTTAAGTAATAATAGTAGTTTTTGAGCAGTAAATCACGCTACCTCCACGTTATTATCGTTACTACAGTCTTAATAGTAGTTAGTAGTTCTGTGAACAGTAGACCTCCCTCCATGGTATTATCGTTACTACAGTCTTACTAGTAGTTCTGTGAACAGTAGACCTCCCTCCATGTTATTATCGTTGCTACAGTCTTACTAGTAGTTCTGTGAACAGTAGACCTCCCTCCATGTTATTATCGTTACTACAGTCTTACTAGTAGTTCTGTGAACAGTAGACCTCCCTCCATGGTATTATCGTTACTACAGTCTTACTAGTAGTTCTGTGAACAGTAGACCTCACTCCCTCCATGTTATTATCGTTACTACAGTAATCATAGTAGTTTGTGAGCAGTAAATCACGCTCCCTCTATATTATTTTCGTTACTGTAGTCCTAAATATGTTTCTTTGGATTCTAGGTTTAAATATCTCCCTTTATTTCTCGCCGAATTTAAAGTTTATAGATTTCTTTAGTTTTCAATTGAGACAGAACAAACAAATTATGTTAACCTTCGGTGATCCGGATCTGTGAGGATAGCTTGCGGAGAAGAGTCCGTGGTCAGGTAGATGGTTGGGTTGGGAATGATACTGGAGGTTTATATGGTTTATTAGTAGCACTAAGAGCTAATACATAATGTGAGGTTAAAGGTGGTATGAATAAATATATGAACTTAGACGTATGCGCTCATGAGAGAACTGGCTTAATCGTGAATACCTAAACTGTTGGCTCGACTGTCACCGTTGACGACACCCTACAGACTCGAACCATGTACCCACTGATGACTCGAAGTTCTAATCCTATAGTCTGGTGATGGGTGGAGTAACTGCCTCTGAAATAGATATTAATGTTTCAGCCGAGCCAACAGTACATTACACGAAATATCATAAATGAAATAATATACACTGTTACTTAATCTGTGGCATTAAGAACTGGGAACACTGTTCCAGAACAAAGAAAGAGCATGAGATACAAATTCATTTTCAATTGCCAGAAATAAAAAGTATATATATTTGTTTATAGCTCAGAAATTATTTGTTTTGTAAAAATAGTGTTCAAATAAAAAGTTTTTTTTATTTAATAGTACTACAACTTTACAATGATAAGTTATTTCTCATCTCAAATAATTGCGGAGAAATTATGAGTATTGGAAAGTTTTCCTCATGTAAAGTACCCTCAAAGTCATTTTCATTATATAATTAGAGTTTTCATCTTGTTTATAATAATAAACAGTGTATGGATGTAAAATTTAATCAAAATCGTTAAATAAAATTTCGAGAAAATAGATTTTTTTTTACTTTTTGCCTCTCTGCCTTTAATTTAGGGTTAGATATATTTTTTAACTCGGGGGGGGGGGGGGGGGGTAACTTAAGAAAATCCCCGATACCAAGTTTTAGCCCAATCGGTAAAATAGTTAGCCCAAGGTACAGACAGACAGAAGGTATTGCGAAAACCACTTTTATGGTTTCGAGGGTTCATGAAATGTCTACATTTATCAATATCTCCAGTTCGATTTTTTTGACGATTACAATACTTTTTCTCCAGAGTATAGAGAGAAAGTAACTATGTCTGTGAAGAGTGGTACACAAAAAAAAATTACTTTGGAGGCAGGGTTTGGGGAGGGGGGAAGAAGGGACATACATGGCAGGGCTTAAAACCCAAATGTGCCTAGCCTATATCATTTTTGAAAGTAAAATCTTATATGCCTAGCACGTACACTAGACCCTATATGAAACTCATGTTATAATTTGGGGGGGGGGGGGATTTATTTTGAAGGAGTGCCCCTCCATCCCCAAATATCTCCGTTATCCCTTTCACAAAACTGCTATAACACCAGAAAAAAAAATCCTGTACACTCTTACAGGACATCGGTTCTTTTTTAATACCTGGGACCCTCAAAAACTCCTCGACAGACAAAACGTGTTTTAAGGACCAGGCCAGTATCCATGGACCTTCCTAATGCAACCACCCATGCACTAATTAGGCCTATCTTTCGGCTACTTCTTTCACACACACACAAAAAGGAGTGAAAAGAAGAAGAAAGGATGTAACACAAAAAAAAAAGTCTTCTATCATTCCTGCCCCTCTCCCCTTTTTATATACAATTTTACACTCATCAGTGATTTTATTTTAGTTCCTATCTTCCTTTGTGCCGTCTATTTCTTTGGCATGATGTTTCAGCTGATGCCATAGTGAAGCCATTCTGCTTTGCGGCGACGAATACTATAGAATAATCTTTTGTGGCGGAGAGAATACATCAAAACTTTTTTTTTTTTTTTTTTTAGGATTGGATCACGATGGGGCACACGCTTAACCCACATAATAGTTCGAGGAGGGATATAAGGTACCTTACGGATCTATCTTTGAGGTAATACGGGGCGATAGATACTCTGTGCTGCACTTTGCCGCCTCTTAGCTAAGGGCTGTGTTGTTAGTAATTGTTTGGGTGGAAAGAGGGGTGGTATAGTCTTCTTGATATGGGGTGTTTTACGTCGGTCTTGTTTCCATAGGAATCGGTTGTGTTGTGTTGTAAAGGGCTTCAAACAGTAGATTATCGGTTCTTTCGTACTTTCCGGCAGTTATGTGTGAAACCGAAAGATTGTATGGAAGAATAATAATGTCTTGGAGCTGTTGTAGTTTTTTAGAAAGAGGGTTGAGTTGTGCAAGGATTGTGTGATTGCCATGCTCTAGAGTTGGAACTCAATATAATATAAAACTATAACGAAATAATGAATCAGATAGCCGAAGTTATCATCTATGCATTTAGTGAGGCTAGCACCTCTTAGATATCATATTCTGAAAATTGAAAAATGACACCTGGACACGGAATCGAACCCGGGAACCTTCGGCTTAGTACGCCAATGCTCTTACCACTGAGGTATCCAGGATTCGTCCCGTGTCCATGGTCATTCTTCACTTATATTGTCTGATGGCTGTGATATTATATAATCACATGTTTATAAGCTGACGACTTCCGCACGTCCATCATAGACTCTGCCTTAAAATATGAATGAATAATGACCATGGGCACGGGACGAATCCTGGATAGCTCAGTGGTAAGAGCATTGGCGTACTAAGGCGAAGGTTCCCGGGTTCGACTCCCGTGTCCAGGTGTCATTTTTCAATTTTCAGTATATGATTATAACGAAATAGTTTAACTGACCTGTGGTAGAACTGTCTAAGGCGTCACTCTTGCAATAGACTTTACTGTTCCTGACGGGGAGTTCGGGGTGTGAGTCCCGGTCGTGTGTACTGAGGGTGGTTTTTCCTAATGGTTTTCTACTCTCCCTCAAAGGAAATGAAGGTACACTTCCTTAAAATTCAACATTTCTCATCGGTAACACATTAGAGTAATTAGTACACAAGTGTACAACCCAAATGGGTAATGAGACTTGGTACTAAAAATACCTGTGGTTAACAAGACTATCTGAGCCATGCATGATAAGAGCAGAACTTATATTCTTTAAATTAAAAAATGACACTGGGCCCGGAAATATGATATTTATATGAGCTATAAATGTAAGTAATTAAAAAATGTATATATTGGCTATTTAATACATACAATAGGCAGAACTTGTTAAAACAGTACTCATGATATGTTCTCACAAGCTCCCTCCCCATTTGACCAATCGTACATAGTACCTCGCATTGGAAAGGTATTTCTGTTAATACCCGACCAGTTAGTTTTCTACTGATTGATGAAAATTTTCTACAGAGACAGTTTCAACCTACTTGGCTTACCCCGGAAACATTCCACTTGACGCCACTTGTGTGTTTTCTCCAAGCAAGATGAAACAAATAATATCCCGTGTGCTGCGTCATCATCAGAATATGTTTAGTAGGATGGGATAGGCTACTAGAATATTTTATTTGAGAAAAAGTTTACACATTTGAGCCAAACACCCATTTTGATGGACTGCCCTTTTTTTTTAATTTATATTTAAAGAAAGAGAACGTTTCATGTATTTATATATCTTCTATCTCTCTCTTATCTATATATTCATAACTATATATAAGATAATTTAATAAAATAATATATATACGATGATATAATATGATAAATAATCTATATAAAAATTATTGTGCTATTTAATAAATTATTTAATATTTGTACAGTATATGATATAGGCTATAAATAAAAAAAGAAGTAGACTAACAAAATGGGACGTTCATCTATTTGTGTGGCGTAGTAGCGTTTGAACCAATGACCGATTTCAGTCAAACTTGGCATAAACAAGCTGCATATTACTAATGTTTTACTTTTTTTTATTCCCATTTTAGTTTTTTCTTTAGTTATAATCATTTATTCTCTCATAGAAAAAGTGAGTAGCCTATAGGCTATCTAATAACATAATCTTGAGCGTATTACTAATCAAGGTTAGTAATTAAATTACTGTTTAAAATGAAACTTTAACAACACAGTTGGTGACCTGGTGGTAAAGTATCAGACTTCTGTGCTAGGGGTCCAGAGTTCAATCCTTGGTCCCGGCACAGATGTATCTTATTACCAAACCCTTCCTTACCTCCAGAGAAGAGGTGTATTAATCACAACTTGTGAATGTGGGGAATGCCAGGCCTCCACCGTGGTTTGGATCCCACGTTAAACTGTAGGTCCTTCATTTCATCTCACAATCACCCTACCATTTCACATTAGATTAAGTGCGTATAATCCGAACGGGTAGTAAGATGCGGTGCAAATAATAATAATAATAATAATAATAATAATAATAATAATAATAATAACACAGTTGAACAAGTTTAACATTATTGTGAAATGGATATATTTATTTTATTAAAAATATCAATAGCTCAAAAGTAGTCCCATTATTTTAGACAAACATGTTATCTTTTCAGTAAATACAGTTTTAAATGTTTGATTTCATGAATATCCAAATCCTATAATGGGACACTTTTGTGTAGATGGCTGGATAGGCCTGAGTTCCAGAGGAGTCACCCCAGGACACTAGTCCTATCTGCTTTACTTGGTTTTCTTCCTGGACAAATTAACGGCCCTCCAGAATCTCCCTGGAACAAAAGACACAAACCATCAACTATCTCCCAAGGACACAGATCTCACTGAAACAAATACAACACGACCAAAACTGTCTCCCAAGGACACAGAATCTCCCTCGAACAAAACATCGGACCATCAATCTCCCAAGGACACAGAATCTCCCTGGAACAAAACTCACGATCATCAATCTCTCAAGTCCACAGAATCTCCCTGAACAAAACGCAACGACGATCAACTGTTACCTCAAGGACACAGAATACTCCCCCGGAACGAAACTCACGACCAACAACTGTTTCTAAGGACACAGACTCTCCCTGAAACAAAACATACAAATATCTACGGTTGATCATCGCTCAATGCTTGTCATATAATAATTTTTTTAACTTTGCTAATACATTTGTTTTAAAATAGTCAGCTCAAGGTGAAAAATTTATTAAGTTAATTAAAAACCCCTGAAGTTGGTCCCTCCCTCCATTTAAAAACCCTGTGAAAAGATTAACAACCTGGCTCAAATAATTATACACTATTTCAATGGCTAACCCAAGGGTTCCCAGACTTTTTGAGACCGCGCCGCCCTTCACATGTCATATTTTCCGTGTGACGCCCCTGTACCGAATATTTTTAAAAAAATTGCCCAGATTTGGTTTGGTGGAATTTAAAAAAAAATTGTAATTTTTACTAGCTTGTACTCTTTTAAATGTAAAAATATAAAATTAGAACAAACTTACAGAAGTGAATAAGAAGGAATAGAGTAGACATATTTTTGTTGTACATGATCTCATGTGTACAGTTTATTCATCATGGTGAAATATCTTATCCTGTATTTTATGATTTCGATTTAATTTTTTCACTAACATTTTAAAATTATACTATACACTATAAGAGATGGTTTTTCTGTATATTATTATTATTATTATTATTATTATATTATTATTATTATTATTATTATTATTATTACTATAGCACCGCGTCTTACTACCCGTTCGGTTTATACGCACTTACACTAATGTGTAATGGTAGAGTGATTGTGAGATGAAATGGAAGACCTACAGTTTTAACGTGGAATCCGAACTACGGTGGAGGCCTGGCATTCCCCACATTCATTTTTCTTATAACGACACCCCGGCCAAGATCCCTATACACATGCTGTCTTAATATTACAACTTAATATTTATTGTAAACCAATTTTTCCCTTAACTGAAAGATATGGGGAAAACAATTTGATAGAACTTCGTGGATGATAATATTTTTTTTAGCAGCATGTCTTACTACCCGTTTGGGCTATACGCTAATATTTATTATAATAATGTGTTTAATTTAAATAAAATGTTCCCCAAAATTTAATTTTAAGAATGCTTCAATAATTTTCTAAGCTAATTAACAAGTTATACAGTTTTTGTAACTGCACACATTACATAGATACTTAATTTAAAGCCTCGCTACAGTGGTCACATGATCTAAGCCCCAACTGTCGCAATAGACTATATAGTCAATGACGGGGATATCATGTTTAAATCCCAGTCAAGTGTACTGAGGGGGTTTTCTTAAATAGTTTCCCAATCTCCCACCATGCAAAAGTGGGTTCACTTCATCTAAATTTAACATTATTCATCCCTAGCCCATTAGCGTAATTAGTAAATCAGCCTATCAAATGAATGGGTAGTAAAACTCGGTGTTAAAATAATATTTAAAAGTAAGTTCTGCTAGTTTAATTTATTATTTGCAATAAAGTAGAATGCATTAAAAATATTTAATTTTTCTCAATGGCTTGAAAGATAAATTAAATAAAAAACAAATCAGTGCTTAAATATCAAATATATTTAATAGGTAGATTATCTTATTTTCAAACCCTTCCTTCACCTCTGACAAGACATCTTGTGAATGTGGGGAATGCCAGGCCTCCACCGTGGTTCGGATTCCACGTTAAACTGTAGGTCCTTCATTTCATCTCACAATCACCCTACCATTACACATTAGCGTAAGTGCGTGTAACCCGAATGGGTAGTAAGACGCGGTGCTAATAATAATAATAATAATAATAATAATAATAAATAATAATAATAATAATAGTAGATTGGTCGGTGAGTAAATCTGGAAGACCAGGATTCAAATCCACGCCCTTGTGTCATTTTTATTTTCTCGCTATCTTACAGGTAGAGAAAGTATTGTGATAGTCAAAAAAATCGAACTCGAGTTTTTGATGAATGTCGACGTTTCATGACACCTGTCTGTCTGTCTGTACTCCAACTAGAGTCTAAACTATTTTACAGATTGGGCTAAAACTTGGTGTATAGGGTTTTCATAGGTTTGCCCCGAAGGATTTTTGGAATTTTATATCCAACCCTAAAATTAAGGGTAGCTTACTGAAGGGAAAAAAAAAAACGATTTTTTTTTTCAAAATTAGTTCTGACGATTTTGATTAAATTTTATTTCAAAACATTTATAAATATTTCAAACAAAATGGCTAATCTCAATATTTTGGCCAAATTACTTTAAGGGTTTCGATCTGATGCGTAATTTCTTAGTTTTATCATATCTCCGTACCTCTTTGAGATATGAAATTACATATCATTGCAAATATTTAGACCTATTTATAATACAAATCTTTTACCTGAAACAATTTTCTATAAAAACCAATAACTTTCAAGCTACATGCATATATATATATAGTTATATATAGTTATATATATATATATAAATATATATATAACTTTTCTAACATTAAAGGTAAAGTATTGTGGCGTAAAAATAAATAGTAAAAAACCCTGCACTGACTTTCTCGACCCACTGTTTAAAAATGTAACTAATTACTCAAAACTCATAATATATGTGAAACGAAATAATATAAACTAGCAAACCCGAACACAAATTACGCTAGACTTGCGTAAAACATTTTTTTTACTCCCGGTTTTATATTTTATAATCTTATTTTTAAAGAATTAAAGTCCTCATTTGTATATTTGGAGCAATAAAAAAAATCTATATTGAGTCTACAAGGGTCAAAACTTCGTATTAAAATTTCGACTTCCTTTTAAAAATTTCAACATTTTATTAGAGGTTGTACATCTCATGGTTATCACATTGCTATTAAATTACTCATTTATAAATTTTTACCAATAAAATAGGTAAATATTGACTCTAAAATGATAGAGATAGATCATTGCTGTATAAACATTTCACCTAAGAGGTTAAAGGAAAAAAACTCATTTTTTTTGAGAGACTTAATTATTTGCTTACTCCATGGCATTAGAGAATTATTGCATTAAGCTTAGGTAGTATCTCTGTGCAACTAAAGTTCACAAATATGTATTAATATATTTGCCAATCTCTCAGAAACTATTGGTTTTATTAATATATATTTTAAATAAAAGTTTTTTATTTTCGTAGTACTACAATTTTATAATGATAAGTCATTTAATAATATCTCAAATAGTTGCGAAGATACGGAAATTTTCGCTAGTGTAAAATACCCTAAAGTTTATTTACATGTTAAAATTAAAATAACCATTTTGTTTATAATCTTAATAAACGCCTATACGAATTTTATTTAAAATCGGTACCACCGATTTTGAGAAAATAGATATTTTCGCTTTTCATCCTTTAGTAAACTGCTATTAATTTTAGGGTTGGACAGACACACATAGAGATGGCATTACAAAAAAAAAAAAACACACTTTATCGGATTCGAGGGGTTATGAAACGTCGACATTCATTAAAATCTCAAGTTCAATTTTTTGACGATCACAATACTTTCTCTGCCTGTAAGATAGAGAGAAAGTAAAAATCTAACCCGAAATTTTGATGGATTTCAACGTCTCATGACCTCCCAAACTTTAAAAAGTGCTCTTTACAATGCCGTTTGTTTGTCTGTGTGTCTGTTTAAACTTAAAATTAAGAGAAGTTTAATAAAGGGCGAAAAGAGAAAAAATCGATTTTCTTAAAATCGGCTATAACGACTTTGATTAAAATTTGTATCTAGGCGTGATTAAAATTATAAATAAACTGGTTATTTTCATTTTAACATAAAAATTACTTTTAGGGTACTTTATGGAAGCACAAATTTACGTATCTCCGTAACTATTTGATATACTAAATAAATTCTCATTGAAAATTGTAGTACTATTAAAAATAAAAAGTTTTTATTTGAAATATATCTTTATAAAGCCAAATTTTTCGGAGATATTGGCAAATATATTAATACACAACTGTGAGCGTTAGTTGTACAGAGATATTTCTTAAATTTTAACGCAATAAATATCTAATTCCATATAATAAGTAGATAAGCAAGTCACTCAAAAAGTTGTTATTTTTTCTTTAACCTATTAGGGGAAATTTTTGTTTTTTAAATAATTCACTCACATTAGGCCGTTTATAAGCTTTAGTTTTTAGGTTTTGAAAATAACTAAGTTCTTTACTCACTTTATCACTGTGTACTCTTGATAAATGATCTTTCATTTGCGAAGGTGTCATGGCTTCATTACTAGTAAATGTTTTATCATACAGAGACAATGTGGAAACTGCATATTTTGTGGTGACGCGATAAAACCGAATTTTAAATATTCAGATGAGTATTGACGACACTTCTTCATTATTTTTTGAATCCATTGTGCATGAACTTCTATACTTCAAAACAAACGCACAAAAACAGAAAAGACATGCACAAAAACTGATGGTGAGGCACACAAAGGCTAGTGAAGACTGAAGACGAATGTAGGTCAATGGCAAGTGTGTTGTGATGGCAGGATGGGGAGGGGTTGAGTCACCAGTCGGCCGCGCTGAGCAACAACAGATGGGCACTGTGGAGAAGGGTGAGTGCTGTGAACTTGCGGCTGAGAATAGCCAGTGACTAATGCTACCCGGAAACTTCTACTGTACAGTACTATTTAAATTTTTCCACCTTTGAATACTCATCGCCCCCAAATCGCCCCCCACTTATTTATTGCCCCCCTGATAATCCAAATTGCCCACTTGGGGGCGATCGCCCCCAGGTTGGGAACCACTGATCTATCTGTATTATTTTAGACTCAATAGTCAATGTTTACCTTTTGTATTGGTATAAATTTATAAATGAGGAATTAAATAAAATGCGATTACCATGAGATGTGCAACCCCTAATAAAATATCGAAAAGTTTAACTGGAAGTTATAATTTTAATACGAAGTATTGACCCTTGTGGACCCGATATCGATTTTTTGAATCAAAATATACTAGTGAGGACTTTAATTCCTTAAAAATAAAACCATAAAATTTAAATTCAGTAGTCAAAAAATGTTTAACGTAAGTATCACGCAATTTTTGCTCGGGCTTGCTAGTTAGTATATATTAGTTCGTTTCGCATATATTACGAGTTTTGAGTAATTATCTCAATTTTTAAACAATAGAGCGAGAAAGTACGGTTGGAGTTCCATAAAATTAATTTTATATCCATACAATCACACATCAATATTGTTTGCCAAACCTCAAGCCTAAAACAATGGTTTGGATGTAAATTATTGCCTTACTTTATTTATGTAGTACCCACTTACGTAGCCACGTGGTCTAAGTAGCTACTCTTGCAGTAGACCAGACTGCCGATGACGGGAAGATTGAGGTTCGAATCTCGGTCGTGTCGAGTATATCTCTTAAGACCATCAACGTAATTAGTACATAATCGTAATACCTGAAAAGGTATGGAGACGCTAATGCTAATAAAAAAATATGCGTCTAAAATTAGTTACAGTAGTGTATATATAGTTACCTTGTAAGAGCTCTTTCCTTCTTGCTGTGCGCAGAACATATTGTCTGTGAGGGCTAACACCCCGGTTAGATGAAGATTGTATTCACACTCTTTTGGTGTCAACACGTCTACTTCGACCTTTTTTAACACTGGACTGCCTCGCCCCAACAGGTTCTAAATATGAGAGAAAGCAACGCTATACATTTAAATAAATATTAAATACAATGTTTGGGGAATAAAAGGCTATCATTACAGAGATCAGCCGTAATTGAATCATATTTGAAAAGATTTAAAAATGACACCTGAACACGGGAATCGAATCCGTGACCCTTGTATTAGTGCGACAATGCTCTACCACTGAGATATTCAGAGTTCGTCCTGTGCGACAACCGAGTCACCGGTGGCTGTGATACCAAACTCTTAATATCCACACGTCCATCACAGACTCTGCCTTGAAATATGAATGAAGGATAACCCTGAGTACGGAACGATCTCTGGATAATTTAGTGAGCAAGAAATTTGACCATGGGAATTGATCCCGGGAGTCGGTGTCCAGGTGTCATTTTTCATATATTTTGAATTAATTCCTGTGAACGGATAGTATCCATTAGTCTCCTTTCACACGTTCCGATTTTAGGTCGGCCGATATCAGTCGACCGCAAACCACCCGACAATTTAAGCAAAGATAATTATCCGATTTTACTCCGATTCTTGCCGGACGGTAAGTATTTTAGTAAAAGCTGGTGATCTTAACTTATCTCGTTCACCTCCTCTAAGCCTAATATATTTTATCGTTCTCCCCAAGCAAGTTCCTACTCTCAAAACCTAATAATCAAATCCCTAGATAAATTAAATTTTCTGGATAAACAAGACGGAAATAATTTATTTTAGACTAGATAGCTGTTGCCCGCGGCTTTGCTCGCGTGGAAGTTGATTATAGGTCTATACAAATACGAAAATATACATTTGTATTTACAGATTAATTTAAAATATTACGTTACGTTGATGACCATAACTTGACCTCAGATCAAAAATAATGCAAGTCCGATACAAACTTTCACCCCCTTTTTTATCCCTTATAAAATAAAATTTCCAAAAATTCCTGAAACACTTATTTATTTGTTTTACGTCAATAAGCGAAATAAATTTTTTTGTCTATGTAACTTTCAAAATGACGGACTTTCATACATATTATCATACATATAATCATCCCCTATTTTGACCCCTTTGGGGTGGAGTTTTCTAAAATACTTTCTTAGTGGGTGCCTACATAACAAAATGAATATACAGTCCGAATTTCATGCTTGTAGCCTTGATAGTTTGCGCTCGGCGATGATGAATCAGTCAGTCAGTCAGTCAGGACATGTTATTTTATAAGTATAGATAGATGTACACAGACTTCTCTCCATGCATTTTTTGTCTTGTTCCTGTCCTTATAACTTTCTAAAGTTTTGTCCCACAACACAGGTCGTGATTCAATCAGAGAAATCAGTAATTCATCATCAACATCAATAGCACTCATCTTCATAAGCAACTCGACCGCCAACCACACAGCACGTATGTTCACTCAGGAAGGTGTCGGACGACTATATACCGGCCTGTGTAAACAGCATTTACACAAGCCGGTCCGACGCCCTCCTGAGCGAACACACGTGCTGTGTGGTTGGCGGTCGAGTTGCTTATGAAGATGAGTGATATTGATGTTGATACTGAATTACTGATTTCTCTGATTGAATCACGACCTGTGTTGTGGGACAAAACTTTAGAAAGTTATAAGGACAGGAGCAAGAGAAAAAATGCATGGAGAGAAGTCTGTGTACATCTAAAAGAAATTATTTCCGTCTTATTTATCCAGAAAATTTAATTTATCTAGGGATTTGATTATTAGGTTTTGAGAGTAAGAACTTGATTGGGGAGAACGATAAAATGTATCAGGCTTAAAGGAGGTGAACGAGAGAAGTAAAGTGCACCAGCTTTTACTAAAATACTTACCGTCCGGCAAGAATCGGAGTGCATCGGATAGTTATCTTTGCTTAGTTGTCGGACGGTTTGCGGTCGACTGATATCGGCCGACCGAGAATCGGAACGTGTTAAAGGAGCCTAGGGTTACGACGATTTTCGTCTGACGACAGGCCTACATAGTATACAACCCGACAGTTTTCCCTACTGTTGGGTAGTCGGGTTGTAGGTGTGTAGAGGGCATTACTAACGTATCATTTACAACAATTATTATAAACGAAAAAAGATAACAAAACCACAGTTCTCTTTTAATCAAGTAAATAAACTGTGCACAATTATTATAATTATGTTAGTTCAACGTCTTATCTTAGCTACTAGCGTAACTGACTACTGATTTAAGGGTCCCGTGTTTGATTACTAGCATGGCAAAAATGGATCATTGGTGAAATGTGGGTTTCCCCTTTCACGGTGATCAATTAACGGCCGGGAGATGGTTGTTGTGTCTGTTCTAGAATTAAGTTCGTTATAAGTTGTGTACTCTTATAATCAGTCGGTTTAGAAAGTGACGCTATATACCTCAAATAATAATAATAATAATATTATTACTATTACCTGCTGGGTTAAGCCCCAACCGATCACGGTGGCTCTGGTTCCATCTCTGACTGGCTCCCATTGAAAGGGCAGACCTATATAGGACACGTACTTATTGGTAGAGAACGAATCCTTTACCTAGAAAAAATAAACAGTCGTACATTTCAATAAGAACACTTTTTTTTTAAATAGTTTATCACTACACTTGACTAATATTCTCTTCGGAAAATAAGTATACAGGTTTATTTATATGATGTAAAAAAATTCCCGGATATCCATTTAGATCACTATTGCATTTAAAAAATATTGCTAACTTTTTAAAAAAAAAGGTCTAGATTAAAAATAACGAGTTTTCCTTGAGGTATGATTATCTAACATTTAAATTTTAAGGTGGGAGTATAGGGAGCGTAAGATAAGGGCAGTATTTTTTGTAGTTTTTATGTCAACATTTTTTATTGGTAATAAGAAACCAAATATTGCTCTATTAGAAAAATAGAGTTTAATATTTTTTCACGCGGTGATATCAACATTTTAAAAATATATATCAAAAGCACAGCGGTATTAGATGAGAAACATTTAAACTATAAGAAAAAGTGGTCATTAATTTCTAGGACACCCTTAAGAGATCTTTAACAAATGTTGATATCAATCTGTGAAAAAAAATTAAGCTCTATGTTTCTACTGAATAAATATTTTATTTATATTGGACAAAAAAAAAGTGTACATAAAAACTGCAAAGACACTGACCTTTTCTTATGTCCCCTAAGCTTCCATCTCAAGTTTGAAAGACGTCCATTTAACTGTTCCGTACGTAACCCTAGGTAACCACAGACATACTAAGAGAAATATAGACATGTTATTATTAGCACCGCTTCTTACTACCCGTTTGGGTTATACGCACTTACATTAATGTGTAATGTTAGGGTGAATGTGAGATGAAATGGAGAATCTACAGTTTAATGTAGGATCCAAACCACGGTGGGGGGGGGGGGGGGGGTGTCATTCCACATATTCACTAGTTGTGATTAATACACGTTTTGTCAGAGTTGATGGAAGGGTTTGGCAATCAGATAAATCTGTGCTGGGACCGAGGATTGAACCCCGAACCCCCAACACAGAAGTCTGACACCTTACTCCTAGACCACCAGGCCACGTTTTATCTAATTAAATGTTAATATATAGTAGATTCAATTAATTTTATCTAATATCCTATTTTACAATCTAAATGTTATTAAATACTAATACAACAAATATTGTTTTTTAGCATTGCGTCTTACTACCCGTTCAGCTTATACGTGTATGCACTAATTACGCTAATGGTTTTAAGGATTAAGGAAGTTATATTTAGAGTAAGTGTACCGCATTTGCATGGAGGGAGATTGTAAAACTATTTATGGGAAGCAACACAATCAGTACACCAGACCTAGATTCAAACCTTGATCTCCCCATCATCAATAGTCTAGTCTACTGCGAGAGTAGCACGTTTAGACCATGCGGCGACAGGTTGCTCTCCCTCTAACCCCGTTCCTCCTTTCCAACGAGTAAGTTCACCTGAATTAGACCGATGTCGTCATCTTTGACCCTAAATGACCTGTCGAAGCGAGGGTGTGGGTACGTCTCCAATCCTCTATGAAGAGTTCCATTTGACCCCTTGGAGATACTACCTGCTCGTAGGGCTAGCTTTTCCCCCTTCATACTAAAATCAAAATAATGATCATTTTCATTTAATTTATTTGAACTATTGAACATGCACTTTCTAAACTGAATTATTATCACAGCCTACAACATATAAACTAACTTAAATCTAGAACAAACACAACACTCAGCTCCCAGCGGTTAGCTCATCATTACGAAAGAGTGGACCAACATTTCATCAATGATAAATTTTTTGACCATGCCAGGAATTGAACCTGGGACTCCTAACTCAGTAGACAGACGTGCTGCAAACTGAGCTAAGGTGCCGGAATCTAAGAATATTCATGGAGTTAAGGCAATGGCTAAAGTATAGAATCGGAACGAATTAAAACATGACACCTGGACATGGTAATTGAACCTATAGCTTTTAAATTAGTGTTGCAAATCTCTACCACTGAGATACCCAGGAATCGTCATTCTTCACTAAAGGATAGGAACTAAATGGAAACAAAAATAATAATAATATTAATTATTACTGATTAATAATAATTATTACTATTATTATCATCTTTTTTACCATAATAATTATTACGAATTAATAATAATAATAATAATAATAGTTATATTATTCTCTCCACTTGAATCCTTGCCGCCGTTTCGTGCGAAGGCGCGCCATGCACGCGCGTGTGTGGTGGCATTTAGCATACATGTAAAGAATAAAGCGTGCGGTCGCGTGCAGAGGCGCGTGGCGCAGGGCAGCGCTGTAGTGTGAATCCACCTTTAGAACTTTCGACCACAGAAGAGTGTTTTTTTTTATTTAGTAACTAGATAAGATATTAATTAATATTTATCTGGATGCTTTGCAAATAATTATTGGTCAACCTACGTCAATAAGTCAAATTTAAGCTATAATAAAAGTTATAATAGCGAAAGAAAAAAAATGATTGGGAGGTTTGTAGGAGATACTTATTATTAAAGTTCACTTTTTAAAAATAAATATATTTTCATACCTAATATATACACTAAAACTTAAATTATTTGTCTTATGATCCGCTTCAGTGGTCGCATGGTCTAACGTGCTACTCTCATGTTTGATTAGACTTCCGATGACGGGGAAGATCAAGGTTCGAATATCGATCGGGTGCATTGAGGTTAAATATTCTTCAAAAACCAATTTTGAACAAAACTAAATGCTAATGATTAATTTTTTTTCTTAACAAGGAAAGTATATTATTTATCACGTAAAACAATAATGTTTGTACGAATTCTATCCAATAAACGATTTGACTTTAGTGTCGAGTACAGACGTACAAACAGACACGGGGACGTACGGACAGACAGACATGGGGACACACGGACAAGCAGACATGGGGACATACGGACATACAGACATGGGACAGACAGACAAACAGACATGGAGACAAACAAATATAAATACAGACAAACATGTGAACACACGGACAGACAGACATGGGGACATACGGACAGACAGAAATGGGGACACACGGACAGACAGACATGGGAACATACGGATAGACAGACATGGGGACATACAGACAGACAGAAGACAGATAGACAGATAGACAGGCATGGGAACAGACGAACAAGATGGTAAGACTCACTCTTTTGAGTTTGGTGGCATATAAAATGTTAAGATCCATCAAAATCTTAAAGTTGAAATTTTTCATGATTGCAATACTTTTTCTGTATGAGTAAAAATAAATGAAAGTAAAGCTATGCTTACCCCACGATACAATGGGCTGCCGTGAGGGCCCAGTAGTCTCCTATAGCAGATGCTCCACAGAAAGAGAATCCATTGATCTCGATTCCCAACTGGAACAATTGAATAACTATATAAAAACAAGAGCTCTTTATTACGTATCACCCACCTCGGTGGCATAGTTAACTAATGCACTGGTTTCGTACTGAGCTCATTATTCAATACATTTTCCCCAGAAACAACACATACTATATGCTACCCATATTAAACACTCTTCTTATATATATATACATATATATAAGGGTTTTGATATATATGGTATACTTAAATTATAATATTCATTGGAATGAAAAGTAAGGAAAGTGAAGACACGATTTCACCATCAATTAATTCATTGTTACATAAACACTTTGTATTAAAAGATAATCACTTGTTCCAAAAAATTACAAAGTCAATAAGATTTAAAGTCACCACTGTCATTTGACCCATTCTGCCACGGGTATGGGGCAGAATGGGGTAACGGAATATATTTAATTCTTATGGAGTACACAACTCGCAAATGAGGACTGCTTCGTCATTCTCGCTGTCTACCCAGTAAAAGAATTGTCGGCCCACTTTTTGCATTTTATGGAGGTTGAGTAAAAGTTACCACATTAAAGACATTCGGCATCATCATCTTCACGCTTGCTTTCATCAGACGATGATTCTGGTAATCTATTTGTTTCTTTCATTTCGGCCAAACGTTTTTCCTTAGACTTAATTTTGCCCCCTTTTTTTTTCGAACTTTTCCCTGTCATTATTCTCTTGTTCTTTAAATAGTTCTGTTCTTACGCTTTCTCTTTTGGCATCTTCTTTTCCTCTTTCATTTTAATAGCCTCTACTAATTCATTTTTGTAAGGAGAATTGGTTAAAATAGCTGTCTTCTCCCTTTTTTTTGACTGGTTCTCTTTACATGTTGTGTCACTTTGAGAATAGGCAAAGCAATGCCAGGTGTTACTGCATAGAAGGAAGAAAGCTTGTGCAGGGATGTTTCAAGAGGAGTGAGGATTTTAGGAGGGGGTTCTTACATCCAGGAAAACCCAGGCCAAAGAAAAACATCGTCAGCTTGGAGTTTCTTGTTAGGCCTAGTAGGTTTCTCCTGTTCCTCTCTCACTTTCACCTTTTCTGCACCCTCGACGAGGTTTCCTGTAATCTCAATGGCATTTCTCACGAGCTTTTTCGGTAGTTTTATTTGTATACCCATTGGTTTTTTCTGTAAGCATGTGAGTTTCGTTTACTTCAATATTAGCCGTTGTTGCTGGTTAAAAAAAGTCAGCTTCAGAGAAAACGATAAGATTTTTAGGCCATATCCCGGTGGTTTTAAAAGTATTGATCGCACTTTTTACTGTAGCAGACCGTATGAAAGTATCTCCAAAGAATGAGGAGATGCTGCCATATTGTAACGACTTTCCCTGGATTACATCGGAGCCACTTTCTTAGCTCTTGCCCATGATACAGATTTAAAGGATTAATCAATTCTACATCTAAAGGCTGTAACTTGTGGGAGGTATGTGGTGGTAAACAAAGTAAAACTACCCATTCTCTCTTGCCATTTCTACGACTTGTAGATTTTTAGTATGGGTCGAGTAGCCATCAAATACGAGTAGAACAGATTACACCTTGCTTGCCTTTGAAAACTCAATAAACTTTGTGAACCACAGTACAAACAAATCAGCTGTTATCCAACCTGTTTCGTGAATTTCAGACCATGCTCTAGGTGGTGATCCAAGCTAGAATTCTTTTTGTTTTCTTTTTCTTGGCATAGCTGCTGATATACAGATAACTGCAGTTACTGTCTCTCCCCGTTTTGTTGATGTCGGCACACCAACCTGCCACTTCCCCTTGATGGTTATAAATTTTGACTGGTTTTTTGGGTTGACCGTAACTTTTATTTTGTCACAGTTGAAGATTATTTAACCGGTTTTATTATATATATCAATAGGTTATGTCAAAAGAGTAAAAAACTGTTGAGCTGCGATTTTATTTAAGCCCTTTGGTCTTGCCCTGATGTAGCTTCTAACTCTCTGAAACTTAAATGAGGATGTCTTGATAGAAAGTTTTTCACCCGATCCTGACCCACCACACCGTAAGTGTTAAACCGATTACTTAAATCATTGCACTGGATAGTTGATAAGCCAATTAGCGTAAGTATTTCATAGTTTGTTCAAATAATCTACTTTTCATATACTTCAAATAGTCTACTAATTCTAATTCTTGTTCTTTAGAAAACAAACATTTAACTTTCCCTTCTCTTTTGTTAATGATAAACTCTTTTTACCATATCTCTCGAGAATTGTTTGGGGTACAGCAAACTGTTTTTCAGCTTTTAAGAAGCCCATCTCTCAACCACAACAGCTATTACTGAATTATTCATCAAATATGTCGACCAGTCCTACCTATTTGTCTTTATGACATAGTTGCGTACCATCTGCAATGGTAATATATATATATATGGTAAATATATATATATATATATATAATATATATATATATATTTTAGGGCCTTGTTATATTTCATATTTAAAATATATTGTGGTGGTATTGGGCCGGAATGGGGTGGTACCGCCACTCCATTCTGCCCTAGGAGCGTTTTTGGGGTTAGGGAAACATTTCAGCTACAAAGATTTAAAACGTATACTGACTAATTAAATTAAATTATAGCTGGAATAACGTAGTTTCAATACCTACTATACACCATCGTAACACAACTGACAATTTGACTTGCCTTAAAATAATAAACCTGGAATATTATAACGAGATGTTAAAAATATAACACTTCCCTACCGCAGAACACAAACACTTTCCCGTCTGGCACGCAATGACCGCTCTAGATGCTGTTTAACATGTGTTTGTAGTTATAAATATATCCGCCAGGTTACATCACCATCCAGCAACAATAATGGGTACACCCCGCTGCGACCCGACCCACCCCCATTCTACCCCGCTCAACAGAAGGCGTTTTGCGTTCTGCAGTTTAACAAGAGTGAATCCATGATTTCTGTTCAGCGTGCGCTTCGTCTGCGTTTTGGTGTTGATCCGCCCCTGCCAAAGAACATTTGTTGTTGGTATCATCAGTTTGAAGAAACAGGATGTTTGTGCAAGGGGAAAGGTCCAGGTCGACCACGCCCTTCCGAGGAAAGTGTGCAAAGAATTCAACAGGTGTTTGAGCGAAGCCCACTTAAGTCTACTGGCCGTGCTAGCTGATAACTTGCAATCCATCATACAATATTGTCTGTCTGGCCAGTGTTAAGGCGACGTTTGATCTTGAAGCCATACTGATTAAAGCTTGTGCAAACTCTTCGTGTTGAGGACAAAAGGAAACATGTGTTATTCAGCAATGCTCTCTTAGAAGACATAGAAGATGACAGTTTGGTTGATTTTCAGTGATGAAGCTACGTTTAATGTAAACGGTAAAGTTAACCGTACAAACATGGACACTCCTGAGGTCTCATGAAATCGTAGAGCATGAACGAAATTCCCCAAAAATGAACGTTTTTTGTTCAATTTGCCAAACCAAGATTTATGACCCGTTCTTTATTGAGGAAGACACAATGAAAGGACGAACCTACCTTGAAATGCTACAGAACTGGCTTTTTCCACAACTTCATGAAGACTCAGAAAATTTCATCTTACAGTAAGACAGAGCACCGCAACACTGGCACAAAAATGTGCGGCGTTTCCTCAATGACACCCTGCCTCTACGCTGAATAAGGTGCATGGTACCTCGAGACACGGCCTTATATACTTTTGGCCTCCAAGATCTCCAGACTTGACACCCTGCCTCGACGCTGAATAAGGTGCATGGTACCTCGAGATACGGCCTTATATACTCTTGGCTCCAAGATCTCCAGACTTGACACCCTGCGACTTTTTCTTGTGGGGATAAGTTAAGGAACGAGTTTTTGTTTCACCGCTAGCTCGTGATCCTGATTAGCTTAAAAACAGGATAACAGCAGAATTAACTTAAATCCAAGAAGAGACCTTGCGAAGTGTTTGGGATGAATTTAGCTACCGTCTTGATGTCATCCGTGCGGCTAGTGGAGAGAACATTTGTAATTTTAAAACTTTATGAGTTTGTAAGTATTTTGTACTTTGTTAAATTTGTGTAAAGCATTTTCTTCGATGAATATATCTGTTTTAAATTGGTCATTCTTTTTGAAACAACTTGTATCTATATAATATTAAAGATGTTTTTAAAATATTTTATATTTTCAAGAGTAACCCTAAATTATTAACACATTATCGCAGAAAATTAAGTTATCCTTAATTTCTTAATATGTTAATTTACTTTATTTATTATAATATTTTATTTAGAGGCGCAACTGTTTCACTAAATTCTGTGTAGATGATTTTCCTTAGTTTAGTTTATGAAATATTAAATAGGCATTGCAAATGCTTTTTTAATACCGCATTGAATTTAAGGTTGTTACTCACCATAAAGGGAAATTCTCCAAGAGCCGCTACATCTCCTCCCAAAATCTTCCAAAAAGGTTGATCTGAATAATTGATATTTGGTCTACATTCAACTGCAATCACATTTTCATGATTATTACTAGTTATAAAACTATTTATACCTTGTATAGACAGAATGAAATAGCTACGCTGGCAACAACCCACTAACTTTCTTTAGTGACTTATTTTTACAGGGGTGACATGGGTAAATTGCCCCCCCCCCCCCATATGTGTTCTTGTAGGGACGGCAAAAGAGGCAAGGGTCTTGGATTTTTTTTTTTTTTAGCAATTTACTTATGATTCTCAAGACCAGTAAATTGAATAAAATTTACTAGAGATCGTCCTTTATTCAACATTTACATTTTTTATGTTTCATGAAAAATACCAAAATTTGAAAATAAGCTAAAAGTCTTGTTGAGCTTAAAAAAATTAAAGTAAAGCAATTAAAAAGTAAAATGAAAAAATTTTGCCTTTCCTGGCCTTGGTTATAGGAATGAAGTGTTTGGCTGACAATTTGCACCAATAAGTTTAAATCAATTACATTTGTTTTCCACATGACCGATAGATGCGCCACCTATTACTAAATTTCACGCATGGTGTCCATAATAAAAATAACATTTTCATAATATATGTATTGTGTAGCCTGTACTTACTAGGTCACGTAATTGGTTTGTAGTTATAGAGACTGACGTGTTTGATTTTTCTCTGTTTTTATACATATTTTCGTGATCTATGTATCTTTTATTAAAAGCCTAATCTCATAGCTCATAAATATACATAAAAAAAGTCGTTTAAAATCAGATAATGACACATTTTCACACAGTTTATTATTATTATTATCATCATTAGCACCACGTCTTACTATCCGTTCGGGTTGTACGCACTTATGCTAATGTGCAATGGTAGGGTGATTGTGAGATGAAATGGAAGACCTACAGTTTAACGTGGAATCCGAACCACGTTGGAGGCCTGGCATTCCCCACATTCACAAGTTGTGTGTTTTTTATTAATAAAATTCAAAGGGTTGTTAGAGAAAAAGATCCTTGTAGGAAAATGTTTGACCTTTATTTTGGTGTGAGCCATATTTTGAAATAACGCATTGGAAAATTAGATATGCTGTTAGAGTTGAACATCCACGCAGAAATATATCGCTTTACCGAGGTAATAATTCAGGAGCTTGACACGCAAATTATTAACTAAGTTAATCAGTTAAAACTCAGTTGCTTCTCGATAAATCTAGGTGGATGGGAGTGAAACTAATTCGGATTATCGGAAACTTGTATTGTACGGAATAATATGGTAAATCCCCTAATCAATGGCCAAATGGTCAAGGCTTCATTCTCGCATTAGATGAACCCAGCGATCGGGTTTTTAATACCAGTCAGATTTATTGAGGGTGGATTTTCCTAAATGGTTTCTCACTCTCCTTCCATTCAAATACGGATATATTACCTCTAAAATGCTTCTTTCCTCATCCCTACCCCATTATATTAGTTATCATAATTTATATGCGTAAGCCTGAACAGGTAGAAAGACTTGGTGATACAAATAAAGGAAAAAATAGCAGAGAAGGCTGGTCGTGAGTTATAGAACACTATTAAGAAAGTTACTACACGATAAACAAAACAGGCAAAGAGAATTTACAACAGAAATATTGTGACTTTATACAATACAGGAACCACACATGAAGAATGAACTGTGTAAACTAAACATTTTCTAGATATATTTGTTTATTATTTGAGGTATTGAATGTGCATTTGCTGAACCGACTTATTATATCAGCAAAGGACTTATAAAACAAACTTAAATCTAGAACAGACACAAAAACCAGCCCTCTACCTTTAATTTTTACTGTGAAAGGGAGAACTGACATTTCACCAATGATAACAGTTTTCGTTCATAACGGGAATAAAACCCAGGACCATTAGCTCAGTAGAAAGACATGTTACTTACTGATCTAAGGTGTCAGACTTCAGAGACAAATCTAACCCCGTATAAAAGGTAGCTTTTAACGATCAGGTCTCTTGAATATTCGAAACTCAGCTGCGTGAGTAAAAATTTAATTTACAACTCAAATTACATCTATACTAAGAATTAGTCATCAAATTTTAAAATGCTATGTTTTACCATAGAAATCAGATTTTAATTGTGGTTATAAATGTTTCATCGTATTAATATACTGAATTTAAGAAAGAAAGTTTAGATAAAAGTTTTGTGGAATGGTTCTAACCTGGTTCCATTGCAAAGGCCATCAAGATAACAGTTACTAAACGGAACATTTCTTCGACTCGGCTTACTCTACAGGTGATAGCCATTGTAATACAGTCCGTTATTTTCTATCGTAATGGTGAGGAAGTTAAAAGTTGTTTCTTTTAGGACACTTAATCAATCAACATTAACGAAATTAGAAAATCAAAGCCTTTAGTTTAATCAAAAATTGCTGATTATTAATTAAGCCGTTTAACAACACTTGACGTCCGAACCGCATATCCTTTATAGATAGGCGAGGAAGTCGACTTAAATGTTACCTAAAAAAATCAGATAATTGGTAGGCCAGATAACAAACCAATTAATTGTAGTTTTTTCCACTGCCTCCTATCAAATCATCCGGACTAAACACATTTGTTTACGTTAGTACATTAGTGAGTAAGCCTACTATCAAGTTAGAATGTATTCATAATGTACGCGCTTCTCGTTGAAGAAGAATATAGTAGTGTAGGTGACGGATTCCTTTCATCAAAACTATTTTTTGGCCAAAAAAGTCAATATTTCACTAATAGAAACATAGGATTTAATTTTCTTCAAGTGGTGATAACATCAAATGTTTAATATCTGTCAAGGGTGTCCTGGAATTTAATGACAACTTTTTATCTTCATTTAAAAAGTTTCTCATCTAATACCTCTATGCTCATTACCGATATTCAACCACTTTTGATATCAACCATGTGAAGAAAAATAAACTCTATGTGTCTACTGGATAAATATTTAACTTATTTTGCAAAAAAAAAAGATATTGCTATAAAAACTGCAAACACAATGTTCTGTTTTCACGTCCCCTACACTCCAACCTTAAAAAAATTAGTAAAAACACCAAAAAATACACCCGGTAGGGATTTGAATCTTGAGACAGTAAAAAAAAAAAAACCAACAACCCAGCCGAGATTTGAAAGATTAGGATTAGGGCCAAATCAAAGACAAAAACGCTGTCACTTAGCCAACGCTGTCAGTAATAAAATAATATACTAGTCACCTACTAGAATCGAATCAATGCCCTCTAATATATGAAGTTAGCCTCTCTATCTCCTCGACCATAATGATAAGATGATGATGTTTAAACATGCGGCTGCGACTAAGCTCTTAATTAGTTTTAATATCAACCAAACAGTACATAATCTCACCAACTTCGGTGGTCGAGGAGTATAAGGCGTCGCTTTAATAATATACTGGACCACCGATGACGGGTAGATTAGGGTTTGGATCTCAGTCAACTGCACCGTGAATGATTTTTTCATAAACAGTTTTCCACTCTCTCTTCATGCAAATGTGATACACTTCCTCTAATTTCAACTTTCCTCATTCGTAACACATCAACGTAATAGTACATATTACCTTTACGGGTATTAAGACGTGATGACAAAAAATATACATATTCATTCATACGTCAATTCATGTTTTTACCTGTCACTTTTGATAGATGGACTAGCATCAAAACCTATAAAATGCGGTGATAGAAAAACAACAAATATGGCGTGTTAGTAATCCCAGCCACACATCAGTGATCACGTGGTCTAGATGTCAGATCCTTTTAGTGTGGTTTAACGGATGACGGAGAGGTTGGGGTTCAAATCTGGTCTGAGACTACTGAGGATTTCCCCCTAAACGTTTCTCCAATCTCCTTCCAAACCAAGGCAGGTACATTACCTCTAAGTTTGTAACATCGTCGAGGTTACAAGAGAAGAGAACATAAATACTAAATATAAATCATTTAATTGTGGTTAATATTACTCACCTCTGTCGGAAATTGACTAAAAATTCCTCTCCATATAGCCTGATGAACAACATGATGACTAGCAAAATGGAACACGTCCAAGCTACATCAACTAGCCCTGCCAACTAAAAGAGTTGCTGGGATACTGAGTAGTTCCAAGCTCTCATTGCCATGCCTTCCAAAGACCTCTAAAATATCACTCTTCCGGATTGATCTAGGTCAACCAAATATGGGATTCTGGGGGCTTCCGGAAGAAATAGAAGGCTGACCGACCAAGGTCATCACATACTCGTCACCGCGTTCTCTATTTGTGTTGCTCCCTCCCCTCCCTTTTTCCTTTCTGGTACGTTTCAAGCTGAGCTGCTAAGCTGATGATTTTTCCTTTGTACTTTACTCTTTTTGGATTCTCATAGATGAAAATTTTTGTCCAGGAAAATGTAAGCCTTTTAAAATTCTCTTTCGGCCTTTCTTATCTAAATTACTGTTTCGGCATATACAGGATTAATTAGTTAAACGGCAAGATTCCAGGAAGGTCTGGTGGGCGTGGTGGGGGGTTGTGAGAGCTGGGAACCTGATATTGGGCGTCTGGACACATGGCATTTAGTAGCCATAGAGCGTTGGCCGAGTAACAATCGTGTGTTTGCCGTAAAGGTGTATTAAAATTACGAGGATAGTTTTGTTGGTGCTCAACGTGGCTTCCGGCGAGAGTTTCGTCTACCCCCACGCACTCCCGTGCCTTCTGCAAAAGTTATTGGCCTGTGGGTGAGAAATTTAGAAGCAACTGCTAGCACGACACAGAAAAGAGGTGATAGTGAAGAAACCTGCCAGACCCCTGAGAAAATGAATCGTGTGCCTGTAGCCTTAACAAGAAGTCCGCGAAAATCATCTGGACGACACAGCGTAGAGCTTGTCTTAGTAATTGAACCGTGATAAGGATTCTGAAGAATGACCTCCTCTACCATCCATACAAGATTCAGGTTATGCAAGACCTAAACCTCAAGACTACAATAGCAGAATACACTTTGGTCAATCTATGTTAAATCTCATTGAGCAAAATGAAGAGAGAGAGAGTTCATAACTTATGGATGAGAGACTAATCCCACTTTCACCTTAGTGGCTTGTCAACAAGCAGAATTTTCTGTACTGGGCCGAAAATAACCCACACAATCTTCATGAAAAGCCCCTCCATTCAGAAAAAGTGGTGGTTTGGGGTGCAGTACCATCTCGTGGATTAATTGGCCCTTATTTTATTGAAAATGAACACTGTGAACTCCGTTACGCTGACATGTTGACAGCATTTTCCTTACCTTCACTCGATGATTATGACCCAGATGAAAACACACTTTTCCAGCAATATGGCGCAACTTGCCATACGGCCAGAGTTTAAATGCATTTGCTGAGCATCGCATTTCCTGGTCGTCTTATCAGCAAGTTCAGTGATCTCCCGTGGCCTGCCCGTTCACCAGACTTGACGGCTCCTGACTATTTCTCTGAGTATACCTTAAACCCCAGGTTTTCAAGGATAGCCCACCAAGGACGAGGGACGATTTGAAGGAGTGAATTCGGCAAGAGGTCAACAACATTTCGTTGTAAATGCAACGCAACGTCATGGGGAGCTTTGCTCTCCGACTCCGACAATGTGTGCAAAACCAAGGACACATCTTATTGACACCATCTTCAAAAAATAATATTTTACAGGTACACTATTAATTTCCACTCATGTACATTACATTTATGTAAAAAAATAATTGTTTTTATTTTTTACGATTTTTTAAATCTTGATGTTTGATTGCCTCGCCCTGTATAAAAAAATTAAAAAAATAAATCTTTCGTTTCAAAATTGATCATGGATAAAACTAAGTTGAAATTAGTTTCTCTTTTGAACATTTTGAACGTTTATTAAAATATTATAATATTTGATTTTCATAATGTGGATTCTTTTGGCTTCTTATGGCTTTTATAATTGATATAATTTTTTCAAAGAGTATGGACTTGATATTAAAACATACGTAATGACGTACGGTTTTAAATGTTAGAAAGAATGTGTTAGCCCCTATGGCATAGTACTTTAAGTATTGAAAGAAACTTAATATTAATAAATTGTTCTTTTTAGGTCAAATAATTCATTCTCTTAATATTTGTGCTAGACCTTTAAATATGAAAGTTTACTAGTCTCTTTTCATTTACTCGAATTCCGGGTTAATTTGGATAAATTGGTGTTTAAAATAATTATTTAGGTGAACTGGGTTGTTGACTTAATATTTTGTTGATAGCGTATCCTTCTGATTTTTCTTGACTCTTTGTTATGAGTTTAAAATATTGGAATCTTTGTTATTAATGTTTAAATTATAGATTTTTAGATCAGAAAGATTAAATGAGCTCTGTTGTTGATATATTTGCTATTTTGTTAACGATTTCTGAAAAGTTTTTTTATTATTAAAATGTAGATGAATTTTTTTTTTATGAAAACATGAATTATTATTTATATGGCAAGTAAATAGTTTGACATATCTTGTTGTTGGAGCATTGAAGATAATAATTTTAGAACATATTTTATTGTATTATTTAAACTATTATATTCTCATTTTTTTTTTAAAATTATAAAGAAATATTTCATCTAAGACTTATCTTTTACGTCTCATCTCATCTAGAACACTAACATTGTTGTCCCATTTAAGGTTTACCTCTTGCTATTTAATAATTATTCTCTTTGCACGTCCATCCTCTGTCCCTTAAGGACGCAGGATGGGCACAAGCTCTACCATTCTCAATCCTGCCTCACTAGCGTAATTAGCAAGCGTTTACCCCGGATGGGTTAAACAGTGCCTTGTTACGAATTGTAATCAAAATCGTGATAGCCAATTTAAAAAAAATAGATTTTGTCTCTTTTTCAACGATAAATAACCCTCCCCCACCCCCTTAATTTTAGAGTTGTATCAATCATTTAAAAATAAACCTCTGGAGAATCTTAGTAAAATCCTTGATATCAAGTTTCAGTCTTATCAATAGTCGGCTCTAGGTCGAAATACACACACACACGGGGGGGGGGAGTGGAGAGGGGGACATTGTGAAAACCACTTTATTTTAGTTCAGGGAGTCATGAAGCATCGACATACCACTACCTCCAAATCTTTAATTTCATTTTTTTTTTCATGTACCGTTGCCCAGAGGATGTTCCAATGTACTAATCGTACATCTTTTCCAGGGGGGTTCTTTCCATGTCCTGATTAGAATGAGATTATGGTGATAGTGGAAACACTTAAACCTAACTTAAGCTTAACTAACCAAACCCTGGTGATCACTGGGGAAATATACCCAAGGTACCAGCCGAGAATCAAACCCGGAACCCCTAGATTTGTAACCAGGTGCGCTGACCACTACACCACGGGGCCGGTTACTATAAAGTAATACAAAAAATAGGTTATCCAAGCCCATGAAAGCGTGGAACGTTAGATGTCCACCTCCCCCCCCCCCTCCCCTCCTACCAGAAGAACTCCAAGCGACAAGATGATATCTTAGCTAGGACACAGGACATAAAGGATACCAGCTAGTCAAGAACTGCCCCTGAGACAAGAACGCGCGCGGCCTTCTTTTCTTTACGTCGGGGCGGATCAAGTCACGGGTCCTTGCTTCCTGAGGGAAAAAAAAACAACAACACAAACAACATGATCCTTTTTGAAGAGATCTCTCCTTGCCGACATTCCTGAGTCGACGACAATTACCAAACGAATAACCCGCACCTCAACCTTTAAATCTGCGACAGTTCCAATTAGACCTGGGTCGTCTTTTGTGGGTTTTAAACGCCTCAATTACTTCGACACTTTGATGTGACCGAAAGAGTCGGCAGCGCGGATGATGTATAGAGACTTCACTCGGTGGTCCAGGGGCTTAATACCCGATTGGATTCAGTATACTAAATTTTGGTGTCCTTTCTTCAGGCAGATTCTGGTTGAATTTTTTTTTAAAAAAATCCCCTTAAATCCCTCATACATAATCCGTATCTGCATGTCCACAGTCCTTGTTCCATCATCCTTAGAAATTATATTTGCATCTACGCTGTCCGTATCCTTAATCACGCGACCGTTCCAACCAATGAGCCAGTCAAAGACGTCATCCAATAAAAGTTTTTTTAAAGAAAATCGTCTACAACAAGGAGCAACCACCAAACAATCAGTTAAAAAAGAAGAAAAAGTAAAACAACATTTATTTGAGAAAATGTCCAGGATATAAGCCTACTTGAAATGTAGGTTAAGTACAATCACAATAAATATATTTCAGTAGTCTGGGATTTGAACGTTCACACCTATAATTAACAACGGATCCTTTCACAGCCATTGGTGCTTTAGTAATTATGATGCGTGCACATACATGTACTTAACTGTGAATGGTAGTATGTATAAAGTCGTCCTTAGAAATGTTAAAGTTGATAAACTTATATGGAGTAAGGACTTACAAATCAGGACTCTGTAGACAGATCAATCTGATACTGTGTTGACGATTTCTTACGGACTACCTACGAATACAGAACCTGTATATGGGGCTTTACTTGTCGTGTTTCCTTATTTGAATTAGTTAAAAGCGTTAATCGTGGTTACCAATACTTATGTGTACTGATAAAATTAATGGTCGATACCTTGGCTTCCCTGATCTAAGAGTCACCTGGTTAGATTTCCAACATGTCGAAAAAATGTATCATTGGTGAAATTGGGATTCCCCCTTTCACATTGATGAATTCTGGATTCTGTATCTCCTACAGATTTAAGACGTGTGCGAACATAATCAGTTGGTTTATAAAATGGCTTGTGTAATTTTTAATTTTATAAATAAAACAGTTCACTGTGGTTTTTACAGCACTTGGTGTGTACCATATGAACAAAATATTTATGTGTGGAAGACTTGTAACCCAAACTAACGACAAATGTGCACAAGTATGATATTTTAAAAAAATTATTAAATACATGACCGAATTTCAATTGAACTTTTGATATACTACTTACACGTTATAACCATTTTACATAGTTAATTATATTTACATCTCATTCAAATTATTTTATTTTAAATGTGAACCTAAATGTTATTAACACAGAAACCACTACATAGATTTTTGAAGCTGATATGAATTATACATGGCTTGTAAAAAAAAAAAAAAAATTCAATAGACAAAACAAAACAAAATATCCTATCCTTTCGAAGTTGGGATAAAACCATCATTTTTTCCAAACTTGAAATTTTACGATGGAAGTGGTATTATTCGAATGACGAAGAAGAAAAAGGAAAATAAATATACAGAAGAAATAGTAAAGTCAAAAGATAAAATAAAAAATGCGAGAGAGAAAAAAGTATATATCGGGGAAAAAAAGGATGAAACGAAAGTTAAAAAAAAAAAAGTTTCAGATGAGAAATTGCTATGATGGTGGTTTGTATGCTGCTCTTTTTCTATCCCGTTTTTTATTTTTATATTTTTGCATCTCTTGCGAAAAAGAAGCGTTACCGATGATAACTGTACGGTGAGATATAGAAGGAGGTAGAATGAATGGAATGAATAGGGTTAGGAGAATATGAGGAGAAGGATGTGGGGGGAGGGGGAGAAATAGGGCTCTACTTTACATATCTTTGCCGGCGCTGGCGTCGTTTTATTCCTCGTTTGGTCCTACTGTGTCATCGTCTACAGAGAAAGGGGGGGGAGGGATACTAATAAAGAGAGACGTCAACATAATCTGTTCAGCGGTCGCTGTGACGTTTCATACAGTAAAAAAAAAAAAAGAGGATTGACGTTAGAAGTCAAATTTCATAGAATATCAGGGGAGAGGAGGTGGCTGGGAAAAAAAAAGTAGGCTTATCTACATCGTATTAAATTATGTCCATGCCATGAGAAACTTTTCGTTTTGAATGACTGCTATCTTTGGATCAGTTTAGGTACTTTGAACCCGTTTGAAAAACGAATTTATTGGTTCTGATGGTTGAACTATTTGAGGTTTTTTTCGTTGTTTTTTCATGAATAAGTAACTCTAATTTATTTTTTTTACTATCTACATGCACAAAATACATACGTTATCTGTTTGTACTTACAATGCTATTTATTTCTTTTACTGATACCATAGACAGCTGAAATTTTGTTTGGATGAGAGCATATCATTATTATTATAAAAATATGAATCTTTAAAAGATCAAGATGGCAGATTCAAAATGGTGGACTGAGCGTACAAGCACGCCATCTTTATGATAAAATAAGAGTCTTTAAAAATCCAAAATGGCAGATCCAAAATTGTGGACGCAATGTACAAAACAAGTCTTATAGATAGCTGAGATTTAGTCCAGATGCTATTTATCATACCAACTTTATGATAAAAAAATAAGGTCTTTAAAAATCCACAATGGCAGATCCAAGATGGTGGATGCAACTTACAAAGCAAGTCTTATAGATAGCTGAAATTTGGTACGAACGCTATAATCACGCCATCTTTATGATAACAATTACAGAACTTGAAAAATCCAATATAGTGGATGCAATGTATCCTTATAACTTAGCAGAGACATGGACATAAATCAAGCTACCTCGAAAAATGAAAAATTTAAAAATAGATTAGAACAACAAGGAACAGAAATAAAGCTAAACCCAAAATGGCGCATGTTGGGGATAAGCTTAGACCTTAGTTATAAATAAAAGTATTTTTTGTGTTAAGTATTTACAAGGCTCCTAGGCATCCGTTAAAGAATTTTTTTAAACAAACAATAGACAAATATATGAATCAATGAGCACGGTAAATAAAATAAGTTACGTTAAATTTTACTATATATGTTTATTTTAACACGATTTAAAACAAATTCTCCCACAAAAATATTATGAATATGGTAACGTTTTATACTATATTCCATTCAATAAATTCTGCTCCACGAAAAGGTAGAAATAAAATGGTCCGTCCTTTTAGCTATCTCTAACCATGAAAATAGAACGGTGGTTTGGGGAAGGGAGGAGACGGTTTTTGGAAGAGATAAAACCCCGGAATATATAAAAATTCCCCTCCCCCCCCCCCTTCCCATAAAACTCAGCAGACATGAAGAAATATGGCGGAGAGTTTTGTCATATACCCTGGCTGCCTTTACTCTTTATAGCCTATAAACGTCACGTAATATGTGGATACCAAAATATGGCCTCAGAGACTGGATAGGGGGTCTCTTACCATTTAGACCCTCTCTCGTATCTCATCATACCACCCACAATGCGACTCTATAATGTTATACATATCCGGGGTAGAAAAAAATGTAAGAGCGATTTTACAACCACTAGAAAATTGTAAAAATAACCAATGAAGCCCTCATAGAGAACCCGTATTGATGTACAAACTAAGGCGTATATCTATTATGGTTTAATGGTGTCTTAGTGTATTAAAGGTGGTATTTACAAAAGGGTTTCCCTTATCCACACATGCATATGCGGGTACATACCCTCAAAATTCTACCACCTTTATTTTTAATCCATGAGTGTAAATATACGGATAACCCAATAGGGACTCGAATCACTTTAAAAAACACAAAAAACTGACTGGATGCCATTGGCTCACAAGAAATTATAATACCTAGTTCATAAATATAGTAAAAACACGAACGAAAAACTATTACTTATTTTTAACAAACTGAATGCATGCATTCATTACACAAAAAGTAGCATTATATTTACTATTCTGAAAACCTCATTGAAATTAGAGATAAATTACGTCAACTCCAAAAACCTAGCTTGTTTAATTCTGCCAATTCTACAATTTCTTGTATTTCAATTGAAGCTGGCAAGTCTCACGGAACGAACTAAGGGGCTGTAGATTGGCCATGCTTGATCTATTAGGTAAAAACTATTAAAGTTATTAAGATTAAATACCCCAGACTTGGCATGAATGGAGTATAGGAACACCGTAGTTGAATTTACATGTGATCACTAGTGTAACCAACTAGAATTCGAAACCTTTCAACGAAAACAAACTGCTAAAATTTCACTTACATCCCACGTAATAAGTTAATCTATAACCCAAAGGTTGATCCTTCTTTTTTTCTCTCAGCCACCCATATCAGTGGGCGCCATCTACTTATTGGCCGGTTAGTACTGTCCGTACCAACAAGGATAGAGCATATGCACTAGGGAAATCCTGAAAGTACGGTCGTTTCCTGTCAATTTAAGCACTGCATTTCTATAAGCGAGCAAGAAATATCCTACAAATTGTAAACCCAAGCTCTAGATATTAGAGGGGTTCAATACAAAAAAAAATTTAATTTTATTAAATAATTTAGAAAAATAGGAGTGCGAAGTGTAAACAATATTATGTTTTTTTGTTGTGAAATATATTAGGGTACACAACCCATCTCCTAGAAGGAGGGTAATCTCACTGTTCTCCTTCAGTGACCAATTTAGTTTTAATACGACGAGGACGAAGGCTAAGTTAAAAAGGACAACAAAATTATATGTATCTAAACCTAAGGATAAATGGCACAATTATAATAGTAAAAAAAATTATGTCTTAATGAAACTTTGCTTTTATTTCATTTAGTCTCATATTCAAGAACATATCACTTCTTCCAAGAATCTAAGCATATTCTTTTTTTTTTTATACAATATCTGTAAAAGCTGAATAATAACAATCTATTATTATTGTTTTTTACAAGACTTTCTATTAAAGTACGTGTATTAAATTTTAATGTCTAGCATTATAAACATGGCGTATAACAATATAAAAAACTTAAATGAGAATTTTAGCAATGACTTATTTTAGTGCAAGTCAAAATTGTAACTAACAGTATTATAGTTCCGTGATTGCCCCATTAAAGATCAGCCTACGCATGACGTCTCCACAAATTACGGAATCCTCCAAAATTTGAAGTAATACAGAATAAACTTAGAAATTCTCACATTAAACGTTAAGGATAATTCCTAACTTTATCATAAAAAAATTATTATTACCATTCTGCCACGTTCAAGAACTATGCAAAATAATTCCTAAGTTAGATACATAACGTTAACTATACAAGAATAATTATTAATGTCCCGCATTCCAACAACTAAATCATTAAGGCCTAATATTATAAAACTTCTTAATATGGATATTAAGACAACACGCTTTGAAAACATAATTTTAAAGTTAAATAACTGAATCCAAGTTGATAAACAAGATTTGGCTAACATTAGAAAAAATTCAAAACTCGCCTTAAAAACTTCCCCACATTACTTTGTATTATAAGTAAAATCCTATTTATCATGCGTAACATAAGTGAAGTTATTTTAATATTTAGTAAATTAAATGAATATTCATCTATGACGGTAAATAACAATAAATATACGTAAAGCCAAAAGGAATTTTAGAAAATTACATAATATTTATTTTTAAGCCGAAAAAGAATTTCTCCTTACATTATATGAGTCTGCCTTTGAAGCCTAAGCTTCGTCAATGTCCGAGCCTAATCCAAGAGTGGCTGCTATCTTGGTGAACAGTCTCTTATATGGCGCAACTATCGAACACTCGAGACGGAATTACACCAAGGAGGGGATCACCGATTATAAACACATGGAAAGGGGGAATGCGTGGTACTAGGTGCGTTGAGAACATTCTATCAAGGCCTAGGCTCTTCCACGCTGTTCTCGGCGTCCATGTTCTTGAGACAAGTGGTGGTGCGTAGCGGCAAAATGCAGCACTAGGATCATCGCTCTTAGATGTTGCACTGTTGTTATCGTGTGTGGACGTCCTTTTCCGCTCGCTCGTCCGGTCGGTGAAATTGGGTAAGCGCTGTTCTTGTTGACTCTCCCTTTTTTAGACGCCTTGTAGCAATAATTGCTACAAATCTCCCCCCCTTGATCTGGCGTTAAGGGGGGGGGGGTGTTGTTATGGTCAGCATCGCTGACTGTTCCTGGTGACTGTCCCTGGCTCCTTTGGGAAGGTGAAGATACTTGGGGTTACTTTCGGTGTTCTTCTCGCGTTGTCCTTATTTCGGTCCAGCAACATCTTCCTTGGGATATCTGGACCCCACAAGGTTTGAGGCACCGCATCTCCAGCCGCTCGCTGCTCCATCCTGGACAGGTCCACCTTTCACAACTGCTCGGTCTCATTCTCAGCCGTCCAGGATAACTGCTCTTGGAGTTGTAAACGCCTTCTTTCATGCCTTTTGGCATGTTCTCCACAGCGTTCTATTCCATCACGCACAGACAGGGGAAATAAGGGAACGGAAGACGTGAGGTAATGGGAGTTCTCAGAGCTGCACATAAGAGACAAGAGTTAGTGTTCACCAAGACAGGTACATTATAATACCCATGAATAGTTCCGCCAATTCATTAATCTGATTTGTTCCTTTTGAAAGACACACGCTACAACTAGCCATTTATTTTACATCCTCACTCTCATACGAGGACGTAATGGCATAAATATTCAGACGAGGCACTAGAGCATACTGCACATAATATACACTGTCACACTTTTATGGTGTCTTCTCGTTCCTATCACCAGGTCCACAATATCGATAATATAATAGGCTACGGTCATAGTCCTATATTAGGCTCCCTTAACTTAAACCATTTAGATGGAGTCCAACAGCTATTAAATGTTTATTTTGCCACGGGCCCGGGCTTATATATATATATCATGGAGATACACATACTTACAACTAACTTATCACTATACATATATATGCGAAATACTTAACCTACATTACACTATATGCCTTCCATTATCCTTAGGGACTCTTGGATTTGTACTCTTTATATGACTGACGTGAGCGCGTCTCGTCTCAGCCCGGTCAGCATCTTTCTGAAGGAGCACTGTGACAGGGGTGAGAAACTTAGTCACCTCCCATGGACCACACCACTTGGGGCACAGCTTTGCAGATCTTTTGTCGACCGCGGAGCTCAAGGGGAACTCTTTGCATAAAACAAGATCTCCAACTTTAAACGAAACGGGAATCCTCCCTTTGTTATATGCATTAGCCACCCTTTTCTGTGCCCTCCTAAGATGGTCCAAGACACTCCTACATCTATCCTCCCTGGATACCTCGTCACTATCCTCTAACAGGGGATGAATGTCCCAAATATTAAATAAAGGGTGGATCAGCTCCCGCCCGAGGAACACGGACGCAGGGGAGCATCCTGTTGATTCGTGATAGGCGGAGTTAAAAGCCATATTCAAGAAATCTAACTCCCTATCCCACTTCTGTTGTACCTGATTATGAAAAATGGTCAGGGCTATGCCCAGGTTCCTGTTAAACCTTTCTACATGGTTGGGTCCCGGGTGGTAGGGACTGGTGGTAATATGCCTAATGCCCCACCCAAAGCACATATCATGGAAAGTAGTTGATCGGAAACAAGGTCCGTTATCACTCACTATGGTCTTGGGGGCCCCAAAGAATGCCCACACTCGTCGACACAGGGCGTTTACAGTAGTTGTAGCTTTCATGTTCCTTAAAGGAATCAATATAACGAATTTGGAAAATTCATCGACCAAAACGAGAATACAAGAGTTACCTAGGGTTGATCGGGTGATAGGCCCCACATAATCAACGAACACCTTCTCCCAAGGGCGTTGGGCTACATCGGCCGAATGTAACCCAACCTTGGAATTATGGGCCGGTTTGGCCATCAGACAATCATCACACTGACTAACCCATTCCTTAACGTCCTGATATTGCCCAGGCCAAAAGAATTCTCTTGAGATTTTCTTGACAGTCTTTAATACACCAAGGTGACCTCCAAATACCGAATCATGAAAATACTTCATTAACATCGGGCGTACAGACACTGGAACAACCACTTTCTTACCTTTTCCATTAGCGAGAGTAATTACAAGAAGATTCCTCAATATAGAATATTTCCCCACTTGTTCCCCTTTCCTGATCCTTTCCATAATTTCCTGGCACCATGGGTCACTGCCCTGATGATCCCTGATAGAAACAAAGGACTCTGGTATCGATTTAATGACCAAAGACGCGGGCGTGATTTCCTCTGCCCCAATGGGATCACAGTCTTCTGCCATGCGTGATAGAGCGTCCGCAGTAACATTGAGTTTCCCCGAGATGTGGTGGGTCGAAAAATTGAATCGAGATAGCCTCCAAACCCATCTTCCTACCTTGCCTAGTTGTTTTGGATGATTCCACATCCATGCCAGCGCCATGTTGTCGGTATACAATTCAAATTTTCTCTGCTCTAAATAATCCGCAAACCGTTCTACCCCATTGACACATGCCAGGCATTCCTTTTCATAGGCACTGTACCTTCTCTCCGCCCCGGTGAGTGTCCGGCTAGCGAACGCTACCGGCCTAACACCCTCAGGAGCCCGTTGAGAAAGCACAGCTCCCAGAGCAACTGCCGAAGCATCCACGTGAAGAAGAAATGGCATAGAAAAGTCGGGCATCCGCAATACCTCGGGAGAGATAAGTTTACTTTTTAGAAGATCGAAGGCACGAGCCTGCTCCACACCCCAACGAAAAACAACACCCTTCTTTTTTAAAGAGTTAAGAGGCGCGGCTATTTCAGAGAAAGATGGAATGAACCTAGCATAATATGCGCACATCCCAATGAAACGCATGACACCCTTAAGATTTCTGGGCGGGGGGTATTCAACAATGGGGCGGATGCGCTCAGGATCAATGAGAAGGTTACCAGAACAGATAACATAACCAAGATATTTAATAGACGGCTTCGCCCACGTTACCTTATCCGGATTAACTGTTAAGCCTACTCTACGCAAGCGACTTAACACTTCCTCTAAATGCTTCACATGATCACTCATCGAGTCGCTATACACACATATATCGTCAAGATAGTTGAATACATAATTAAATTTAATATCAGCAAGGACGTGATCTAGAACGCGACTCAATGCCTGTCCACCAATACTACACCCGAGGGGGACGCGATTAAACTCATACTGTCTCCATGGGGTGACAAAGGCTGTATATTTTTTTGAAGACTCCACCAGGGCACATTGTAGAAAACTCGCATTAAGGTCAATTAAACTGAATACTTTTGCTCTACCTAGGTGCTGAAAGACTGAGTCGATACTCGGCATCGGATAAGGATCGAACTGGATTTTTTTGTTGATTTTTCTATAATCCACAACCAATCTATAACCTTCCCCCTTCTTAGGTATAATGAACGCGGGACTGGCATAGGGAGAAATAGAAGGACGTATGACACCTTTGGACTCTAAATCATCAATCAGCTCTCTGAATACTTTCATCTTGGGGGGGGAACAAGAGTATGGACCTGACCTTACAGGAATATTGTCCTCCACCACAATCTCATACGGTAATACATCACATTTTCCCAGTCTACTCGTAATAACATCAGGAAATCTCTTAATAACCCCACTAATTATTTTTTCATCCCTATTAGTGACGCACATAGAAGCAATAATAGAAGAACGACATAAAGCAATTTTATTTCTTGGGGCAAATTCGAAAGACAATTCTCCGCGACTGGAATTAATTATCGCACGGGTTTCCACCAAAAAATCGTTACCCAAAATGATATCATAGGGGAGGGCAGGAACACAAAACAAACTTCTTTTCCAAGAAAAACCAGCTATTTTTAGGGTTACTTTTACCCTCTTATTTGCAATCAATAACTCTCCATTTCCCACTATAAATGGCTTAGTAACCATATTTTCAATATGAACTTTCTGTGAACTAATAATGCCATCCAAAAATGTAGAGTTAATAAAGGATCCACTAGAGCCCGTATCTAGCAAAGCAAAACCATCCTTAGATCCAACCGTAACTCTAACCACAGGAGAACAAGGGGAATTATACTTTTTTTGTGAAGCGGCCCCCCTTTCTACCCTCCACGTTAAGCGTTTCCCGCCGTACAGTCGCGTTGATAATGCCCAAAATGACCACAACGAAAACACTTAACGCGAGATACGTCTACTCGTCTTCCCGACCTAATAACTCCAAGGGGCCTTACTCCCCGGTCGGCAGAAATACTAGGGCCAAGTGGAGCAGTCGCTGCGGCTGAAACTGCCCTATTCTGAGTGAAGCTATTTTGAACTCGCGCAGGAAATTTTTCAAGGTACTCTTTTTCTGCTAGTAATGAACCCTCAATACTACTGGCCAATGAATATAATTCTGCCAGGGTGGATGGTTTGTATGAAAATATAAAATGTCTCCGCGTCAACGGGGAAACATTTTCTAAAATAATCTCCACTACCTCCTCCTCCGCTAGGTTGAGATTTAATATCTCCGCGGTCTCAGAGATAGCCAGGATAAATAACCGAAATGGTTCCTGGGGCCCTTGAAAACGCCTCAATTTCTCATTATAAAGTTTCTCTTTCTCTCTCCTAGAACACAACGACTCAAGGATACGACCTTTTACCCCATTCCATGAAATGCCTAATTGTAAACATTCGGAAACTAGGTGCGCTAAAAAACCTGACGTTCTCCCTAAACATAATGTAAGGAATTCAATATCGTCTACCAGCCGAAGTTTAGCAATTCTATTAGCCTCTAACAGAAAATTAAATAGATTGGCACAGGACTGACCATCACAAACAGGAAGTTGTTTCAAACGTTCACTTACTACTTTACTCTGAGTTTTAGAGGAGACTGTCACCGGCTGATGACTAACTTGAGTTACCGGGGGGGGGGGGGATAGCTTGCTCACGAGCCCCATTTAAACCTAAGTGATCTGACTTGCCTGACTCGACTTGTTCCAGAGAGGGATGGCTAATGTCATAACTAATATTATCATTATCTTTTTTGTCTGACTTACTGAAAGCCTCAGACAGCATGGATCGCAACGCCCCCACAGTAGCTTCGGGGTGGAATGATATGTTTCTGGCCTTGAGCTCCCGGTGAAGATCTCCAAGTTTAAGTCCATAGATCTCGGATCTGCTGCTGATCATGCTTCCCGGTGGGGTGGCCATGTCGGAGGATGAGTTCATGAAACAGTTCAAAAAACACAATTATTATAGTGAAGTTACACTTACGCACACTCTATTAGCAGAGTAGCGCAGCTTGTAAACCCAAGCTCTAGATATTAGAGGGGTTCAATACAAAAAAAAATTTAATTTTATTAAATAATTTAGAAAAATAGGAGTGCGAAGTGTAAACAATATTATGTTTTTTTGTTGTGAAATATATTAGGGTACACAACCCATCTCCTAGAAGGAGGGTAATCTCACTGTTCTCCTTCAGTGACCAATTTAGTTTTAATACGACGAGGACGAAGGCTAAGTTAAAAAGGACAACAAAATTATATGTATCTAAACCTAAGGATAAATGGCACAATTATAATAGTAAAAAAAATTATGTCTTAATGAAACTTTGCTTTTATTTCATTTAGTCTCATATTCAAGAACATATCACTTCTTCCAAGAATCTAAGCATATTCTTTTTTTTTTTATACAATATCTGTAAAAGCTGAATAATAACAATCTATTATTATTGTTTTTTACAAGACTTTCTATTAAAGTACGTGTATTAAATTTTAATGTCTAGCATTATAAACATGGCGTATAACAATATAAAAAACTTAAATGAGAATTTTAGCAATGACTTATTTTAGTGCAAGTCAAAATTGTAACTAACAGTATTATAGTTCCGTGATTGCCCCATTAAAGATCAGCCTACGCATGACGTCTCCACAAATTACGGAATCCTCCAAAATTTGAAGTAATACAGAATAAACTTAGAAATTCTCACATTAAACGTTAAGGATAATTCCTAACTTTATCATAAAAAAAATTATTATTACCATTCTGCCACGTTCAAGAACTATGCAAAATAATTCCTAAGTTAGATACATAACGTTAACTATACAAGAATAATTATTAATGTCCCGCATTCCAACAACTAAATCATTAAGGCCTAATATTATAAAACTTCTTAATATGGATATTAAGACAACACGCTTTGAAAACATAATTTTAAAGTTAAATAACTGAATCCAAGTTGATAAACAAGATTTGGCTAACATTAGAAAAAATTCAAAACTCGCCTTAAAAACTTCCCCACATTACTTTGTATTATAAGTAAAATCCTATTTATCATGCGTAACATAAGTGAAGTTATTTTAATATTTAGTAAATTAAATGAATATTCATCTATGACGGTAAATAACAATAAATATACGTAAAGCCAAAAGGAATTTTAGAAAATTACATAATATTTATTTTTAAGCCGAAAAAGAATTTCTCCTTACATTATATGAGTCTGCCTTTGAAGCCTAAGCTTCGTCAATGTCCGAGCCTAATCCAAGAGTGGCTGCTATCTTGGTGAACAGTCTCTTATATGGCGCAACTATCGAACACTCGAGACGGAATTACACCAAGGAGGGGATCACCGATTATAAACACATGGAAAGGGGGAGATGCGTGGTACTAGGTGCGTTGAGAACATTCTATCAAGGCCTAGGCTCTTCCACGCTGTTCTCGGCGTCCATGTTCTTGAGACAAGTGGTGGTGCGTAGCGGCAAAATGCAGCACTAGGATCATCGCTCTTAGATGTTGCACTGTTGTTATCGTGTGTGGACGTCCTTTTCCGCTCGCTCGTCCGGTCGGTGAAATTGGGTAAGCGCTGTTCTTGTTGACTCTCCCTTTTTTAGACGCCTTGTAGCAATAATTGCTACAAATCTCCCCCCCTTGATCTGGCGTTAAGGGGGGGGGGGTGTTGTTATGGTCAGCATCGCTGACTGTTCCTGGTGACTGTCCCTGGCTCCTTTGGGAAGGTGAAGATACTTGGGGTTACTTTCGGTGTTCTTCTCGCGTTGTCCTTATTTCGGTCCAGCAACATCTTCCTTGGGATATCTGGACCCCACAAGGTTTGAGGCACCGCATCTCCAGCCGCTCGCTGCTCCATCCTGGACAGGTCCACCTTTCACAACTGCTCGGTCTCATTCTCAGCCGTCCAGGATAACTGCTCTTGGAGTTGTAAACGCCTTCTTTCATGCCTTTTGGCATGTTCTCCACAGCGTTCTATTCCATCACGCACAGACAGGGGAAATAAGGGAACGGAAGACGTGAGGTAATGGGAGTTCTCAGAGCTGCACATAAGAGACAAGAGTTAGTGTTCACCAAGACAGGTACATTATAATACCCATGAATAGTTCCGCCAATTCATTAATCTGATTTGTTCCTTTTGAAAGACACACGCTACAACTAGCCATTTATTTTACATCCTCACTCTCATACGAGGACGTAATGGCATAAATATTCAGACGAGGCACTAGAGCATACTGCACATAATATACACTGTCACACTTTTATGGTGTCTTCTCGTTCCTATCACCAGGTCCACAATATCGATAATATAATAGGCTACGGTCATAGTCCTATATTAGGCTCCCTTAACTTAAACCATTTAGATGGAGTCCAACAGCTATTAAATGTTTATTTTGCCACGGGCCCGGGCTTATATATATATATCATGGAGATACACATACTTACAACTAACTTATCACTATACATATATATGCGAAATACTTAACCTACATTACACTATATGCCTTCCATTATCCTTAGGGACTCTTGGATTTGTACTCTTTATATGACTGACGTGAGCGCGTCTCGTCTCAGCCCGGTCAGCATCTTTCTGAAGGAGCACTGTGACAGGGGTGAGAAACTTAGTCACCTCCCATGGACCACACCACTTGGGGCACAGCTTTGCAGATCTTTTGTCGACCGCGGAGCTCAAGGGGAACTCTTTGCATAAAACAAGATCTCCAACTTTAAACGAAACGGGAATCCTCCCTTTGTTATATGCATTAGCCACCCTTTTCTGTGCCCTCCTAAGATGGTCCAAGACACTCCTACATCTATCCTCCCTGGATACCTCGTCACTATCCTCTAACAGGGGATGAATGTCCCAAATATTAAATAAAGGGTGGATCAGCTCCCGCCCGAGGAACACGGACGCAGGGGAGCATCCTGTTG
Organism: Timema cristinae; assembly: GCA_039000515.1. Taxonomy (NCBI): domain Eukaryota; kingdom Metazoa; phylum Arthropoda; class Insecta; order Phasmatodea; family Timematidae; genus Timema; species Timema cristinae. The sequence goes on from JBCFYV010000001.1 coordinate 27,714,104, forward strand.
ATTCGTGATAGGCGGAGTTAAAAGCCATATTCAAGAAATCTAACTCCCTATCCCACTTCTGTTGTACCTGATTATGAAAAATGGTCAGGGCTATGCCCAGGTTCCTGTTAAACCTTTCTACATGGTTGGGTCCCGGGTGGTAGGGACTGGTGGTAATATGCCTAATGCCCCACCCAAAGCACATATCATGGAAAGTAGTTGATCGGAAACAAGGTCCGTTATCACTCACTATGGTCTTGGGGGCCCCAAAGAATGCCCACACTCGTCGACACAGGGCGTTTACAGTAGTTGTAGCTTTCATGTTCCTTAAAGGAATCAATATAACGAATTTGGAAAATTCATCGACCAAAACGAGAATACAAGAGTTACCTAGGGTTGATCGGGTGATAGGCCCCACATAATCAACGAACACCTTCTCCCAAGGGCGTTGGGCTACATCGGCCGAATGTAACCCAACCTTGGAATTATGGGCCGGTTTGGCCATCAGACAATCATCACACTGACTAACCCATTCCTTAACGTCCTGATATTGCCCAGGCCAAAAGAATTCTCTTGAGATTTTCTTGACAGTCTTTAATACACCAAGGTGACCTCCAAATACCGAATCATGAAAATACTTCATTAACATCGGGCGTACAGACACTGGAACAACCACTTTCTTACCTTTTCCATTAGCGAGAGTAATTACAAGAAGATTCCTCAATATAGAATATTTCCCCACTTGTTCCCCTTTCCTGATCCTTTCCATAATTTCCTGGCACCATGGGTCACTGCCCTGATGATCCCTGATAGAAACAAAGGACTCTGGTATCGATTTAATGACCAAAGACGCGGGCGTGATTTCCTCTGCCCCAATGGGATCACAGTCTTCTGCCATGCGTGATAGAGCGTCCGCAGTAACATTGAGTTTCCCCGAGATGTGGTGGGTCGAAAAATTGAATCGAGATAGCCTCCAAACCCATCTTCCTACCTTGCCTAGTTGTTTTGGATGATTCCACATCCATGCCAGCGCCATGTTGTCGGTATACAATTCAAATTTTCTCTGCTCTAAATAATCCGCAAACCGTTCTACCCCATTGACACATGCCAGGCATTCCTTTTCATAGGCACTGTACCTTCTCTCCGCCCCGGTGAGTGTCCGGCTAGCGAACGCTACCGGCCTAACACCCTCAGGAGCCCGTTGAGAAAGCACAGCTCCCAGAGCAACTGCCGAAGCATCCACGTGAAGAAGAAATGGCATAGAAAAGTCGGGCATCCGCAATACCTCGGGAGAGATAAGTTTACTTTTTAGAAGATCGAAGGCACGAGCCTGCTCCACACCCCAACGAAAAACAACACCCTTCTTTTTTAAAGAGTTAAGAGGCGCGGCTATTTCAGAGAAAGATGGAATGAACCTAGCATAATATGCGCACATCCCAATGAAACGCATGACACCCTTAAGATTTCTGGGCGGGGGTATTCAACAATGGGGCGGATGCGCTCAGGATCAATGAGAAGGTTACCAGAACAGATAACATAACCAAGATATTTAATAGACGGCTTCGCCCACGTTACCTTATCCGGATTAACTGTTAAGCCTACTCTACGCAAGCGACTTAACACTTCCTCTAAATGCTTCACATGATCACTCATCGAGTCGCTATACACACATATATCGTCAAGATAGTTGAATACATAATTAAATTTAATATCAGCAAGGACGTGATCTAGAACGCGACTCAATGCCTGTCCACCAATACTACACCCGAGGGGGACGCGATTAAACTCATACTGTCTCCATGGGGTGACAAAGGCTGTATATTTTTTTGAAGACTCCACCAGGGCACATTGTAGAAAACTCGCATTAAGGTCAATTAAACTGAATACTTTTGCTCTACCTAGGTGCTGAAAGACTGAGTCGATACTCGGCATCGGATAAGGATCGAACTGGATTTTTTTGTTGATTTTTCTATAATCCACAACCAATCTATAACCTTCCCCCTTCTTAGGTATAATGAACGCGGGACTGGCATAGGGAGAAATAGAAGGACGTATGACACCTTTGGACTCTAAATCATCAATCAGCTCTCTGAATACTTTCATCTTGGGGGGGGAACAAGAGTATGGACCTGACCTTACAGGAATATTGTCCTCCACCACAATCTCATACGGTAATACATCACATTTTCCCAGTCTACTCGTAATAACATCAGGAAATCTCTTAATAACCCCACTAATTATTTTTTCATCCCTATTAGTGACGCACATAGAAGCAATAATAGAAGAACGACATAAAGCAATTTTATTTCTTGGGGCAAATTCGAAAGACAATTCTCCGCGACTGGAATTAATTATCGCACGGGTTTCCACCAAAAAATCGTTACCCAAAATGATATCATAGGGGAGGGCAGGAACACAAAACAAACTTCTTTTCCAAGAAAAACCAGCTATTTTTAGGGTTACTTTTACCCTCTTATTTGCAATCAATAACTCTCCATTTCCCACTATAAATGGCTTAGTAACCATATTTTCAATATGAACTTTCTGTGAACTAATAATGCCATCCAAAAATGTAGAGTTAATAAAGGATCCACTAGAGCCCGTATCTAGCAAAGCAAAACCATCCTTAGATCCAACCGTAACTCTAACCACAGGAGAACAAGGGGAATTATACTTTTTTTGTGAAGCGGCCCCCCTTTCTACCCTCCACGTTAAGCGTTTCCCGCCGTACAGTCGCGTTGATAATGCCCAAAATGACCACAACGAAAACACTTAACGCGAGATACGTCTACTCGTCTTCCCGACCTAATAACTCCAAGGGGCCTTACTCCCCGGTCGGCAGAAATACTAGGGCCAAGTGGAGCAGTCGCTGCGGCTGAAACTGCCCTATTCTGAGTGAAGCTATTTTGAACTCGCGCAGGAAATTTTTCAAGGTACTCTTTTTCTGCTAGTAATGAACCCTCAATACTACTGGCCAATGAATATAATTCTGCCAGGGTGGATGGTTTGTATGAAAATATAAAATGTCTCCGCGTCAACGGGGAAACATTTTCTAAAATAATCTCCACTACCTCCTCCTCCGCTAGGTTGAGATTTAATATCTCCGCGGTCTCAGAGATAGCCAGGATAAATAACCGAAATGGTTCCTGGGGCCCTTGAAAACGCCTCAATTTCTCATTATAAAGTTTCTCTTTCTCTCTCCTAGAACACAACGACTCAAGGATACGACCTTTTACCCCATTCCATGAAATGCCTAATTGTAAACATTCGGAAACTAGGTGCGCTAAAAAACCTGACGTTCTCCCTAAACATAATGTAAGGAATTCAATATCGTCTACCAGCCGAAGTTTAGCAATTCTATTAGCCTCTAACAGAAAATTAAATAGATTGGCACAGGACTGACCATCACAAACAGGAAGTTGTTTCAAACGTTCACTTACTACTTTACTCTGAGTTTTAGAGGAGACTGTCACCGGCTGATGACTAACTTGAGTTACCGGGGGGGGGGGGATAGCTTGCTCACGAGCCCCATTTAAACCTAAGTGATCTGACTTGCCTGACTCGACTTGTTCCAGAGAGGGATGGCTAATGTCATAACTAATATTATCATTATCTTTTTTGTCTGACTTACTGAAAGCCTCAGACAGCATGGATCGCAACGCCCCCACAGTAGCTTCGGGGTGGAATGATATGTTTCTGGCCTTGAGCTCCCGGTGAAGATCTCCAAGTTTAAGTCCATAGATCTCGGATCTGCTGCTGATCATGCTTCCCGGTGGGGTGGCCATGTCGGAGGATGAGTTCATGAAACAGTTCAAAAAACACAATTATTATAGTGAAGTTACACTTACGCACACTCTATTAGCAGAGTAGCGCAGCTTGTAAACCCAAGCTCTAGATATTAGAGGGGTTCAATACAAAAAAAAATTTAATTTTATTAAATAATTTAGAAAAATAGGAGTGCGAAGTGTAAACAATATTATGTTTTTTTGTTGTGAAATATATTAGGGTACACAACCCATCTCCTAGAAGGAGGGTAATCTCACTGTTCTCCTTCAGTGACCAATTTAGTTTTAATACGACGAGGACGAAGGCTAAGTTAAAAAGGACAACAAAATTATATGTATCTAAACCTAAGGATAAATGGCACAATTATAATAGTAAAAAAAATTATGTCTTAATGAAACTTTGCTTTTATTTCATTTAGTCTCATATTCAAGAACATATCACTTCTTCCAAGAATCTAAGCATATTCTTTTTTTTTTTATACAATATCTGTAAAAGCTGAATAATAACAATCTATTATTATTGTTTTTTACAAGACTTTCTATTAAAGTACGTGTATTAAATTTTAATGTCTAGCATTATAAACATGGCGTATAACAATATAAAAAACTTAAATGAGAATTTTAGCAATGACTTATTTTAGTGCAAGTCAAAATTGTAACTAACAGTATTATAGTTCCGTGATTGCCCCATTAAAGATCAGCCTACGCATGACGTCTCCACAAATTACGGAATCCTCCAAAATTTGAAGTAATACAGAATAAACTTAGAAATTCTCACATTAAACGTTAAGGATAATTCCTAACTTTATCATAAAAAAAATTATTATTACCATTCTGCCACGTTCAAGAACTATGCAAAATAATTCCTAAGTTAGATACATAACGTTAACTATACAAGAATAATTATTAACGTCCCGCATTCCAACAACTAAATCATTAAGGCCTAATATTATAAAACTTCTTAATATGGATATTAAGACAACACGCTTTGAAAACATAATTTTAAAGTTAAATAACTGAATCCAAGTTGATAAACAAGATTTGGCTAACATTAGAAAAAATTCAAAACTCGCCTTAAAAACTTCCCCACATTACTTTGTATTATAAGTAAAATCCTATTTATCATGCGTAACATAAGTGAAGTTATTTTAATATTTAGTAAATTAAATGAATATTCATCTATGACGGTAAATAACAATAAATATACGTAAAGCCAAAAGGAATTTTAGAAAATTACATAATATTTATTTTTAAGCCGAAAAAGAATTTCTCCTTACATTATATGAGTCTGCCTTTGAAGCCTAAGCTTCGTCAATGTCCGAGCCTAATCCAAGAGTGGCTGCTATCTTGGTGAACAGTCTCTTATATGGCGCAACTATCGAACACTCGAGACGGAATTACACCAAGGAGGGGATCACCGATTATAAACACATGGAAAGGGGGAGATGCGTGGTACTAGGTGCGTTGAGAACATTCTATCAAGGCCTAGGCTCTTCCACGCTGTTCTCGGCGTCCATGTTCTTGAGACAAGTGGTGGTGCGTAGCGGCAAAATGCAGCACTAGGATCATCGCTCTTAGATGTTGCACTGTTGTTATCGTGTGTGGACGTCCTTTTCCGCTCGCTCGTCCGGTCGGTGAAATTGGGTAAGCGCTGTTCTTGTTGACTCTCCCTTTTTTAGACGCCTTGTAGCAATAATTGCTACAAAATTTTGCTAGAAAGGTATTTTCACGAAAAGGGATATTTTACATGCCACAATTGATATGGGAACGATGGCTTTACTTCCACTCCAAAGTAATTTGTGCTACTGATCTAGATCACTCTGTAAAAATCCATCTACCTCAACCAGGTTTGAACTCATGAACATCGGTTCCTGAGGCAAGCACTTTAGCCGAGAATCACCGAAAAACCTACCTACAAATTTATATTTTCTTAAAAAAAACTATACTCTATTCTACAAGTCTCTACAATTTTTATTCGAATGAACTTCTTGAGGTAAAAAAATATATTCTATTTTTTTATCACCATACTACACCAAAAATAATTTTTAACTTTTTATGTATGACCAATCATTTCCAAGCTTGATTTTTTTAATTGCAACTTCTTTTGGTAATCATTTCACGATAAATAAAATTATTCCTCATAAAGCTACAAATTGGTTTCATGATTTTATTTTTTTAAGAAAATTATTCTCCCTCATTCCTTCATTTTTATTTTTATTTAAAACTACACAGCACAACATAATTTATTACGTGCAAACCTATGAATAATATAGAAAAAGTCTTACCACCAAACATACATTATAAGCACCAAGGAGTGCTAGTATTAATGACGCCACCTACTTAAATACTTCCACCTCACATAGCTGTACTTTTTATTTAAAAAAACTAAAAATAACTCCATGACGTCATCCCGCAAGCGCGTTAGACCGACCAATCTACCGCTGTTAGTTGGCGAAGATAGTAACGACATTAGTGGATAGAGCCGCTACCTCGTTACTAAAGTAGCGCCTCATTTTTTCTTCATGAGATGAAGTGCTGGGGATTGAACCAGAGATCCCTGACCACAGAGGCGGTCGTTGTATTTCTTATAGTAATGGAAAGTTAAAATATCCAATATCACTCAAACAATTCCTAACCAAAGCTTAAAATGTTGTATTGTGACCATATTAAAAATAAATGATAAGAGACAATGCACTAACTTTCTCATATTGTGTTTTATAGCTTCGAAGAAAATGTTCAAAAGTAGGTTTATAGGAAACTAGCCTTAAATAGGTTTTACTCATAAAAACAAAAACATCATCTTGTTAATCACAATAAAAACTCTTTATTTATATTTTATTTATATATGTATGTATGTTTCAAGACCTTGAAAACAAACATATGTATATGTTTCATGACCTTGAAAACATACAAATATATTTTTATGGCCTTGAAAACACACTTATATATGTTTCTTGACCTTGTAAACACAAAGATATGTTTCCAAAATCTTGTAACACACAATATATATGTTTCATGACCTCAAAAACACATGTTTCGTGACCTTGAGAACATATATGTTTCGTGACCTCAAACACAAAAGATCGACCCCATTCAAGTGGCATTGTTTGTTCTGTGCTTAAATAGATACACGTTTGATTTTTCTTCAGAGAGACACCACTATAAATAGAAGATATGTTAGAATTTTCAAGACACCAGTATTTTAAAAAACGATGATTGAAGCTATCTGATCTAAGAAAACAGGTTGAAGATGAATAATTTTAGTGAAGCACACCCCCATTCCACGAGTACAAGAGGATAAATCACGTGGATAAATAAGTAATTAAATCGACTGGGATTAGGGTAAGCGTTAAACTCACATACGGCCACTTATATATTCCAGTGAGTTAAATATATATATTAAAAACACTTACATCAGGGTGATATCTAATAATTCATACATATTACATTACTTTCAACCATTAAAAGTTGCTCTCTTCCATTCGTATTTAAATAGAAAATGTAGGCTTTGTTATCGCACAAAAAAACATGTTAAAAACAGGAAGAAATAGACGGCGCTTCTCTTTACTAACACAAACTCCTTCCCCTCTCGTTTTAACTTTAAACTTCCGGTATGTTTTTTTCAAAAAACCTCCAACCCCTCTCCTTTAAACCCCTCAATTCCTTCGTTATATATTTCTATAACCCCCTCTATTATTTTTTTTCGTAGCTCAGCCGGGTAAAGAAACTTCACGCACAAAACATCCCTACCCTCCCCCCTCTTTTCAAAAGCCCCCCCCTTACACCCTCTTTCACTCTTCCTCTTGATCGAATGTGTTCTTACGGAACTTATTTTGCATGTTGAGGGTGTGTGAAGGGGTATGGGAGGGTGGGAGAAAAATCTGCATTTCAAACATAGTTTATATATTATGGAGTTCCGTAATGCATACTAATGTGGTTGGCAAGGGATGGTTAGGGGTTTAAGGGGGTTGATAGGAGGGGTAGTAAAGTAAAATGAGATATCCCCCTTACCCCTTGTGTAACCCCTCAACCCCCATATATGATGTTGATGTTGGCTGATCATAAAAATACCACTTTAAACTCGAAGTGATGTAAGTTTAGATTTCTAAAATGTAGTTATATAATTTTAATGTTTATGTTAATGTTAGCCCATGGGACCTAAATTTTACTTAACTTTGAATTATTATTGTTAGTATCTTAAGAGGAATAAATAAGTTTATAGGTAATCTACTGCGTTTGCGTGGAAGGAGTGTGGGTAGCCATTTACAGGGGCGTCGCACCAGTGGGAGGGTTTGGGGTGTGTCACCCCCACCCCCCCCCCCAATGTTTGTTAAAATATTGTGAGATTTGAGATCTGGAGTTTGGAAATTCTAGTCTTATTCTGTACCCCATTACTTTCTATTATAAAAGTCCTTAACCACAAATTGTACAGATAAATTTAAAATTTCCCAACTCTTGATCCTTACTCTACAAAAAATCCCAACTTCAACTTCAAATCATCAAACATTCAAAGAAGATTCCTTGTTTAGTAGATTATAAAAATCTTAATCGAGTAGTCTAGTCGCGCCGTTGTCAGTAGGCAGAGACAACGGCAGTCAATGTAAGCCGAGTGCGGTATGGAAACGAGTCATAAGGGAACATGAGCTGCCCAGTAGCAAAATTTCACTCAGCCAGCTATGCTTGAAGTGGCAGCATTATCAGCCAATGTTTTGTTTATAGTTTAGTATTTTTAGTTGTGACTTTCATGGCTGCTAGACTGACACAGTTTTTCGATTCAAATTATCATATGTTGTACAGAAATGCCTTAATTAGTGCTTTATTAAATTTTGAAGGCATAAATGCAGTGAATGCTATGCAACATTTTATAATTTTCTTATCGAAAGTTCTGACTGACGAAATGAGGACATTGAGATTAGTGTTAATGTTTGACTTCTGAAATACGCACTAATTTTTTTTAGCAATTATCCATACTAGTTTGAATAGAACTGATGTATTTTATTTAATTGTTTATTAAAATAGGCTTGCATTAAAGCAATTTAAATAGGCTTAAAGCCACAATGAAGGAAGAGGAGTAATAGGGCTATGCTACATTGTTACAACTATTATAAATTTTTAGTTTTATTAAGTAGACTACATTAAATAAAGAATAAGTTTTTTTCACCCTTTTTCATTTTCAAACTTGGGATACATTTTTAATTTGTTATTTAGTGTTCAATTTGCATGAAATTTCGTATAATCTAGTTGTTTAGAGTGTTGATTTAAAATTTGCCCTAAGTTATTTAATACAATTTCAGGGAAACCCCGCACTAAATTAAATTGTTTAAATTACTTAGGTATTTTGAGGAACTGCAGTGTGCTGTGTTTTGATATTCCATTACAATTTGAGTGGATTAAAATCATCGATAGTTTCACGTTTTGGTGTGTTTTGAGCATAGTTCTGGTGTACTTTTATGAAGTCAAAATATGCAGTAGACTGTAAAGGTGGATATTTAAACAAAGATATAAATAAGTCGAAAAAGAGAGATGAGGGAAGTTGGGAGGAGAAAAGTTCCCCAAACTAACACGCGAGTACGAAAAAATCATAAATGTTTGAGAACCACTGTTCTAAACTAGCGGTTTTATCATTTCCAGGGAAAGCTTCTCTTTATCTTCTTGGTCAAAGGTGGTTAAGTCTCTTTTACCTCAGAATCCTCCCCGCATCTTTTAGAGAACAGCACAACTATTCATTTCCTCACGATACGCCACTGATAGATATTGTAAAATACCACTTTGATCGTGATACAAAGTTATATTTTTCTAGTTGTAATCATTATCAAAGATTAAAAAATAATAGAATTTTGGGGGAAAGAAACTTTAAGATTATAAACATATTTTTTTATGGTCAACATTGATTGAAAACATTTTACTATATTATTAGTGTTATTTTAAATTGTATTGATAATATCTATCAAAATGACAGCTGCAGATCACATAACTTGATGAATGAATATATTAAAATAGATCTAGAATTGTTTCTGTTGGTTAAGGCTCTTCCTAAAATATAATTAAAACGGTTCTATTTATTAAATGAGTTGTCTCAATCTTCATTTCCAACCCTCTCTGAAAAAACAAATTAATTAGTTTTGTTACTTAATGAATCGATCAAAGTTAGAACCTTAACTCAGGATATCTTCCCTAAATCCTGTTTCCTCCCCTTTCAAGTACATTTTCATAAATGTACACGATAAAAAATAAAGATTAGAAATAAAATCTGTTAAAACATCTTCAAAATAAATTTAAGTAATCTTCTTGTTTTTTGGTACTTGTTTCTTTTGAACAAATCGTAATCCATCTTCATCTTCCTTTATTTCTTATAGATATATTTATAACCATTTGTGAATCTAGTTCTTCAAAAAACTCCGAAAAAAAAACCTCGTTATTCTTTCTGACTTGTGTCTACCAAAAGTTTTTCATTTTTCTTCTGTTTGTTTTTAACAAGATTTGCGCTTTTTTTTTATGTACCCCTCTAAAGGAAACCTACCCCTCCCCTTTCTCTGTTGGAAAATCTTATCTAGATGTTGTTTTTCGCTTGCTTCCCCTCTCTCTCTCTCTCTCTCTCTCTCTGCCCCGCGGTGGATACTACCCTCCCGACAGTCATGTATTCTGGCTGCCTGTTATTGGACCCATGAGTTATGAAGGAACCAGAGAAGATAAAAAGAGCTAGCGCGCTTGGGTTGGTTGGATACGTCGATTGCTTTCTACGTGCAAGAAGAGGTTTTGGTCTGTGTGTTTTTTTACTATTATATTTTTATTTTTTCCTCCTTTCACCCTCAAAGCCTTCGCGATATAAACGAGTGAATCTATCCAACATGCCACTATAAATTAAATTGTGGGTTTTGTTGGCAGACAATTGTTTCAATTTCTGCAGGGGGGAGAGGAGGGAAATAACATGTTTTTTTATATCTGTATAAAACCAAGAAAATAAAAATTTATACAAAATAAAAATAAGTGTACTAATTTTTCTTGAGATATATATACATTTACTTTATTTAAACATTTCGGTAAGTATCCTTAATAAACGAAATTAACTAGTATTGCGTCTTACGAACCGTCCGGGTTATACGCTTATGTAGGCTAATCAAATTACGCTAGTGGGTAAGGGATGAGGAAGGTTGAATTTAGATGAAGTGTATCCATATTTGCATGAAGAGAGGGAGGGAGGAACGATATAGGATAAACCACCCTCAGTACACCCAAACGGGATTTAACTACGATCTCCCCGTCATCAGCAGGCCAGTCTATTGGGAGTGTGACGCCTTACATAATGTGGCCACTGAAACGCGTATCCTTAATAATGTATTTAGTTTTTACTATACAGAGTGTGCAATTTTAAATACACCGGTTTGACAGTCCCAATTAGACTCCAGTAGGGATTAGGTTGTAATATTCCAGTGACCAAAAATCTTAGCTCAATCCATAGAGCATCGCCCTTCTGAACTAAAGGCCCCAAGTGTGATTCCAAATAGGGATCCAAAATGTAACTACAGTCCAACTCTCGCTGTAAAAATCTTAGATGACAGAAAGGTTACTAAATCTACTCTCACGTATCCATACGTCATGTCATGTGATCCGCACTTTTGATCAATATTATTATTATTATTATTATTATTATTAACACCGCGTCTTACTACCTGTTCGGGTTATACGCACTTACGATAATGTGTAATGGTAGGTGATTGTGAGATGAATGAAGGACCTACAGTTTAACGTGGAATCCGAACCACGGTGGAGACCTGGCATTCCTCACATTCACAAGATATCTTGTCAGAGGTGAAGGAAGGGTTTGGTAATCAGATAAATCTTTGCGGGACGAGGATTGAACCCGGCCGCCAGCATAGAAGTCTGACACCTTACCCTAGACCACCAGGTCGCCTATCAATATTATTAATAACCATAAAATTACTCTGATAATATAGTAAAAATGCTATCATTTTTTACCTCAAAATTCCTTTTTTGTATTTTTAAACACTCTTACTATTAAAATTTAAATGTACAGTGGAATGTGAGTTTAATTGTGGGCTCTTGCTGCTGAATATATTATATAAAGTTAAATCATAAGCCATCGATAACCTGTGCATGTACTTACAACATAAAATAATAATAAAAAATATAAACTCGTTAAGAGTGAGAGGGGGGGGGGGGGAAGAGTAATATAAATAAACGATTTGTAGAATGTCGAGCATTTCAGTACTCGCTGACAACTCCTGTCAACACCCAGTTCCATCTTGAGACGCCCTGTCATTTATCTAAGGCCCTCCCTTCCACCTCATTTTCATCCCCATCCACCGAACAGAAGAGGAAGAGGGGAAAAAAATCCCCCCTTATTCCTTGGCCAAGGGACTGAGAGAAAGTGAATTTATCTTGGCCTTTACCCTTAACGACGGTAAACAACTAGTGGAGAAACTATAGCCCTTCCTTTACCACCGCCGCGCTTTTATATTTCATCAGTTTTATTTTTAAATTGAAACATCAGCTACATGACCAATATTATCTGTTGTTTCAAGGCAACCAACATCTTAAATTTACTAGCCAATAGGAGAGTGAGAGTGAATTTGAAAGAAACTGAATTAACAGCGGCCTGGAAATAGGGCGGGAAACTTCAATATTATTTTAGTAAATGATTTCCCCAGGTCAGATCAGAAGCTATGAGTGTATACGTCCAAACTTATATATCTATGGTTTCCTTACTGTAGTTTTTATTTATTTCATACGTTTCACCAAACGTTATATTTAATGAAATAATGAAGTGTTTCTCAAAGTCTTGCTGACGAAGGACTACCAAATATAAGTTACGCGCACTGTGAGGCTTAACAAATTGAAGTTATGCGCACTCCAGGGCACTTAGAGAAGAGAAGACTGAGGGGGTCTTGAAAATTATAGAAGAAAAACATAATTACTAGGCAATTACTTTTTAGGAATGTAAATAAGTTACAAGGCCAAACTTAATTTACTAAACTAAATGTTAAAATTAAAAAGGTATTTTTATTTCATTGAATTAGTAAGTTAGTAAGTTTGATCATTTTTAACATTATAGATCTCATAATTTTTTTAACTAAATATTTGTTCAGATTTGTTGACTTAAATTTTGGTTAGCACTTAATTAATTTTCTATGTTGGGTCTACTTGTATCTACCAAGGAAAGAAATGGAACATTGTATGGATATTTCATAATATTTAATTATTGTATTAAATGTGATCAACAATATTTAAGGTGAGGATTGAAAGAACGTGAGTTAAAGGCAGTGTTTTCGCAGTTTTTATAACAAAATATTTTGTTAATATAAGTAAATAAAATATTACTCAAGTACAAACATAGAATTTAGTTTTTATCACACGGTGGTATCAACAATTCTTGAATATCTGTTATGAGCATAGCGTCATTAGATGAGATACTTTTTAAATTAATGGAAAAAGTTGTCATTAAATTTCAGCACCCTTGATATTCAACAACTGTTGATATCACCACGTGAAGAAAATTAAACTCTATGTTTCTACTGGAAGCAATATTTGATTTATTTTAGCAACAACGAAAAATGTGTTGATATAAAAATTGCAAAAAAAAACACACAGGCCTTATCTCACATTCTCTTCATTCTCAACTTTAATTCATTATCATTAGTCATTACTAAATTTCCTGGGATCATGTGGATCATGTGATAGGCCACAAAGGACCACCACTTTTAGAAACACTGACTTTATCTATTGGGGTAAGAATTATATGGGTAAAATTGGAGTAAGTTTGTCCAAATCAGTGTGTAAAGAAGTGCGAGAAAACTAACAGGGATATATCCCTTTTGAAACAACCATATCCCTACCACGAGTGCATCTGAACGAGATTTGAACCTATCGTCTTCCTTTCACGAGTTATACACTCTATTATAAGCCTGATGTATCAGACTGTGGGACCACCGGTATCGTATTTAAATCGATAGTGGGCAAAGTTCTACTCTATCGCAGCATGGTGGTCTTGTGGCAAACTGCTAGCCTCAGGACCCAATGTTCGTGGGTTCAAACCCAGCTGATGTCAACTGAATTTTCTTGAGGGATAAAATACCGTACCACAACATCTGTCGGTCTCATTTCGATTTTGACATGTAAAAGAACCCTTGAAGGAATGTTGAAATACCTATCTCGGTAAATTTAGTAGGACCTTTCACTCTGGTTGATAGAAATTCTAGTGTGTTGGTACTAAAATAAATATTGAGAGATACTTTTTTGGAGTTGTTTGATATTTTTTATACGGCGTTAAATGAGGATATCTTGAAAAGATAGTAAGACACAGTGAGAAAAAATAATTTTGAAACTAGGATTTGTACGTTTGTAAGTTATCAAGGGGTTGTGATGGTCTCGTAACCCAAAACATGGGTCTAACTCCGCAAAATTTTTGAGACTGATCAACTAGAAGGTATCTAGCTTGGGTAAAGAACAATGTCAGAAACTAATCGTTCTTAACAACTGTAAAGAAGGTGACCTGGCGGTCTAGGGGTAAGGTGTTGGACTTCCATGCTGGGGGCGGGGTTCAATCCTCAGTCCCAGCACATATTTATCTGATTACCAAACCCTTCCTTCACCTCTGACAAGACATCTTGTGAATGTGGGGAATGCCAGGCCTCCACCGTGGTTCGGATTCCACGTTAAACTGTAGGTCCTCCATTTCATCTCACAATCACCCTGCCATCACACATTAGCGTAAGTGCGTACAACCCGAATGGGTAGTAAGAAGCGGTGCTATTAATAATAATAATAATAATATAATAATAATAATAACATCAACTGTCAAGGTTATACACATGACCTTGTTTACGAGTTACTGCCAAGTGATTGTACACTTAAATGTTTGCATACCGTACTCAATATCTCTCGATCTGTTGACTAAACTGGATATCATGTTTGAGAGAACTGCATGGTTACTATTGGAAAATAGCGTTATCTTTATATATTTTTCGTGTGGTCAATCTTCTATTAAATGTAAGAAACGTTTCACAACTTTTGTTTGATGATGTTGCCAGTATATCCTTCCTAGCTTACCTTCCGACATAACTGAGAACGAGGAGATTTGGCAACACTTAATTGAGAAAGAGAGAAAGCAAAAACAAAGCTTTTCTTCATAACACCTGCTGTTCCATAAGCGTTGATAGATGTAGGTATGTTCTATTGGTTATTCTTGATTATTCCAAACATCTGATATTTTTTTTAATAGTGTGGAACTCTACGACACGACGTCGGCAGCAGTCTCTTGTTCAGGCTGAAGGTGGCCATTTTGAGCACTACCGCAGCTACACATTACTGTAGTATACGCATGTCTATAACTTTGTAACAAATTCAAATGGACACACGTATGTACTCACAATTTTCATTGTTTTTGTGTCTCCTGTCTACCGCTGAACACATGTTACGGGTACAACCTATATATATAATATGTGTGTATCAGGTCAGTAAATATCACGGTTATCACAATGTAGGTGGTCCTACACAAGGATCTCTCGTCAAGAAGAAGAATGGAAAATGGGTGCATGAGAATGGAGGAGGGAGGTGTACAAAACAAATTTCATGAGGGAGAGGCTATTGTTGGTCATCTTTTCCGGACAAAATCTGCTTTAGAAATAACCCACTGTATTATGTTGTTGTTCTGACCATCTCACAAACCCTCACCACCACCACCCCCCCCCCCCCCAACCCCTTGAGTGGCAGCTTTTCCAACTCTAGGAGAAAACATGTATCCGGCCATTTCTGCCAACACACGTCACCTGCTTTCTAGCAATGATCTGAGCAACAATGGCACATGACGCGTATAATAAACTTACATACTTAAAAAGATAATGATGAACACGCATCTATGTACACGCGTACCAAGGCGTCAGTCTAGTCGCGTTTAGGATTGTCCACTCATCGTTAAGTGCTGCTACTAACGACTACAGGGACGCCCACAAGGGAGGGAGGGGGGTGTTGCAGAGGGGCAATTGTCCCTACTGAGACGTTGAGGTTGTATAAATATTAGAAATAGGCTAATTCCGCCCAACACTAGCACTCAGACAGTGCCCCAGCCAACAGAGATTTATAGAATATAATTAATAAACCAATTACTAACGCCTGCCACCAGGTCACCCGCTGACCTAAGGGTTGATAGTTTGGCGCATGCGCGTGAAATTCCAACAGCATTCACCATTAAAATCGCCAAGGTGAAGTGTCTTGAAACATTTTTCTTTTGTTGCATCTTATTTTCAGGAAATAAGGATTACTTTTAAAAAGAGTCTTTTGGGGCCTCAATTTAATTGATTTTACCGGAGGAGGACCCTTGGACCCCCTTCCATACCCTCTGATTGACTGAAATGAAGATATTTATTTCCACACCCCTCTAATTACAGTTCAGTTTCCTATCACCCGCTTCAGTGGCTGCATGATCTAAGGCGCTATTCTTGCAGTTATTAGACTGGTGATGATGGGGAGATTGAGGTTCAAATCTCGGTTGGGTGTACTGAGGGTGAGTTTCCAAAGTGGTTTTCCACTAAGTCTCTACCCAAATGTGGGTACACATTCTATCAATATAGCCTTCCTAAACCCTAAAACCATCAGGGTAATTAGTACTTAAGCGTATTACCCAAACGGGTAGTAATACTTAGTACTAAAAAAAAGTTTCCCATACTCTATCTGGATTAATGCTGGCGCATTAAAAAATTCTATACATCCTGTTACCTTAATAAACAGAGGTTAATGCGATAAAAGGAATCAATTACGGGAAAAGACTAATCCTTTGGTAATCTGGATACAAACGGTACTACATGTATGTTCCCCCAGAGGTATTTGACATACTTTTATGGCTACTTATGTCCATGCCTTCATCTCTTCTTCCATTACTCTGGTAACTCATAGCGATCAATCAATGGCCTCTAGCCCAACCTTGTTTGCTATCGAAGAATAGTAAGAAGATGGTACTCATTTATCGTCAGAATATAGTCAAGTTTCCATATGAAGAACTTTATCTGACAGCTAGAAATTTATGTCAAGACATGTGATGCTAGCTGCGACTTTTGATAGATATTATCAACACCTATAAAATAATATGGCCTACTATTGAAATATTAAAATGTTACCCTCTTCGGTGGTCAAATGGTCTAAGACATCACTATCGCAATAGACTTGACTACCGATGACGGAGAGATAAGGGTTCGAATTCCTGTCAGGTGTACTCATAGTGGTTTTCCCTAAATGGCTTTAAACTCTTCCTTCTCGAAAATGTGGGTAAACTTTCTGTAAATTAAACCCTACTCATCCCCTAACATATTAGCATAATAAGTTTGTATTTGTATAACTCGAATGGATAGTAAAACTCAGCGATGAAAAAAAGAGTAAAATGTTATCAATTTTGATTATAAGAATATGTATTTTTATTTTTCTAAAAGGTTCTTCTATTATTATTATTATTATTATTATTATTATTATTATTATTATTAGTTATATATAGTAGTAGTAGTAGTAGTAGTAGTACCACGTCTTACTACCCGTTCGGGTTATACGCACTTACGCTAATGTGTAATGGTAGGGTGATTGTGAGATGAAATGGAGGACCTACAGTTTAACGTGCAATCCGAACCACGGTGGAGGCCTGGCATTCCCCACATTCACAAGATGTCTTGTCAGAGGTAAAGGAAGGGTTTGGTAATCAGATAAATCTGTGCTGGGACCGAGGATTGAACCCCAGACTCAAGGTTCTTCTAGCCGAAGCCCTGTTGTATTAAGGCCGCCAAATGGTTGTCTGATGATATATACTCCCTTTCTGCACAGCGTCCACGTGGGAGGGAGTATTCTAGCTCTCTCTGTGTGTGTTTGACAGCAACGCCACTGTGAGGCTATGGGAAGGTTAGCAGGAGGCTGTTTGTCTGTCTATCTGTCTATCTGTATGGAAACATAGCAGCGGAATAGCAAACAGATACAGTAACAACAGGCAAGGGAGTGATTTGTCTATTGTCTGCGGCTCAACAGCAACAGATTACGCCCACAGAAAGCAGGAACACCATTATCTGTAATGAGATCTGAACTTAACCTACATTCAAGCGGCTTCCGTTTTCCAATTGACGGACAAAGGGGGGTTAAGAGGATACCTATTCACTTACTGAGGTTTCATATGATCCAAATTGATCTCTAAATGCTCTTTTCTTTTGTAATGTTACAGAACATTGTTATTCTGTTATGAATAAAATTTAGAAATTGTTTACAGCTAACAGTTTAATGGAGTCCTGAGATGTGTTGCAAATGTCGAGAAACATAGAGTTATTTAGAATTGTTTGCTATTTTAAAATATCTTTCACGTCAAAATGGAGGCGAAAAGTATAGCTATATAATTAAATACATTAAATGAATAAAATATGAAATTAATTCATTTTAAACAAAGTTACACGTGAAATTTTGCAGTTTTTAGATTTAAAAAAAAATCAGAAACATATATTCTAGCTTTCTCTCAAACAAATAAAGTATTTTTTTTAACATGACTCTAATACACATTGAGAATTTTTAAATTTATTTTGCCAGTTTCAGGATTATCATTACCACTATAAATACTGCAGTGTGAAGATATTTCCCTTCAATTAGACGGTGCCCTTAAGGGTAAGTGTTTATTTTAACTGCAGACCGTATTTTAACTATGGGTTTCTACCAAATGTATAAAGGTATTTATTATAATTTTGAATTAATTATCAAGGTTTGTTTCACCAGATATATTCTGTCCAATTTTTTTAAACTGAGAAACTTTTTTTTAAAATATTCTGTGATATTTAATTAAACCAATGAGTTCAGTAATTGTATTTACACAAAGATTGCTGCTATGAGGTGAATCTCATTCAATATATTTTTCTGTAATATTTCAAATCGAAAGGGTTTTTTTTTTAAATATAAAATTAATCCCATCACTGTTTCTCATTCATATCATTCATAATCCTAGAACCTCCAGTACTTTCACCCCTATTCGATCTTGAAGGAAATATATAGTTATGTAATGTGTTACTAGACCTACATCCAAGGCAAACTTATTTTCTCTCTCTCAAAACAAATTTTCTTCAGTACTTTGCTCTTCTGCTTGTATTCGCCTGGCAGATTCCTAAAGAGTTTTGTCGGGATTTAATCCGACCCGGTGGATGGGGGGGGTGGTTTGAGGGGGTGGAGATGAGAGGGGGGGTAGAAGAAGTTTCTGGAGGAAAGAGGGCACACAAGTATTACAACAGCTAGAGACGCCTTACCCCTCCCCCATACTCTATTCTCTTAACCCCCCCATACCCTTTCTACACTTAACGAAGCGTTAAGTCTATGCCTCGTTGATTCCTTCAAGAAATTCATAAATATGGATGCTGTCTTGGACCTTCTTGCATACTTGCAGTGAGCTGCTTCTATCTACTTCTTCTTCTCTATCGTACCCACGTTCCTCCCCCCCCCCCCCCCTCGCCTTAACCCCCTTACGTTCCCACCATCAACCCCATCTTAATGGAAATTCTTCAATTAACTTTGTTTCTCAAGAGGTACGTATTGCCGGAAAAGACGACCGACTAAAATCTGCGTATCCTGTTAGAAAATGAGAAGGAGTCACCCTGGTGCTTTATTTTCTGTCAAGAGAAGGGAAAGTTTTGAAATTCTAGTTTTCATGATTAACTGCTTTTGTGGTTAATTTTTCTTGGTTGTTTTCGTGTGGTTTTTACCCCTTACCCTTACAAATAATAGCATGAAAGCTTGAATATTTCAATTAAACTATTCAAGAAAAAAAAAAAGTTATTTTTAAATAAGTGAAACTATTAGTGTAGTTAAGTCATTTCTCATTACTTAAATTAGAAATGAAATATTCCACAATTAATCGAAATTAACCAATTAAATACAGTATATTTTAGTTTTTTCTAGTTTAAAAATTAATTTCTTGTATCAAACTATCTAAACATTCAACTAAGTTATTTTAAGAGTAAATGTTATTCTTATAAATTCATATACAAAATATCAAAAATGCTAAAAAAAAACTTGAGCAATATTTTATTTGTCCTAGATATTTAATAATCTTGTGTTTATTTATTGCTTTTTATTTTTGTATTTAAAGTTTTATAGAGATATAGTGCACTTAACCATACATATTTGCATATTTATATATTAATAATAATATGTCTATTAGAAATATATTTACAAATAATTATTTTAGTTTTAAATTAATTGTTATCACTAATAATAGGTAGGACTGTATGAAATAAAATATATTCACAAAGCACTAACGTAATAAGAAAACACTTTCCACTTCTTTTCTCCAAAATTCTTATACTGATCTCATATTCACTAAATACACTTATCCCATGAAGATGGCTCACATAATGTTTCCATCTATTTATAACAGATAATGGGACCAGCAACATAGAACATAGTAAATACGTTCCTTTAAATAGATTCTACTCATCTTATTTCTTTAACGAATCCATTTAAGGTTTATCATATCTAGCATATTGGCATTAAAACGTACCACTAAGATAAAAATAAAAATGTTGCCTAATTTTATGTGGAATGTGGGGAATGCCAGGCTTCCACCGTGGTTCGGATTCCACGTTAAACTGTAGGTCCTTCATTTCATCTCACTATCACCCTACCATTACACATTAGGTAAGTCGTATAACCCGAATAGGTAGTAAGACGCGGTGCTTAAAAATAATAATAATATAATAATATAATAATAATAATATAAATAATAATAATATAATAATAATAAATAATAATTTTATATGTGTATAAAGACTACCTACACTATATGCAACCCGTTTGGTATGAATGTATTGCACATTGCGTTGGAAGTTGGTTAAGATTCGTGAACAATACAATATATCCAGGTAAGAGAATATACAGGTTTGAGGGCGTAACAATTAAATACAGTGTATTCCGGTTAGTTGGGGCACAAGTTAATCGGGGTGGTCATTTATTGGGACAAAATTTGAAGAACATAAAAAAAAATAGCTAGACTGAATTTGAACCAACTTGCTGCAGTAACGGTCACGATTGAAGACAATAAAGGCAGTCCTTAATCAGTATCAGATATTTGTGCTGACATTGTTCAGTTGAAGTTCATAAAAAAACACATCAGCATTATGATTTTTTTTCAAAGTGAAGAACCCTTATTTATGTGTAACCTTTGCTTAACACAGTAATTATTTAGACTGTAATAAATTATATATATCCGTACATTAATTTATATATTTGTTTTCTTTTAGCTTTAGCTATTTCTAAATAATTGTTTGTTCAATTTTAAATTAAATACACTGTTCCTTCTTGAAATGCCACATCCCTTTGATTTTATCCATATCCCTTTTTGCTCTTTTAAAGTGTGTTTTTCATCTCTTTTGTTAAAATATCTCTTAATTGGGGCAGCCACTTAATTGGGCTAAAGTAATCTAGTCCAATGTGTCCCAATTAACAGGAATCCCCTGTATTTCCACTTGTACGTTTTAAATCTCTAATATATATTTATAAAATCTAGCAGTTACATTTGAAAATTGTCATTGAGAAATTGACGCACACACAGCAAGTATGAATAAAAATGTGTATTGAAACTTCTTCTATATCGACTGGTTTTTTTTAAAACCTTTATACCGTTGTTGCATGTGGGGAGAGCACTGTGATAATTGGCAGGGTTGTAGTAATTAGAGGACACTTGACTGGCTGACTGTTGACATGCTTTACTACGACCACCTTCCCCGGGTGTTACTATGACAACTCGCAGCGACGCACAGGTGGGCGTGCATGCATGCGTGTGTGCGTGCGTGCGTGAGGTCGGTATACTCCCTGGAGAAAGGAAGAAAATAAAAGAACGACAGCTTTCACAACTATAGCTTTTAGGGTGATTTTATTATATATTAATTAACCATCATCGGAATGACGATGACGGGAATATATGGGTTCGTATCCCTGTCGAATGTACTGAACGTTAGTTTTTCCTCAATTAGTTTACACTCTCCCTTCATGCACATGTAGGTACACTTCATCTAAATTCAACCTTACTCATTGCTAACACATTAGCGTAATTATTACATATGCGTGTAAAACAGACAAGTAGTAAGATTTGGTTCTAAGAAAAAAAAATGTATTACGTTCATGTTATCTCAATATTTACACAAATGGGTTAGGGAAGAGGTAGGTAAAGTTTTGGAGGAAATGTATCAGTATTTGGATGGAGGGATGGAAAGAAACCATTTTAAGAAAACAAACCTAAGTAAGCTGGACTTGGATTCGAACGCCAACCTCTCTGTCACCGGCACATGAGGTCAGAAGAAACTGACGTCTTATTTAATATAATCACCGAAGGGATTTAAATTATTAATTGTTCTAATTTATATTTGTCTGAGCTTAATTAGATATTTTCGGGACAGAATACGGAAAACAAACTATGATTATGATATAAGTTTCTAAAATGAAATTAAAAATAATAAACAATACTATATGTTATATTTTATTCAATATTTATTTGAGAATTTATACACTGTTTTGACTAGTGAAAAACATTTTTTTTAAATGTTACTTTGGCGTGGATATTTAAGAATTATCTATCAATGATACATTGCACCTTGTTATACAAATTGAAATTTGAGCGATGCTAACTATTTTATATTTGTTTAATTATATCATAAAATTATTTTCCAATGGTGACCCAACTACATGTTGAACCATTTTTAAAGTTTTAGTCCATGTCCGTTTAAGAGTACGTCGAAAGGAGGATGAAATGCGTTGAGGCAATATTGTATTTTGGCTAATATATATTTCTATCTTAAACGGGAACACATTATTTTTGGTCAAAATAAATCCAATATATCTTCAGTACATTCATAAGAGTTTAATTTTATTCACATGGTGATATCAATAGTTCTTTAATATCTGTCAAGGGTTTCCTGTAATTTAATGAGGACTTTTATTTTCATTTAAAATGTTTCTCATCTAATGCTGCTAGGTTCATGACAGATATTCAACAACTGTTGATATCACCGTGGGAAGGAAATTCAATTCTTATATTTATAACCGAGCAATATTTTTACTTCTTTTTCCAAACTAATCTTTTGCTATAAAATTGCAAAAACACTTACCTTTATCACGTTTCCTGAAGTCAATTTAAAAACATATAATATTTATATACGGCTATAACAGTACACAACAAATAAAATAGCTTGGATATTTAATCCCCCTTAAAATAATTATAAATGCTGGGTCATCTTTGTGACAGTCTCCCTTACAAATATCCTGACGGGTGATGAACAAGGGCCGACAATTATTACACCACCTTTATAATGTCTTAATTTCCATGTATTCATTTATATTAATATGGGAATATAATATAAAATACTAAAATAATGATTCACTTAGTCAATGTAGCAATCTATTTTTACACTGAATAAAAATATAAAAGCACATGAAATAAGTGATTTTGCCACTGACTTTACTGGTGAGATCTGGAGGGTGAGTATGTGTGGGTATAGGGGTGTAAAGGGAAAGGGATGTTCCCAATCCACATCATTATAAAACGGTATAGACAATCTCCTACTACCTTTTTTTTATCCACCCTAACCTTCACTTAACGAAGGGCTGTGGACGTTCTAAATACGAGACAGGTTACCCATTTGATGAGGTGATTAAGCTTAGCATAAATAAATTTGGGTAATTTTTATCAAACTTGTTTCTTTTTCCTGAATCCTGTAAGAGTCCATATCCGTGTATATGTAGTTATAATGGTGGATAACGAGCTTTGAAAACTGTGGTTAGATTCCAGAGGATCCGACACATTATATCAGTCAGTAGCGTGTATGCCTACTGAATTAAGAGTACCATGTTCAATTCTCAGCATGTTCAAAATATGCATGTGGGTTTTCTATTTTATAGTAAGGCTCTGGGTTTTATTTATGTTCTAAATTTTAGTGGATGAAATTATTAATTGTACTCGTAAACTAGCAAAGCTTGGTGAGATCAAAATTATTTTTAGTACGGTTACAGCCGCATCAAATATACTAACGTATTTGTAAATTTTGTAAATTGACACATATACACGGTAATCGAACAAGGGACCCTTGGATGAGCGATTCAATGCTTTTAGACTGAGCTATCTTGGATTAATCCCAAGTATAGCTGTAATTTATCAAATTATACTAATATTTTAGATTTTTAATTAGTGTATAAGTCGTGTGCTGATACACAGAAATAAGTCAGTTTGGAAAGTGTACGTTAAGTACCTCAAATTAAATAAAAAATAAAAATAAGAAGTTGGTGGGTAACATACTCTTTGTATTATCATCTAATTATTTTCACCCTTTTGGGTCATACGTATATTATATATATTATTATATATATAACACTTACTTTTAAATGTATTTCGAACACATATTGTTTATAATATATAGTTATTATATATAATTATATAGCTATATATATATTGTATAATGTATATATACACATATATATACATATAGAATAAAATATACATATATATACATATATACATATAGAATAAAATATAATATATATATATATATATATATATATATTAGAGACGGTACGTTCGAAAGAAATGGTATTCAAGAAATTCTAGAATCGTAAGAATCTCAAAAAAGGATTTTGATTACAATAAATGAAGATCTTGACTTGACTTGTGTAAGTTGGGGGTAGTGAAATCCCCACCCAAAAAGACAAAAAATTGTATTAATAGACTCAATTTACTAATTAAAAAAGTTAGCGTTTTTTATAACGTAATAGACATGGCAAACCAAATATCATTTGTGCAGTCACCAAGAGACTTAAACAACTTTTTTTTTAAATTAAATTTGAATTTTTTTCATTTTAACTTATGTTCTACAATTTTTAAATATTCGAGGATTCGAGCTTGGATTCAAGATTAAAAATCAAAATTTAACATTAAGATAAAGATTCAGGTTTGAGAAATATAGGATTCATTCCATTTCTAATAAATATAGGCCTATAGTATATAATTTAATGATTAAAAAATATCCACTTCAATGGTCGCAAAATCTCTCGCATTAGTCTGGACTGTTAGTGACTGGTATCTTTTGGGGTTGAAATCGCGATTAGGTGTACTGAGGGTGGTTTTATTAATCTGTTTTCTCCAACTTCCCTCAACGGAAATTACACTACATTTTCTCTGAATAAGCCCTATATTAAGGTCAATTTGTCCCCCTACCTCTTAAACCCACTTTGGTGGCCGCATGGTCTAAGGCACTACTCTCGCAGTAAGCCAGACTGTCAATGAAGGGGAGATCAAGGTTAAAATTTAGGTCGGGTGTACTGAGGGGGCTCCTACATGGTTTTACACTCTCCCTCCACGCAAATGTGGGTACGTTTCCATAAATATAACCCTCCTAATTCCTAAAACTACTACCGTTATTAATAGTATGTACGTGTGTAAACACGAAAGGGTAGTAAGACGCGGTGCTAAAAAAAAAAAAATCCCTTGTGCCGTTTTTATCCCGAGAAGGAAGGTCACCTGTTTCTTGTCGAAGCGTAAACCTTGAATGAGGAACGTGATAGTGTTGAATATTTCGTTGAATTGGGGTAATAATGAGGTGTGTTGTTCCTTTTCAGCTGGGTTGAATAGGGCGAGACTAGGTTTTGTATTCAAATGGGCAAATGAGCTACATACATACAGTCAGCCATGTGTGTGTGTGTGTGTGTGTGTGTGTGTGTGTGTGTGTGTGTGTGTGTGTGTGTGTGTGTATGAGGAAGGGAGGGAGGGGGAAACTGTTGTATTATATTATTGAGGACGATGATGTAGCCTATTATTTAGAAACACTGAAATGATTTTCAAGGGGCGTAGATATAAAGGGTACATCATAAGAGAATAAATATCTTTTATATTTTATTCAGTACGTACAACACAAAAGTTGTTTTTTTAGCATAGCGTCTTACTACCCGTTCGAGCTGTGCGCTTTAAGGCTATACTAATTACTCTAATGTGTTAATGAATAAGGTTTAATTTAGAACAAATATACCCCCGTTTGCGTGGAGAGAGTTAGTGTAAGACCATTCATGAAAATAAACACCCTCAGTAAATCTGACTTGGATTTGAACCCAGATCTCTTCGTCATCAGAATTCCAGTCTACTCCGAGATTGATGCCTTAGACCATTCTTCCACCGAAATGGGCAACAACAAAGTCAATAAGACCTTAATTTAATGGGAAGGTATGAATGTGAACTAATGTATAATACTCCAACTGCAAAAGCGTGGAAGGAGGATGTAAAAACTACAGTAATAAGTCAGATTTGGAAAAATATCATCAAGTACACACAGCTGGGATTCTAACCTTTACCTTCCTGACACCAACAATCCAGTCTATTGAAAACCTGACGTCTTATATCACGTGACTACTGGTGGCGTAGGAGATGGAAATGTACCCGCAATTTGCTTGACGTGGAGAGTGAGAAACAATTTAGGTCCTTCAACACACATAGCCGATATTCAAACCCCAACCTCCTGAATATTGGTAAATTAGAACAAATGAGACCAAGATCAAGTCTGCATGCCCACCGATGCAGGTCTTTCTATCACTGAGGAAACGATATACAGTAGCCCCGTGGCTTCTTTGGTGCTGACTGACAGCTCAGAGCTGACTTCTGACAGTCAACATTTAGGTATATACTTAAATTTTGACTGTCAGAAGTAACAGCTGCTAAACACATGTTTTTTGAAGATCATATGGTTCGGCGTAGGGATACATAATTTGGTTTGGTAATTTTTCAAAGCCGTCAGCTGTCATCTGTGAGCTGTCAGTCAGCACCAAAGAAGTCATGGGACTACTGTACATAGGCTTACTGCTCTCCTCTTCTCTCTGCCCCTGTCGAAACAAAACATACCTGTGCTATCCCAAGTCTTTTCTTCTATTCTTACTGCTCTCCTCTCCTCTCTGCCTCCGTTGAAGCAAAATATACCTGTGCTATCCCAAGTCTCTCCTTCTATTCTTAATGCTCTCCTCTTCTCTCTGTCCCTGTCGAAACAAAATATACCAGTGCTATCCCGTATCTCCTTCTATTCTTACTGCTCTCCTCTTCTCTCTGTCCTTGTTGAAACAAAATATACCTGTGCTATCCCGTATCTCCTTCTATTCTTACTGCTCTCCTCTTCTCTCTGCCCTGTTGAAACAAAACATACCTGTGATATCCCAAGTCTCTCCTATTCTTACTGCTCTCCTCTTCTCTCTGCCTCCGTTGAAGCAAAATATACCTCTGCTATCCCGTCTCTCCTTCTATTCTTACTGCTCTTCTCTTCTATCTGCCTTTGTTCAAACAAAATATACCTGTGCTATCCCGTATCTCCTTCTATTCTTACTGCTCTTCTCTTCTTTCTGCCTTTGTTCAAACAAAATATACCTGTGCTATCCCGTCTCGCCTTCTATTCTTACTGCTCTTCTCTTCTCTCTGCCTTTGTTAAAACAAAATATACCTGTGCTATCCCAAGTCTCTCCTTCTATTCTTACTGCTCTCCTCTTCTCTCTGCCCTCGTTGAAACAAAACATACCTGTGCTATCCCAAGTTTCTCTTTCTGTTCTGTTCTCCCCACCACTTCTGAAACAATCAATACCTGTATTATGTCAAGTCTCTCCTTCTGTTCTGACGGAAATGACCCGTTGGAGAAAACGCAATTAAAATCTAATTTTGAAATTAGACACAGTTCAGTGCTCAGCTTTATCGGTTAGAAGGGAGGGGAATAATGGCGTGAGGAATGGGGGAGGGTTGGTGAGAGGTAGAATTCACCAGGTACACCATGGGGGTGGCTTTTATACCTCGTGAGGGGGGGAGGGAATAGCAAAGTTCGCGGTTCGAAAAGGTGAACGGGGGGGGGGGGGGGGGGGGGGTAATAATGGAGAGGTATCCGTAAGAGGTTGGAGATGGAAGTGAGGGATAACATAGATTTTTGACAGTGGAACAATTAATCGTACATTTATGTTTGATGTTAATATTAATATTTAACCACTTCAGTGGTTGCGTGGTTTAACGCACTACTTTCGTGTTGAGATAGATGGTCGAAAACGGGGATATCGGGTTTGATTCCAGTCGGGTAAACTGAGGTTGGTTTTCCCTATCCCTCCCCGCAAATGAGGGTGCATTTTCTCTTACTTTAGCCTTCCTAATCCATTTATGTAATTAGTACAAAGGCGTATAACTCGAACAAGTACTAGAACGTAATGCTGAAAGAAAAGTATTTATTTAATATTTAATTTCGTCTTGAGAAAATAAATATTTTGGTTTTTATTACTTTTGTATTTAACTTTCAATTTTTAAGCACACAACTATAACACAATATATCTTATATACTAGTTGAACTTAGAGAAACGTACTTATACAACATCCCAGTGGTCCCGATGTTCAGAACTGTTCTAGAAGATTTGTTTTGATTCTTGATGGACGCTATTTAGATATTTTCTATTTGCATGCGGGTTCTTCCATTTTTTTCATTTCTGTTCAGGGTATAGAAAAAAGGTCATGGCAGGAAGATCAGTCAAAAAATAGAAACATCAATTTTGCTGTCAATATTTAAAAAAAAAGGCTTTATTATTTTAGTTATTTAAGAGGTATTTACACAGAGTGGACTAGACTTATTTGACTGTATGAAAATATTTAATTGAGTGAATAAATAACAATCTTGGAATGAGAATTGAACCTGAGGCCCTCAACTGTGCGCGTCAATGCTCTAAAACTGAACCATCCTGGGGTGCCTCGTGTCCAGGGTCATCTTTAACTAGTTTTTGGTTTATTGAGTTTATTTGTGTTAGCTGAATTTGATTCAGCTATCAGAATTTATACTGTGGATAACCATTACGTACCCGTATCAGTTATTGATACATATAAATTAATTTATGAAAATAGTTTAAATTACTTTTATAATTTTGAAAATATTGTTCTTCCTATCAGATTTTTACTAAAGCATTAGTCTAGAATTATATTTTACTGTGGTTGCTGCTGGCTTGAATAAATATGTTTTAAAATATACACGTTGCATAGTAGATCCACAAATCTATTTATTTTATTTATCAGTAAATGTCTATAGTAAAAGTTTATCTTATGTACTATCTAAAACTTAAATTTTAACCAACAAAATCAATTAAATGACCAATCTTAGGGATTCTATAACTGTATCTGTAGATAAACATTCGTTTAATAGTATTGTAGCTATCATATACATGTATATACAATTAAGTTAAATCATATTATATATATTTAGAAATTTAAATTTAAATAATTAAATATTAGATTGTTAATTCCAACATTAAATATTAGATGGCTAATACAAACATAATAGGTAAAATATTCTATAATAATTGTTATATGCTTAAAGCTTAAACTTAAATTTATAACATAAGAAATTTAGATTTTAAATTTAGTGAATAGTCTTGGAAATAGCCAACATTAATCAAAAGATCGAGAAGTAACACAATTCATATATTCTTCATTTTTCATTAGATTTCTTAAGGAATACCTAAATATTATTTACTCTTTTTTTAATTTAAAGACAAAATGCTTTCAACTTTTTTTCTCTTCAAAACTCTTTTAAAGAAAGTATTTTAAAATCCAAGTAAGGCAATGTCTATATTTATTTAAACTACAAACGCGATGGAATAAGGATGGCCTTTTTTTCTTAAGGTTTCCGAAAAAAGATCATTCAAACTTGAAAGACGGCTTTGATATTTAATTAAAATTTATTTATTTTTATTTTTTTAATGAGTGTGTACACACAGTAAGTAACGATTTTGGTGACTAACTTTCTTAATTACTCTTGATTATTGATTTAATAAATCGTATTAGTGTCTCAAGATTTACATGTAATTATGATCATAAAAGCAAACAAACAAATAAAATTAAAATGTTTTAATGACAATTTTGACTTTATATTTTCAATAGTGAAATGGTGTTAGCAACTCAAGTCTGCTATAAGGTATTTTTTGCAGTGATAAATACGCAAACAATTTGTATATTACTTCTCTAAAAATGTTTAGTTTCCTTTTTTTGTTAACGCAAATAATGATTTTGACTATTTCCAAAATTGAGAGTACAAAAGAGCATTAATACTTATTCAACACAAGACGTAAGATAAAACGATGTTCATGTTATTAAAAAAAGGGAAATATAATGTTATTTATCGTTAAAGTATATTTATTCTTAAAATAAAGGGGAGTTATTTTTATCTCACTAACGAAACAATAAAAATCAATCTGCTTGTCTACTTGATTTAGCAAAATAAAAATTGTGTATGCACTTTTTAAAATGTTCCTCTTTTCTCGTTGTTGGTGGAGTGTTTCTGCAACAATGTATACTATTTAGTGGTGACCTGGCGGTCTAGGGGTAAGGTTCCGACTTCTGTAGCGGCGGCCGGGGTTCAATCCTCGTTCCCGGCATCGATTTATCTGATTACCAACCCTTCCTTCACTCGACAAGACGTGTATTAATCACAACTTGTGAATGTGGGAATGCAGGCCTCCACCGTGGTTCGGATTCCACGTAAACTGTAGTCCACCATTTCATCTCACAATCACCCTACCATTACACATTAGCGGAAGTGCGTATAACCCTAACGGGTAGTAAGACGAGGTGATGATAATAATAATAATAATAATATAATTATATATATATTTATTCACAAATCCTACAACTTTTTAAGAAATGTATTTTATTTTAAGGTGAAATAGAGAGAAAGTGTGCGGTTAAATGTAACATTTATTTAAAAATGTTATTATAATTATTTGCTATCGGTAGAAAAGGGGAAGAGGGCTGGAAAGTGCCTCTCTTGTCCACCTGGGTGCACCACTGATCTCCCTAGCTAGCATAACGTAGAGCTCTCCAAGCCAAGCTCCCTTTCTGGTGTTCCCCCAAAACTAACCCGGAGCAAACCAAACCACGACTAAACCCTTCTAAAGACCGTCTCCTTTTAGTTTGCTACCACCAAGGTAGACACAGGGATTTCATTTTGTACTAACCCCTTACCTTCCCCTCTCGTTCCCTCTTTTTTTTACTCTCCTCCCTCTTATTTTCACCCCGTACCAACCATCCTACACGCTTTTGATGTCTCTGAAGCGTGCATTGCCTTTTCGTTTCTGGCTTTTTAACAAACTCATTTCTCTATCTTCTTTATCCCCCTCAGCCCCTATACTATTTCTTTTTTTTTTCAAAACGCTTGCTATTTCACCATCTCTCTTTTCTTCATCCATTTCCCCAAGTTACTTTCTTTCACCATATACTCTCCTTTATCTTTTTTTACTTGAATATCCCCATATGTATATTATATTTTTTCCCCCCCCCCCCCCCACAGACACTTTTTTTTTGTCTTCTGAACTTTCTACCTGGAAAATATATGCTTTACTTCAACTAAACCGTCTCTTTATTCTTTTTTTTTTTCCTTTATCTACTTTTTCTCCAGTGGATGACATTTTTGAATTAAAGCCTTTTATAAAAGTTGCAAGAGATTAAAGCACATTCAGTCTTTACCAGAAATTATTACACTATATAAAATATTAGAAATGTGTGACTGAGTTGCAATATTAATTTGTCAGATGGGGGGAGGGAGTAAAGAAGTTTCCAAATATTATTATTATATATTAATTATTATTATTATTATTATTATTATTATTATTAGCACCGCGTCTTACTACCCGTTCGGGTTATACGCACTTACGCTAATGTGTAATGGTAGGGTGATTGTGAGATGAAATGGAGGACCTACAGTTTAACGTGGAATCCGAACCACGGTGGAGACCTG
Source organism: Timema cristinae (assembly GCA_039000515.1). Taxonomy (NCBI): domain Eukaryota; kingdom Metazoa; phylum Arthropoda; class Insecta; order Phasmatodea; family Timematidae; genus Timema; species Timema cristinae. The sequence goes on from JBCFYV010000001.1 coordinate 27,745,653, forward strand.
GCTTCCTCACATTCACAAGGTGTAAGTTTCCAAATAACACTTCACCTGTGACAAAGAGTTAAATTTGCAATATTGTCAAGTATACAAAATACATAGTCAAACCCTTTAATAAAATATAAGCTATTGCATAATTTATACATTTTATAAATTAGCTCTTGTGGTTTAGTGGTCAGAGTTTCTGTATACAGATCCAGAGAGCCCAGGTTCGATCCCCGATGCTTCCAAAATTTATCTGTGAAGCAATGGGCCTGGAATGGGATCAAACTCAGCCTCGTGAGGACAAATGAGGAGATAATTGAATAAAGAAGTAGGCAGCTACAGTTTAGAAAACTGAGTTTAACGGAAGGAAGACTCACTGTATGACACCATGACACCCTATATCCACACATGTTGGAACTATCATCACTAACGGCAGCGACCGCTCAGTCGGTATAGATCGCTTGTGGGCTCAAACCTTGGAGAAAGCATTTAGAAGTAAAAAAAAAATTGAGTTAAGAATTGTGTATGATAGTGTTTGTTTGTGTGCAAAATATCTAAACACAAACACAATCTGACACTTTGTCCAGACTAGCTTGCTTCGGGATTAATAGTGGTACCACCCGCCTCGATGACGTAGTTGGCTAACGCGCTTGTCGTGTTGAGCTCGACTGCTGAGGAGGGGAGATCGGGGTTCGAATCTCGGTCGGGTGAGCTGTGGAGGTTTTTCCACTCTCCCTCCACAAAATGCGGGTTCACTTCCTCTAATTCAACCTTCCCAATTCCTAATCCATTAGCGTAATTAGTACTTAAAGCGTATAACCGAACAGATAGTAAGACGTGGTGCTAATAATATATATATATAATAATATATATAATATAGTGGTACCATTGGAATACGGATAGAGGGGTGGGAATCTGAAAGCAGTTATGACAACTAGAATACAAAATATTTAGTACAAAGTGATGCGTGTCTCACTAGTGGAAAGGAATATAAATAATAATGTTCCACGAGCAAGAAGCATTTCTATAAGTATTATCACTTTGGGAGTTGTTTTAAAATTAAATATTATATAAACCTTTGTTATTTATTTCCCTTAACCGTCCAATGGAAGGGCTGGGGAAATTTAGTCTCATAGTCTACCCTGATGCTACACCCCTGCTGACAAGAAGCGTCCTAGGGAAGCAGGCAGCAACAATTTTCTTATTAAAATAAATATGAAAAATTTGTAACAATACCCTAAAAATTCCTAATAAAACAAACTGTGTTTTGTGTTTTTTGTCCAAAACCTGAAGCGAAAAATAATTTATGTTTCCCACAACTCCACAGCCGTTTTAAGATCTTCGTAGACCCTATGCGTTTTTCTTGTGTGACCAATATTTTTACTCATTTCTATGCTAATTTTATCGTTTGCGTGCACAAACATAATTAATGAATCTTGAAAATACTTGAAAATGTCAATGCACCGTGAATCTCTTGAACCTCATCCCTTGATTTTACAGTCACTCCACCGCTGACGAAGATAGATTTTTTGTTCTCAATGGAACAGACCGTTAGCATCTACGTTCACCTTATCCTAAGCGACACAAACGCTATCTTACAGATTTTTCTCAACATTAGCTCTGTTCAAACAAAGTTAAGTGTTTACACTGATTGCACACCCACATACTCAGTATTATTACCATCAATCTCATCTCATCGGGACGTGGTATTGGGCTCAGAATCTTGTAGCCCAGATGCGCAATATTATTTTACTAATAATATAAATGCGAAATTTTGTGTGTTAGTATGTTTGGTTGTTTGTTACTCAATCACGCCAAAACTGCTGAACGGATTCGAATGAAATTTTGTACGTTGGTAGATTATGTCCTGGAATAACATATAGGACTATTCCCAACCTTATATTTTACATTTATTTTACAATACTAATGTTTAAACTTTTCGTATATAAGATATATTATATAATATTTCGTAGTAAAAGAAATATATATCATTTAATTAATCAATTATGAATTTTTTTAAGTTAAGTTAAAAATTAAAAGATTTTATAAATTATTATAGGCGAAGCAGTGACGGGTATATGCTAGTATTATTATAAATCGATAGCCATGCCATACTGACAATTTTTTTGGCATTCCTCTATGAATAAATAACACCTCCACTAAGAAGAATAAAGATCCACTTATCAATTAAACATAGCTCACCTACCTCACAAATTCCCCCCTGTACCTCTTTTAACACCCACAAGACATTATTAGACATCTTCATCCCGAAATCTGGGCCATCAAAATGAAGTTATCTCCTCTCCCACGAGGCAATCCGTCCCAAAAGTTCCGTTTGTATTTTTTTTTCCCCCGGAATTTCCCGACGGCCTCGCACGCTTCATTGTTCTAATGTGGCTCCCGGTACATTAGCCGTTGGGCGTGAATTATTCAACGTGCGAAACAGAGGAGGTGGGTTTTGGTGATAGCGGGAATGAAGGAGGGGGGGTAGGGAGGGTCATTTGTTCGATGGCGTGGAATAAATCGCTATAAATAAAACAGCGCAGTGTGACAAATTGTTTAACATGTGGAACAGTTTGAGAACAAATCATGGGAATGGTTTATCACGGGGATTACTGTCTACTTGTTGGTCGGGGCGCGCTGTTAGTTTAGAAATGTACCGGTAAGACTAGATGAGTGATCAACGTGCCTGAATTTGAGTTGTGAGGTCAGGTTAATCAATAATCGCTGACTCTAGTCAACCTCAGTGGTCTTGGGGTAAAGTGCTTGCCTCAACACCCGATGTTCGTGGGTTCAAAACCAACTGGGGTCATCGGATTTTTCTTGAGCGATACAAATCCGCAGCTTAGCTTTCTTCATAGGAGAAAAAAAATCCGTTGATCCCTATGTCAAGTGTGGCATTTATAAGAATCCTGGAAGGTATGTGAAAATATATTTACCGGCAAATTTGATAGGGTCTTACGGAGGATGTATTCTTGGGGTATTTTCAAAGTTATCTATCATGGTTTTCCCATTTAACTTTGCTTAGAAAATCGTACGAAATGCTCAAAAATGCACTCAAGAATACAGACTCGGGTTGCACTTGGGGCCAGAGGTGAATTCCATGGTCTATCAGCCCATTATTTTCCGGAATAAAAGTATTAATATTAGTTTAGATTTATCCACCTTAACCAAACGCCTTGGAGTGAATGTATTTAGATTCTGACAGCTAGTAATAATATAGGGGTGTATGCAAATTGGTTTTTTTAGAAAGTTTCTGTATTTTTATAAGTATTTTGTTTGATTTAAATGATAATTATATTTATATTATAAATATATATATTATATATTTTTTTTAATCTATTTATTAAACAAGCGTCAGCCTAAAGTCTTGCCATACTTACCAAGATTCTGCCATATGTTGGGAAGATTAGTAGGCCTACCAACTTCTACGGATATAGGTTGTCATGTAGTCAGCACAATGATCACTCCAGCCGTTTTATACACTGGAGGTACTACTTTTTCTTTCAAGTAGCTCCTCAATTGTCCTCACGAGGCTGAGTTGATCCCGTTCCAGACCCACAGCTTCATAAAAAAAATCTGGAAGCGTCGGGGGAGGAGAGGGGGGATCGAACCCAGGACCTCTAGATCTGTAGCCAGGAAATATGACTACTTTATCAAAAAGGTGGTTAAATTATATTTATCAACAACAAAAATATAAGAATACATTTTATTCTGTTATCATATCTGTCATCGCTAGCGGAGATGAAAAAAAAAAGTATGTAATTTATTGAAAATGTACACGATTTTGTGTGTAGGGGGAGTGCGAAAATATTTAGGAAAAAAATCCTCTTTACATCTAGCTGGGATTTGAACTCAGGCTTCCCTGTAACTGGCAAGTCAGTTTAAATGAACTTAACGTTTAGTACTCTTTCCCACCGATGCGGATGTAAATTATATCGATTATTAATATTTCAAACATAATATTGTGCATTTAAAAAATTTTATCTTAATTTAGAAAGTTTATTGAGATTGTAAATAAAACGTGTTTGTTTTTAACTATAATATTACAAGTACATTAGTCACAGCTCGTCAAACAAGACCCAGAATTTTTGTTTCCAATTTGAAAATTGTTGTGAAAATTTTAATTATTTAATTATTCATTAGAATATAATTTTGAAAATTCTAGTGAAAATATCATAAGCATCCAACTATCTCATGAGATTATATATATAAATTCAAGACTATATTTACACTATGTATGGATGTTATCCCTCAATGAAAACATAATAATTAATTACGCGAGGAAAATAAAAAGATAAAGATAAAATAAAAGATGGTCACTTAGAACTTTTTTACCCTTAAGGTAGTTTCAGTTTAGCCACTAGTCGGCAGCACTGTACAGACTAAACGAATTTATTTTCCAAGCAAACTAATATTTTAAAATTCTTAACAAAAAAATAAAAACAGTGATAAAATAGAACCTCTGCTTACGTATGTAAATTAAATTTGGTTGAAATATTGGGTAAATTTAATGTCTTCAAATAATTATAGCACGAATTAGAAACTGTTATTAATAAATACATCAACGAAGGTTAAGATAAAGTATGAATATTCAACACCTCCGAAATTGTATTCTGGCTACACACTTAAGTTGGTGACCTGGTGGTCTAGGGGTAAGGTGTCAGACTTCTATGCTGGCGGCCGGGGTTCAATCCTCGGTCCCGGCAAAGATTTATCTGATTACCAAACCCTTCCTTCACCTCTGACAAGACATCTTGTGAATGTGGGGAATGCCAGGCCTCCACCGTGGTTCGGATTCCACGTTAAACTGTAGGTCCTTCATTTCATCTCACAATCACCCTACATTACATATTAGCGTAAGTGCGTGTAACCCGAACGGGTAGTAAGACGCGGTGATAATAATAATGATAATAATAATAATAATAATAATAATAATAATACACACTTAAAAGGTTTGTTACGTGATTGTTTTACTTTATAACACAGATAAATTATTTTAATCTTGAGCGATAAAAATCACATGAGGTGTATTTACGTCTTAAATGCCCTGAGTGGGTTTAACAATTATGAATAACTGTATAATTTTGTCTGAGGCTACAGCATACAGCTAAAACTCTTTTGTAGATTTTTTTTTTCGAATTATATGTTTATGATATTGGTGATATATCAAGTAATTTTTGTTTGTTTTAATTCTAGCCTTATGGATGTCTGGTTTTCAAAAATTTGAGATGGCTTCAACAAATTTTGTTTAAAATTTACATTTATTTGTGTACCATATTATATATTAATTAGTTTTTCCAAAGTTTTTGCCCCTTCATCCATATTTTTACAACTAAAATACTCCCTGAATAAGCAGTTAGGTTCAGTACTATTAAAGAAATTCGGATCTATAATACTGAAGGATTCAAATTTTTATTTAATCCATTCATTTATCAAGAGAACCAAATTTCTGATCCAGTTATGTATCACCCACTCCGATGTCCGCATGGTCTAAGGCGCTACGCTCGCAGTATAAACTTACTAGACTACCGATGACGGAGAGATCGAGGTTAAATTTGGCTGGGTGCACTGAGGGTAGTTTTTCCTAAATGTTTATCCCCTCTCCCTCCACAAAAATTTGGGTACTTTTCCTATAAATATAACATTTATAATCCCTAAACCCATTAGCACCATTAGTACATAAACCGAACGGGTAGTAAGACACCATACTAAAAAAACACGTTATGTATCATTTAGTCCTTTGGGAGTTATAACTATGGAAATTTTGTTCTTGATACTATCGAGTGTAATTTTTCTTTTTGTTGTGTGAATCATTCAATATGGCATAGTACAGTGTCAGGGGTATCCATAGCAACTTTTGATTGAGTAGTAATACCAGTTCATATTTTTTATCAATAGTAACATAATAACAATAGTTGACAACATTTAACATTTCTTTAATCGTTATTAAATTAGCTAAACAAATTTTTTTTTACAATGCAAGGTGTTAAAAATGGAAACTAGATTTAAAAATTTAAAACAATATATTTTAGTAAAAGAAATTAGGCCATAAAAAGATATTATTTCGAGTAGTTGAATAGTAGTAGGGGTCTATGATTTACTTAAGTAATTCTCTAATACAGTCCGAATTTCATAGAAAGGGTCTTCCTTATCTGGGAGTTAGGAAAGATGCTTGATCAACTCTCACTTAATTATACCTCTAGTCTTGTGATCTGCAATTGTCACTTTTGATAGTTATTATCAGTACTTATAAAATAACATTAATGAGATAGTAAGATATAGTAAATTTTGGCCGCAAATAATTATGTTTGGATTTTATAAAAGGCCCTTCATGTGAAAATTAAACTGTACTTGACTGAATTAGGTCTAAAGAACAATACTGATATGTAACATTTTTTTAAGCACCACGTATTCGGTTTATACGCTTATCTACTTATTATGCTAATGGGTTAGGGAGGAAGAAGGTTGAATATAAAGAAGTGTATTCGCATTTGCTTAGGGAGAGAATGGGAGAATGGCAAACAATTTAGGAAAAAAACACTCTCAGTGCACCCGACCAGAATCGAACCACAATCTCCCCGTCATCGGCAGTCTAGTCTATAGAAAAAGTAGTACCTTAGACCATGCAGCCACGAAGTGGGTAATATTATAGTTAATTTATTATATAAATAAACATACTATCCCGAAATGAAAGAATGTAATATTTGCATAGATGTTCTTCACAATCAAGCCCTTACTTTCGTAAAGGAAAAAAAACAACTCATATAATGGATTTCTGTTTGGCATCCAACCCTATTTTGTCATCCCTTACAACAAATTGTTTTGAAAGGGTTTTTCTGAGGGGAGCACTATGAAAGGAAGAATGACCATAAAAGTGTAATAATGATGGGGTCCTTATAATATGAGAAAGTGAAACACATAATAATTCATGTGAGGTTATTTTGATTGACCCCCCCTTTCCTTCCAACCCTATCCTTGAAATTCACCCTTATCAATAAAATACAATATACTTACATATATATTTAGGATACTCTGAGCTTACTCATGTTCCGTCTTGTAAAGAACACAAATTTAATTGGGTTTGCTGCTAGATATTTGTTTAGCACCACGTCTTACTCCCCGTTCGGGTTATACGCTTTAAGTACTAATTACGCTAATGGATTAGGAATTGGGAAGGTTGATTCAAAGGAAGTGAACCCGCATTTGCGTGAGGGAGAGTGGAAAACCTTTTAGGAAAAACCAACCCCAGTTCACCCGACCGAGATTCGAACCTCGGATCTCCCCGTCCTCAGCAGTCGAGCTCAACACGATAAGCGCGTTAGCCAACTACGCCACCGAGGCGGTGGTTTGCTGCTGTTTTAGAATTAGTAAAAAAAAAAAAAATAGGTACGGTGCACCTCATATTTCACGCTTTTCTCTATATAAAAATGGAGATATTTACTTAAAACTCGTAAATTATGTGGAATAAATTAATATACAATATTGCAGTAACATAGTAAAAAAAAACATAATTTCTACCAAATATCATAAATAGAATAATATATAATGTTAGTGAAATATATTGAAAAAAAAAATCTGAAAAAAGGAAAAGTCACTGTTCACCATCAACTCTCAATTTCTTAAGCCTTTATTTAAAGTACAGTTTGTCCCAAAAGTAACTATGCAGTAAAGTACCACGTACCTCGTAGTAGCTATTAAAATGCCTCCCACGAGCCTGGAGACATGGGTGAACATACCTATTCATTTCATATCATATGAAGAGACATATCCAAACATATGTTCAGGCACATGCAGGATATTTCTAACAAATCTGACGAAATACATGATATTTTACCCCACAGTGACTTTTGGGAGATTCTGTGTATGTTTGTTTATATCTGGTTAAGTTATAATAAACAAATCTTAGTTTCAATATTCTTACAATATTTCAATGATAAGCTATTTCTTATCTCAAATATTTGTGGAAATATGATGAAAATTGTAGATATCTGCCCATGTAAAGAAGCTTCTAAATCATTTTCCAGGAAAAAAAGATAAGCGCTATTTTGTTTGTAATGTTATATAGTGCCTATCAAAATAGTTATAACCAATTTCGAGAAAATAGCTTCATTCTATTTTCAACAAATTTGTTGTCCTCGGTGGTGTTGGGGTAAAATTCTCGCCTCATGATCAGATATTCGTGAGTTCAAACCCAGACTTGATCGATGGATATTTCTTGAGTGATAAAAATCCGTAGCACAACTTCTTTCAGAGGGAAAGTTAAGACGTCGATTGTGGCATGTATAAGAACCCTGGGAAGTATGTGAAAATATATTTCCCGGTAATATTGTTATGCCCTTTCGCTTGCAAAAATTATCGTATGATGATAACCAATCAATTAAAAAAGTGTACGTTAAATACCTCAAATAAATTTTTCTAAACTTGAGTAAACTAACCTTATTTCTAGGGTTAGATAGATAAATAGTTTTTAAAAAAGATGAAGAATTAAAATTCTGGGTAAACTTATGGAAACCTTATTTACCAAGTTTTAACACCATCGGCAAAATGGTTCCGGTTTTGGGACGAGGTTCAGACAAACAAACAGAACGATATCATGCAAAACACTTTTTTGGGTTCAAATTCGATCATAATTACTTCTAGAGGTAGTGAGAACGTAAAAAAAAAGAAAGGAAAATGGAGTAAATACAGAGGAAATCGATAAACCAAAGTTATATTGAAGACATAGGTACGCACAACGCCGCGCGAAACATTCACGTTACATCACTTTAATGCTCATCATCTCAGCTGTTCGAAACACCCCTCATTTACTACCCAATCCTTTTTTTTTACCAATTTTTTTAACACAGAAAAAGAATATCTTTTACTTCACGTTTCCATCCCCTGTAGAAAACACCCTCGAGTTAGCATCTGCCTCTGAAAATTAAGTAAACTCTGGGGTTTTGCGACGCTTTTAAACCTGTTAGTATACAAATGCTTCTGACCGTGAATGGGATGCAAGAACTGGAGGACTCGCTACCATTCCACGTACTCCCCAGTGGAACAACCCGCTAACTAGCATCCGAACCACGTATCCCGTAATTATACATTTTATTAATAGCGTCTCGGCCTTTGTTAATTGGGGAATTGATTATTTAAACAAACAAGTGTTTATTCGAAATTATCAACCAAATACAACAGATCTATTTAAAAGCCACACCTTGTAGCCTTTATTATAATGAAATTATTACAATAATGACTCGAAACGCTGTGTGCCGTTGTTGAATTGTAATATGCCTTACGTTATTGCGTTAATCCAAGCTGATTATAACATCTACTCATGTATTAGAATATATAACAGGCATATATATCTTTTTTTTAGGAGATAAGCTTACTTAAAGTGAGAACTACATATTGAGCTTTACGCGTTGATGCATATACTAACATCATTTGTTATTTGTTCAGGCTGTATGGATCCCAATTTAGATATTAAAAAGATAGCATCGTAAGTGAATTTATAAGCTTATAAAAATGTTTTTACTATTTCTATATATTTCCTTTTACGTTCCGAATTATGTAATTATTAAAAAAAAACTTTTTTTAAATAACATTTGACCTAAGGGAAAAAACCAACAGTTTTTCAAAATATTGTGCATTTAACAATTATAATTAATAACACAAAATACATGATGTCTCACTCGTTCTTAGCCCCTAAGTTTCCCTTATAATTTTAAAACGATGTAATTGTTGTATAAGAGGCACTCAGGGACCTAGAATGAGGGAAACACCCTGTATAATAATTACAAGGTAGCTTGTAGTTAACAATATGTTTTTTAAAGCTGAAGCTTAGTAGGCTACCCTTTTGGGGCTATACGTGTACATTAATTAGCTAATGTAATAGAGTTTAGGAAGGTAGAATTTTTAAGAAAATGTCCCCGCATTTGTTTGTAGGAAGGGTGAGAAACATTTTGGAAAATTACTCCCGTAAGAGAAACAAAACTGTGATTCGAACCCTGATCACCCCGACAAGGACAATCCATTGTAAGACGAGAGTGACGCGTTAAACCATGTGACTACCATTGCTATTTTCTATCATTTTCACATTTATAATCTGTGGTTACTCCTAGAACGCTTTTATTTGCTTCAGACAGAAAAATATATAATTTTATTTCTTCCGACATAGTTTTTAATTAAAAAATAAAATGGTACGGTGCACTGCAAAGACTTTCTCACGCTTTTATCTTAAAATATACATTTACTAAAAACTCGTAAGATTTGTGAAACGAAATAGTAGGTCTGTAAATTGTTGTAGAAACTCTACACCAAAGTTGATAAATGAAATAATAGCCACTGTTACTTACTCTATGGCACTAGAGCTAGGAACACTGTTACAGAAAAATTGAGAAAAGAGAAACAATTTTGTCCACCAAAAAGCATAAGAATCAAATTCATTTTTAAAGACCTGAATTAAAAAATTAAATATATCTTCTTATAGCTCAGAAATTATTGGTTTTATAAAATATGTATATATATTTCTAAGATAAAAGATTTGTATCTATAACTTAAAGTAGCCCCAAATTAATTATCATGAGAAAATGAGAGTTACCATCTCGTTTATAGTGATAAACAGTGTCTATATATAAAATTCAATAAAATTCGCCAAGAGTGAATTTCGGGAAATAATTTTTTTTTTTCTATTTTTGCCCTTCAATAATCTACCCTTAAATATAGGTTTAAATATATAATTCCAAGCCCACCTCCAGGGGGAGAGGGCAGGGATATTATTAAAACCCCAGATCTTAGGTTTTAACCCAATCGGTAAAATAGTTTCGGTTCTAGCCCGAGGTACAGATGACGTCGACATTTATCAAAATCTCAAGCTAAATTTTTTTGACAATCACAATACTTTCTCTCCAAATTGTCGAGTGAAAGTACAAATCAAATACAATTTAAAAATTATGGTTTAAAGATGCACATGTTTGCCCACAAGGTGTACTAATTTTAAAATTACAGACCCCTGCGTGCGATATATATTGCCCAGTTCTAATGGCAGACAGACTCTTTATTTTATTAATTTATAAGAAGATTATAATAGCCATTACTTTACATTTAGGCTAAATAATTAATAGTTTTGAAAAATAAATAGTATGCAAATTAGTGATTAATACGTTTTTGGGAGTTAAAAATACTAATTTTTCAATATTTTGATCACCCACTTAAGTGGCCGCATGATCTAAGGCGTTACTCTCGCAGTAGACTGGACTGTTGATGACGGGAAATCGAGGTTCGAAACTTGGCAGGGTGTACTGAGAGTAGTTTTCCTTAAATGGTTACCACTCTCCCTCCTTGCCAATGCAGGTACACTTCATCTATTTGTAAAATTCCTGATCCCCAAAGCTATTAGTTTAATTAGTACATAAGCGTATAGCGGGTAGTAAGACGCGGTGCTAATAAAAACACATAAGGGTTGTTGGATGTTATTTATATCCATCCATCCAAAGCTGGACATACACTCAGCCCTTCGTCTGGCTAGTGCTGCCTGCACCATCTGGTGGAAATCATTTGTAGTAGGGGAACTTAGAAAACGGTGCATATAGCCCAAATGGGTAGTAGGACGAGGTGCTAATAATGATAATAATAAAGAAAAAACGGGGTGGTCCCCCGCTATCTTCCACAATTGAAATTTCTACAAGCGATGCGAAATAATCCACCAATTTTGCCGGGAATTGTATTTTTGACACACGTCCCAGGGCTCTTTAACTTCTCCTTTGACCCTTTGAGGAAAGTGTATTTTTTTTAGCACCACGTCCTACTACCCGTTCGGTTTATACACTTATATAATAACTACGCAAGTGTTTTTTAGGGAATAGAGAAGTTATATTATTAGGAAGTGTACCCACATATGCGTGGATAAAGAATGGAAAACCATTTTGAGGAAAAACCAACCTCAGTACATCCGACAGAGATTCGAACCTAGATCTCCTTGTTATCTGCAATATATAATAATAATAATAATAATAATATTAGCCCACGTCTTTACCCGTTTGGGTTATACGCTTTAAGTACTAATTAAGCTAATGGATTAGGAATTGGGAAGGTTGAATTAGAGGAAGTGAACCCACATTTGCGTGGAGGGAGAGTGGAAAACCATTTAGGAAAAACCACCCCCAGTTCACCCGATCGAGATTCGAACCTCGATCTCCCCCCTCAGCAGTGAGCTCAACACGACTAGCGCGTTAGCCAACTACGCCACCGAGGCGGGTATTGCAATATAGTCTACTGCGCGTAATAGACCACGCGGCCACCGAAGCGGGTCAGCTGAAGAAAGTTATGTTACCGATTTTTATCGCTTGAGAAAGCTCCATTGACCTCAGATAGGTTCGAACCCACGAACATCGGGTACTGAGGCAAGCATTTTACCACAATACCCCAGAGGTCAACAAACTAAAGGTTACAAGGTGCTAATAAACTAAAATTTGAATTAGTTTTGTAAGACTTGGTATCGTTTTCTCCCCTGTGAAGGGGTATTTTATGGTGGATTGGTTACGAATAGAGTCATTGGTTCTGAATAGCGCACACACTTTTAATGGTATAGGTCTATATATAGGCCCAACTATAGGCCTACCTCTCTATTGTGCCTGAGCTGTCAGTATCAGGCTGGATAGCCTTGATCGAGGGGGGTGAGGTAGGAGGAGGGTGAGGATTGTTGATGAGGGGATGATGGTTAGGAGGGAGAGGGGGCAATGAAAACTAAACAATCGCTGCCATTAAAACAGCACTGGAATTAAAACTACGCTGCGTTGGTAGAAATTCAAAATAAATATATAGAAGAGAGAGAGAGTAAGAGAGAGATTTGAAATGAATTTGTTAGTGAAAAAAATACAAACTTTGGTTGGGTAGCTAGCGCAAGTGACCCCGCCTTGGTACGAGTGGCTATATCAAGTTTTGTTGAAGACAATATTTTCACGGTGCACTTGTATAAAGTATGTAATATAGTAATTTATCAATTAAATTTAGATAAAAAAATTAAAATTATGAGTATAGATAGATACTCTCTTTGTGTATCCACGGTCTAACGCGCTACTCTTGCAGTAGACTAGAATGCTAATGATGGAGATCAAGGTTCAAATCTCGGTCAGGGTGTTTTTTCCAGAATGTTTGTCCACTCTTCCTCCACGCGAATGCTGGTATATTTCCTCTGGTTTTTTACCGGTGACTAGGTAAATTGAGGTTAGAATCCAGGCGGATACACTGAGGCATCGTATTTTATACCTAGATTTTTTCCTCATTCTTCCCCCACCCAAATATGGATACTTTTAGTTATGTGGTTTTATTTTTTCCATTTTTTTTCCAACCAGATTAACAGTATATATGGTTGAAAAAAAAGAGGAAATATATGTATATTTATAATTAAAAGAATATTCTAAATTACAGTAAAATATATTATATATATATATATATATATATATATATATATATACACGCACGGGAAATTTAGAATCTTTCTTTAATTCTTTTTATCCAATGGGTGATGAAAATTGAAAAATGTTATATGGTATAATAGTTTTATTAATAATAGTAGTTATTGGTGAATCATTCTTTACCAATCCCCAACTCATTAGGGTAAAAATACAGATGGTTGGATGACTAGTAAGTGTGAAGTACGGGAAAAACAAGTGTGTTTTGGAGAAAGAAGGGGATGGGGTTGATTAATAAAATGTTGGCTCCACATCCAGAATAAAAATAAATAGAGCCCACCTTTCAATCCCATCCTACATACCTCTTCCGTTTGGGCAAAGGCAAAATAGCATTCTGGGTCTCTTGATGGTTTTGTGAATGATGGCCTCTTGTTGTCTTCAACCACTGACCGTGAACAGAGGGGATGGTAGAGTCTGGGTGTGGGGGGTGGACACAGATTTAGGGGAGGTTTGGTGGGTTATAGACCAGCTGTGATTGGCAGCTTCCTCGATAACAATTTATCATCGTCACGAAACCACAACCCGCCATTATTGTCTGTCCGACACAGGCCAAGGCTAGCTATAGCTAGCGTTTCTGGCGGTCATAAACACAAACATTCGAAATTCGAATCTAAAACGTCAGCGGGATGACGTCAATACAGAGAGGACCGTTACGGAATAATAGGATGTCACTGGGGGAAGGGGTGGGTAGATTTTTTTTTATTACGTTTATATATTTTTTGTAACAAAGGTTTTGATTAGTTCATTTCATTTCCATAGAACGGGTGAAAAAAGGGTGTATTGTAATATTAATTAACAGGTCATACTTCTTCGATCTTTGTTTTATCCAATGAGCCTACTATAATGATGGGTTATGGTACAACAGATATTATTTTAAAACAATAAAAAGCAGATGTTAACACAAGCCATTTAAAAGTTATTTAAAGAATCAAAAATATATTTTGAAAGCAATTAATTAAAATAATATACATTTTGGGTTTAATTTAACCCACTTAACTAGGCTTGAAGTACACCCAAAGGCATAGGTTTGAAGTAGTCTACATCCAAATACATAGGCTTGAAGTACACTCAAAGGCATAGGCTTGAAGTACACCCAAAGGCATAGGATTGAATTATATTCAATCCGCACTGGAGGGCTATCTATACAAAGGCGTCTGTATCGTCTTGTCTGGAGCTCTGAGTTTGGACCTCATACGGGTGTTCTGAGATTTTTTCCTCAGTGACTTGATACTTTCTTTCCTTGAAAATTCAGGTGCACTTATTCTACATTATATCTTACTCATTAATCCCTTACATAATGAATGAAGCTTACATAAATAATATACATATCACAAATCACGATGAATTGACCCCAATATTATTGTATTCTCTTCGTCTATTATAAGAATAAAGCCCTAGTTATATACATTGCTGATATTCAGATTTGTTATGAACAATTTTTCAAACAGATATAAATAATACGTTTTTTTTAATTTAAGAAATTTTACGTCTAAAAGATTCATTTTTTTATTTTGACTTTCTTTTTTTGTCGATCGGTTTTCAATAAACTGCAATTGCTCAATGTATTCAATAAAAATTTTGAGTCGATTGAGTTTGTTAAGTTTGAGATTGAGTTATGTTGGAAATGTTACATGAAAAGAGTTTGGAAACATATTAGCACTTTGTATGGATATAACTATTCTATTAAATTATTATTAGCACCGCGTCTTACTACCCGTTCGGGTTGTACGCACTTAAGCTAATGTGTAATGGTTGGGTGATTGTGAGATGAAATGAAGGACCTACAGTTTAACGTGGAATCCGAACCACGGTGGAGGCCTGGCTTTTCCCCCATTCACAAGATGTCTTGTCAGAGGTGAAGGAAGGGTTTGGTAATCAGATAAATCTGTGCCGGGACCGAGGATTGAACCCCGGCCGCCAGCACAGAAGTCTGACACCTTACCCCTAGACCACCAGGTCACCAAAAGGAGTATATACTTTTGGTTTAAATACTCTTATTTTTTCTGACACATTGTGTTTTTATTTTACATACTGACAAAAGGCACATATGTACAGTATATTATAAAGTTGAATTCTGTTAGGAAGGTACTTTTAGAAAATACAAAGGTATTTCACTTCATTATTAGTTATATTATCTATAATATATATCGAGAGTGGCAGATGCAAATAATATGACATGACGTATGAAATATGAAAGAAGTTTCAAACTGTCAGTCGGTCCTCTCTACCAGAATCCTATTCTGTGCGTGTCTGGAAGGGGGAATAGGGGGAGGGATAAAGACGAATTCTGTTTCCCCTTATTTTCAATGACATGTTTATAAAAGTGTGTCTTATGACAACTGTCCCTCTATTGTCGTATATGTTTACCCTCCCATGAGAAAGGAGGTGGGGGTTAGGTAAATATAAATAAGATAGAATCGGATGTTTAATGGGGAAAGAGGAAACAATAATTGTGCTAGGACGTGCACGCCTAAGGGGTAAAGAGGGTGCAAGAATAATAGAGAATACATAAACATGTTTTGAGAGTATTGCGAATCTATTTTAGATTTTTTGCAATTCTGAAAGGTTTCATCTTGGTATTGTGTTTTGGGAAAAGGAATTAACGATAGATTGGCCAATGGCCATTGCATTTTGTGAAGAGGGAGTAACTATTAGGTGACCGTTGTGTTTTGAAAAGTCAGAAAGATGGTAAAGTGACCATTCGGTTTTTTTAGGAGGGAATTATGATAGATAGGGTGGCCATTTCTTTGGGAAAAGAGAATAATGAAACAAGTTGATTTTTAGGTCATTTATTTATCGTCATAAAATGGTTTCATTACCGTCCCAACAAAATGTGTTCATCGTGGTTTAACCAGATGTTTAACATGAAAATACATAAAACTAAAATATAAATATACAAGTAGTTAGTATTTATAATATAAATACATTTAAACTAACGAACAGGAATCACACGCCTAAAATGAACTATTTTAATACAAACGTTACCATTGAGCTATCATTTCCTTTGGATGGTGATTAGTTATGGACAGGGAGATATGACTTTGAAGGGGTGACATTATAGTAAATAATTATATAACAATATAAACTGTAAAATATAACATATTAGTTATATTAATTTTTTCTTGGTCTCATGTTCACATACTTTTATACACACTTATCGATGAGCTTATTATATTAAAAAAAAAGTTTAAATAATAACTTACGTACTATGTTTCTATTCTATATGTCTATAATACTATAATAACAACTATTATCAGTAATATTACATTATAATTACAAGGCCACCACTTAAATTTCTTTATGATTTCATAAAATGTATTTTACAATAGTTTAATTGGGATGTTTGAATTTAAAGAAGAATCTAAACTCGATACGTAATATTTTGTGATTTTTCAACATCGTTTAAAAGTAAGATAGAATCTGAGCTTTAATTATGTGTTTATATAAATAATAATATTGATACATGCATGGATATATATTGAATAAAATGTTGCGTTTAATATGTGCTTTTAAATTCTACAAGGCTAATATGTGTGCATTAATCAGACAATTACAAGGGTATTTGTATGCACTACTCAGGTTTGTACTTAATACGCTCAAACGACTAGTGGTTATTCTTTCTAATCAAAGCTTGATATGTAAATAGTAATATTACACAAATGAATATATTAACATTGGTATATATAATTATTATGGTTTTGGTACAATTGCGTAGGCAAATGGAATGTGCGCAGAGTTATGTCTAAATTAGACATATATTTGCAGTGATGGCATATGACTCTTTTGATTTTTGGCATAGTTAGTAATAAATAATAATAATAATAACGTTGTGAAATCGTTATTTCAAAAATTATAAGTAATGGGTTGAATGAAACATTTTTAATTAAAGTATGTTTACCAGTAATCAAAATAAACGGATATAATATGTTTTACACATGATAAAAGCGACACACAAAATAATTTAACTTGCAACACGTACGATAATTACTCTCCCAACCATCATTTTATTTCGTCACCGCATCTCACTATCTGTTCGTGATACACACATGAGGAAGGTTGAATTTAGAGGAAGTGTACCAGCACTTGTGTGAAGAGAGAGAGAGAAATAGAGTGGAAAAGTCACCCTCAGTGTATTCGACTGGGATTGAACCCTGATCTCCCCACCATCAGCAGTCTATCCTATTGTGAGAGTGACGCCTTAGATCATGCGGCCATTGAGGTAGGTCATATTATTTTTAACTGCGCTAACATGCTAAGGATGAATAAGGTTGAATTTAGAGGGAGTGTACCAGCAATTGTGTGAAGGGTTCCCTTTCGAACCGAACATCCTCAGCACCCTTTCAACACTGACTCTATCCATACGAGTTTTTACTCATACATTTCTTATGTATCTCATTTTAACCACATTGACCTGGCTGAGTGGCTACATTCGTAACTAAAAGATAATTTCCAGCTTATAACCCAAACAGGTTGCAAGACGTGGCGCTAAAAAGACACAAAAAAAAAACCTGTACAAACTTTAACTGAACTCCATGTTATTTACTTTCATGTACAGATGTTATTGTACTAGGCAACATAAAGCCGGCCCCCGAGTCGGTGGACGGTAGCTGTGGTATCAGTTATTGATGATAGCTCATTGGTAGCTGTTGATTTACACACATCCACCACAGACTCTGCCTTAAAATATGCGTGAATATTTATCCTTGCACAGGATGAATACTGGATAGCTCTCTGGTACAGCATCGGCAGACTAAGCCAATAGTCCCCTGGTTCGATCGCCGTGTCTAGGTGTCATTTTTAATATTTACGAATATTCACTATTATTATTATTATTATTATTATTATTATTATATTATATTATTATTATTATTACTAGCACCGCGTCTTACTACCTGTTCAAGTTATGCGCACTTACGCTAATGTGTAATGGTAGGGTGATTGTGAGATGAAATGGAGGACTCACAGTTTAACGTGGAATCCGAACCACGGTGGAGGCCTGGCATTCCCCAAATTCACAAGATGTCTTGTCAGAGGTGAAGGAAGGGTTTGGTAATCAGATAAAGAGTTGTTAATAACCTTGGTATTGAGCTCTCAATTAAAACAAAAGAAGCCTTAATTTCTAGCTTGAGCCTATTTCTTATGATTGGTATAAGTCACGAACGAGATCACCTTCCATCTCTCTTCATTTATTCAAATAAACAACGATATCTTGAGGCTGTAATATGAAGAAGGCTAGTTCGGGTTATAAGAGTACTCCTATTCGGCCTTATTTGCACAGGAGAAGATAAGATGGACCTAATATGGTCGTCCTTCAAACTGGCTGCGTGTAAGGGAGAAAAGAAGTTATTGGGGACAAAAAAAAAAGGTTCGACAATATTTACCTAAGCGTTGTTCCGTGTCATTGGTCACCGAGAATTGAGCTGTCTAAAGGTCCCCGCGATAGAGGATAGACACACACACACAGACGGTTTTTTCTTTGTGTCTTCTTAACGTGGGAATGTAGGGAACGCGAGAAAAGATCTTTTTTTTTTCAGTTTTTATGTAAAACATTTTTTTTCGGTCAAAATAAATCGAATAATTCTCCTTTAGAAACATTGAGTTTAATTTTCTTCACAGGGTAATATCAATAGTAGTTGTTAAATATATGTAAAGGGTGTCATGTAATTAAATGACAACTTTATCTCTTAAGGTGAGGTAGAAGGGATAGCAAGTGTTTTTACAGTTTTTATAGAATTGAAAGTTTTTGGCCAAAATAAATCAAATATTTCTCCAGTAGCAACGTAGAGTTTAGTTTTCTGCACATGCTAACATCAACAGATCTTGAATATATGTCAAGAGTGTCCTGAAATGTTGTCAAAACTTTTTCTGTTTATTTAAAAAGTTTTGACAAAATTCCAGGACACCCTTGACATATATTCAAGATCCGTTGATATTAGCATGTGCAGAAAACTAAGCTCTATGTTGCTAATGGAGAAATATTTGATTTATTTTTGCCAAAAACTTTCGATTCTATAAAAACTGTAAAATTACTCGCGCTCCCTTCTGCCGCACCTTAAATCATACAGTTTCTCCTCTAATGCCACTATATTCATGGTAGATCTTCAACAATCCCTGTTGATATCACCATGTTAAGAAAAGAAAATTATTTGTTACTACTGGAACAATATTTTATTTACTGTGTCCAAAAAATGCTTTGCTATAAAAACGGCAGAAAACACTTCTTTAGTTGCATCCTCCGCACTCTAATCTTAGGTTAAGCTGGCTCCCCATTTGTGGCATTTCTTTTTATAGTATCTCCTACACGTATCTTGAACGCGTCAGTTTAGGATGGGACCTTGTATCCTCAACGTGATCATTACACGTGTAATATCGCTGCGTCCCACTTCTAGTCGGTATTTCACCGTCATGTGTGATGAGATATACGGCATGTCTGGACGTACTCTGAACAAAAATAAAACCTGTCTCAGTTCAGGTTTTAACGTTTCATTTCTCTTATTCCACCATTACAACACACGAATGAAGGAAATTAAGAATCGCCTCAACGATTGCAACGAAACGAGGATCGGATCTGTTTGAAATTTTGTCTAAACCATATTCGTATGTATAGCCTGATATACATGTGAAGATTTATCGGCAGAAATAAATTGTATCAAATAATAGCTGGCTAAATTGGCTAATAAAAGTCTTCAGATAAATCGAAGATTACCTACTGACGTATCGATATAT
Source organism: Timema cristinae (assembly GCA_039000515.1). Lineage (NCBI taxonomy): Eukaryota > Metazoa > Arthropoda > Insecta > Phasmatodea > Timematidae > Timema > Timema cristinae. The sequence goes on from JBCFYV010000001.1 coordinate 27,765,815, forward strand.
TGTTATAGAATGTTAAATCCAACCAATTTTTCTGTACACTGTGTTGTTTCAAACTATTTTTCTTCAAATTTTGCAAATTAACTTTCAACAATGAACTTTCAGAACTCTGAAAGATATGACCAATAATTATTTTGAAAGTTATTCCGACATGTTCGAGGCCCAGGAAAAGATAAAAGCGAATGCGTTATTGATCGTTTCATTTATGGGTTACTTAATTTGCTGAACAAACGATATAATCTGTTTCTTTTTAATATTTCTTTTGCAATAATTGGTAAATTCTGCATTCAGCTTTTTTACGTGCCTGTACAGATACAGTATTGAGTACATAAGGGATGGGAAGTACAGACACTTCAGGAGTGGTCGTGTTGGTGGTATTTTCAGGCGGTGGGGGATGTTGACTAAAGTGCTGTAGCACTTGTTGGTATAAAGTCCATTTAAACTTGTCAAGTTTTGAAGTGATGATTTTTTTCCATTTCCTTGTTCAGCTCGGAGACCACTAGATTTGTGGCCGATGCCACTTTTTGGGTGGTGTTGCTCGTAACAGTGTAATGTTTCCGGGGACACCAATATCATCTTTTTCGTGTGTTCCATTATCTACTTGTTGAATAAGGAACCGAGGACCCCACTGATTAAAGGGGCTAAAAGTAAGGGCAAGAACTCTCCTCCTTTCTGAACGAGTAGTCGTCTCTTCTTCTTCCAGCACTCTCCTCGTTTGACCAGCTTGCGCAACACCTGCTTGTGAGCACGTAACTTTGTCTTCTGCGCATTTTTAAGTGGTACCCGCCCTTTTAAACTGTTGTAGGCACACTTTCAAACAGAGTCAACCAGTTTCTTGTCGGCCGTTTTCATCAAGGTGACACGTTGCTGAGGATTCATGCGATACATCGCACGTAGCAGAGGGCCTGCTTCAGCACTTTGGGACTCATGGTTATGAAATGATCTGTAATCGGGAAGTGTCGGTGTTTTTATAGCTTTTCGCGGTAGATACAACGCAGCACCCGACATTTGTGTGGGTTGTATATCTGAACCATTTGTGTGTACCTTGTTTATATCTATCACTATATACCCATGGGGAGTACTTGTGAATCTGTGGAATGCCAGGTCTACACCGTGGTTCGGATCCCACGTTAAACTGTAGATCCTCCATTTCATCTGACCATCACCCTACCATTACACATTAGCGTAAATGCGTATAAGCCGAACGAGTAGTAAGACGCAGTGCTAATAATTTCAATTTCAAAAGGGGTTGGCAACTGATCGATCTCATGGCAATTTCAGTTGAGGGCATAATAAACCTAATATCGTGATTGAAATATATTATTTGAGTACTCTAACTCATCAAATATGTAAAGTAATTTCAAATAATATTTGAGTGTGGACAAATAATCTTGATCGGTCATAATTGGTAATGTTATAAAAAAGATAAATAGTTTAATATTATAATATTTATTTTATATATTCTACGTTTATTTTTTCTAGAAAGGTGGTGACATTAGTAGTATTTTGTGTGTAAGTTTGATTTTAAGGAATAAGAAGAAAATGCATCCGTCCAAAAAAGTGTGAGAAAATGGAGAAATTATTAATTATCGTGGGGCTTTGATAAGTATAGGCTATGAGTCACTCGAGGCCCAAAAAACTTGCCAACTACTGATATGTACTAATAACTTAACCTAGAATATAATCACCAAACCTTAAAACCTAAGCCAGGGTGTCAGACATTTTACTATCTGGTTATTTTTACTATAATAGGCCATATTATTTCATTCATCTACTGGAAGGTAACCAATGTCCTCTAGGTTTAAAGTCAACTTGGCTACCCACTCGGACTGTATGAAGGCTAAAATATTACCATTCATTTGGTCTATAACAGTTCAATTTTCATAGACATCTAGAAAAACTACTAAATGTACTTTCACGTATCCATACGTCAAGTCATGATATCTGCTACTGTCACTTTAATATATATTTTCGATACCTATAAAATAATACAAATAATATAGTAAAATTATATATGATGACTAGGGGAAAATGTGCTTATATACATTTTTAAATGTTCTTTCTACCAATTTCTACCAATATAAAACAAATTGGCAACATTTACTTGTCTAAAACTATACAATCCAAACAAACATGAATAAGCCAAATGAATCTGAAGTAAATTAAGATAATATTAAAATAGAAAATAGCCTCGGTCATCATAGAATCCCGGTCTCCCGACACATTACATTGATTGGCACAGCCTTTTCAGGGTGGTGGTGGTGGTTGGTGGCGGCTGCTCAGCCAGTATATCTGTACATCCCCCCTCCCCCCTTCCTCTCGCCTTCCACATGCCAGATTGCACGGGGTAGCTTTGTGCCTGCGTTATTTCCGTCACAGCGCACATGAAAAGCCGACATGGGTATAAACCCGCCGTGTTGCGAGGCCCCACGACGCGTCTCCGTGGATATATACCAGCACAACACTTAAGCAAGGCCCATGTATGTTGGGTTGTGTATCCATCCTATTGCAGGGGCTACAAGACACGTCTTCATAGTTTCAACAAAACTCGTGTCTGTATGGTTGTATATCCATCAGGGGTTCCAAGACCGAATTCACAGTTCAACAAGGCTTATGTATGTAGAGTTGCATATCAATCTATGCAGGCTCCAAGATCGTCTTCATAGTTTCAACAAGACTGTTTGTGTTGTATGGTTGCATATTAATCATATTGCAGGGGCTACAAGACACGTCTTCATAGTTTCAACAAAACTCGTGTCTGTATGGTTGATATCCATCAGGTTCCAAGACACGTATTCACAGTTTCAACAAGGCTCATGTATGTAAGTTGCATATCAATCATATTGCAGGGCTCCAAGACTCTTTCATAGTTCAAAAAGGCTCGTGTATGTAGGTTGTATATTCATCTGTTTACAGACTCAAAGATGCCCTTAATCTTTTGACATAAAAAAAGGTTAACATTCTTAAGCCATTTCCTCAATGGCCGAAGCTCGATATCCAAGTTGGGTTGTTTTTTAAATCGTATCCAACACTCCTTCTTATCAATATGATTTTCCAAATGCACTGAAGCAAATTATGCTACAGTAAATATTGATGATAATTTTCTTATAATATACACTTTGGAGGTGGAGTGGTCTAAGGCCTCATTCTGGCAATAGATGGGACTTGTGAGGTTGGAGATATCGGGGTACGAATCCTAGTCAGGTGTACAGAGTGTGGTCTTTCCTAAAGTTGTTTTCCATCCTCCTCCACACAAATATTTCATAAATTGTTTTCCATTCTCTTTCCACACAAACCTTTCCTAAATGGTTTACATTCTCCCTTCCCACGAATGCAGTAACATTTTTTACCAATCAATCCTTCCTAATTTTCAGAATAGTTTTTTGGGAAAAAATATATTCACATATCCTGAACGGTTATTAAAATGAGGTGAAAAACAAAACTAAAAAAAAAATCTGTTTTATAGCTTTTTCTTAATTCTCTGTAAAAATGTCAATAAATTTCTTTAAAACAACGCAGTGTCAATACCACCTATCTCTGATCAGCCCTGTTCCGATTATTGACGTTGTCAAAATTTTGTATTCAAGAGGCGTTAAGTTCATATTTAGAGTTCACTATAAGTGCAATCTCAGTAATTTTTGATCTTATATATCGTCAAGAGGATGTAACAAACTACTCCGTTTAGATGTTGTGCAGGACTATAGAATCTATTCTTCGGTCCATTGGACTTAACCCACACCAGTTTGAAGAAAGCAACGAGCTGATGAAAAAAAAAAGTATCTAAAGAATGAGAAAGAAAATAATCTCCAGAGAGCTTTTAAAATCTATCGGACCAAACATAAAATCTTTTTTCGTATAATATTTTTTCTCTCCTTTTCTCCATCCCTACCTTTTGCGCTCCTTTTCTATATTTTATTTTGTAAAATAAAAAAAATAGAATTGAAGACGATAACGTCCATGTCTATTGAAGAAGTGGATACATTGTAAAGAGAAAAAGAGATTAAAAATGGGAAAAGGAGAAAGGATAAAGCGTTTAAGAAAGAGAAAAAAAAACACTTTAATATGTACATTTATGTGAGTGATATCTTCAAATGCAGTGTAATGAAATTTAATTTACTAAAAGGAAATCATTCGATGTTACATTCCATGTCTTACTATCAGTAATGTGACGTGTCGTGGAGTGTTACCAGAGTAAGCATAGTTAGTTTAAGTTGTATCTGTGTAAAACATTGGCCCGGTATCAACGAAAATATATTCTTATGTGAGGAATGTAGAGAAGAGCTTATACATGGTTGGTTAAATTGAGATCGAGTGGTTGAAAACATATCACAGGTAAACTTTTAAACATGTATGCTGATGGCAACATTTCACAACATGGCACTGATTACTTCACTGACTGTTTGAATCATTTTAATTCTTGTAACATTATGACTACTATTGGGAAAGTTTAAATTGGAAGAGAAATCAACTGAACGAATGTAATAAGTTAAATGAAAA